>CM068582.1:14450000-15167500 GCA_035048485.1 Pteria penguin
TTACCTCTTGACACTGAACAACGTATAGCCACATTATGAATCACTCATCAAGTTCTACCAGAAGTTTTACTGTTCATTTTCAATGTCTTGAGGTTATTCATTGCCGATTTAAGACCGCTTCGGGGTATATCACTTATATTTCATGACTTTTTCATCCTACTGTCCGTTTCTAAACTGTTTAGAATAAGTATTGAATTATCAACGTAAAAGAAAGATAAGGAGATTTTTAAACATGAATCTCAGTGGAATCTTTATATATGTAATTTGCGATATTCGATAAAAAGAATTGCTTCCAAATTGGGTAGGTATCTGAGGTAATAATCAGTATGAAGTCAAATATTTAACATAGAGACGTCATTATTATCCCTTCATTTCTTGTAATTTTGCATCAGTTTCTATAGAACTGGTTTACTTAACAGTAATTTTATGTCAGATCCACGATATAAATAATGAAAGGGTAGATAACATTATATTTCGTAAAAAAACCCCACAATTCTTTCGTGCACCTATAAGAAGGTGCAGAACGGGGGGGGGAGGAGGGAGGATGATTCAGTGGTATCGAATAGGATTTAAACATGACGACAGTCCCGACTGTCGATGGAGGCCTATCTGTTCCTCGTATTAGAGTCGAAAAATATATCACAAAACGAACAAAAATTCCAATTTGCGTCATGCGCGTGCACATATTTTAAAATTTCCCTCATCAACCAATCAGAATTTACATCAGGAATTTTTTCTTGTACGGGTCTCGGTGTTGATAAATTGTCAACTTAGATACCCGGTACAAATTATTGCAAATACACCCGCAAAGCAAACCGCCATCATAGAAAAATTATAAATTCTGTACTTTATATGTTTTTTCATCTTTTTCAGGACAGCGAATTCCTCCTAGAGACAAGACCGGCAATACCTTAGAGCAGCATCCGACCACTTTAGGTGAAGCCATCAAACCTCCATATGCATCTCGCAAACAAAAATTAGCAGACTTCACTTACGGCATTTTATCGCAGTTTGGCCCAGCGAGAGGGACGATGATAAATAATTCAGTTCTTAACCGAAGTAAGAAAGTTCAGACAAATTATAACAGGATTCCAATTTTCAGAAGACCCTCTAGTATGCATAGGAAGGTCAATGCCAACTATCAAAAAGAAAAGGAAAATGGTATAACATTGGAGATGTTGCCAACAAAATATAAGAAAATTTCAAAGCAGCAAAGTATCGTTAAACCGATTCAGACATTCACTAAAGAAACCAGTATAATAATGAAATTGAAACCGACAAATCCGAAAATAACACCTTCACAAAACATTCCAAAACAGCAGCAAATACGGAAACTGACACATTCTCCTAAACCTGTAGCAACTCCAAAGAAAGCAGCGCAAAAACATACTGCAAATGCAAAACCACATAGAAATCCTGAACAAGTTGAAATGACGACTGTAGAACCGACCGACAGTATGTACGGTGGAATGCCAGACGATGATTATTTTTTCTACAACTATTTTATGGGTGACTACGGGGGAGCATCCGGGCAAGTTTCTCGGGAGATTGCCACAAAATCACCAAAACACAATGCGAAAGAAAAGAAATCCAACACCCCAAAGAAGAAGACAAACAATGAAGTTGAACGCTGTGGATGTATGTTTTGGTGCCCAGTGGGTTTTGTCTATAAGGGTATGTGTAAATCAGACTACAGTGTTCTGTACGACCTTCCATTGAGTAACTGCTGTCTAAGTTCCTCCAATCTTCACGTGGCCAGAAGGAACTCTCATTTTAATAGACGAAGACACACTATGCTGTGGGATGATTGAATAAATGATGAAAATTTATGAAGGATCACATTGTCTTAGTTTACATATGAATGTGTCATCAATGTATTACTCAGCTGTGGTTTACATGACTCATTTTTTATCCAGACATTGTTTTATTTTACCTTCTTGTACACATGCATATCAGAGAATGGATCATAAAATTGTTGAATCTTTCAATTGGTTCCGATATAAGGTATATGTGTTAGTAAATTTCATGCAAATATCATATTCATTTTATAAATGGTAGTGTTTTTGTCTTCTTGTCTGATATAAGAGATTACAATAAATTGCAATAAAGTATTGCTTGAACAACCAGGTCCTTGATTCATTGTAGAGATAACGGTTATTTCATATAAACAGCATCGATTGCTGTATTCGTCAATCAATATATTCCTAATATTATAAATGTGTGTTGTTTATAATATAATTGAAATTTTATCGAATTAATATACATGCAAGTTGGGAAATTTAATTTTAACTACTGGATTTGTTTTTTCATAATTGCATCAAATATAAAACACAATTATTATGGTTTTCTTTATTATTATTAAAGACAATAAAAGGACTAAACATATGATGATTAATATTTACTAATGTAAAATCACCATATGATATATTTCTTTTCATTTCTTTTTAGAGCGATGCTTTGTAAATAGTGTTTGTATTTGCTGTTTAGTTTTGTTTTGTAGTTACTAATGTTCATGTACTTTAGGGAAGATAGAACAAAAATCAGTCCGAAATATTTTCGCATTCATTAATGTCACTTTAGAGATATTCAACTCAGGTACGTATCACTTGCGATCCGAATTTAATTCCATTAAAATGTCTTCTACTACATCTACGAAATGATATATTTAGCTAGATATCGACTTTGTGAGCATAGTTTAATGTATGTTTGTTGTTTATGGAAAAATTAAAAAAAAAAACAATGCTATATAGAAGCAATATAGTATTGCATAATCAAAGAACTCATTCTTAATTAAATCTATGACCCAAATAATATACTGATTTTAAAGAAGTTTAAGTTGATCATAAATATTACATTCGACGTGATTTTGTTATATGACAGTAATCTAGTGATATTTTTCTGGTTGATGCCATCTTAACCTCATTGCCAATTGCCGTGCGACTTTTAATTTCGATACCGACTTGATAACTATCTCACTCCTAAATATCAGTCTATTATCATAAGCTTACAGATATGTACTGTCCGTGCCACTCACTTTGTAAACCAAAAAATCTGGATTTTCATTTATTTATCTTTAAAATAGTTTTACAAAATTTATATCAATCGACAGATCTTGTTTAGTCGTAACTTTTGGTGTATGTTATATGTTTCTACGAAGAAGCATTCGTATTTTATAGGGAAAAATCATTTTAGATAGGGCGTTTTCTATGTTAATTTTGACGTGACGTCGCCGATGTTTAACATTGAGTCTATGGGAAACTTGGCGACGTCACGTCAAAATTTAATATGGAAATCGCCCTATCTAAAATTGATTTTTCTTTAAAATATGAAAGCTTCTTCATACAAACATATAGCATACACCAAAAGCTACGACTAAACAAGATCTATCGAATGGTTTTGCCTTTTTGAAATTATTCTGAAGATGAATAATTGAAAATCCAGATTTTCCAGTTTCCCGAGTCAGTGGCGCGGACAGTAGGTTATTATTGACTACATCAAGGTTAATTTCACAGACGATTCTTTGTTGCTAAGGAGTATCTCCTTTATGCATGGTTCTGTCATTAGATGAGTTCTTTTTGGGTCTTAATATTGGTCAGTAAACTGTCAGTAACTGGTTCACATGCTCTTCAAAATATTTATACTTTCGTTTCCCACAATGTCGGCCTTGATCTTTATTGAAGAGACTGCTGTAGGTGTCGAAATGCGCATATTGTGCACTAAATTATTTCATCTTTATCATTGAAACCTGAACATCAATAAGATGTTAAAGCGGCAGTGCTCTTACAAATACTATGTCGTGTACCGTAACATCAATACTCTCGGTATACTTTGCACGCAGTTAAGCCGTCTGGCAGAATTCAGTCCATATATATGTACATTTATTTCACCACGAGAGAGAATGCTTGCGGGTTCGATCCTACTTGCTGTCGGTTTTCTAATAAATCAAACAGTGGTTTGGTTAAAATCTTACTCGGTTAGTTATAACACATTACTACTCGAAAACATAATTATTAGAAGAGGTGCAAGACGAGGTGTGGAGGTCGTGTACCTTTATGTTTAATACCTAAATAGGTTCATAAATATAAATTTTGGGTACTCTAAACACCTCGGATTGGCTATTGACGTCTGCCATACGGCTAAGGCAGATACTTATCTTTTTCTTCTTGTAATTGAGATCTATTGTATGTTTAATATTCAAAGGTCTAGACGATTTTAACACTTAAAAATATGCCATACTGCATCTGAAAATATCTATTTCGGCGCAGTGGTCATGAGAGTACGACACTAGACATGACACATTGCATGTAACGTAAATGTATACTTTGCAATAGATTTGCAATAGAAGTTGAAACTCGTGGAAGGAACCTTTAAGTTTGTGATGCCCTACGTTACAATAATAATTTTAAGTGTATGTCAAAGTATATATATATATATTCAGCAAAACTAATTTAGTTTAATAACATTCATTTGTTTGCATGAAGTTCATTCCCAGCAATTCAATATACGAAATTTTATATACGAAGTCAGTAACGTATCGTATCATAGTTGGAGTGGGCATAGTAAATGAGTATATAAATAATAAATTATGCGAGTACTATTTACACCTAGCCGCCGCACAGTCAGTATTAGAAGACCAAACTATTCACACAAACACCAAAACAAACTATTTGAATGAACGTACTCATTGTATCAGATCTAGGTCAGACAAGCAATTTTCACAATTTATTCTGTGTAGTTTGTAAACATGCTGGAGAGAACATCATCTGCAGAACAAGGCGATTACTGTCAGCTGTCTTTTCGATGTGACAGACCTTGATAGGTAAAAGACACCAATTAACGAATGCCACATACAATACACATCAAACTATCACTTACAAATCGACGAACCAAAAGTCATAAGGACGTCCTCTTGAGCTGTTAGCTGCACAATGGAGATCTCTTACAATTTGTCCCAAGGACGGATTCTATTCATATCATAGAGATCTATTGATAGAAAAGTTTTATATTTTATAGAGTTTTATGATAAAAAGTTATATCAAAGTATTAGACGAATGGAGAAACGGTGAAATATATATTAACTTATTGTGAATTATCTGATGAAAATAAAATACAATAGGAATGGATTTTTTTATTTTATATTCGCGATAAAGTCTTTCTTTTACTGAATTATATACCAAAGGCTAGATAACGATTTTCCACTTCGCTTTATTTTACAACGGTTTCCGCCAATCTTTTGCATACAGATACGTTTTAGTGTTATACATGTGGATGAATCCGATATATTTGTTATTTACATGCCATTATTTCCAGTTTTCCTTTGAATTTACATAGCAGACATGCTGAATAGAAAGGAATTTGTTACTTGGCAGGAAATATACTTTTCTACCAGAAAATCCTTAAAAGGGTTAAAACACAGTGTCATGAAAACGGTCTTGGAAAATGCTGATTAAGTTGTACATGCTATTTCTTCGGAAATCTGTGACCAAATCACACTTTAACATATATGTTATTTTATATTCACTTCAAGTACATCGAGGTATATGGATTAGTAAAACTACATATTTGATTTCTTTAGAAAGTTTTTTTTCCTTGTGTCAGTATTAAATGTACTATAGTTACTAGTTAGTTCACCTGAGCCGAAGGTAGCGCCAAAACAGGCAAAAGTAGATCAAAGAGGGTATCCTACTTTGACAAACTTCTTCTTCAGACCGGGTGCATACAGAGACAAACTGGTTATTCAGTTAATTGATATTGATGATTTCTTATGGACTATTTTGATCATAATTATGGTATCGAGTATTATTGTGGAAGAATTTCGTAAATATCTCAAAGGAAAAGAAAGAAAGGGGTGGGGCGGAGGGTTTTTCACATTTTCAACTTTGGGTTTTTCACATTTTCAACTTTTTCTGCAAAACTGTTAATAGCATTTTAATAAAACGTGGTAGAAATGAATAACTAATGCCCCCTTTCAATTCTGTCGCTTTCGTCCAGAGTTTTTTACAGGTGGCGCCACAACAATCAAAATTAGGTCACAAAAGAATACCCTCTTCTTCATACTGGCTGTATACAGAGACAAACAGAATGCATAGAAATAATCTAGAGGGATGAGTGAAGAAGTATTGTCATTTTTGTTCCCTTCCAAGATCAAATTTGAGAAGTGTTTTTCGACATGTTTTTGGACTCGATGATTTCAATGCAGGAAAAAGTGTCATGTTTCCTAGTTAATTGACAGTAATGATTTCTTATGGACTATTTTGATCATAATTATGGTAAGGAATCTTATTTTGAAAGAATTTTGTCAATATCTCAATTTTTGGATTTTCTATTAAGACTTAGAAATGGGGGTGTATAGGGACATTTCTTCACATTTTTAACCTCTGTTGTTATACCACATAAAAGATGTTGATGAATCATGGTATACATAAAGTACCATAGGTCGTCTATCAATTTTGTACATTTCATCCAAATTGGTCAACAGGTGGTGCCATCATGGCTAAACAATATGTTTCACAATGGTATATATACCACTTAGTAATTAAAATTGGAGAAAAGCGGTTCAAATCCGGCTGTGATCATTTTTTTTATTCATTTCTTTACACATCAAAATAAGTTTTTAGATGTTTCGCAACACTCAGCATATGAAATTAGGCCATATTAAGTTGGATCTAGACAATATTTGAAACAATTATTGTTCACGACTTAGACTTGAAATCGGTCCACAAAAGGTGTTACCTAAAGAAAATGACTAACTTGTTGTCCTGAATCACATCTTGCAGAGACAAAGCAAATGCTTAATATCAAAATCATCTGAATAGTTCTACAAGAAAAGTGTTGTTTTTGATTCTGGTCTGAAATAAAATTTGACATGTTTTCAACATTTCTGTTGACTTAGTCACAGTAATGCACAAATAATTGACTTTTTCCTTCCTGCATGACTGATCATCTAAATACTCAGGTGAGCTATATAGGCCAACTTATGCCTCTTGTTTTCGTTGTATTTTAATCCCTTCCTACTATTGAAACTTATTATTATATTGTTCTTATCGCCTTATTGCAAAATGATGCAGAGATACGGAATGCTTCAGACCATACTACTTTTCCTTTTGTTACTTGAATAACGCAAAGGTACTCCATGACGTCACTTACAATTGTCTACTCTGCATAATTAATTAAGTGAGGATTATGTATGCAAAAACGGCAAGAAATGCAAAATGTTTAACAATTCTAAAATTCTTTTTTACAAATTAAAATGTTATCCCTGGCTATTTGCAATCACGTGATTGCTATATATAGCATATGTAGTATTTAGAATAAACATTGCTAAAGTGCAAGTGTACTTTGCCCAATTTGGTAATCGAATTTCGTTATAAACAACAAATGGAAGCCTCTCAATAGTATTTATAGCTGTTCCCAACTTATAATAGGTGTAATTGTGTATCAATTTTGGGATGAAATTGCTGAATGGTGTAATTTTACAACAAATGACTTAGAGTTGAAATGAAATTCAATTGACATTTTAAAATCTAGACGCATTTCAGATAGATGTTAAACAGTCTTTTTGTGAAATAACACTACAAATGGAGTTGAGGTTAAGGTTGCACTACAGCATTCTTTTTGTTCATCTTTAATTTAGCAGTTTAGCAAGCTTCATATAATGGAATGGACAATCGTGACGTCACAATGATATCATGTTATGTTTTGACAGGTTTTCTGCAAGATTATATAATTGTGTATTGCCTTAACACAGCTGCGGAGTCTTTAAGTTTCGAAGCTGTGCGAGAATAGACCTTTGTCAAATTATTTAAAAAAGTTTTACTTTACGTCTCTCAACATAAATGGTTACTTCTGTTATAACAGTCAACAATTACGTTATTACAACGAGGTTCAACACATTTTATCACTCTACTTTGGGTGATTAAAATGTTCTCCTTAAGTAGACCCGCCTTCGATTGTTTTTTTATTTTCCTTTAGCCGCTTTTGTATGGTCGTAGATTCATGATTTTTCAATTGCTGAATTTTTAAGCTTCAATAAGAAATTAAGTCTCTGTGTGTTGCTTTAAGAGTACATTAAGTAATACTTTCTCCAGATGATGTGAGGTAGAAATTATTATTTATAGGTCTATTTAGAAAGTTAAAATTCAATTCAGAATTATCCTGGTATCGGATTTTTGCTTTTATCTCCATTTTGTCTAGTGTAGTGGATGTTCATTATTGACTACCGCTCGGTATCTTAACATTTAACTGTAAACTAATTTCAATGAAAATGAAATTAGAAATGCAATATATTGATGGTGATATATGCCACATTGTATAGCATAAAATAAGCTGATACGAGTGGTGTTATGAACATGCATACAACTAACACACCCTTGCAACCAATGTATAGTACAAAGTAATAATGTTTTGGAGAGGGTAAATCAATTTCATTTATGAGTATCGATAGGTTATAAAATAAGTCTGCAAGTAAAGATCTGAAGCTGATTAAATATCAAAGTGAGTTGTAGCGTAGACGTTGTCATGGAAAACCGAACTAAATTTCCAATTGAAGCCTTGATCTAAATTTTGATATATAAACAAGGCTCGAGGGAATTATCCATATCGTTCTGTTAGTGTACTCTTACTCAAATGCTAAATAACTTTTAATATAGAGCATTAATTAGCATTTCCAAATTTAAATCAGGCATTCTTACAAATGTATACCTGCAGGTTTGTAAATCATGCCAATGTCATTACAAGCTTGTTTTTATTGATGCAGGTGTACATAATTAAATCATTTGAAAATCTGTAAAGGAATAAATCAATACATTTTCAAAACGATTATACAAAATATATGTTTGTGCTAATAATTGAAATACTCTTTGATTATATGCCATGACACCCAATAGAAATAAAATATGCACCTCATGTGTTTGCTATAAAATGTGGAATAATGAGAAAATATAAATTTTTCCATTTTATAAAAGATTTATATTTATTTCAATATTACCCTCCCTTAGGCAATACCGTTCATTACTTTTTGATATGCATCAGAGACATAAGCGACCAATTAGGAAAGTAAGGTTAAGCATGAGGATCATAAACATTCATCAGTGTACCAAGAATCCCTGCGGTTCACTTAATATTTAAACATCTTTACAGACGAATAGTGATAGGCATACATGAACACGTTTCACTTGCTACTAACCTTAAATTAAATTATATAAACGCGACAAAACGAGCCAAGTTTATTAATTAAACAAAGAGTATGTCACCTTGTGTGTTGATTCTTTGGTGTAATAATTTCTCGACTCAATCTGAAAGAAAAAGATAACAGTGTAATAAATGTTATTTATGCTCAATGACCATTTAAATAATCATTTCACTGAACTAAAAGTATCTCTGAATTTTCTCTTATAGAATCTTTACAGGAGGAATATGTGACACTTTTTGATGCGTTAAAGGTCGATAGCTAATATTCAGTTACATTCACATATAGTGTCACAAATATTCAATGCAAGATCATGAAATACGTACATTATCGGCAATAGAAATTTTTCTTGACATACGTCGCCGTTCAAAGTCGTAAAATGCCCTTAGTATTTTATTTTGTCCGGTCTTTGATCATTGAAAGTTTAAATTTTACCTGACAATGATTGGTCGTTATCTCTAGCGGATAAGACAATTTTTAATATGACCATAATGCCATATGAATGCCATGATAGATGTATAAATAGGTTTAATAAATAAATACACATGCATCAATTACATACAAATTATTTTTAAACAACCAGTAATGGTTACTGACCAATAGATAATATGATTTGTAGGTGTGTGTGTGTGGAGGGTTGGGGGGGGGGGGGGGTGGGGGGGGGGGGAGGATAACCGATAACAAATAACTCTCAAGGACCCACTAGTAAGATACAGAACAACAGCCGCAAAGTAGAAGCAGCTTAGAAATTAGGTTAAATCAGAGTCTGGTTGTACTTATTACCTATTACGGATATTTTATCGGGGAATTTATATTGTATAACAGAGTAACCATACAATAAAGAATAGAATTGGTGGTAATATGTCGAATTTTAGCTTTTGTTTGTTTGGGTTTAGTTAAGCGTAATTTTTAATGCACTGTATTTTGTTACATCTAATTATTTGATAACAGTCACAAGTAGAAATTTCAGTATGAATGTTGTCATCTAAATTAAAATATGATAGTAACTGTTCTCACATAACTATGACACTAACAACAATGTACCACAGTGGACATCCAAGGACCCCTAAATTTCAGAGGTGAGACCAGGTGCTCGCGAGGAGTGAGCATCTCCTGTTTGGCTAGTCACACCCGTTATGAATGCCCTTACATACAGACGAAACAATATAATTCAGCACTGTATATACATGAATGTGAACAAACACTGTAGAAAGTGCCACATCCACATAACATTAGGAAAAAGGGTATAATAACTCTTAAGTCAAACCGTAAAGTGCAATATAAGCTATTCAAATGGTCTTAATGAACTAGACGCGAAGACGAACATAGAATCTAACAAAGAAATATTCAATATTTCATTGTCCGTCCTCAAAAATTCGTAATTAAATCAAGTATGGAGAAGATATGTATTATAAATGCATAACTAGGACTTGTACAAAGTAATGTGATTTCGTATGTAGATTACTGCAACAGACTGGTTTGTTTTTCTTATAGAACCAGCAATTGCAGAAGATAATATTATAAATTGTAATTGCATAGACGTAAAAATGTTCACACGGCGTGTCGTCATGTGTATTCATTTTTCTTTCCTTTGATTGCTGAGTGTCGCATTCAGAAATGTAAGATGTAATTCCCACTGCCAAATATGTGATTTCCTATATCTATTAATATCGAGGTCGCCTTTTGGAATTTAACTACCAAGGAATATGTAAACACAATAAAAATTGAAAAATAGAACTTGATATTACTTTCTACGTAAGTGACTTAGTTTTTCTATAATTAAACATGTTTGAAAAACCACCTGTAGTGAGCAATCACATACATTGAACAACCAACTTTCCATGTTCCTTAATCAATGTTATGACATTACGGTGAGTGTAACCGGTCAGCAGGAGATGCTTACTTCTTCGTGGTACCTGATTGCACCTCTGATTCGTCCAGGGGTCCATTACAGCTTATATCCTTATTTTGTCTGATATAAGGGATGTTGCTTATTGACCACCGATCGGCATCTGAGCACTTTACATCGAATCGTTTATGTAAAATCACCTGGTATCAAGAGGCCAATTGCAAATGGAACACTTCCGCTTCACTTTGGTGGTCGCTTAAAACAGTCTTGCTTTTTGCACTTTTATTTAGATTATATTTAGAGACATAATTTGTCGAAATGCGCATATGGAGCACAAAACTGAAAGGTATATATGTTCTGTCTTGATTTAATTTCATATATTCCTTTGACAGCACTGCTAAGGGTTTTTTTGTACATATCACAAATGTTCAGTGCGTATTCCTAATTTAAATCCACTTTTGTAGTGTATGTGTACTTATTTTAACAAAATAGATATTCTAAGGGAACAAAATAAGTCCATCATAATTTATATAAAATCTATTAAAGCTGTATACCCCATGATCGCATATCATAGGTAAATTTATTCTAAACTGTTTTGATTATATGTATAAGCCTAAAACATATCTAAAAAGGCCCCTGCAAATGTTGTGATCAAATTCGTCGTATTAAGTGAGATACGGCTGTGTAAAACGCGATGTTTGTAAACAGAATGCTTACAACCAACTTATCACGTGATCTTATTTGGAAGCCGCATCATGGAGGGCGGGCGAGGTAAATAAACTTAACGAGTAACATTGAAAATCTGCTCTCAAGTCTGCTAAAGTTAGTATTTACTGAAATTGTTTTCTTTTGGAGTCTCCCTTCGTCATATTTGTTTTGATTAAACTGCGCATGCGCGAAGTCAGGTTACAGTTGAATTTATGGAATACCCTCTTTATTTACGAAGTATGTTCTTTATATTTTGATATCTCCAAAGGTTTGAAGCAACAAAAATGGTATTAACGCAAAGCTAAGAACTTCAGCCATACGAGAAAAATATAGTTTTTGTTTTACATGCTTTAATTTTTGAAATTATACCGAATTGTGGGGTATGCAACTTTAAACATTTTGTGCTAAAATTAGTTCCACAAAAATAATCATATGTACAATAATATTGTAAATAATTGTTTTGTTTCAAACATTTTCACAACAGGGACAATCAAGAAATTCTGAATGCACTAAAGTGTGGAGCATGAAAGTTCGAGCAGAAATGTTCAATATGGAACGAAAATCCGAATTTTGAGGAAACAAATTCTTCTAAGTGCTTTATATCCTGAATGATTTTGATTTTTAATTTTATTGCCAAAGGTTGTAAAACGGAAATTAGTTATTCGACAATATACTCAAAGACATCGTAAAGGTCAAAAACATTTCCGGTTTTAAGATAATTTTCTGTTTCTTTTCCATTAACAAATTGTCAAATGCCAGTGTGTCTATCGAACTTAAACATAATAGTAATTTGTATAAGACGTAAATGTAAGAGTTAATGAAAAGTTTTCATATCCTGATGCAAATAAGAGATTCAGGTGCCTTTAGATTATTCAACACTCATTGCAGCGAAGGATGTAAAACACTACTGGATATATTCCATAGATTTTATAAACGATAAAAGAAATTAAAAAGGACAAAACAGCAATGAAATACTTTCGAATAAATTATTCCATATGGATACACACAGCTACTATGAACGTATATCAAATATGTGTGAACATGCATATGTTCAAATACAGGGTAAATGGAGAGCAAATACATATATTTAAGTATATCAAAAGATTTTATTTGAATTAAGTATTTCTATTTAGAGACCATTGTAGACTTTAATGTGTTATTTTCTAAGATGTACTTTGAGTTAATAGAGGGATTAGGGACAGAGGAATGTGTTGAATATAAATGTCATAATAATCCTGATTCTTTACTGATGGCTGCGATTATAAAGCTAATGCTAAACGTGACTACGTGTCAAACTAATTTAAGGAAATAAATGGTTTTACGGCCGGCGTGACCACTTTACCAAGAATTCTTCGTGGCACCTAATATTAAGTCTGATTTTTCCAAGGTGACACCCTGATTGACCTTTTGCAAATGTTTGTATAACAGTTTCGACCGCTAAGGCAATGAAGTATTGGGCTGTCATCTGAATTCTAATCAATAATAATAATAATAATATACCAATTTTATGTGCGCAATCTTATCAAAACGATCATCGGCTCTAGTACATTGATCATGGGTTATAATGAGTTATGTTTAAAGTCTCATTTTGGCATTTCTAATGTCAGCATGATCAAAGGTATGACGAATTGTCCAGATGCTCCAATGATGCCAGGGAAACCAAAAGTATTAAAAACCCATTACTAAGTATTGGGATCTTAAACTCATAACGGTAATTAATGGGACACTTCATACCGTCTAACAATACAAAGCTAATGAATCGACCATAGTAGGCAAAGTGTGTACATCGAATTTTTGTCTAGGCTTTAGAACAGAACACTTATAAGTTGAGCTTGATCTGTCATAGTGTATAAGTTTTGAAATATGAATGTCATAGGCAGAGGGGGAGGTATGTTGTTACTCAGAAAGAAAAAAGGTAGTATGGAGATAAAGTTGTCGCGTTTGACTTGAAAGAAAGTGTGTAACTGATCATTCTTTACGATAAACAATATTAAGTGTAGGTATGGAGCAAGTGTGTTGCCCTCTGTTGCATACTTAATCTCAGAATAGAAAAAAAAAATTAGTATGGCCACAGGAAGTGCACGTTTTCTGCTACCATGCTACACCCCTAAATTTGTTCTGTAGAAATCTCCCATGTTCGGTTGTAAATATTCAGATCGCTGAAAGGGCGTCACTTTACATTAATGTGTTCAAAAGTATCGCATAACATTCTAGATAGGATGATTTCATATTTTCCAACAATATCAATTGTAATCACCAAAGACTTTCCTTCATGACCATTTCATATGTACGAATTCGTAGTCATGTATGAGTATTTTATTTGTTAGTAGCTTGCCCCTCAAATCAAAACACTCATAGGAGGAGCATGCTCTTGTATATCGTATAAGTTGTGAAATTAAAACGCCACAGGAAAGCGAGGATAGGATGTTGCTAATCAAGAATATCAAATTACTGATAAAAAAGTTAAAGTAATCCCGTTTGATATGATTGAAAGTGTGTGTCGTACCAAACTTCATAAGAGACAATAGTAAGGTTAGATATGAAGTAGATGTATTGCTCTCCGTCGCTTTCTTTATCTCGAGTTCAGCGGGATACATCTGGTCAAAATAATTCAGAAAGTTTGGATTATTTTTGGACAGAACGTTGTCAATGTGTCTGTGTATTAAATTGAACATCAGATGCTTTTTCTTTCATGTAGAGAATAATGACTGAATGAAGTCTGTTTTGTGTGAGTACAGTAAAATTAGAACATATATACATGAATGAATTTGATGACCATATGCACAATTCGACAGATCATGTCTCTTCAATGATGTTCAAGGCCTAAACTGTCGAAATCGAAAGAATGCATGTTTTAAGAACAAACTCTTTAACAAACCGACCCAAAGTGAAAGCAAAAGAACCCATCTAAAGACAGAGCTGTGCATGAGAGAGACACTTTATAACAAATGTCAGCCAAGAATCGATAATACGTGATTATATACCGATCAAGACTCATACAGGTTTATATACTGGTAAATTGTTAGATTAATTATCAACAACAAAAGAGTTACGAGCACCATAACATACTCAGCCTTAGGTTATTCTGATTTTACGTGCTCACTAATTAGTTTTGTGACCATGTAGAAAGCATACTACGATTACTACGCCTGACCTCTAGTTTGCTACTTGAATATATCTATACTTTCAAGGAACACATTCATTAAGGTGCCTTTATATATATTACATTTTGTTAAAGATGGATAGCTTTCGATAATAAAATTATGAATATAGAAATGAGTGTATTTTATAGTTCACATCAATTCCAAGAACTCGATCATATTTTGTTGCAAATTTAGCACAGAAGCATTTTACTACACAAAGGGAATAAATGAAATCATGAATTTGTTTAATCCAGATTTTATTGATCAATTTGGTTGTATTTCCGTATTTTCTGATATTTGAAATATGTAGAAATCAGTAGAGTATATCTCATGATTTATCTTTCATCAACTCCTTATTAAAAAGAGCTCACAACAGAAACCCCCTTGTTGTATAATATTCAGCACATTTTACGTTTTTCTCACTCACATCTGTATATATGTACATGTTTATCCGGGTTTTTAAAACGTTTGTGATAGCAACATGATACAGATATACAGAGAAAAAGGTAAAGAATTATTACTGGGAAATATTTTATCGAATGGACGACGAATAATATTATCTTGAATGACTTACCAAACCCTAGAGACATCCTGCTTTTATCGGTGACACAATTTAAACTTTTCGTTTGATACAAATTAATGTTTATCAGCACATTACGTCACACAATAAAAAGTACTGTATGATGATAATTCTGCATATATTTGGCACTTTGTAATAATAATTCTGCAGACAGTGATTATTGTGGGATGATAATTCCTCGTATAGTTGACACTTTGTAATGCTAATTCTGCATTATAATGGGCACTGTGTAATGATAATTCTGCTTATAGATGGCACTGTGTAATGATAATTTTTCTTATATTTGACACTGTGTAATGATAATTCTGAATATAACTGGCACTGTGTAATAATAATTCTGCATATAGTGGGCATTGTGTAATAATAATTCTGCTTACAGAAGGCACTGTGTATTAATATCATAATAATTCTGTATATAGATGGCACTGTGTAATGATAATTCTGCATATAATGAGCACTTTATATTGATAATTCATTAGACCGTAGTTACTCTGTAATGATCATTCTTTATATAATTAGCACTGTGTAATGATAAATCTGCACATTTTGGATACTGTTATGATAATTCTATGGATAGTGGTTACTGTATAATGATAATTCTGCTTATATTGGGCACTGTTTAATGATAAATCTGCCTATAGTTAGAATAATAATTCTGCTGGTGGGCACAGCACACACTATATATTATAACATTCATGTATGATGAAAAATTTGCGATATACATCCATTTTAACGTCTTTGCAATTTTAAAATGTTTTGGTCAAATGTGCATAAGATTCACATTTTCACTTAACAATTTTCAGTGCATTCCTTCACATCATTTTTAATGTAAAACATTATTAATCTACCAATATGTCTGCATTCAATCTATCATAACATGAATATGCTTGCATGGCATAATATCAAATCATCGCTGACATATGCAAACCATATATTGTTTCATCGATGCGAATAATTGCATCGGCAAATTAAATGGAAAGAAAAGAAACAATGAATCGAGAAATGTAATTGATATGAGTACCCAGTGGGCAGAGACTTGCTGTTCATCGCTCAATCGCTAAATAATAGCTCCAGACCATATTCCGTATTTGGGACTTATTGTTCGATGCCCTTGGTAATATTTCTGGCTGACGAGAGTCTAATTACTGGGCATTAATCTCCACCAACACATAATATAATTATGCTAATAATGAACAATGCATTAGATAGAGAGAGAGTGAGAAGATGTATCACAGTCTCCCAGATGTCTTATATAACAGTAATATACGATAGGGCAACTCATATATCATATTATACAAGCATGCAGCCAATGTGAACCTTAGTACAAACGCATTTACTGTTATATACATTTACCCACCTATTTTTCACCTACATTCAAAGAATTATTGGCTTTCAACTACTCCCTACGTTGTTAGTTAGGTTTAGGATTCTAGATGTGGAATACACTTAATATGCATGTTTGGTTTGTTGGTATCCTGACCATGCACCGTACACAGTATTCAGGTTGCATTCAGTATTGGGTCTATTCATAATACAGAGTTATTTCCTCTTTGAGTAGGCGCTGCCGTTAGAACTATTGAAATTATTGTGACGACAGAGGTCTCTATCGAAGCGTAAAATTTGTCACTTAATTTCCCGTGATTCTACATTGGTTTCCATAGAAGTTTTTAACGTCATAATGATGCCTGCCCAAATGGAAAATAACTCTATAAAATGAAAAAAATCCAATACCAGTAAAGTGTCACGCAATTTGAAGTGTACCATTTTGTTGTTAGTTTTTACATTCTATAAAATGCGTGAAAAATATGCATTTAATACAATATTTGTGATAAAATCTAAAATCAGTTATAATAAAGAATATACAAATCCAATTGATAGGTTAGAATAGGCCATTTCAATAATGTGAATTATCTACACATTATATATATATATATATATATATATATATATATATATATATATATATATATATATATATATATATATATATATATATATATATATATATATATATATATATTTATATATATATATATATATATATATATATATATATATATATATATATATCATCGTCTTACACAAAAAGTGAGACTTCATTTCAAAGAAGATAGATCATCTTAATGAAAGAAATGACCTATATTAAGGAGAAACATCACATTGAAGAAGTAAACTTTCATCTCTATCAGTAAAGGTAAGTAATAAGTACACATATGTTATCAAACAGAAAAAAATATATTAGGAACGAATCCTAAGCAGGTGTGGCTAATTGGATGATGTGCTCGTCTCTTGACCTAGAGGTCCAAGGTTCGATTCCCGCCGTAGGCACACCGGTGTTCTTTCTTTCGGATGAGACATTGAAAATCGAGGTCCCGTGTCATGGTAGGCGTGGCACGTAAAAGATCCCTCACTGCTTCGGGAGGGTTCGTTGCAAGGTGTAAAATACTATGCCATGCATCAGACAGATGCCGTCACCATATACGTGAAATAATCGTGAAGTGACGTAAAAATAGTCATCAATCGACCCCATGTTAGGGTTAGCATAAAGCCACGCATTACTGACTTTGTGCCGTTTGATTGTTAACAACATTCATTGGTTATATGCATGTGTTAGATTGTGTTAATATTGAACCTGATTTATGATTCGAATCCACTTATATTCCTCATACTCATGTTGCTAAGATAAGCGTGTAATCAATGTTCTACAATTTTGTTTTATTAAACACAATGACAAAATAAAAGGTTTTTAATGTATGCTATTAGATTACAGCTCATTTCATAACTTACATATACATTTAAATACTTAAATGAAATGTTGGACTTTATGTACCCGAATCATATGCATATTGTACTACAATGAAATTAACACAACATGGGTTAAGACAATAAAAACTAGTCCCATAATTTACTCTATAGGCTACATCATAAGTTACATCACTGCAAAAAAAGTGGAGTTTATTTCGTGTATGTTCCATAACCAGATGAGGTGTTTTATTATTCTGCCTGTATTTGTGGTCTTGTAAATCTTATTAACGAGAAACTATTATGCAAAAAAGTGTTCGGTAAGATCAAAATATTTACTCATATCGATAAATGAAGCAGTTGGTGAACTCTGTAAACTAACAACGTCAGGTATTATATGGTGCTGTACATGATGTAGCATCGACCAGAGCCATTGCGATTTCAGAACTCTGCTGATCAGTGCCTTTTTATATTATTTTGTGGATTATGTAACGTCGTTCGGAAATAAAACATTGTAATAAACAAGAGATTATTTTGGATGATATTGAATATAGAGAGCGAAGCTACTATTTTTATGAATCATGCAAGCAACATAAGTACTACTGTATTATATGAATACTAATATTAGTGATGTAATATTAAGTTTTTATGATAATTTTCAGATTTGGTAGTTTTGTGTGTGAGTGCGAATGACCTACTTGAAACAATATTTTCTCAAAATAACGGCGGAGTTAATTATGGATTTCTTAATAAAAATATATTTAATTTTTATGCTTAATCTTTGCTAGAAAGTGATAAATTGAATATTAGAATCTATAGGAATAGTTGTTTATATAGATGCAGTCTTTAAAAACCACACGGAGCACGGTGCTGGAAGCTCTCTGATGACCCTTAAAGAAATCATTTGCTTACACTATTGTAAAGATCAACTTCACATGGCAACAGTTACGTGAACATCAATGACGAAATATAGTTCAATACCGTTGTATATGTTCTAATATCTGTTATTACCAACGGATCGATAATGCTGCAGGTGGATTTTTAATTCCTAACGGTATCACCAGTCCTGAGGTTTCTATACTGACCCGAAATATATATTTCAGAATTTACCGGAACGAATGAACGAATATGGTGTGTAGTCATTGATTTATATTAAGATAAATACAGTATGGCGTACAGTATGGCGTCGCGACTAAAAAGGGTTCTAACATGACGTTCTAAATCATGGTGATGCCTTTTAAAATAATGTTCCGCTAAATATCTATCAAGTACATAATGCTCAATATTGAAATTTTGGTAGCACATAGATGCAGATATTAAGCAGAAGTTTGTGCAATATATTTATTGTTGTTGATTATAGAAAATTAATATTGATTAAAAATAATAAAAGAAATGTGCATTGAAGAGAGAGAGAGAGAGAGAGAGAGAGAGAGAGAGAGAGAGAGAGAGAGAGAGAGAGAGAGAGAGAGAGAGAGACCAGCAGACAGATCTTTCATCGCAGAGCCGCATCAATCAGGCATTTTTAGACAAAAATACTATTGCATAATTTTAAGCTTTAAAATCATGCTGTTTTCAAGTTATGATATTTAATGATCAGTGCTAGGTTGCTGTCCACGGTTCTCTGTGGAAAGGTACAAATCACATTTCCATGCTAAGATGTTCACAGAAAGAGGCGATTGATCTTTGCAGCTTGATTTGATGAATTCTGTACTTGTGGTATTTACAAGGGCAATGCAAAGCATAAAGCATTTGTTTTAGTATGCAAACCAGTATGCTATTCTCTTTAAACTCAGTATGTTGTACGTAATTTTTACAAATTCCTGAAAAATAGTATCATTACGAAAAATGCCTTAATTTGAATTATGTTCAGTCAAAGCTTTGTCTTAAAATAGGTCTAGTTCGCAAAAGTGGTTCTGATCTATAGATTGGCATTAACTATATATCAGACCGAATCTCATCGATAAATGTTATGGTTATGGTAAATGGTATAGATCTTATTTTCTGTCTTCTGTCTGAAGATATTCAAAACTGTCACAACATTGCAGACTTATTGGAAACGGTACCTTGAAAATCACGACGGATCTGAAAGGTAGTAGGTGAAAATGATATAAATGCATGTAGTCATGAAAGTTTGTTAAAGAAATTTCTGAAACATAAGTGTCATGTCAGATATCAACATTCAATGAAATGAAAAAGTTATGTCACTGCATACTGAAAAATGTTTTATGCATTACACTGATCTTATAAGGAAATGTGGCAACTCTTAAATTAACTTTCTTAAGCTACATATATTAATCACCTTGCCTTTTAATTCTTCTGACTCAATTGTATAAGAACAGTCGCCATGGGCATGTAGATAATGAAAGGAAAAGCACACAAAAGAGCCACCACAAAACTATTAGGGTGTTTGCCACGCAGATACCAAAAGGTACCTGTAGCAACTGTTATAAATGATGTAGAATGGTCAGAACCAATATACCAGTAGAATTACAATGCACCTGTTGCAGTTTTTATTGTAAAGAAGATAGACGGATTTTTTTTTTACTTTATACGAGAACAACATTAACAAACTGTGGATTCAGTAATGAATATAGTATATTGTTTTAATTTAACACCATAGGTCTTCATACTTTTATGTATATAGTGGTTTCTCTTTCAACATATCCACTGATATTTAAAGGGATCGCTATCTTTATTTGCATACATTTATCACTTTATATTTTTAAAAACATCATTGTATTCTATAGAATCGGATCGATATCTCAGTTTTAATGAATAAATTCATCTTTTTATGACATTTCTAAAAGAACATACGGCTTTATAAAATAAACTGATTAATTTAAAGCAGAGCAATAAGCTGCTGTATGTTTCTCCTGTCAGACTGAATATCAGCTGAAAAGGGATATGTTCCTGGATTAATTTATTGCTCAGTATGCGTATGTACCTGTCTTTCTTCAAAACAGAGCTATGCATGTGGAAGATATTCCGTATTTTTAAAAAATTCTATCGAGTCCTTACCGAGAAGTACGTAACATCTAGGATAAGCTCACATTAAGGACAGGCCAGACTTCAATCTCGAATGTAAAATTACGTGATATTTGTAAGTCATTTATTTGTATTTTAGTACATCAATTGATTGATTATTGTCATATCAAATAACCGTCCTAAGTCGGCATCGTAACAGTGACGTCCTTATGTGTTTTCTCATATCATTACACTATATGCTGTATATTTTCGTGGTGATTTCTGTCAAACGGCGGAGTCAGTTACTGTCTTCACTTGTAGTGTTGAAAAAGTAACATAACCTGTACATCCACAGTATAGTAAACTTATAATTTAATGCAAATGCTTCGGAAGGCATCTCATCTCAATATTAACATCTCAAAGACAAAGCAAATATTCTATAATGTTGTATTGCTAAGTGTAAGGATAGTCCTTCCAGTAGATGAACAATTATTGTCTAAATTCAAGCATAAAAGTTTCGTAAATGTTCTATCACTATTTCAGCCAACACTTAGTAATGTCACATTCTGTGGTCCTATAGTGGATGGCAGCTGCGCGCGCAGTATCTTAATATTAATGAATGAAAATTGATGATCTGATAACATCCATCTGGATATAGTGTCTGCTTGCAGCATTATGTTGTTTATGATAACTTATTATAAATTAATGGTCTTTATTTTGTTTTAACGATTAGGTAAGATCAACATTACGTTTGATACATGCTAATAGCACACATTCATGCACGTCTATACTATATGTCTGGAATTCAATAGGTTATATGCGTTTGCCAAGTCTTGATTTCCTGATCAAATACACTATATAAAAAATTGTCATCGGTTATCTTAAGATAAGATAAGTTCCTCAGATGTAATGTTTGACGACAATGGCAAAAGAGAATAGCCAATAAAAATGCCATTTGTAATGTTAAATTAATTTGGTGATGCGTCTTATATTATTACATTCGAGGTCAACAGCAGTGTTTTCAACACCTGGAATGCTTGATACAGAAAAAAGTACTTTGCAATACATATTCCCGTAACGTCTTAGTAAAAAAAATTACATGATCGCGAATGCTTGTATCCGTGTGATTGTTGCAATAAACAGTAGTCGCATTATTAACCTACACTTGGTCTTGAAAGGATGCAGTGAAAAGAAAACATCCATTTGAATTGGATAGTTAATAATTGTTTTTGTTTAGTATTGTTATGTTTGTTTTCTTTTTGTAGTTTGGTATTTTCAGTTGTCTAATTATCACTAGTTGTTTGGGGTATTTTTTATCACCTATCACACTAGTTGATTGATTGATTATTGTTTAACGTCACTCCGCGATTATTTCACGCAGATGGTAACGGGATATGCCTGATACATTGAATACAAATTTCTACCTTTGCAACGTACTCATCTGAAGCAGCGTGGGTTCCCTTTCGTACCGCCACCTACCGCGAAACAGGACCTCTGTTTTTACTGTCTCATTTGAAAGACAGAACCCATATGCCCATGGTTGAGGCACCTCATCCACTGGGCTACATCGGCTTAAATCACTTATCATATTTCCCCATCCTACTTTACTAGAGTGTAGAGAATAATTTTGAGTGACTATCTGAAAATGACCACATTTATGTAATATCTTTTAAATAAATCCAATTTCGAACATAAAGTCTTTAGTGCAGGCGATGCTTGTCTCCATGTTTTGCTCTAAGGTTAGTTTAGGAAATCCCAATTTCATCCCAAACAGGGTCGAAGTATTGCTGATCTAGTAAACCGCTAAATTTCTCAATCTATCATTTCCAATTCTTCATTAGAGCAAAGAAAGGTGTAAGAATATTGCATAGGTATCGTCTCAAAAGGTAAATGTATGCGTTTGACAATTTTGATTTTAAGGATCATTTAGCAACTGATTCCGTCGGTTGTAATAATGAAAAATACAACCTTCCTAAAAAATCTTGATTCCATTGTCTAAATCTGTAATTCTATTACTGATAATAACACTAGATATACTAACCTCTGTTATGAGTAGTAATTCGTTGCCCATCTTTTGCTTGGTCACTTTACGAGTTTTGATATTTTTTGCGTGATTTTTAGTTCTGAATCTCTGAAAATTTCCATCATATTTGTACGGAAGCCCATTTAGGACCTATCAAAAATATTTTGGAATTTGATATAACAAATTCCTGAATTTGTTAAAACGGATTAAAATCTGTTATAACACATTCGAGGAATTCGTTATAACGAATAGGGACCTATCAAAAATATTTTTGAATTTCATATAACGAATTCTTGAATTTGTAAAAACGGATAAAATTCGTTTTAACGAAATCTTGAGTTTGTTAAAACGAATTTAATCCGTGTTAACAAATTTGAAGAATTCGTTATAACGTTTTAAATTTGTTATAACAAATTTGAGGAATATATGAATTTAAGAATTCGTTGTTTCGAATTTAATTTGTTAAAACGAATTTCAAAATCTGTTAAAACGAATTCAACAAATTTGTTATAACAGATTTAATTCGTTATATATAACGAATTCATCAAATTTGTTAAAACGAATTTAATCCGTTTTACCAAATTCAAGAATTCGTTTAATACGAATTTAATCCGTTTTAACAAATTTAAGGGTTCGTCATATCAAATTCAAAAATATTTTTGATAGGTCCTAAATGGGCTTCCGTATTTTTGGAATAAGGCTTGAAAGGGTTTGGTTAGTAAATCTATTGTTTATATTCTTTTTATAGTGTCTTTTTAAAGTTCTTTGCCAAGGTGTTGGTGCTTTTACCTCTTTTTGTAGACCCGTAAAAATTACACTGGCTGTTTATCGTTGCAGATCCCTCTATAAACTGGCAGCGATGCATGTCACATAGTATCACGTTTTAAGGCAAAACTCACAATTAGCTTGGTCTAGCAAGACAACTGAATCTGTTAAATGTCTTCTGGAATATTCTTGGATGTGTTAAGATCATTGAACCCATTTTTACCTGTCGAACCGAAAACGCCATACATATTTTGTATGTTGCAACGTTTAATGTTTTGACAGTTTCCCGTCATCGTTGATAAATTACTCTTGTTTTACGATTAAAAATACACGGTTTGTTTCTCCCTTTGGTACCCCTTTCTAAATAGCTTAAGAACGCGATGCAGAATATACTAAAAATATCTGCATCTTAAGTATCAGCTTTTTAATTTAAATGTGAGATACACCATCATATATATCATGTTTCTTCTTGCACTTCATCAATTAACTGGCCAGCTCTACGCATGGTTTCGGTGGATTTAGCCTTATTTGTCACATTTCTTTGTAAAAACATCCATGCATGACATAGTACAGATGCAGCTTGAGGGTCTACATATTTGTCTGACGGTATGTCAGACAGTAGTTATTCTTCGTCATTCATTTTCAGTTTTAAGGTATGTATATGGAAAACCAGTGCGCAATAAAATTGCTAATCGCTTTTTGCTTTTTGCCAATTGCTTGTGGTGTTAATTTAAATTTTGGGTAGTAATTTTGCCTGATTTCCTACCTGCGACGGATAGACCCCTACCCCGCTTTCGTAGATAAAGAGTTGGCATCTTATGGGTGAAAAAGTGCGCTGAATTAAATGGCTGTTTTACTAATTGCTTTTTGGCAATTGCTGATTGCTTTTTTGCTGACTGCTTTTTGCTAATTTTTTGTTGCAAATTGAAAAAAAAATTTCTTTATTTAAGTAAAACTATCATTTGCACATATTTCTCCAGTGACGGATTCAGAGAGAGAGGGGGCTAGAGTGGACGCCCCCCCCCCCCTTAAACAGCAAAGAGGATGGTGGTGGTAGAGGGAAATAGAGAGAGACGCGACATACTATTATTATTCTATAATCGTACGTCACCTCGATAGTGACCGCCTTATAGTCCGACAGCCCGATAGTTCGACGGTCTTATAGTCCGACAGCCCGATAGTCCGACGGCCTGATAGTCCTATAGCCCGATGGTTCGACGGCCCGATAGTTGGACTGATTACGAAGCTAAACTACCTGAACCGTGCAAACAGTTTTCGGAGTGCAAAAACATTTTCCCGGATCTGCTCTGTAACTGCTGAGGCGATTTTGATGATCCGTTTTATTTTATTATAAAGATTTGTTTGTGAAACGCATTGCCGCGGTTGACACCGGTAGAAACATACAAAACAAACACACATTACTTCGTAATTAATTTCACTATTTTCTCATCCTTTTTCTCTTTCCCTTGTCAAAATCTCGAGATCGGTTTAAACGGGCCCTTACATTCTACCTTGACAAAATTCGTGGAACTGCGTGTGTTGCGAGACGATTTTTTCAATGACTACATTGAGGTCATTATTCGCCAGACGGGTGAAGCATTCATTTTCATTGAAAACAAATCGAAGAAAATTGTGTTGACGAAAAGTGTGGGAAAACTGGTAGGAAAGACTGACAGTCGGAGGGGGGGGGGGGGGGGGGGGGGGCAAAAAAACCGATAACAGATTTTGATCACTTTACTTTTGAACATGTTCTCTGTCTGACCAATAATGTTAAAGACAGATTAAGATCTAGTTATGGAAGCCCCAAATTGGCCAATAAGTACCTATCTTGGTACCCTTTTCTGACAAAATTGGGGAGGGGGCGCTAATCCCGTCCTCCTCTCAATCCCACGATTGGGGTATTTGTCTCTCGGGTTGGCCCATTCACCTAGAATTGTCAAAAGACAAGTTTTTACATGTTTTAGTGCAAAACCATCTATCGCTGTCGACTGTCGGACTATCGGGGCTTTCGGATTATCGGGCTGTCGAACTATCGGAACGTTGGACTATGGGACTATTAGGCTTGAAGCTACTCGATATCTCGATGGGTGTAAACGCACGCCATTCATTAAGAGTGGAGAAAAGGGGTTTGGGAAGAGACGTAAGGGAGGGGAGAGGGCAAATCCTAAACCCACACCCTTTTTTGACGTGTTTGTCGCCTCATTGTAGGCATAGAGTCCATTTGATGATATACAACGGAAAATGATTAGGTCAAAAATCTCGGAGTAAAGTTGACTTCGTTTAGTGTAAGGATCTGGCTTACAGAACAAAAATTGTTGTATTTTAATTGATATTGTGTTTGTGTTCGTCTACATAATTCAATGTAAAGAAATAATATTTATCCTTTTGTTTCAGTTTTATTAGCTCGACCAGAGATCAGCAAAGCTTATGCGATACCACTCGTCGTCTGTCCGTTCATCAGTAAAACAATTTGCTCATTATCGCTACTCCTCTGAGATTGATTATGGGCTAGAAGTATTCCCTATATGATTTAGTGCATATGTAGTTTTAAACCTGAGTCCAATCCTCGGGAGTAGAAAATAGGCGTGGGCTTGAAATCTTGTTATGGCTTCTTTTCCAATATAGATATCTATCATTGTATACTTCTAATATGACTAAATTCCTTTCCATATTAAGACAATAGAATTCTTCCGAGTTAAAAGAAATCCAGTACAAGCCATCGTTCAATTTGCTCCGTCTGCCTGTTTAATGGAAAAAACCAAACAGACATAAACCGGTAGTAAGCAGAGGATGCGGGGTTGCAACCCCTTTGGTTTAGAATTATGCCCAACAAAGGCCATTTTGGCTAGGTTCAGACAGAGCATTGCAAGCAGATAGCACCCCTTTTTATTCTAGATCTGACTATGCACAGGCGAGCAATGTAGGTCTACTTGATCTAATCACTATCGAAATTTAAGAGCCGTACTCTTATCAAAAAGCTTTCCTATCTTTCCTTTAAACATTTCGTTCGTTTCGTCGTTTTGGACATACTGAACTCTGCGCAACGCTCGACTTCAGTTTATCGTTTGGCGTCACAAGCATTCATATTAGTAGTAGGAAGAAAAAAGAGGAGTTACCGGCTCAGTCATGTGGCAGAAGTCACCATGGAGCTATACAATAGAAACTGTTGACAGTACAAAGCAAAAAGCCAATAGCAATTTCATTGCGCACCGGCTTTCCATATATGTAAGAGAATCTTGAGCTTCTCAAAAAGTCAAAAAATGAAAAAGTACTGAATGGTAAACCATATCTCATAGTCCATGGAATAAAAAGACAATATCGTGTATAGTGTCATATTCAGACAAATGCGATCACCAATAAAATCGAAGTGAGACCAGGTGCCCGGGAGGAGTAAGCTTCCCCTGGTTGCATGTAACACCCATCGCAAAGGTCCCGCAGCAACCTTTCAAGTCGAGGAGAAAAACACAAAAATATACCCACACGAACACACGAAGGAGACAAGAACACGAAGTCAAATTTTCCCACTGAAGGCCAGAAATACTGCCTGACTGAACTTTCTTATATATTTATCTTTGGTTAAGATCTGTTCTTTTATTTGAAATATTTATATTAAATTGTTGGTATTCTTGAAATTAAAAATAAAACTGCAAATGAAAACAATACACAAATCCCCAAAGTTCCATAGAACTGCAAAAAGTAAAATCGAAATTTTGTTTTTTTCATTGTATTGTCTAAGATACTGTTGATAATAGCTAACTATCTGTATCACCTTATCAGTGTATGATATTAGAATTAAACTTGTTTCTCTTTAATTATATAATACTTTGACC
Organism: Pteria penguin; assembly: GCA_035048485.1. Taxonomy (NCBI): domain Eukaryota; kingdom Metazoa; phylum Mollusca; class Bivalvia; order Pterioida; family Pteriidae; genus Pteria; species Pteria penguin. The sequence goes on from CM068582.1 coordinate 14,477,792, forward strand.
GTCTTTCATGATTTTGTCTCTAATTATGCCAAATACAGTTTAGTTCAATAAATTCAAGAAATGGATATTTCCCCGATGGTTGATTATTTAATTGTTTCTCGTCAATTCTGATTATTTAACTTATATAGTGAAAACACTTGCCTCGTACATTGCTTAAAGGAATGTATTTTGACTATTTGATATTAGTGAAAATTTTAAAGTATACCTAATAGGACGATGGAAAACGGTTTAACTGTCTAACTGGAAAAAGAAGACACCTCTGTACTCGAACATCTTCGATCCTGAGTAGCGTATCTTAGTCACTAATTCACTCCTGCAAAGATAATACTACCTCATTCAACATGTATAAGATATTTATGTTCTGTTTATTGGTAAAGCCGTCAGATTATCGCACTTCCAGACAGATGGCACTATGTTATACTAATAGGTAGATCAATCAGTACATTGAGTAATTTAACAATATAAATATACCACATAGTACTACATGATGTAATATTGACCAATGCAGCTGATATTTAATCAATTATTCTATTAAGCAGTACTATTTACCGGAGGTTACGACATTTGTTAGCTTATTACTGAGTCTAGGGACCCAGCTGATATGCCCCATAGAGATAAAAATATTGTTTTTCATGTGAGCATCGTAAATGTTTTAGGAGTGGAATTTGACTCAATGTTGTCTTCATAGAAATTGTTCACTTGTTCTGAATTAAGTTTTAGACTTGTTACGTTGAAATAGGAACATGAACTTTGCTTGATTGTTTGTTGAGGGGGGTGGTATGTTTTGTTTTGTTTTTTTTTTTCTTTGCTTTTTTTTCTATTTTTAGTATAGCAATTATACGATGACAAAGTTTGTCCATCTAAATCAAATACAAACAATAACAACAACAATACTGAGAATACACCAACTTTCTATTTGTAAATGTTTATACTTGCTCCAGTAATTAATCAAACTTAGACCTGGCAGTGAAAAGGGGCATTATTACATGTAAATTCTATCTGAGTTACTAAGCCTCTTGTTTGTTGTGAAAAAATAAATCAAGATTAATTATATTTATACCGGCGTTGTTACTAAGATAATTAACAATAGATTGTGTTTTTGTACTCTTTATCCTCGGAGAATGTTGCCTGATACTAAATTCACACTCACAATTCTATTTCGTGTCACTAATTTCTTGTTATACATAATGCATTATTTGAGCCGAAAGGCGTGCTCGGATAAGGGTCCTGCGGTGTCTCGTTCATTTAAGATAAGGATGCATAAACAATGGGCGTTTATTGCATATTAAACATGAAATGCTAAATACATTAGCTGTTATCAATATATGCCTTCATATTCTTTCATATTATCTGACTCTATATAAAGAGAAGTATGTGCAAGTATTTATGAGAAATATAGAAAATATATACCTTTTTTATTTTGTGCACCAGATGCGCGTTTCGACAACTGATGTCTCTTCAGTGATGCTCATGGCCGAATAACTTAATATTATTTCCCTATATTTATGCGACGATTGTAGTATAATATAGACAATTTCCACGATTTATAGTACATGTATCTGCATTTTATACAAAATTTTAAGATTCTCAAGATATTTTCTAGAGATACGATTCTGCTTCTTTGTATGAAACACTCTCAACTTTTTAACAATAACGTAATGAATAGATACCATAAAATATATTTATCGTTTTGAAAAAAAGATAAAATAAAACCCCAATATATCTTCCTCAGGAAGTAATGGTAGACTACTAATAAAACACACTTTTTTTTCTGAAAATTTCGACCTCGTGGTCTTTATCAAGAAAATGACACAATACACTCGCAACTAAGTGACATCCATCTCTATGCTTCTTACATTAACGAGTATTAACCGTCATTTATGAACAACAACGTCCGTGACGTCATGGTTTATATATATGCTGTTCTACAACATTTAGGAAACAACAACAACAATAAAAATTTACGTCCGTTGGTAGAGGACATTTGGATAAGAAAGCTTAACACTACATCTCCCCACGGGTGCAACACCAAACGTAACCTTTGAATCGTATAACGCAATGTTGCAGTAGCGCGGCAAAAACGATGTCATGCTATGACGCCTTCAAAGAACCGTGACGTCACGGACGTTGTTATTCATAAATGACGGTTAATATTCGTTAATGTAAGAGGCATAGAGCTGAGTTTTACTTAAGTGCTAGTGTATTGTGTCAAATTCTTGATAAAGACCACGAGGTCGAAAATTTGAAAAAAGAGTGTTTTTATTAGTAAAATAAAACCGTCTAAATATATTAACATTAGATATCTTTGATTAATTGATTATTGTTTTACGTCACTACACGTTGATTTCACGTATATGGTGACGGCATCCGCCTGGTGCATTGCATAGAAATTTACACCTTTGCAACGAACTCACCCAGAAACAGTGAGAGATCTTTTACGCCACGCCTACCGTGACACTGGACCTCGGTTTTTACTGTCTCATCCGAAAGACAGAACACCAGTGTGCCCAGGGCGGGCAATCGAGTCTGGGACCTTTAGGTGAAAAGCCGAGAACCTTATCTACTAGGATACACCGGCTTAATATATTTGTTTCGTAAGAAGAAGAAGAAAAATAATAGAATGTAAATTAATATATATTTCGATTTAAAAATGTCATTCAAGATCATTTTCTGTATTTATTCGAGAAAAATTATAATCATACAGAATATTTCTTTTCTTTCTTTTTTTTTTTTTTTTTTGAATCAGCGCTAATATCAAATTTGGTTAAATTATTTACAGTATATTGATGGAAAAACAATTGCAGTAATCCAAGATAAAGAAAACATGTCTCCGGGTGTATCGCAAGCTTCTTTTGATCTTAAAACAAACGATACTTTATCAGGACCATTAATCGGTATGACGTCTTGCAAGGGCACGAGTGAATACATAAAAAAAGAACAAAATGTGCTACATCTAATCCCCAGGGACAGAATGCCAAGGCAAACGTTTTTTTCGCTTTTGATTTTATGACTTGTGTCATAAAATGAAATAAATGTTGAATAAACCATTTGTATTGCATTCTTAACCGTGAAAGAGTATCATCTGAAGACAGTGCGTCTATCCCCAAACCTGCATTGTGCTATACAATTGATTCTTAAACCAAGGATAAGATCAATATAACTAATTTTGTCTCCAAGTATGACAGGAATAAATCTGTAAATTAAATAAGAAATAACACAACATGGCGATCATATATCCAAAATATCAATAATGTATGAGGGATCAAATACGTAATAAGTATACATCTTGTGGTCAAAGGTATGGATTTGTGGCGATCTCATTTAGTGTATCAATGAAGATCAAATACGTGACACAATAGGTTCTGCTCTAACCTTTGCTGATAAGGGTTGCATACTAAAACAATTGTACAGTGCTCCACATATTACAAATACTGTCTTCCTTTACTTCAATGCTTCGAACAGAGGGGAAACGTGGAAGGTCGCATCAATACATCATTCAGTATGATATTAATTAAACATATTGATATTACTCTTTAAACAGATTACATTTTGATCATTAATTGAAGTTAACATCATAGATCCCATCAAAAATATTCAAATTTACGATTTTATGTCATTTACTTTATTATCGTTATTAGAGGGACAGATATAGAATAAATACAAATATTAATCATATCAAATAAAATTCATTACTTATAATCTCTTGTGAATTACGTCAACATTTCCATATAGACGTGAATACTTCAAGATTTTCGAGAACAGGTTCAGAATGGTTGATTGAAATCGATATGGAGTAATAGATCACCTTCCAAATATATCAATATATTGACAGTTTCAAGCTAAGTGTTTTTGACACTAGATCAAGGACGATGATTATAATAAAATCTTTTTCTAACTTTAATTGTAAACAGGAATTTCATAATGACTTCCAAGTAAACCAAATCATAGATGTTATTTCGACATTTGTTTTCATTTGTTGTCCCCAGCTCGCCTCTGGGAAGGCAGAGTACGAAGAACACTCAAACATATATACATCGCTATTATATTCTCTTATTTGTTGAAAATCAGTTTGGATGCAAAGTGTCTCTTTATATAGTCTCAAGTATCTACATAAACCTACTCCGTTCGCCTTTACTTTCTTCATACTATTTATTATATGAAACAAAAAATAAAAGTTTAGCCCAAATAAACAATAAAGGTGTTTAAAATGAGTTTTGTGTATTGCAGGAAAATAACAAAAGTAACAGTACCAAGACATATTAGGAATAAAATGACTATAATTAAAATAAAAATAAATTTATACATGACATTACCACTCCGTTTTGTTAGCACACATGAGATTTGCTAGCATTTTTCTAAATCTTATTTTGACGTTTTCTTTGCCAGTCAAGTTGGTAAGTTTTAATATCGTATATTCTTAATACTGTTGAGCATTTTCATCGGCGCATCTTTAGTTGGCAAGACTTGTTTAACTCATCTTTGTCATAAATGAAAAAAAAACCCTAAACAACCAAAAAAAAAAAAAAAAAAAAATAAAAATAAAAAATAAAATAAAATAAAATAAAACAAAAACAAAAAGAGAAAAAGACCGAAAAACAAAAAACAAAACAAAACAAAAATAAAAAAAAATTAAAATATTAAAAAATGAATAAATAAAAGTAAAATGAAAAATCAGATGTGTAACGGTATACTTTCACGTCGAGTTATATGTTGTCTCTTAACTTTTATATAAGACATAAGAAGAGGAGATATTTCAACCGTACAATTTTAACGCGTAAAAAGGGGGATGCATTAAAAAGATTCAACCTATGACGAGAATAATTTTTCCATTTCGATGTAGTGGAAAGAAAGAGATATTTACATCTTATAAATGAATTTAAACTAGATAAATCGATATATGTGAATAAGTTTTGTTTTGACCTGTACTCTATTGCCTTTGAAAAGCTGAAATGGCAAGTTTGTGTAGTTCGCTATTTACCACATTTTACTGTGGTATTTAATAAATTTCGAATATAATAATTTTCCATATTTTGCATCGTATATCCCATATCATTGTAATATACAAAGTTATATACAAATTGCTTTTGACATAACACTTTCTAAATGGAATAAATGTCATGACAAAGTGCCTTATCTTATCTTTTCCTTTATAGTTGAGATAGTTTAATCTTCAGACTCCAGAAACCAATCGTGTCCTCTTTATTCCACAAGGCTTACATACGCTAACGTCTTTTTCGTCCTCTTTCGTTTCTTTATAATATCTTTAAAACTTTAATGTAAATTGAAAAGAAAATAGCATGAATTAAATGAAAACAGTAGTTACATTCAAAGTAAAACTCCGCTACATACCACAAGAAAAAATAGGGGGCGATGTGGATATAATAAGTTAATAACAAAAATGATATTGACCATAAAAGTACATGGCAAATAATGTCTATGACATCCTCTGGTGATTTAAAATTTCCAGACACAAAATGTTTCCAAATATATTAAGAGTAGAACTTAATTTTATTTCAACAATTCATCGTAGATGAGAAAAGGTCCTGAACATTGTCCCCTCTGACTATTAGTTGGGAGTACTAATTACTACTGATTAAGGACGTTAGCTCGTTTTCAGACGAGCAGAAGAGGATTTGCTGATGTTGATGTCTGTTTATATAATTTGACATTCGATTCTTAAATTGTAATATCATTCTTGAATATATTCTTATGACCTCTAAACTTAAGTAATCTATTGAACCCTGATAACCGCGTTAATTATAATAAAAACAAATTGTGAGGTCATTTGTGTATGTACTTTTGTGTGCGTTTCTGCTCTGTATATAGCGAATGTTGTCATTTCCACGTTTATTTTTAATTCTTTATACAACTCAAATGTGTAAGTCGGTACATGAAGTGATTCATTCGACCTCATAACATGAGATTATGATATTTTCAGTTTGGATATGTACATAGCCGTAATTATTTGATAATGTGAAATAAGAAAGTAAATGTTGTCACAAGACTATGACACTATCAACAATGTGCCACAGTGGACATACACATACGCCTGGAATTCAGTGACGAGACCAGGTGACCGGGGGGAGTGAGCGCCTCCTGTTGTGCTAGCCACTTCCGCAGTGAATGCCCTTGCTACAGACGAAACAAAAATAATTCAGCACTGCATGCATACATGAACGTGAACAAACACTGTGTCACAGCCACACAACATCAGGGAAAAGGGTATAATAACACTTAAGTCAAACCCTCCGCGGGGAACTGTTTACGAGCTCCACACTGCAAAGGGAATAAGTGTGACCTGGAGGTTTGTTTCAGGAATGCCAGACGCTGCATGACAATAACGATTTTTCGGCTGTTCATAGAGGCGGCATCTCGAACCTATCAAACATTCAACAAAATGAAAAAAAAAAACAACTTTTCTTTCCTCACTAAGAATCTACAATGTATGGTAGCCTAGAAGCACCATGAATAATACCTTGTTACTAAGACCGGACAATCCAGCGCAAAAATTGTTTCCTATCATATATGTTTGAGATATTCATTGTACGAGCTTTCAAGAAAAGCATGTTAGAAAATATTCTTGTAATTTTAACATTGAATCTTTTTGTACTTACATATATACCGCAGACATCTAGGATGGATTGAGTCTTTGCAGAGTTTACATAAGTATTTACAAAAAACAATTTTGTGACAGTTTTTTTTATTTCCCCTAAAATTGTGTGGTTGAATAACATCGCGGGGAACCGGAAAATAGTTCGATTGTGTCTGGTATATGATATCGGCACTGCAAGTATGGCAGTCATTGATAATGGACCATATTTCTTCTTTACCCCTACCTAAAGTTTTGAATAATACAGATAGCAAGATCCCCTGTCTGAACTTCAGCAAGTCTGTCTAGGCTTAAAGCCCACTTTGTAAAGCAGAAAAATGAGGCTGTCTTTCCACTAAGTTGGAATTGTGCCGAGGTCGACACAAGTTTTAAAAATTTATGAAACATTTAGTACTGAAATATTAATAGTTATCTAGATTTTAGCTATGACAAACGATTTATCTGTGTTCATACTGATTCATAAATTCTTTTTTTTTTTTTTGCCTGCAGCTTTGAACAGCTTTAGGATGCTTCTAAAATGTCCAGTATTATGTGGGTCAACCAAGGAACCTTTACCTAGACTGTACACACAGTTCCACAGTAATACACCATTATATTTGGAAATAGCAAATTCCAGAGAAAAAAACCCCCCAAAATCTAAGGTGATTTGTAACTCGGCACATTAAACTTGCCGATAAATCCTTGTACGATATCTGGAAAAATTTGAATATCCGGAAAACTAATTTTTGTTAATGGTAGTTACTCTGTTAAAAGTAAGTCAAGTAAAATACGGAAATAACTGGTGTCACATTACTATGGCACCAACAACAATGTACCAAAGTGGACATTCAAGGACCCCTGAAATTCAGAGGTGAGACCAGGTGCCCGAGAGGAGTGAGCGTCTCCTGTTTGTTTCACAAAAAAAAAAAAAAAAAAAAAAATTTACGAACTTTGTAAGTCAAATATTGTTCGTAACTTTACGATTGATTAATACCACTCGCAAGTATTACACTTTTGTCGTGAGTTAAAAGTTACTGTACAAATACATACATAAAGTATAAATATTTTAGAATTCTCTTAAGTCCCAGAGTACTTCTTACAGATGTTTCACTTAAAATACATTTATTTTGCAACACGCACATTTACAGACAATGTACTTGATTACTTGTGTAAACATGTAGTGACGTCATGAAATCGCATGCAGTATTGAAAATACGTCAACACATAACAGGGATTAAACTATCCCGATAACTATACATATGTGCCCACTTCAACAAGGATCTATAAAGTCAAGCGTATCACGAAATAGAAAAACAGAAGCCTCCCTTTCTGTCAATCTTTTTATTATGTCTAAGAAGACTAACACCCTCCTCGTGTCCCCCTAAAAATAAAATTAACCAATTTGTGTAAGACAAACTGTTTCCGGTTGAATATGGATAGTATATTTCTTTGGCTAATTTAGAGGGGGTACAACCCTTGCAAACTCCACCCAAAACATTAGTCATGGGAAACTACAACCTCCCTCCCCTGTATAAAAATTTCTAGATCCGCCTTAGTATTTTACTATTTACTACTTGGAAGCATTAAAGAAGAAGTCCTAGATGTCATTACATTGATTTACGCCAACATTTAAGGTAACGGACCCGGATACAGGGAAATAATCGAATAACGTCTTGTGGACGTTTGTAATGAATCGTAAAATCCGAAGTGTCTAAGTGACGCAGTTCGAATTGTCAGACGACAAATTGTAAACAAATTATATATCTTACTGCTGAACATGAGTAAAATTCGAAACAAGAAGGGAAAATTTGCGCGTTCGCTTTTTCTCGACATTGAATAAAAGTAGAAAGCGTTGTAAGGATGAAATAGACGTAGCAAACCGCGATCACGAGTACTGTGATTTGACCGAGGTGAGCGCCGAGGTAGGACTCGGTCATAATATGCATAACGAGGTAGACGAAAATTGGAGGCAGGGTCGGCGTATTGTAGAGTTTGAAACTTTGGGAAATAGAATGTTTTGTGAAGTATGTAATTGTCGTCTACATTTATGCGACACAATCGGGGAACAAGGACTGGATTAGGTAGCATTCTGTATACAAAATGCAGTAACCAGGAGTGTCAAACAACAACAGATGTTCCCACTGGAAAGATGAACTCGTCTGGATCATTCGACATTACTGACAAGATTACGAAATAATATATATTATTTTACATTCTATTATCTACACCCATTTCATGATATTTGGCAATCTGCCAAATTTATCTATTTTTGAAACTTCATAGAGAACATACTATATATGGGTAATTTATATGAAATTTTCAGAAATTCTGCGTCTAATGTATCTTTATCAATGATGGGGAAAGAATTCCAAATTAAACGATAGGAATTTAGGTGGGTACCCCAGGTCCGTGGCCTTTAAAGAAGTAGATAGGTGGGCGCAGAATTTCCTCTAAAGCTGCGCTAAACGTAGTTAAACCGCATGATGTGAATAAAACGCAAATTAGTTTGAAATTTAGTCTAGTCTGGTATTTATGCCAAACTAAGTATACGCCAGGAGATATGCTGTTTGATGAAACTGTGCCGAGGTCTCATTCCATATGATCATGTGATTACATTATGAAAATAGAGAATAACATATAGCATCGGCCAATACATAGATCTACGTACATATAATACATTTATACGCATAAAAAGTTCACATCGAAAGTCTGAACGACCCATGCACCAACTTGTTGTTTGGGAAAATTTGTCGTAAATTTGTTCGTAAGTTTTTGTCGTAAGATTTCACTTACGAATGTGTTCGTGAAAAGCACATAAGAATTCACTTACGGAGTTCGTAAGTTAAAAAAATTACGAAAATTCGTAAGATTTTTTGTGAAAAGGGCTACAGTACTGTATATATACATGAATATGAACAACACTGTGTAGAAAGTGTCACAGCCACATAACATCATGAAAAAAGGTATAATAATACTTTAGTCAAACCCTCCGCGGGGAACTGTTTTACGAGCTCCACACTGCAAAGGGAATAAGTGTGACGGTCATGTAAAATACCAAAATAACTGATGTCACATGACTATGGCACTAACAACAATGTACTACAGTGGACATCCACGGACCTCTGAAATTCAGAGGTGAGACCAGGTGCCAGGGAGGAGTGAGCGTCTCCTGTTTGGCTAGCCACACCAGTGAATGAAAAAGTGAAACTTGGTTTGATAATTGCTACATAACACCTCCTTAACAAAAGTCATTTCAATATGTAACCCCTAGCACACATATATTTCCGGTAAAGTAACCTGTGATGAACTAATGAGGTGAGAACGGAATGTCCCGAGTGTTATCTTTTTCGATTGGGACTAACCGACATGCTACATACACCGTCACAAATCGGAACCGCAACAGTATTTCTATCGAATGATTTTATGATGTCGTGTTATGTGCTTATTCTTCTTTACTCTGCATGTCCGTGGGTATTTTTGTCAAACATCTAATCTTCTATAATATAATATTTCATCGAATTCTAACAAATCAATCGAAAAAAATATTAACACAGACGTTATTAAACGCCAATCATTGCCTTGACACATTGCTGTGACAGAACATTGCGATCTGATATGATAAAGTAACCTGTGACAGTAATGTATTGAATGTTAAATTCTTTTGGGACCAAACGACAATGCTACAGACACCGTCACAAGTCGGAACTGTAACAATATTAAAATCCAATAACTGACTGCATCTAATCCTAACCCATTCATCGCAAAATATTAACACACACGTTATCAAATACTGATCCTTGTCTTGCTAGGGTTGCTACGGCGGAACATTGCAAGATGATATGTAAATGGTCATTTGTTGACTGCGCTGTCGAAGTAAGGAAGGAGTTGGCGCCCCCAAACCGGTTAACAACATAAATTTCATGGGAATACGATTACCACTGAATTCCTTAAAACCAGAAACCGACAATAACATACATTCACAAGAATCCCGAACTAATATACCCTTACAAACAGTACAAAAATATCTCCTAAAGAAAAATACAAATTATAGGTTTGGTAAAGTCAGTTTTGTAATAGAGCCTAAAGTAATTATCAGACTCCACGTAGAAGTGGCCAAAGAACCACTTTACACAATAAAAAGGTGTACATGAGAAATATGAAATGATATGTCTTCTGTGTAAATTTGGCATCATAAAGTTTGAGGTCAAAATAAATTGTTATAATAAAGATTTCATTTTAGGCTATGAAAAGTTTAATTCAATTCTTTGTTATTCTAAATACGGTCTGTTGCAGAAACAACTAGGATATTCATCGAACTTGTAGTGCTTTATTTTTGCTATTGTCATTCACCAACTGAAGCCTTTATAATGTTCGATAAAAGGTCAATGGCGAATTGGGACATTAAACACTTATTGCTTAAATAATCAAATAGGAAAATAATGACATTTATCACCGGTATTCTAATTATCAGCATTATCATTGAACTTCTCCTCGGAAGAAATTTTAGTCTTCAGTCCCTCTTCGTTAATCTCATTCACATCATTGACACTTTTCTGTAATAGGTCAATGATAACAATGCATTAAAATTGGACTATAATGACAAAAGTAGTTAAAATTATGCTTCCCTATCTTATGCAGCATCTCCTTAGAAACGGACACTACAATCCCGGGATGTTCACTTGTTTTAATAATAGAGAACAATGAGTATTTTGATGAAATCGTGGGATAAGTTTGCCAAACTTGAATTTCGTAGATGTTCAAATTGTATTGACTTAATAGTTTTCTGTTCGACCATGTTCTTTATAGACAGATTTCGGCCGCGTTTGTCAATATGAGAGGAAGAAGTATCCATTTCGTTTATTACATAAATTGTTACGGTCAACCCATTTTCCCCGAAAAGCATTACCCTATCAGTGTTTATTAATCAATAATCATCCTGCATGGAGTTTAAGACCTTAAGGTGCTGAAAGCTTTCTGTGTCCCTATGTCTAACTAATACCGTTCATTGTAATAATATACTATACGTGTTTTATATTTATATCTCATGAGTAATAAATTTTGTAATAAATATAAGAAATACAATCAAGAAAAGAGTTTCTTTTATCCCGAAATGTTACAATATACGACGATTTATGAATATTGATCAACTTTTTATTGTACATATGTTAACATAAAACATAATAATGTTATTCAACAATAATTCTTATAGAATGAAGAAGTTTTCCCACAGGATTTGATATGGTATCATTTATAAACAAGTAATGTAATGGAAAATAGTTTATAAGACGCAGAATATCGGCAACTAAACAAAGAAATTACTGTTATGGATATAGATCATTAAAAAGAAAAACAAATTTGTGCTTTCCTTAGAGTGACATAAAGTGCCAATTAAAGATCACCTTCAGCACGCTGAATCACCCGATGTAACTGAACTGTAAAATACTATAGGTACAACTTGTAGTTCATACTCTTGCATTATAGGTGTCAGTAGTGCACTTTTATCGGTTTGTAACAGAGAAAACAGAAGACACCTGACCAAGCACATGAAGTATGATAATAGTACAATACACAAAGAGAATGACATTACAAATACATTCAATTGTACTGCGGTCACGATGCCGACTTAGGACGGTCAGTGAAAGTAACAAACGGCACTCAATTGGTGTGGTTAACCCGTTTATTGGCGAAATTTCTACATAAACTTCTTTATGCTGTTCGATATTGGAATAATGTTAACGTAAAAATATTCCATAACTAATCTATAACTAGAATATTGTATACCCAATCAATTCAATGTTTGTTATTGGAACCCTTACTTACATTCTACTTTTAAAATCCATTTAAATATTTTGTTTACCTTAATTTACTGCCAGAATCATTGATTACAAGGATGTTCATATATTTATTGTTGCACAGTCGCACAATGTTCAGTATTTTTCAAACTAGTATTCACAATGAAATTATATTGTATACGTTTGTTTCATTCTTAAATATTAGTGTAACGCAAGGATTATTTCCCCTATATGTAACGCTTAGTGCGTTGTGCAATAAATGTGTTTTATATATGTAACTGAATACTTATTGGACCACGTATAACAAAATAATCATTATCAATGAACCTATTAAACACTCGGTATACTGGTATAACGAAAACCAATATACAAAAGTAAACTGATTAAAGACTACAAAATACATACATAAATAAATTATGTATAAGTAATTTAATGTTTTAAATTTTATAAGACATCCTTTTTGACAGATTAACACTGAAGCTAACATATGAAAAATACAAAAGCTAACAGGCATGACAATTATCGTAGGGATGATAGAATGTTTTCCTTGTGAACACAAAAAGTGCTATCATGCAAATACGGTATGGAGGATTATACGTTTTATTAACACATCGTGTATTCATTGCAGCCTATTTTGAAGGTATTAAAAGCAACTCTCCAGGTGAATCTTAACCCTGTATTTGGTCAAATCTTCTGTACCATCAATAAACAAGAAAGAAGGTAATCATCATAAATCTTTATGTCTAGTATCATAGCAACATAGCAATTGTTAAACATACCAAATATGTTGTCATTCTCAAAGAAACATTTTTTTTCCAAACACGTTCAGATCTATTCAAATATTTTCATTAATATCTGTAATAAAAGATATCGACAGAGTCGATAATAAAGGATTTAACAATTAACTATACTACTTTGAATAAGAAAGGCAATATTTTGATTTTATGCATTTTATACATGTTTTGTACGGACACTTCATCAGTAAGTTTGATGAATAAATAAGTGATTATACAGGTTTTGCAAAACAATTATTTTAATTCGAGAGTATTCTTGTGTTGCAAAAAATGATTTATAAAACAGATTTATTAAATTGGTGAAAAGCTGAAATATTTAACTCAAAGAAATAAAAACTTAAAAGGACTGAAATGTGGGCGAGTAATATTCATTTTTCAGAAAATATTTGTATTCTCATTTAATTCAAAATAAAACTACACCGCAACGCAATATTTTTCTAACTGTTTATTGCTACATTTCGTCTTAAATGAATTACTAGATTTATTTCCACCTCTTCTTTTGCCACATTGAGGCGGTTTTGAGCTTTTAATAGGGGTTTAATATCTATTGGATAACAAAATATAGGGATAATTGTCATGATGATATATCAAAAAGACTTTTCTTTAACTGAGATGTTTGTTATAAAGTTTATTGAAATTATCATAATGCATTTGTAGAATAACATCAAATAATGCGGGTTTTTTTTTCTTTAACTGACTTTGAAAAAAAAAAAAAAACGTTCGCCAGTGAAACCATGATCAAATGTCCGGTATTCGAAACATTTCACAAAAAATACTTAACAACTAAGAAGCTTACCTCAAATGCAAATGGAAAAAATGTATCCGTGTTACTTGCAGAATATATAAATATGTCAAGGAGAAAACGAAAGCAAATGGGATGGATTTAATAATAGACTTAATAAATCTTTTCCCATAATGTAAGGGGCAATATTGGAAAATGAATTTTACCGCTAAGATTTGCGTCATATCTTTGTGACATCACAGTGCAAGCATTAACGTATTACTATATATTCCAGCAAAACGTGGTTTGCCCGAGTTGAGACCCCTTACATAATTTACGTTTAACATTTATATGTCATTCACTTTAGTAAGCAGTTAACTTTAAATGGTTGTGTATATTAGATCGAGATATCATACAAAATCCGGCAAAAGTACTTTCTCTCAATCTCATCAATGGAAACTGAGACAATGTCATCTGACTCTCATATCCACATGTCAAGGCGACCATTCTATCATGAATATTTCCGGTCGCAGTCAGCATCTTGTAGTATGGTTATCGTCCATTGTATACAATGACGTCAATACCAGTATCATCTTATACAATGTTGTTGATGTCCTATGTGAGTAGGAAAATCAATCGTTATTATGAATGCTATATTAATATCTACAGAATTTGTATACTTCCACTTGAATATACATGTACTGTTATGTGTGATTCTGTCATGTCTTTTTCCTTAAAGAGAAAACAGAAGACATCTGACAAAGCTGTATGACACATGTCACCAAGGACCTGCACACAAAAAATGATAATAGTAGAATATACTCGGAAAGACATTACAAAAATATTAAGCAGTACATATGATTTAATATGAAATCCACTTCATTCAATATTTTCATCATTATTTCTTTATTGTCAAAGTTGTTTTCACTTTAACCCCATTCTGTATCTCATAAAATACTTTGTATACACATTTATATCATCTTCCTATTGATCAATAAATAAGTTCCGTTTCAATACTATAGAAAGTAGCCACCATATATTATTGGATAACACCTATCTAATTTGTATTGTAACTCTTGTGTTTATTCTCCAATGTATAATGCTTTGATCTGGAAGCTATTAAATAAAGCACCCCTTCAAAACATATCACACAAGCCTAAATAAAATATGATATGAGTTTTTCTCCTCTCACTTTCAGTACTGTAGATAGTGGCTACAACTTGAATAAGAGAATTCAGCTTTCTTAAATCATTCAAGCTATATCCTTTGTTAATCGTGTAACCCATAATCTTCTGAATGGAGTCCCTACGCGAACATGTCTTATTGATCTAGTTTATTACGATTGCCTTATCAGGTATATAAACGCTATACGACATCCATCGGTGATACTGGCCATTCAGGTTCTACTCACTCCCTCCAATACCCTACACATGATGATGAGAACTTTACATTTAGTTCTGTTTGGTATTTTGGCTGCATTAATTATCGATACACGAGGAGAACTTCCAAAACACAAGGTAAGATTATGATATTATTACATATTATTATTAAAATTATATCATTTTCAATATGATTTTCAAAATCTTTGTAAGAATGCAGTTTTTCTCATTAAATGAAGTCAGAGTTTTTTCTTGTCTTTCTATGTGTTTCCGCAGGAGAATAATGAGAAGTTCTTACTAAGTTTTTTCCCTTATGATTGACTGCAACTTGAAATATGCAAGACGTAAAATCATAATTAAGTATATTGTAAAATTGGCATGTACGTCAAATGTATTTGTCTCATCTAAACCTTTACTGATTTGATATCGGTCGCCACCATTTAATCCAGAGGAAGGCGAATTCCTTAAAGTGCCAAAATTTATTTCAATTTATTTAAAATATTTTACAAATGATTACGTCATAAAATCGTCATGGTAGAGGGGTAACATATGAAATACATTTTCTTTATTAATTATACAAGCTGGAAATGTTCCATCAGTGAATGTCTAGGCTGTATGACTGAGAGGTTTCCAGTTCGAGTTCCACCTTTGCTTCGTAAGCATCCTATTTTCGGACGACAGTATAATTTGAAGTCCCTTGTCAAGGTATACAAGACATGATAAGAATGTCTCTGTGCTTCAGGAAGGAGAGGTGTTACAAAGCTGCTAAATTTCTTTTCATTAAATAAAATGTATGTGCAATGATGTGAGTGTGACATCAGACAAGAATCATACAAATAAAATCCTCATATTTCCGAATTCTACTCGCATATGTAAGATACTAAAGAAAATGTGGGAAAGATATCTGATTTATCTATATGACAAACGTCACCACCCACACGCAGAGCACACGCAAATATATTCATTTAGAAGATAGTTGCGATACTTACTTAGGACGGTCAAATAAAAATACAGTTGTCTTTCAAAAGGCTTTGCTCACTGGTTTACGGGCACACTTTTCCATTCACCAACGAAATTACAAAGAACATATTTAAATAATAAATACTATTTAAAGATTTAATGAATTACTGAAGAGATGTCATGAAAATATAAACAGGAAAAGCTTAACAGGATAAAATTATAAAATCTAAAGTATAAAGGAAGACTAATAAAAGAGAAAACGTTCAGGACCTGTTGAAATTCGAAAAAGGCCAGACATGGAGTCACTACCGCTCTGTAGTTAAGAATTCCAAACTCAAGGAAAGATTTGAATAAGACTTTACATGATTGTAATACAAGGTTTATGGTTATTACAGTGATCTGAGATCATATTATCGATATTGAAGGCGTTTAACTATTACAAATCGATAAGATGAAATTATCCGAAACTGCCTATCCTTTATATGTATATTAGATCATCGCAGAAATTGAGATAAGATATTTCAATAGACACATACAGTTCTTAAAAGTCGTTTTTCCTTTTTTAGATAACGGATCTGAATCAGATCCGTAGAATTATCCAAACGCCTTTCTATACTTATCGTATCTGACTCTAAGTAAGTAGTGTAAAAGTAATTCGTAGAAATAAGTATGGAAGTCCAAATTTTTATGGCAAACCCTTTAAAATCGAATCAACAGAGAAATATACATATGCAATATGATGAGAGACTGGGGGCATAGCCATATACCCAGAAAACATTAAGTTACGTAAAGGGCCAAATAATATTATTCTTTTCATTAAACATAATACATTTGATCTCTATTTAAGGGCCACCCAAGTGAAGACATATAAATGTTCTTTATTCAGGAGTAACTCTTTAAGGATTGTTTTGTTTTGCATTGAAACTTGTCATCGACAGACCGTTACATAAAGGCGACCGTAAAAGCAAGGTTTTACTCTAATCCTTTTATCGCACATGGTAACGCGCATAAAAATTGCAGCATTACACACAAAGCATATTTATAAAGGTCAATTAGAAAGAAATGTCATAGCCTCAATTACTTTATGCAGGATTCGTGATATATCTGATCTAGATATTTAAAGGATGTATAAATACTTTCCTTAATTAACGGACGTTGTTGACCCGATTATCGTTATCTTACTCATGGGTAATTAAACTTCTAATGGATGTTATCATAACTCCAACATATTTCACTTAATTTCACATGATTACATTTACATTACATTAAAAAGAATGAAGACTGCTAATCACAGACACAGAATTAATGAAATTTCTAGGGGTATTTCCATTCATCAAATGGTTGTTAAACTTTTTAGACGTAATTTAACAATATAGCCACAATTCTAAGAATATTTTGTATTATATTGTAAATGAATATGCATAAACGATCATTAAGTAAAAATGGACTTTTATTGTGAAGATAACCCTGCTTCACTCGAAAAGTAGACACTTAGATTTGCTAAAACATGAAAAACGAGCTTGGATATTTAATATTGTCAAACAAAATGACAAGCGCCATACCATACCTACTGAAAATTAAGAAATTTTGGCTAAAGATTAAATCAACTATCTCTCAAAACGGAAATTTGTATCACATTGTCAAAAGTTATCATTGTCAAGTCATCCCTAGACGCAAGAACACATAAAGTGTCTTTTCCAATTATTTGTTAAAATCAGTTTTGGAGAAAACTTAATAAAGGAGTCACATTTCTCTTAGAGTACTTTTACTTCTTAAACGCATATATTTATCTATTTTCTTTTAGTTTTATTTTCAAACAAAACAATGCAGGAAACAATCTTTCAGTAGATATAACTGGTTACACTGATAAACCTAAGGAATTTGTCTTGAATGACGAGAGAATGAAGGTACCACAAGCTAATCTGGTGTTTAGTAAAGTCATGGAGTAAAGGGTAAAATCGATAAATATTCAAACAAAACAGAAAATTTATCTTATATATATATATCTATGTCTATTTAGTTCCAGCGTATGTGCACTTAAACAAGTGGTCTTCAGTGACTTTGACAATTTTATACCGTTAATGGGCATCTGTCTTGCTAAAACCAGAAGGCTGAAGTACTATGGAGCGGGTATATCTCCTATTTAGTATACCGAACCAGCCATGAATAACCCAGTTTAAAGATATGAAACATAAGTACTAGAGGCTATACAATATATGCAGAAAATCTAACACCCTGAGATGAACTTACACGCCAGAAGAAGTGGAATATTGATATTAAAAACAAGGTTTAAAAGTATAATTTATAATGCAGACTAAAGAAACGTATTAACATACACTCGTTTGTTCCTTCGAATTACGTTGAACAGGCTCCAGCATATCGGTTTAGGTGGGAGTCATAAACTTACCAGAGATTAAGTAAGATGTATGACGTCACCACGTAGCGAGTGTTTGGAATACAAAGTACGGACGTTTGCGCTTTTTATTCAAACACATTCACCAATTTTCGTCGGTTTTATCAAATGATACTTTACATAAAAATGTCCAATTAACGATATATATATATATATATATATGATTTGTGTCAAGTCGTATATTTTCTTTATTTCCTGATGTAAAATACAAGGTAAGACTGGAATGGAAGTTACTTAGATATCAGTGTGTATTTAGCATAACTTCCTTAAAATGACATTGATTTTTTTTTTCAAAGTAAACAAACTAAACAAACAGCGACCCCTATGTAAGTTATTTACCCAAATAAAATTGGGATATGAATATATTTACAAGAGTAAAATGTATAACACCGGTCACATCCTGTCTACTTTGCTTTAAAACTCCTTAATTTAGTGCTACAATATACACAAAAGTAGACATAAAATAACGATGAAATTGAATTGGTATTGCTTTCTATCAACGTCTATTTAGTATATTAGATGCTGAATATGTATACATTTTATGTTTAATATGCATGAGGTATTGGTCTCGAGTTGTGTCTGAAATATGCAAAACATAGATACAACAATATATTTACATACTACACTACTTGATTCAACGTCAGCATATCACTCAACTCTTGCCCCCTGTAGTTAACATAATAGTCAAATGAGGAGTCCAATAATCTAAAGAAGAAATCTATTAATGATAACTATCAGGTATCTCATGGGCACATGGAAGATAATGTACAGTGGTAACGTTCATTATAAATTGATTTTACAGAAATCCTTTTGTTATCGTAAGAGATCCTCGTAAACAATGTCGTTAGATGAAAATGCGAATTGAATAAACAGTTTAAACTATATTATTTTCGTTTTTGCTTTGCCTTTGAAAGAAAATGTCATGATTTATGTTTTATCTTTACTGAATGTATTTGTATCTATATTCATTTTCGGGTTCATATTTCCCTTCTATAATGTTCAAATTGGGTTGACGTCAATGTGACAAATATACTCGTTCTGTAGAATATTTAAGATAGTAAAAACCAATTTATTAAAAATCAATTCACGTCATGAATAGTGGATTAGGACATTTATTTTTTTATGCTTTTGAATTAGATTCTTTCAAAATCGTTTGATGAAATATGCAACTTGCATTAACACTTTGCATTGTACCTTTCGAATTTTCTACCATTCATGACTTGGCAATATGTCAGTTTGACGCTGACAACTATTTATTGCGGTTTCCATGGTCAACTGGAGATTACTGGAAAGGCCTAAAAGTCTCCTATAACCCCCTACCCCCACACCCCGAAAAAAAAAACCCCGATCAAAAATCACAGGAGAATCATCTTACGTCGTGACAGTATACATTAGGTCATATTTTTAAACTTATTTTTATCTTTTCTCCTCAAATTGGCTAGGTTAATTCGGCAATACAGAATAATAAGATCTCGTATATTTTCGTGCTGAAGATAAATCTCAGACAAATGGAGTATTGTGTATCAGATCGCATGCCCTAGCTTAATATGCAAAAATGATTTGCAGTGTTATGGGTTTATGTCTGAATGGAGATGTTACAAGTGTTTGTGCGATTACTAGAGGTGGCAGCGTATATATGACAAGTGAACAGGGAATTGTATTAAAATGACTATTGCCTCTCCGCGGGATATCAGTGTTTAATGGCATTGCCATATTTAGAGGAGATCGAGATAATTTGATTATATTTCCAATCATAACTGAATCTTCGGTCGCTACCTTATTTACACAATGTTTCTTCCCTTGTTTCGTTGAACATTACAAGAGGGGATAGAAAAAATTATGTTTCGACACCAGTTTATCAGTGTGTGAAATTTGAAATACACCATATTAATCAAATAATCTTGTATATCATTATTATATTACTAGTATAGCGAGGACGTATATCATTGTCTACCCCCTTCTTCAACTTCAGAAAAGAGAGATTTGTATAATTTTATTTTCCGTATATGAAATATTTGGTTGCATCAGGAAAAAACATTAAGATATTGATATTTAAAATAAAAACAAAGAAATGAAAAATTAATAATGCTTACATTCCCTCATGTTAATATTGCCAGGATGATTTAAGTGTAGTAACATATCCTCAGTAAAAATCAAATAAATTGACATTGAACCTCTTTAGATAATGCCGATATTAATAGTCATGTGAAAATGACAAGCTACGTAGTCGCGACAGTTTGATTATCTTTACTTTAAACTGTTAACACGGTTGACAGCATCGTTTCCTTGGCTGTTGCTTAAAACAACATGTGTGTTTGTAGCTGTAGATACATACTAACGCAGTGGAGGAAATTGGTGTTTTTCTGAATTCTATTTCTATCGGTTTTTAGTAACTGTAGTTGCCATAGAGCAAGAGATACTTACTCTTCCAGGCAAATGATCTTACTCTCTTGATTTTGTTTGCCTTCTGTTTTGCTGAGCTTTGGAGCATTGAATATCTATCGAAACAATCAATATGAAAATAAGATATTTAGAAACAAATAAAATCTTTACTGGTTGACATCTAAATTTTAAAAATATTGAATTTATACACTCAATATTATCGTTCGTTTATGAGATTATAATGATAATAAAAATAAAATAAAATCTAAAAGATGATAATGTTAAACGACAGCAAATGCTAATTACTTGACAGTATAATCTACAAAAGCGTCCTTCATGTTATTGAAATTCACCTTTATATTGTGATATTTTCGTTAATTTAATTTGATTGGTTTAACTTCAAATGTAGTGCCGGTATTAAACAAATCGAACATGTGAACATTGAATTGAACTCAAAGCATATTAGATTTTTTTATCTTTAGATTTCACCTATATGAATCTGTTCTTTCTAACAATAAAAAAAATTAAAACTTTCGTTGGTTTTAGATTATCCGATCCACACTATGTGATATTTAACACAATTGGACATTCACATTCATTGCCCTGAAACACAACGTGTAAATCACATTTTTTTTTTAAAAATGGTCAGATTTGTTTGAAAATCATATTTCACTGCATTGTGATTTCTTTTTTAGGACGAAAGATTTTTGTGTGTACCTTCATCAACATTTGCACAGTTAAAATTATGCTGGGATTCATCTGAAACACGTTTAATTTATCTGCCAACAAGTGAAGATACAGGGAGAAATGTGGTTTCTAAAGATGCAATATTGGAAACAAATAACGAATCAAACAGCCGAGGGAAACCATTTAGTGTTGGCGAGAAAGTTCTTTTGCCTGAATGGTTACTTAATTTCATAAAATCAGCAGTTAGTTCTGAAGATTATTTAAGCTCAAAAAAGCCAGTTAATACTTTTGGAAAACTACAAAAAAGAACATTTGATTCTATCGCGCATGGCAGAAATTTTGGTGGATTATCAAAACGTAGGTTTGATTCAATTTCTCATGGTGGTTCCTTTGGAGGGATCCTTAAACGGACATTTGACTCTATTTCGCACGGCAGTGCTTTCGCACGTTTGTTTAAGCGACCGTTTGCTTCACTACTGTATGGTAGCTTATTTAGAGGAATACAGAAGAACCCCCATGATTCTATTTCATATACAAGTACATTCAATGACATACAGAAGAAATCGTTCGATCCAATAGGACACAGTAGTTCATTTGGTGTCATACAAAAGAAACCATTTGATCCAATCGGACAAAGTAGTTCCTTTGGGAACTTACAAAAGAAACCATTCGATCCAATAGGACAAAGTAGTTCATTTGGGAATATACAAAAGAAACATTTCGATTCAATAGGACATGGTAAAGCATTTGGGGACATACAAAAGAAACCATTCGACCCCATAGCTTACCGGAACACTTTCTGGGGTATTCAGAAGAAACCGTTAGGATCAATTGAATATGGAGGTTCATTTGCAAATTTTCAAAAGCGTAATTTTGATTCTATTTCATATTCAAGCGCGTTTGGAGGATTACAGAAACGGCCATTTAAATCTACAGAGGATATGAAATGGTTTGACAATTTCAATAAGCGAGAACATGATGCTGTCAAAAATCCGGAACGTTATGTTAAGACAAAAAAGCGTCCATTTGATTCCATAAACTACTCCAGTTCGTTCGGAGGATTTGGATAAGTGTTCATTCATATAAAGATAATCTGTTATGGCTTAATTTTTAAGTATGCGAGGAAGAGAGAAAAAGGACACGTAATATGATTCATATTCTTAATTGTTCTCTTTGTCATTCATTATTGATCTGGCTTACTATTTCAAAAAGAAAGCGCCTCGTGTTATTCTTGATTTTGAATTCCAGTTAATGAATCTTTCCCCTTGAATATAGAACCGCAATTTGGGAAACATATCGGGATCGCCTGCACCAACACCCAAGCTCTGAACCTCTGCATAAAGACTTCTCCTGGTGTATTGACAAGAAATGCAAGTGAATCAGTAATGTAAGCAGAGGACAAATTCGGAAAAATCGTCAAATTGTTAAGATTTTTTAATTTAAGAATTATATTTATGTTCGAATGTCACACTTTCCATTTATTTTATTAGAATCAATTTTAATCTTTTAACACTTAGTCATGGCAAAATTTGTCTTATATTTGCAAATGCATTATATTTTTATCATTGCAAATGTTGAATGGTGGAAATCATTAAATGAATGTTGCTTTTGCAAAATGAGTTTGTTGGCTGTGAAGCAAAATTCCCTTCTGTGAATCCTAGTCCAAAGGAGAATCGGCACAAAAGCATCATTATCAGAAGTTCAGGAAGAACGGAACATAGGAGGGTCAATTGAAGTGATATTTATCGCTCAGTAAGTGTGGTGAACTGGTTTATAGACCCATTTTACCCACCCACTGGAAGCAAAAGCAAAACCCTGAGGTATTCGCACAGACATTGTTTCTGTCTTGTATTTGAACCCTCTACAGACTAACCTAGATCTTACTTCGAGAGAGTTTTAGATATGTATTTTGAAATAGCAAGTAAAAGACTGAATGGAAGTGATCTTAATACTTTAAAAAATAACAGGGTCCTCGTATCCCATGGATGTTAATCGGCCGACTACATATCAGTGAAATAAATTCTCTTCCAAACAAGCATAACACGGTTGGGGAAGGATCATAAATCGTATCCCTAAATTTATTCCATTATTCTACCCATGAATTCGTATCCTTATAAGCTCTGAAATTGAGTTAACTGTTTGAAGGTGATATAAAGATTTTAAAAGAGTCATACTGTCAATGTCAAAAGCTTTTTACTTTTTTTATCCAATCTGATGAAACGAAACTTATAGAATCTGTATTCCTCGGGCCCTGTTACACAATATCATCATACAAATAACTGACTAAAGAATAGAATTCTCAAAGTTAGTGTACTGAATTAGGATGAAAGTTTATCGTATTTAAATATATACTTAAAATTGTTAATTGTTATGTATTGTATAAGTCCAAAATTTTCCCAAGTTTTTGCAAGCAAAACCTACCGACAAAATATAATTTGCATATGGTCTAAGGACATCGCTATGTTTAGTTTCAACATCAATACATTTATTATTTCTTTATAGGTTGATTGGGACTTTACGTATTTCAGTTATATTGCCATATGGAATCAGAAGGCAACCAACCTCTTAAATATATTAGTGCAATCCGGGAATCGAATTCGGATCAAATGTTTTCCCCACTTAATATTAATTTATGTTGTTTTATTGAAATTCATGAAGATACAGAGTATTCAACTGTTAAAAAATAAAAGGATAATAGATATCTGGCTCAGCTCTACGAGAACGTAACAACGGACACGCAAAACATCCAGCACATAAAAACTTCACAAAATATTTAATTGTAATGCCACTGTGGTGCCCACTTATGACGGTTAATTGAAGTTACAATGGTCACTCCACTGGTATGGTTTTCTAGTTTATTGGCTCACCTTCCCACACATTATCAAAAATCGAAAGTAATCGTCCCTTCAGAGAACAAGAATCAGCACCAAAGTAACTAATGCATTGCCATTTGTGAATTCACATGTTTGCGACTCCGGGATGTTGTGTGCACGTAATCTGGGTAATCAGGTTCGTCGCAGGTAGGCAACTGCACAGATCTTTATATGTTTCAGGCTAATTGGTATCGCTGTAAACATGATACAGGCTGCTATGGGAATCTCTTTATAGTGTTTTGAAATGACAATGTTTTATATTACCCCGTTTGCTAAATGTTAATAAATAAAGGACATTTGCCCCGTTTAGTGCTGAATTCATGAACCTTTGCCAGAAAATGGGTTAAACAGAAATTGCAAGTTTCTGAATCAATTCAGTTGTTCTCATATTCAGTTGAATACGAAAATATAAAGCAGGTGTCTGAAAAATACAGTGCAACATTTACATCAGTGTTGTCATAAAGACATATCGCGATTAACATGTAATTAAAGCCTTGTTTCAATAGAAACCATTTTATTAAATATAAGTGTAAAGATGTACTATTTAATTCAGATACAAGGTGAACTGTTAGGTACTAAAGGTATCAAAAGCTAATTCTTTCTAAAAGAAAAAGGTAAAAAGACATATAGCATAGTTGTTTCAGAAAATATTATAGAAATGCAGAGAATTTAAAGATAAGGGCAAAAAGAGCAAACACAAATTATAGTAAATTATAGTAAATTATAGTAAAAAAGTTGTTATACAGACGTAGGACGGTCAATAAAAATCACAATTGTTTCTCAATTGGTGTGGTGAGGGGTTTATTGGTTTACGTTCCCAATTGCCACAAAACATTCCAGAAAAATGTAATATATGCGATAAACTAGGTACCTATCTATATATATCCATGGTCTTCATAGATTTAAAAAGGGTTTAAAAACTACAAACAGTCTTCAGATATATGGTGGATTTCATTCTTAAAATTCTAACCAAGGAGAAAAGATTTTAAACATTTGACATCTTCATAAAGAACTTCCTCAAATTTATTTTTATGCATGGGAAATAAATTGTACTCCTTCAAATGTTAACAGACTTTCGCTATGACGGCGAATAAAGTACAAAAGAAGAAACAATGTTAAAATAAATCAAGCTTCCAGACGCTTTTTGTATCGATTGTTGTGCTGTTAGAATTTCAGGAATTATGAAACATTTTCATTAAAGTAAAAGAAATTGCCGCACAAGTCGTTCAACATATACATCATTTCTCCGATTATTGCTATGATTTGTGGTGTGGCATCGTGCAATAATTGAATATGTCACATGTATTTGCTGGAGCAAAGGTGGATAGATGGTTTAATGTTATATTAGACTTCAGAGTGGAGTGTTACCTTACATTTGCGAGAGAATTTTTAATATGAAACGTTCATGTGTTATCATGTAACAAAATATAAATGAAGATCCCAAGGGCATACAAAGTTTCGATCATATAGTTAAAGTCAGTAGCCATATTTTAAACAGAGCCTATAGCAAGATGCGTCGGATGGTGCACAATGGCCAACAAGTATACATATATCAGAAAATTACGTTTCTGTTAGCGTAGTGTGGACTTGAATTACGTTTCCGTTAGCGAAGTTTGGACTTGAACTCAGCTTGGTTTGTCCTTCTTACTTTCAGCAACTCCTTTCTTTCTTGTTTTGGTTTCCACATTGGTGATTTTGAAAAAATGTTTTAGATAAATTCCTTCATTATCGTCAAAGTTCGTGTCCAGTATTCGTTTCCGCTTAAATAGAAAAAAATGTCAATGGTAAAAACCAAGTTTTACAAAAATAGAAATCAGCGAGTTAGCGGTAAAATTATCTCTATCTGAATACCATATCCCGCGAGACTTATGGTAAATAAAAAGAATTTTGACACAGTAGCGGCGAATATTCATGAATATGATGGTGAAATTCACAAAAATAGATAAGAAAACTAGGAAAGCAGTTGTGATTAATTCAAACAATGTTAAGAACCCAGGTGAAAAGTAGTGGCAATATGGCACTTAAAAATGGATTCAAAACGATACATAGATAACTGAATAAAATCTATAACACTGATAATTGAATACAAATGTATCAGATGATCACCTTAGATAGGCACTTTCAAACTTTGCAGGAAAATATTTGATTTGACTATGTTTTGTATGACGCTGTCGTCGTCTTTGTTCCAAATTTAGGACATAATATATTAGCAATATATAAAAAGTATAGTATTATTATAGGGATAATTTGGTTTTAGGTTAATATACAGGATTATACATCGATTTCAAATACAATATGATTCTAAGCTTTGCTGTTGCACCAAATTGTATTACATATAGTTTTTATACACCAACGAAAAGGAACATTTTACAATCGTGTATCCATATAACTAAAATGGAAGAGCATGTTTTAGAAGTCCCATAAATCTTGAACGTGACTTTCTCGTTTGATTATGTCTTCGTATACACAGACTGATTGATTGATTGATTTTTGTTTAACGTCACACCACGAATATTTCACGTATATATGGTGATGCCATCTGCCTGATGCGAACATTTACCTTTGCAACGGACCCACCCGAAGCAGTGAGGTATCTTCAACGGGCCATGCATACCACGACACCATGCCTGGGTTTTTACTGTCTCATTCGAAAGACAGGACACCGGCATGATCAGGAGGCCAGCGCGATACCACTAGGCCACGCTGGCTTATATATACACAGAACATGTATCACCTGATTGCAATTTATACTATGTATGATATATAGATATTACTGATTGTGAAGGTTTATACCTGGTCTCACCTCGATTTTATTGGGGTTCGCATTTGTCTGAATATGACACTAAACATGATATTGTCCCCTTTATTCCATGGATTATGAGATATGGTTAACCCTTCGGTACTTCTTCGTTTTTTACCATTAATATACAGTTCAGGTATTTATGACTAATTCGCTAGTTTCATGTGTTTTTGTCTTTGTATAGCTTGGTTTGCCCTTGACGAAAATAGTTTATTCAAAGCACAGTATAGTTAAAATGCATCATTTAAAAATACAATATAAGTTACTGTTTACAATACATGTAATATAAGCTTGAACACATGTTTCAATAAAAGTATCGAAGTATTAAGACTGTCATATGACATGACATGTGACATTTTCGTGATTTCTGGCTGGTGTCCTACATGTTCGCGATTTCTTGCTATTTTCCTACATTTTCGCGATTTCTGGATAGTTTCATACATGTTCGAGATTTCTGGCTAATTTAATACATTGTGGAGTCTCTAATAAGTTGAACAAATAGATACCGTAAAACAATTGATATATAGGCAATAAGTTATTCTAAAAGTGCTTCAGTCAGTATTTTTAGTTCTTCTGTTTCTTGTTTCAAGTCATGCAAACCTTTTCTTGCCTCATACAGTAGCGGTCATAAGTCATTTTCCTAACGAATAACACTGACTCTTAGCACTGGAAAGGTAATGCATACGTTTGTTAAAAATTATTTTCATCACACTACTTCTTATCTCTTTATAGTATTGATAAAATACACCCATGGGTTTGACCCGATATTAAGATTGAAAATAAATAAATAGATAAATAAATTCAATAAATAAATAAATAAAAATAAAATCGGTGCCTTAAAATCAGAAAACTACACATGAATAACTGGCAACATATTTCATCTAAAAAATCTACAATTTAAAACAGTTGTTAGGGACATTACTCAAGATGGAAATATCTTTATTAAATGACTCTTTTTGATGGATTATAAATGCATTTCCGATCTATATTTGATCCCTGCAGATGTAACTCTGAACTAATACATACATCTTTTTAGCAGGTCCAATGAATAACGCGTGATATGAATATATCCATCAAATTAAAATCCACTTAATGTTTCTTCGTCCTCCTCCCTGATCCAACTAAATCTCAATTACCGTCCACGTTAGTTAGCCCATCAATTTCTTCAATGTAATTAAACTAAGGCGACTTGAATAAACACGAATGTAAATTGGAAAATAATGATAAACGGTGTAATGACATGAAAATTAAGGCTGTCTTGGACATGACCAGTGATCTCATTGTGAGGTAATAAAGTCGAGATTTATCTTGGGAATAAAAGGGGATGTCAATAATATACTATGAATATAAAAGCAAATTTTCATGCCATATATACATAACGTGTGCATACAAAGGAATGTGCATATCTGATATTTGGGGTGGGCGTGTATTTAATTTGCTGCTAAGTTGCAACTTAATTATACGCATTGATGTGATGTGCAATACACCTTCCTTTTATTTCACATGATGTGAGAATCAATATCCGGCATATGATGTTTTGATTATTTATTTCAAATTATTGTGATGTCAAGATCAAAGCAATAACGTCACAGTGAAAATCCCTACAAAAAGTGGTTTTGCCACTTACATCATGGAAATGTAAATTTGGAAGAAAACGTATTGGTTGATATCATCTAGAATTTTTGTTTTGCTTTCATTAGCAAGCCAGTAAAATACTGTGTGTATTTATTTTAGCGGAATTCATATTTTAGCGCAATTAGCGGTGTTCAAAGTGCGCTAATTCATGACTACGCTAAAATAAATTACATGAGATCGATAGAGTTAAAGCAGCACAACACCTTCAATTCTCTATAGTTATGTCTATCAAATGACAATTCAGGAACAATGATAAAAACATAAAGAGAACACAAGTAACGATCAATTGAAAATATTTGCATTACCTGTCCTGTCGATATGATTATCTTAAAACCAACGAAAGAATCTTAAAAAGACATGGTTTAAAGTTCATAAATTAATTCCGCGCTATGCAGATTGCTTCTGCAATACCGTAAATTACGTAGTAGATGGTATTGCAGAAGCAATCTGCGTATGAAGGCAAAGAATGGTCAGCGAAAAGGCTGATTAATCTCATAACAACTTATGAAAACAATTGACTTGGTCCGTAAAACGTAAGGATGACGTTTTATTTTTCTATATGTCTTTCTTTAAACAGAAGAAAATTTATTACTTATCATTATAACTAGATATTGTGCTTTCGGTAATATGGTAAGTTATTAGATAAACGTAAATGAATTGGATTGTATTTGATTCACTGCATGAACTGTGAGTTTAAGGTAATTAATGGGAGGACGCTTGCCATCCCAGCCAGTCAACGGTTAAACCACTCCATGTATATGCACGCTGACTAACAGGGCGGTGGGGTCTATATGACGGGCCTTGTCCAAACCTCTTTCAGAGGAGACATGGTCCTGAACCTCGTCCCCTCTGACTGTTAGTCGGGACTCCTACAGATCTAGGGTCTTAGCTCGCTTTCGGACTCGCAGAGCACGGTTTATCATGTTGATGTCGCATATATTTTTATATCATTATGTGTTTTACAATACCTTACGTGTTTATATTTTTATGACTTCTCAATATGCGATACCTGTTGACTCTTGTTCTTTACATGGAGGATTATTTATAAATTTTTAAATGATTGATTGTTCTGCTGTTACGGTGAGTGGGAAGGTGGACCCGTAAACCTATTAACCACACCATTTGTTTGGCTTTTGTCAAATTAAATGACCGTCCTAAGTCGGTATCGTAACTGCACTACAATCAAATATTTTTGTTATGTGTTATATGTGCTAGTATATTATTGATATTCATGTATTGTATAGCTCCATGGTGACTTCTACCACATAACTGAGCCAGTAACTCCTAAGAAACTTCAAATATTGTTATGTTCAAGGTCATAACAGCAGATTTGATAGTCACACGTGTGACATATAATTCAATTCCGTGTAAGTAAGAGATATTTAAACACAGTATTTTTTTTTACCATAAAACAGTTTTGAATGAGCTGATATAATGGATAAATAGATAAACATGTGAAATATTATATCAGATAGAAATCCAGGCCAAAGGTTTCGCACCCCTTTATCTCACATTGCAGGTTTTTTTTATCTATAATTAAAAACGGTGCATCTTAAAATGATAAGTTTCTTTTCATCTCTTCATTTAATTTGGTCAATGATATTATTCATTGGATTGCTTCTACAGACAATATTTCAATATGTATGTATAGAATCCAATTTACTCAGACGTACAACCTTTTTTTTTTCGTTAATGGAATTTAGCATAGTCAGTAATTTATTTGTTGAAAATACATTAAGGAATTTTATTAATAGGAGGTGTTCGACTACAAAATGAGTACTAACGAGAACTGAACTTACGTTGACATGAGTGTATTTCAAGAACGAGAATATTGAAGTTATTGACATACTCTAGTCTGGCTACTAAAGCAGATTCTATTGTAACTTTTCCGTAATTGTTGTACGAATCGAACACACTAAGTGTCTACATTCAGAGCCGGGAGAAACTTCTACTGTTATATTCACACTGATTTAAATGGATCTTTACCGCCACAAGACGATAACATAAGTTTCTTTAGTATTTTAACTCATTTTGCCTTATAGTACCGTGTATGATTTATTTGATAACTGCAAAACTTAAGACACATGGACTCACAAATCAAGCTGTTGCTCCTTCAAACAAGAAGTTAAGATGATCTTGAAAGTTACATAATATTTTGAACTAATTTGAAATTTTTGTCAAACGCAAAAAAGTAGTAAATCTAAACTAAACAATTTACAAGGATTTATTTTCTAAGTTTTAAATGCTTCGTAGTGACATAAGATACCTAAGGGACATTTATCTCATGCATAATTCTGGCATTGGTTTTGTCACATCGTATTAGGTAGTGTAGGAGTCAGTTCGACATAAATGTCCTTTTACTTAAGAGATCTTGGCTTTTGACATATTTGATTAAACATTTTATGTTAAGAGGCATATAATTCTTTACAGCTATAGTTAGGAATGAAGAGTAAAAAAAAAAAAACCAGATCTGATATAAAAAAAAAATTCATTTTTTCAAATGGACTCTCAGAGCTTTGACTAGTACGAGATTTTCTGACCGTACACCAGCTTTATATTTTGTGTGTGTGATTAGGAAGCTTTGTAATATAAATGTTGCCATAAATAAATGATCACGCCATTGGGGTGTAAATCGCAAAGTCGTCCTGTAAACGGTTGATTGGTCTTAGAGGAGGTTGGAATAACGGGAAAACCCTGTATTCCTGAAAAGACTTTCTCTGACCAAACTCTTCTCTACGCTGATACAAAAAGTGATTTCTGGTAAAGAATCTCGGACTAGTGGACCGAGTAAAAGTGCTGCACTGGAACGCATTGTAGACTCTCTCCGTCTTAGTTTTAAATTTAACTGTTTCATTTATTTCTAAAATCTTCGACGTTATTCACACTATAAACTGGCCAACATAATTAACTACTAGAATACTGTAATGAAATAAAGTTAAACGAAGTTACAAATGATTTCTGGTGTAAACTGTATAAAACTTTCATGCAAAGAAGAAATCAGATTTTCTTTTTAGATTTTACTCCCTTGCATCGATCAACCTAAACAACTTTAGTATTAATGAAAACAGTTGCCTAGTAACAGACAGTACTTTCTTTTAGGGTAAGCAGCCATTTAACTTAGGGTAAACAAGTATCTAACTTATTAATCTGTTTCTTCTCTTTGTCCAGGCGAATGTCACAGAACAGTACAGCAGTCCTGATTGATAATTAAACGTGATTTGAAAAAATTTACATTTACAATTTACTAGACACGAAATAAAATTTACATTAATACAGATAATACTTAATACAATGCTTAATACAATACAAAGCAGCTCACTTTCTTCACTAGGTAGAAGATATCACAGTAAGAACAAGGCGGTGTTGCATCATTACAGTATGTACATTATGTAGGTGTGGTGTTATGACATATGATTCAGTAGGATATATCTTCAGTTATGACCCACCCCTATTCACACCAGGTGAGTAAAAACACCTGTTGGATATAGATAGGTAAAAAGAGGTGCTTTAAGGGAAATTAATTATACTAGCCGTACTTTGATTAATAAGGCTACAAAAAGGGTATTTACAAAAAAAGACAAAATTAATATTGAAATTGAATAT
Organism: Pteria penguin; assembly: GCA_035048485.1. NCBI lineage: Eukaryota > Metazoa > Mollusca > Bivalvia > Pterioida > Pteriidae > Pteria > Pteria penguin. Next base: position 14,510,420 of record CM068582.1, read on the forward strand.
GACAGTGACGTCAAAACACTAATTGCAATTCGGTGTTGAAGACCTCGCATGATTTATTTAATAAAATTTATCAGACCCTTATATCTACGTATATAAGAAATAGCTTCAAGGTAACACAGAGGGTTCATCAAAGTTATTATTGTCGATGTTTTAAATTTTCTTGTAAAAATGTAAATGGTTAGGTTGAATTCAATATTCAAAGTTAAGCATAAGATACATAGACAATATGAGTAGGCATGTGTTCTAGCAATATTCATTAATGTCCAAGAACCCCCCCCCCCCTCCCCCCTCCAAAAAAAAAATCTTTATCCGAATTTAATTTTCAAAATACATTGAATCTATCTATTGCTAGAGAATTTATTACAGACACAAGCACATGCTTGATTAGATTACCTTTGTAATACGATACACAACTCACAAATTCAAGTACAATTTATACATCAGATCGGTATTTTAAGCCTATGTAATTCAATATTACTGTGTGAGAAATAATCAAGATATAATGAGATACGAAAAAATCAACAATTTCCTCAAAGAGACAATGTCTGAAAAGATCATTTACAGCATTTGTAAAACTAATTATCCTAAGTGAAATGGTTTATCGAATTACAAGAGACGAGAAATGCTGCGTCTTCTTTCCTATTGTGTATTGTCTTTCACATCAATATTGATAATTGTGTTAAAATTATTAATACCAAATGAGCAACAATTGTCATGGCAATTTACCGTCCTATGTCGGTACCACAACCGAATTACAATCGAATATCTTACTTGTCTTTTTCTGTAATTATTCCTTTTTCATCCGCATTTCCTCAGGTACTTTTTCACATAGATTTCAACTGAATCAAATGTCCTCTTCCCCTCTTTCTCTTCCTTTTTGTAAATATTTCTTAATTTATATAAAAAAATTCTAATAGTACAATGCATAATTAAATCAGAATTTGCAATATGTAAAATGTTCATGTTTCAGGTACGAATTTAACTTAGCAACAGAGGTCGTTTGAGTGTGATAAAAATTCAATGCATTGGTTATAAGTAGTTATTTGAAATATTAAGCTAAGGAAACAGTCAAGGAAGGAGGGAAAGAAATTGTCTGACTTATTTGTATGAAAAAGCCACGTACCATAGTGGGTAAAAGAGTAAACGCACAAAAACGCATCACAACAAAATATTCTATTGTTGCACATTTGAGGTATCGACTGGCGGTCAATTTAAATGACAATTGTTGCTTAATTAAATTAGTGTAGTTTAACTGGTTTACGGACCCAACTTCCCATTCGCTACAAAAGCAGTACTTTTTAAGGGATCTGTTCAATAATCGGTCGTTCGAGGCTTACCGCCAATTCAACGATTTCCTATCTTTACGATAAATCAAAATGCGTTATATCAGAGGAGAAAATAATGCGTAAGAGACCATTTACTGTTTCATGTTGTTCCATGGCATAGGTCTACATTTTTCTCCAATACATGAAATAGACACCGTAAATATACTTCCATTAATATTTACATTTCTTGTACACCCCCACCCCCCCCCCCCCAAATCAAAACAAACAAATAAACCAAAAAAAAAAAAAATAAATAAATAAATTCTTAAATAATAATGATAATAATAATAATACTAATACTACTACTAATAATAATAATAACAATAATAATAATAATAATAATAATAATAATAATAATAATAATAATAATAATAATAATAATAATAAAAACCCAGAAAAAAAAAACCCGAATTCACAATCAACAGACTCGTACTTTGCATTTTGTTGCAACATGCATTTAAGACAGCTTCTTTTACGTTTGAATGGTGCATGAATTCACCATATTGCATATTGGAAGCATATCTTCAATATGTTTAACGAAGACATTTTTAAGGAGTGTTTTATAATTACACGACGGAATAAATAAAGAGAAATGAAATACTGACATGTAGTAAAATGTTTGACACAATTACATGACAGGATCGACCTCGTGAAAAGAATAGAATGATACTAAGAAGAACAAGTATATAGGAATCTTCTCAAATAATCTAATTATATTGCAAACACAGTTTAGTGTAGTGTACCGATTCTATGGCATATATTGCAATAAAATAAGTATCTATCTTGATATGTTTGATTTCATTAGGTTCAAAATGACACCTAAAGGTTCAGATAAAAATCGAATTGCCAGCTTCAGATGAAATAAACTCAATGGTAAAGTAACATATACGATTCGTAATTAGCATAGTAAGCAAAGTTACGCTTAAGATCATTTAATCGGCGTATGAAATTAATTTGACCCGTATTAACGTGTGCTAAATATATTCCTTAGAGTGGTGTCAGGGTAACTCTCTTTCATTAGCATTAGTGACGCGTAAAACAATACCGAGGGTCGAAAATTTTTAACTCAAATCCCGATGGACCAGTTTGTTTCTATTCTTCATTTCCTCTTATTACCAATCAGGATTGAATGATGTGATTACAAAACACGAGGTATATTATTGCTCTATAATCGATTATGACCTCTCATTACCTGCGCTACAAGATACTGTATAAATATTTAAAGAAAATATCTTGATACCCAATCATATGTTGAAGATCTTCAAATATTGTACACCACAATTAAGTTGGTGTCAGCTCTTGTTCAGTCATCAAAAATATCTCATTTACAGTTTTCAGTGCTTCTGTACTGACGTGAAATATGTACTTAAAATTTACAGTCAAGAAATCTTTTAAATCAATCTTAATGCAATTATGTCCTTAGATTGATTATTTGACTCACTTTTTCGGCCACCTTGGTTTCAACTCTGCTTTTCAAATATTTATGCATTATTAGAATTACAATCATTCAACCGCGAGCATCACTGAAGAGACATAAATTGTCAAAATGCAAACCTGGTGCACAAAATTATAAGTATATAAGTACTTTTATTTATTAGTGCACCAGAAGCAGTACCAAATAATGACTTTATAATCTAAGCAGATGGGGTACTTTCCTATTATTTAAATAGTGGTGTACTTCAAATGTTTTCATTTTTTCAGCATTTTTTATTTCCCTTGATATTTCACTCTAACAGATTCTACTGAGGAGGTAAACTCTTGCATTATAATGAAAAGATTTTTTGAATGCATTTACATTTACTAATTTAGTGCACCAGGTAAAGTACACCAGATGTGCTTCTGTCTGATATTGTGTTTTTTGTTTTTATGACAATGTTTATAATGAGTCATAATCATATTACAAATAGATGTAGGTGACCTTGAAATGAACACTAAATATCGTGCATTATGCTTTCCTATACATTGAGTTTAGAGCAGATTTTATTACATAAAATTCTGCACAAGTTTCCGCTTATATATGTCTCTTACAATTTTACAATGACACGTTTCCCTGTACACGGTCTCTTTACACTTGTACTTTTGCTATCGTCTACAAATGTATGTTAGCACACCAATACCATCGTGTAGTTTGACACCCATGTTATTGGAAATGATCCCAAAAAGCCGAAGTCTCTTGAGATTAGGTTCTGAGAATGTTGAAAGGGGTTTTGAAATTACTATAAATATAGCCGAGCTAAGATGGTTATAAACGATCATGTACATTGGACATCATGTCAAATAGGTTAGATCATAAACCTAGTATCTGAGTAATAGTATTTTCAATTATGAATACTTCAGAATGCAATTTTGTGGATCTCTATCGGAGGCAAAGGGGACGCTCGTTTTGTTCGTTCTCTTTTTTGTATATTTTGGATTTTTGTGTGTTATTTTTACACTTGTTTTGTTTATTTTATTTTATTTCTTTTTTCTTTTTTTTTTTTGTTGTTTTTGTTTTTGTTTTGTTTTGCTTCATTTTTCATTTTGGATTTTATTTGGGGAAGGGTGTTTTTGTGGAGATTATTCCTTATCTATCAACTGCTGATATTTTCCATGATATAGGTAAAACCGATATTATATCAAACAACCTTTAAGATAATACCACAACTGTAAGAGCACATTTTACATGGAAAAATTAATTTCATATATTTGAAGCGCATTTCCACAAATAATGTTTCGTCGGTGTTTCTCAATGTCGAAAATGTAATAGTTCATTATATTTTTATACACACTGATAATCAATCTTTTTCCTTTCCTTCACTCTTTTTTTATCATCTCCTCCCCCCCCCCCCTTATATTTTTTTTTGGGGGGGGGGGAGGGTTACATAAATATTTATTCATTTGAATACGGGTATTTGTTCATTAGAAAACACAGACATTTCTTTCTCACTCTTGGATTTCTTATTACTTTTAAATATTCTGTGTACATCATACTGATGTATATTTTTATCTCAATAATATACTAAGTAGATTTCACGTTGCTGACCGTAATTTTAAGATATCGCATTTATGACATTACAATAAATATAACAAAAGAGCTAAGCTCAAAATAAACAAACTTTATTTTGTTTTCTGTATGAACCATAATATATAGAAATTCATATCTATTCTTGCACACTCACTATAAAACATATGTATGTCTATTGGGATTTATGTTATAAAATTCGCGAAACTTAAAATGTATCTACTTATTATTACAAGGAGGTAGTTATCTTGGTGCACTTGTCGAACATCAACGTTTCTTTCTTTTTTTTTCTTCAGCTGCATAATACTCACTGACATCATTTTTATGACAAGTTTATGGGTTTGTTTAAAATACCTTTTCGTTTAATGTCTTTTATTTCACTCTTCTTAAATGCACAATACTAAAAAACTTGGGAAAAGAAAGATAACTCTGAATGCAATTTTTGCATTATTGGAACGTTGTGGAAATGACGTGGCAAAATTACCGTACCAGTCTCCACCACCCTGCACTTACGTATTAATGTCATTATATTGAATTTTCAGGTCGCTCAGACATAATAGGCAATTCATCATACACAAAATTAAATAGCCTGGATTTGATGTAGGTCTTGAACTTGATATGCGCTTCAACGACGGGCTCAGCCGGGCAGAAAAATGAATTACAAAACCATCAATTAAACGTGAAATTGGAATATGATACCCTTCTGATGGATAATCTAATAACACATTGAAGGGTACATCGCTATTGTCAATTGAGTATCACATTTCCATACTGTCTTCCGGTACAAATAAAAATAAATCCCATGCAAGGTTTTGAGGTAGTATTTACCTATCACAACCAATCCTTTGATAAATACGGGCGTCTTAATGCATATATTGCCCACGATGTGAACGAAAACGATGTCTTTGATATAGCTGTCCCTTTTAAAAACTTTAAAAAAAAAGAGCACTCCAAACATTAGTGTGGCAATACAAGGATGTCCTTTTTTAAATACTGCGTCAACTCATGAAATAAAACATTCATGATCAAAGATTGATTCATTCATTTAAAGATCTTTATCATTTATACTACGTTTTTGGCATGTGAATGAACGATTTGAGATTAATTTATTTTGAAGATTTAAAAGTGTTATGAGGGACCCCCATGGTTTGTGTGGGCGTTTCCATGGGGTGCTGAGAGTGACACATAAAGCCAACTCATGGCCATGAGTACATGTATATTGTACTTTTGTTGAAAATATGAATGAAATCAAAGTTTCTGACAATAGTACAGGAGTTGGTGGGTTCAAGTCCACAACTATTGTGTAAACGAACAATATTATCAGGGTATAATGTTTGATAAATAGATCATATATGTCATACTATTCTTCTATACGTAATTACATTTAAAAGTAATTATAATTAAAAGTAATTATATTTAGGGTAATTATTAAAATACGGCAAACAGACCGTGCATGTTTTCTTTTCTATATTTTAGAGAATATCAGACACATAATCAACGTTCCGCATTGAGATAAAGTAACAGTACCTTGAAATATGAAAAGGGGCTCCTTTCTTCGTCTTATAATGGACTGCCATTAACTGCGGTCGCAATGTTAAGGAAGGAAATAAGACGTATTCCCGCAAAAATGACGTAAAGAACAATAAAATGTTCTTATGACGTCAAAAGGTTGACAACGTTCAACGTCGTTTCTAACTAATAGTACACAAGCGCTTCCTAACGGATGGTAATGGACGGTGAAGTTCATTCAGATGCTGGTGCAATTTCGACTTTCCTAACTCGGTATCACAACGACATAACGATAGAACATCTTATAGTGCATTTTGAGCAAAAAGCAAAAAACAAAAACAAAAACAAAAAACAAAACAAAACAAACAAACAAAAAAAGCATAACTTAAAAACATACATATGCAATACTCTTTAGTAAGGAATAGTTTCCAAAAGCTATTTTGGTATTTCTATTTTATTGTATCTTTCATACCAGGAAGCCTATCAATAAATCTCGAAAAATCTGACAGGAAACTGTAGCAGTTCCGGTACCGACACGTGCCTTGTATTTGATATAAGACATTGAGACCACGATAGCGTCTAAATGCAGACAAGAAACTGTATCATACCTTATTATATTACATATTAACAATAATGTATTGTAAATATGACAATATATGGACATATGTAAGTGCTTTGAAATTCTTATTTGTCATATTAAATAAGTATAATACTTTTATAACTGAAGCAATGTGACTGTGGCAGTTTCAAAAATGACCCATGGACTACTTGAAAACAAGAAAACCAATACATCGGAAAAATGCTCAGAAACTAGAAGTGCCCTCATTACTTGTTTTACCGTTTTCGAAATCAATATCATAAATAAGATTTGAAGCACCCATGAAACATCAGTTACGACAAAATAACAATATTAACTGATTGATGTTCATACATCACACTTCGTGACACATATAATAAATGCAATATTTTTTGTATTGTTTTACACATTTAAGCTATATGACACCAAAGACAACTAAAACATATAATAAAAGATAAAGCTGGATTCCCGTGTGTCCTTTAGAAGCACTGTATGAACTCCGAAATACTTAGATATTGGCCTTCCAATGGAAGAGGTATCAAGGTGTTACACATAATCATTTACATGGCATACACATACAAACCGCTTATTATTTTAGGTGCGTCAACAATGACTGGCTTTAATTGTTGGATCACCCCCTAGACGTTAACCGTGTAAGTAGGAAGTCCTCCAAAGGAATAGGGTGGGCATATAAAAGGCTTTAATTGAGATTTCGTTCTGAAGATTATCAAATTAATTTCTTGCGAACAGGTGTCCTTTCAAGATGAAGAAATCTACTATCACTCTGAGTTGCTTGTTTATCTATAGTCTAAGCATTTTAAACAGTGCCTTAACATTTGAAAGATTTTCGGTAAGTATTGAACATGAGCAATACGATTTTGTAAAAAAAATCTGTTTAAATTTTTTTTTTTCATAAGAAATCATATATATGCTATGTGAATGTTTCAAGTACTGAAAACCTTCTTCATTTTCTTCAGTGTAAACGAGAAATATTTGAATTCATTTTGAAATAGATTTATAATCTTGTAATAAAACAGATTACAGATGTTTGCTTGTTCTTATAATGTAAATACCATTTATATATGAGAAATTTATTTAATTTGAAAAAAAATGAAGAAATACATTGATTGGGCTCTTGTATTCCTTTCAGTGCATTATATCTTGGACTATTATATGTCTGTGATAATTCCAAATTATTGATAATTTCTGCCAGTTTTTTTAATGAGAGGATATACATTTGAAATCGACATATACATTAACCATGTATTATTTAGCTTGTGCTAAACACGAATTATATTTAAAAATTTATAATTTAATGAAGAAATACATAGACAGGGTTTTTATCTCTGCTTATATACGTTATATATTTTAGATTTCATGATTTTTCCTTCACTATTACAATTTCGTTTATTTAAAATTTCAGAATGAGCAAAGGAAACCGTCAAGGTTAATACATATTCTAATGAATTTACGACACCAAAAAGGACAAAAAGAAAATAAATTCGAATATACAAAATACGGACTGACACATCATACTAAGAAAACATCAGATAAACCGCTTGATTCAAATCTTATAGAAAATCTTGAAATCCTAAAACTGTTCGGTATTGCATGGAGTGTTGATGCCAAAAGACATGCAAAAGGCTTTGATTTACGAAACAGAAACATTTCTAGAAAAATTAACGGCAAGATTCAACATATGTCAAGTGATAAGCTCAACCCTACCAATAAAATAGATTTAGAAAAAATACGGAGGACAAAAAGATCGTTTGATTCCATTTCTAACCAAGGAGGGCTTGACGGATTTCATCATGATAACAGAATTCAGAGACATATAGAACGATTAAGAGAATTACGACGAATACAAAGACTACGTAGACAGCGAGGGAGTCAAACCCCGTATGCTATTGAAATAGTTCTCCCAGTTATTCAACGGACAGTCAATACTCCTGCACTGGAAGATATAATAGTTGATATATAGGCGAGAAGGTTTTATTGTAAATTAATTTGATATGGTCAGTATTGTAAGTGCAATATTTTCATCGTATGTGTATGTTTTTCATCAATCACACAGTTGATATTCAAATATAGTTCATATATCTTAAGTAATGTATTATTTTTATTTCTTTATAGATTATTTTATCAATTTTCAAAAATCTTATTCAAATCATGAACACGATTCTTATTTTAATTTAGTATGACGGAAATGTTCTAAACGATTATCGACAAATCATTTTATTTGCATGTCTTAATTAAATTGAATTTTTAATCAAATTGGAAGATATTTACATATGCGTTATTGTTTTACGTAAAATGGATTTAATTAAATAAGTATCAGCTCCTAAATTGAATGACTACTTCGTGATTCAATAAATACAATATTTTCTAGTTGTATTCATATTACAAACTTAAGAATTTCAGTATACAATAACCATTATTTAATAGTATATTAAGACACAAAGAAAGCTGATTTTAAACTGTTTATTAAAACATATCTCTAATATATTAGATGCCTACTGCCGATGTTATTAAATAAACAAATGTATTTGGCGGTTGTGGAATCACTTTTATTTCATTATTGATTGGGACTTTTTAAGCATCAAATAAAAGAAAGGTTTTGTCCAAATCAGATAACATTATTTCTTTTTAATTTTCAGTAAATAAGAAAATAACAATGCGTGAATATTGAAATATATAAATTTAAAGTTTTCAAGTTAAAGAAAAAAAGATAAAATAAGAGGGAGAAATCGTAAAGCATCATTTCCATTATTTAATACTGTATACTGTTTTGATTGGTGGTATGTTATGGAAGCGTATATGTACCCCACTTATTTTGTGAAAAGAATTATGATATATAAGAAAAAAAAATAGTACTTACACATTATAAAAGGAATATATTTCGCCTGTTATTCTTATTATTGTTGTAAATACATGCCAGTTTTTAATGAAGTTTTGCTTTGAAAATAAATATATTCATAAAACGTCATACAATAAATTACAAATAAAGCAACCATTTTTCGATGTATATTACAATAAATATAAATTATAAATAAATAATATAAAATTTTGTAGTTGACTATTTATTTTTTTCATTTTTTTTTAAATAAAATGAAATTCTTTTTATCTTTGTGCAAGGAAAATAGGCTATATAGTAGCTCTTCCCTCTTCTCAAGCCCTTGTAGACAAGATAGTCAGTAGCTTTTCTTCTGACATGGCTGTCTAAGGTACCGATACTAAGGTCAAGTTCACAATCAACAGATATTCAAAATTAGGACCAGGCCCAGAATTATTGGATCTGGATAATATTAGTAAATATACATTCTTGTTGACCATGACCTAAGAGTGTCATGATCTTGAAACAAAGTCATTACTTTAAGGTCAAGGTCATAGTGCAGATTTAGTTGTAATTTGTCGTCCAGGCCATAATTTTTTACTGCCTAGCCAGAACTGAATAATATTTGATATGATACAGATTACCAAAAGATGTACAAAGACACAGATTAAAAACTCAAGACACACATACAGTCAGCAAAAAATTGTGTTGCAGTCCATAACTTTTTAACAACTTTACAAGTGTTGTCCTTGACCACTGGATGTCATAGGCCCTAAAGGTCATACTAAGCATTTCATATACAAAGTAAAGGTTAGTACACGATTTTCAAGCACCACGAGCTATGGTCCCGAGCGAAGCGATGGAGCGTATTGAGGTGGCGAGAAAAGAGTGTACCAACCGACTTAGTGTATGGTTCAATCTGCACGTCTAAATGTTTTTCACCCTGAAAGTGTTTAATTTCTTATGTCATAGACAATATGCACCAAACTAAGTTGATATTCAACTCTTTTCACTTTACTAAATTTAAACATTCATTTACTGTCTCTTGTCATATTTGAAAATGGATTTGAAGTTAGAGGAGGTTCTCGATCTTGATAATGAACTAATGCAGATACCAACGCAGAATCTTTTATTTCAAAGGGACAAAAATAATAATGAAATGCGATTAGGTCCTTCTCTTTCTGAAGAACTTAAAGATCAACGAATTAACCGTATACCAAACAAACAAACAAACAAAAACAAAAAAAATACTAGACAAAATATCATTTTTGCGATGAATGTTTGGCGATCATGAGCAAAATATAGAAACGAAAATCCTGATGCATTTCTGCACCGTTATTTAGTGGTCCTGATACATTACAATGTATCAGAGGAATTCAACTACTGTCTCTGCAGATTCGTTAACAAGGCCAGAAGACAAACGGTAATTTATTTTCAATTATTTATTGAAAAAGGAGAAAACAAACTGAAAGTTTTGGTTTTTCGGGTTTAACAGAACAGAAAAAAAAAAGATCAAAAGAATTAAAGAATTAGGTCACAAAATGAATATAAAACAACGGTACCACCGCAGAATTTTGTCACAAGGAAAATACATGCCAAATATTAGAGCCCTATCATTTACCCATAAAAACTATAAAAAAAAAGTTAAGCCAAAGGTTAAAGTTTTAGCGGTCAAACAGACCAAATAAAAAACTTATATGCCCAGAAACTCTGAATTTAGGGGCATAATAATGGATTTAATGGAATACAAACCTTCTCATCAAGAACCAGAAATTGCTTTATTTTTCGGGGTTTTTATTGTCATTTCTACTTGAATAATATGTTTCGATACTTTGTGATAAATAAATGTGATGCATAGAATAATCGATTAAATTTACGCTCATGTTTTCATTCATTCATCATTCCTTCTTTCACATTCTTAATTCATTTATTTTAGCAAACTGGGGTCAGTGAAGCGTTGAGCTTGCACTTGGTGTGTCAAAACCAGGTTCAGCGGACCGTTGAGCTCGCACTTGGTGTACACCAAGTCATTTCTGACCAGCAATTTTCTATTGTCAAAAGGTGTGAACCATACATTAAATTGCCATTCAATACCTGTGTAATGGAAACATAACGAGGTATTGCTATAACTAATTGAGTGGTTAAATGTTGCTGTATGGTATCCTCTATCATTCTAGTGTATGAGTATTTATGTGAATTTCAGTTAGTCTTGAAACCTATTAGGTTGATAGTCCTTCTCAAGTAGATGACTCATTCTGGCAACATGTCAAAGGTCAAGGTTATTCTTCTTGCAACAAAGACCTATCACAGCCCCCCCTGCAAATAAAATAATTATAATCGCCCCCTAATCCCCTCTGACTCTCTCTACTCAATGACTGCACGCGTGAAAAGAAAAAAAAAACAAAACAAAGAACCTTCTTCCTTTGCTTTTTCATTTCACGAGTGCAGTCATTGAGGGGAGAGTCAAAGGGAAAAAAGGGGGAGAGTTATAATCATTTTATTTGCAGGGACCTGTGAGACCTATGTCTTTTCACAGGATTAGCTTTATGGCATGTACATTTCCCCCGCACATTAATATATTTAGCACAGGTCCTTGCAAATAAAATTAACATACCTCCCCCCTTTCCTCTCTGGCTCTCTCGACTCCGTGACTGCAATCGTGAAATAAAAAAAATTCACGAGTGTAGTCATTAAGGAAAGAGAGAGTCAGAGGGGAAAAGGGGGGGGGGGGAGGTGTTTATGATAATTTTTCTTGCAGGGACCTGTGATATTTAATAGAATTTGAATTCAATTTGGAAACACGATTTTTTTTATACATGTGCAATTTTATGGCATGTACCTTTTCCCCACACCTCAATATATGTCAGATGGTTGTCACTTGTGTGTTGCACTGAGTGATAGATTAGCAGATTTCATAATGACTAATAGTCAGTGAATCGACAGCACCATACACGAATAACAAAAATCGAGAAAAAAAAACCCAATAAATCTGTAATTCAAAAATTAATGAATTCAAGGGCTTATGAACTCAGGAAAAAGGGATAAAAATAGAACAGAAAGCGTTGAACAACCATATATATTTAACTTAAATTGTAACACATTATAATGTAACTGAAATATATATCAGTTCTATTTACACCAAATATATACACACAAAATAAACAAATAAAGAAACAATATGAACTACAAGGAAATAAATGATAAATACTAGAAATAATTTTCAATACTTATGTTTGAAAATATTAAATAACTATATCGATTCAAAAAGATACAAATATCATTATTATATATATCTTTATGAATTGACAACATTTGTGCAAGCATATAAATATTAAAAGCTAATCATTTTGTAATCTTCTTGGGTTATATTTACAAAATAAGAGGGGCGGGGTCCATAAACCTTTCCGTAGTATGTTTTCGTTATAGATACACTTCTTGCAAATGAACAAAATCATACTGTTCTGTTATATTTGACAAGCATTCTCAGTTATCATCTGTAAACAAATATGTTGGATCGTGTTCAAATATGACAGACAACTATATAGTTTTAACTTATTTGATCGAGATGTCAAGATATAATGTTTCGGTACTTTTCCCTGCGAAGTATTCAAAAGAATTATGTCCAGAAAAAGTAATTGTTAATGCTCGTTACTGTTTTATTCATTAATGTTACGCTTATTTTAATTCATCACTTGTTCGAATTTACATGTACATGTTCTGTCGTTTTTTGTCATCAGATTCCTCTGATTAATACTTCATTGGATCAGATCATTATTTCATATATATTAAACACATTCACGACAAAAACTTTTTTACTAGCAATCCTCAATATCATTCTATGACGAAGAAACGGTAGTTGTTCTTAGTATACTACAGTAAGATAAGATGAATGAACGTGCGATACTATGGTCGTTTACAGTTGTATTCAATACATTCTATCAATCACCACGCTCTCTGTCTTTTGGCAGCTAAAGTCTTTCATAGCCCTCTTTAAAAACATTGATCTAAACAGCAAGGAGTAAATAATTATCGAAACCCTTGTAAGATTTTTGTGAAGCTATATTATCTGAAGCTTTCTAAACAGTACAACGTCAGTCTGCAGAAATTACGTTTGGATAATGCTTACTGTATTAGCTTTATGATCTTCTCATATAATCGATGTCATATTTAAAAGAATTTTGCTGAATGAATAATTTATCTATTTTTATCTCTAATCCGTCAAATTGTTTAGCTTATGTAAGGAACATGAAGCTTCCATTAAATGCAATATAAATCATTGCAATATCCTTTTCAATAATACAGTTCTATGAATGATAGAAAATTATCTTGGATTGTTTGCACTATTTTGCAATTTTGATAAATATTTGTTTACATTTTTAAGATCGTCTCTTTCAGTAAATATTTCACTTTACATATTTACATAATGAGTATTATGTGTCGCAGCATCGATGTCATGACGATGAAGCTAAGACGAGGTTACAACATTACTGTTCTTCTAAATGCGGTGCAGGCATTCAGATCCGATTCCCAGATTGCGCCACTATGTAAAAGAGTTTAATTACCTGCTGTTTTGATGTCGCAATGTGAATTAAAATGGTTGACAACGACGACATAAAACTCATTTACCAACATAATTCAATTACAGTGGCATTTCACATACACACACTATTTTACCAGAGACACAGAAACATTATGTGTGCTATTATAGCCTTTAAAACTGTACAGCCAAAGCTTAACTTACTGTTGATTTCAATTCGACTTAGTTTCAATTAAAAATAAAATAAGTTGGTCCCGATTGTAATTACTTTTGGGACAATGGTGTAATAAAAGAAAATTAAATACACCTTATTCACGTTTAACTGTCTCTTATGTTTCGAGTGAGCCTGGCATAATTCAGCTGTGGATTTTCATTCAAACAAATTAAATAATGAAGGCGAATTGTGTCTCTCTTTTCCCATCGTTAAACACCCATTCACTTTCTTTAATCACACCTATCTGAAAATTAGGTCATTTGTTGGGAGTGTACTACATTTCAAATCGATACTGGACTAACAACTTTTATGTTATGTCTTTCCGGTACTTAAAAGGTCACAGACTATGAAGGTTGAAGTAACAAATATGTATATAATCAAAGTTTACTAAATATCTGAATTTACAGTATCTACTTTATTCATTGGTAAGTGATCAGAGGGATTTTAGCTATTCATATTAAGGTAATTAGTTTCTAACCTTCGTTAACGTCAAAGGATAAAGCTCGGGTTACCGAATTACTGAATACACATATACATACTTGATTGCTGGAAATGCGCTTAAGCGCACATCTTGATGTCGCCAAACATACTTTTGATACCAGCATATTATTCCATTTCCTCATAAAACATTTGAATTTTTATGACTTCACGTCTTGAGAGACCTTTTAAGGTAAACCGGTTAACTGAGTGATTTTTGTCACTTTAACTGACCGTCCTAAGTAGGTGCAGTACAATTGAATATTTTGTGAAATATATTTTAGATATTATCATGTTTTATGTGCATGTCCTTGGTGGTTTTTGTCATACAGCTTGCTCAGATGTCTTCTCTCCAATATTAGCATAAATATAAAAACAAATATATGAGTGTAAATTTATTGCACCGTATGTTCATTTCGACAACTTATGTCTCTCCAGTGATGCTCAAGGCACAAACTGTAGAAATCTAAAGCTTAAATCTTTGTTGAGCAAATTGATTACTAAAGTGATCTAAAACTAAGAGCTATGAACAAATTTAAGGACAGATAAATATTATTTCCATTGGTTCGCTGCTGGTGTACCAAATGTAACCATTTGATGAATGTTCAACCATCAGTGCTGATGCATTCACACAGATGATATACTTCAAATATTAGAAGTCATAAAGTGTGTTGATTACTTCTGACTAAGGATTATCTCCCTTAAGCATCCTTTTGTTTATAGATGGTTTGCGGTTCTCTCCGTAGATTGTTTCTTTCAGTACCCTTCCCAGTGTTTTACTTGGAGCAGACAATATTTTTCAAAATTCAAATCTAGTACACATATGTAATACAGGTATGTATTGTTCAAGAACATATTATAGCCATTTCATTATATAGTATATTCAACCATGCATTTTATAAACACTTATATGTATATGTTTTTATCTTTGTTGTGTTTTGGAAATCGTTCAGAAGTGTTCAAATTGTGTATCATACTTGTCATGAAACTGTATGTATTGGATGTCCATAGGTGGCTTAAGAAGGCTTTCCCTGCTGAGGGACGATGTGACTGAAAGTAAATCCAGTAAACGTGTCATAAGGTACTGAAATCGTCCACGCATAAACACACATAATATTAGGCTTTAGAATTGGCAATTTGACACTATCCTTTACATAAATATCCGATTGTTCCCAAATGACATTAATTTTTAAGAGAATAAGGATAATTATATAGACGTAATTTTCAGGAGATATATATAAATACCATACCTTAAAAGCTAAATCAAGTATATCTAGAACTTCGTTTTTTTGCGACAGATTAATATTCGCAAAAGTCCCCAAAATGCTCGGGAATAAAATCTTTCATACTATATTTAATCTTAAAATGTAGAGTAGTCATGAACACTGATGAAACCAAAGAAAGGTTTCAACAATCATCAACCTTAAAATATTTTTTACAAGACGTTGAAAACTATTAATTGTTATTTTGATTTTTAAAATTTCGTTCGTAACAGATATACATTCTGTATTTTTCATTATATAATTGATTTGTTCCCCTGTTAAGATTGCTAATTGCAATTGCTATCTGATTTATCGATGCTGTATGAAGGTACTAGATGCACAGTGTTCGTAACATCATAATACGAAAATGAATTTTTTTTTATTAATATTTCATTTTAATTTATTTTTTATTTTATTTATTTGTCTTTTTGTTAATATAACTTATTTTGTTTTATTTCACTTGAATTCTTTTGTCTAAAAAGTCCATTGTTAATGAATTTCCATAGATGCTGATGCGATGTGGTTCGTAGTGAAAAAACCCTATCTGTAACCTCAATAAATATCAAATAACTTTGTTTTATTGTTGTATGTGACATACACATGCATCAAACACTTAATCCCACCTCTGATTCTTCTCTTTGAAAATTTAACAGATCATAATCAGGGGTAATCAAGTAAAATACGACAAATCCATATAGATGTAACGTTCCCATTAGATACTATGACGTGGGTAAGAAAAGGGTTGATCCGATGTTACAGAGTGAACGCAGAGGGATAACGTCACTGTGTTAATTACAGCAGCATACGAGTATTGTCATGGACTACAACTGGAAGTATCTTTTTTCTTATAACCATTCATCGGTTGCATGTATTTGGTAATGACTAAAATATGTTTACTTTCAGCACAATACTACAATTATAAATAGAAAAGAAAGAAAAGACCTTACTAAACTCCATGAGGTATAACGTCGATGCAGCTTAGATGGTTACCTAAAGTAAATAATCGATTGCAATAAGTGTGGTTACGGGTTATGAACTTACCTTCCCATTCACTGCAGAGACATGATAGTCGAAGAGAAATGTATGTATATATAATCCTCCACATGACAATAGGAAATAAACGGTCAATATAATATATACATATATTATACTGTCCAGTGCCCAAACCAAGCTTGTAGCCAGGACACTGCAACACTTATTTTCAAAACTGACTGTTATCATTTCTTATATTCAGTTCATGAAGAGATCATAGGTATTATTCGAGCTGTTTTAAATAATGGAAAGTAAGCAGCTTATATTGCAAGTGTAAAAAGAGCATATGCACAACGCCTGTTATGAACTAATACATAATGTTCTTTCGGAAATGAGATAAAAATTTGAAGTTGGTCTTGCTCACTGAACTAGCAAGTTTTTTTGTCCTTCAAGTACATCCATTATTAAATACATTTGGTGAAACATATTTTGATATGATTTTGACTGACTTCACAATTAAATCATATTCGAAATGAGATTACAGCCAAAGCCAGCAAATATACTGTAACATCGCAAAATTTACAATCATTGAATGATCCCTTTGACCTAAGAGTGATATCAAAGGATTGCTTGGTTTGGATTATGTATTGATTGTGAATGTACTGACTCAATATTCTGCAAGAAATCAAATATATTATTGTATCTATGTGCACTTGATGTGTTTTATTTTAATCATTTTAGCTTAGCTTCTTCAGGGAGACTTTATGTCTCTCTTCTCTCTGTCATTATTATATATATTATGTACAAAGCAGGGGAAATCAGCGCTCTGATGAAAGAAAAAAGAGGAGTTACTGGTTCAGTTAAGTGGCAGAAGTCACCATGGAGCCATACAATACATGAATATAAATAATATACTAGCACATATAACATATTACAAAAATATTTCATTGTAGTGCAATTAGGATACCGACTTAGGACGGTCATTTAATTTGACAAAAGCAAAAGAAATGATGTGGTTAACCGGTTTACGGACCCACCTTCCCACTCACCGTAACAGCAGAACAATCAAAGGACGTACATTTAAAAATTTATAGATAATCTTCCATGTAAAGAACAAGGATCAACAGGTATCGCATATTGAGAGGTCATAAAAATATAAACAGGTAAAAAGGTATTGTAAAACACATAATGATATAAAAATATATGCGACATCAACATGATAAACCGTGCTCTGCGAGTCTGAAAGCGAGCTAAGACCCTAGATCTGTAGGATTCCCGACTAACAGTCAGAGGGGACGAGGTTCAGGACCATGTCTCCTCTGAAAGAGGTTTGGACAAGGCCCGTCATGATAACCACCTATGGTAGGTACAGGTTCAAACACGGAACATTTTCATATCTGATTACTTGAGATCCAGCTAGTCAATTCAGTTCGTTATGATAACGAGTTTACGCAATTGTAATGTATGCAATACAACTAGAGTATTATCATATACCTATAACACAAGTAGGAATGCTTTATCAAGAGTGATGTCTGTAAAATTCCGCAGTTTCGGTCTTGAGCATCACTAAATAAGATGACAGTAGTCGAAATATGCGTAAGGTGTAAGTACTGTATCCCTTTATATATAATGTAAATGGATCGATACCACCGCTGGTAGACTGCTTTTTCCCAACGGTAATTACAGGCCCATTTTCCAGAGCTTCTGTACTGACTCCAAATATATGATTTAAATTTTCTGAGACAAAAGCTTTTAAATTATTCTGATAATTCTTTGGTTCACTTTTCGGTCATTTTGGTTTCAACACTCCTCTTCAAATATTTATATATTTCGAGAATTCCTATCATTTGGCCACGAGCATCACTGAAGAGACATAACTTGTCGAAATGCGCATATGGTGCATTAAATTAAAAGGTATATATGTTCTATATTTATTCTAAAGATCTCTTTTGGCATACTTTTTTTTGTCCTTATTTCTTCCGGGCACTTAGTATCACCTCCGAATTTCAGGGATCCGCGGTGCATTGTTTTTAGTTCTATAATGACTTAATACCAGTTACTTTCATAGTTTGCATTAAATTGATTCTATGGAGATTACATATACCTTTAAATCAGTTCAAAAATCGCATTCTCTTCAAATATGCATATTTTTATACCTTTCACTTTATCTGCATTGAATATCACCAAATAGGTACTAGATGTCGAAATGCAGATATGGTGCACTAATATATGTATAATTCTCCTTAAATATAAAATTAAAACTGCTTACGTACATACTGTGAGACAAAGAACTCAGCGAAAAATACTAATAAGGGTGAGAGTAATTAAACATAAATGTATCGGTATCTCATTGAGACAATTATTGTGTCATAAATATCCAAGAGCTGTTAATTTATAGTTTCCTGTAAGTACATAAACGGCTGCTGGATTCTAGTATATTCCCTATGGTACCTTGCATTATTGGGTTCATATATTTGATGAATCTGCAGAGTATTGTTTTCTTTATCTTTGTTATTTCGTGTTGCCTGTCACTACTAATAAGAATATATTATATTTATAGCTTAACTTCAATAATATCAAGAGGGGATGTATGTAAATAATTGCTAGTGTTGTTTTATCTTGAATTACATAGTGGTCCTTTCTTTTTGTTATTGCTTTTTTGTAACGTATAAAGTAATGTTTCTTAGTTAATTATTTTTCATGGTTGACATTTTTCTAAAATCCACATCTGGTGTACAACGATGGTGCTAGTATAAATGTGTAATATGCATTGTGTATGATAATTTATGTTGTACCACAGCTCAAATTGGATAAAGCTAATACTTGAGATAAATCTACACCTTTCTTAGATTTGAACATCAAAATTATCAACCACCTAATATATACTAATATTTATGACAAACGTGAGGATTTTGTATTTCCTATTGTAAATTTTCCTGACTTGGATGGCGATGTCTCTCGACTCCCATCATATGGTATCTACATGTATATATCTGAGTTAGTTCGATTTGTCAGAGGCTGTTTTGGACCTTCGTAAACGAAATTTACAAATTACTTTAAACGCAGGGTTACAGATATTACAAGCTTAGAAAAACATTCGGCAAATTCTTTAGATCTTATTCAGAACTTCTATCTAAATTTGGAAATATTTCTTTTCAACACTACGTATCCAATGGAATTTCTCATCCTAACTTTACGGTGATTTCGTATACATGTATAAACTAAGGAAAGTAAAAGGCTCCGATAACGTTATTTTATCATGTTATAAAATAGTCAAATGTCTTCTAAATAGACAATATAACATTGACATCATCAAAAAGACTATAGGTCTTGTGTTTGGCCCCTCTACAGCCTTATGCAGACTTTTAATTGAGCGTTGCACGCTGACTAACAGGGCGGTGGGGACTATATGACATTGTCCTGAACCTCATCCCCTCTGAATTTAGTCGGGACTCCTACAGATCTAGGGTCTAGACTGGCAGACCACAGTTTATCAAGTTGATGTCGCATATATTTTTATATCATTATGTGTTTTACAATACCTTACGTGTTTATATTTTTATGACCTCTCAATATGCGATACCTGTTGATCCTTGTTCTTTACATGGAGGATTATTTATAGATTTTTAAATGTACGTCCTTTGATTGTTCTGCTGTTACGGTGAGTGGGACAGTGGGCCCGTAAACCGGTTAACCACACCATTTGTTTGGCTTTTTTCAAATAAAATGACCGTCCTAAGTCGGTATCTGAATTGCACTACAATCAAATATTTTTGTAATGTGTTATATGTGCTAGTATATTATTGATATTCATGTACTGTACAGCTCCATGATGACTTCTGCCACATAACTGAGCCAGTAACTCCTCTTTTTTCTTTCAAATATTTTACATAACCATAAATGGTGAATAAGTAATATAATTTCCTTTTCTGTTTTGCATTTATTTAACGACTTGAACGCTCATATCTAAGGAGACAAACCTAAACCTAATAAATATCTTTATCATTTTCGGGGGAAAATCATGTTCATGTTGAATTCGAAAATACAAGTAACAATTCAGTGTAAGATATAACAAATTCATTTTCAGAAGTAGCTTTCGCTGAGTAACCTTGGCTCTCACAGAACACGGTGGACCGTTATAGAGGAGATGTTACTGAATTGAGTAAATTGCAAAAGATAAATATACCCATTATGAAAATATGTGTATAACTAAAAGATAAAATTCAATACACTAGCATTGTCTGTTTTGAATAAAATAAGACCGTTAACTTATTCATTAATTCCCAATGACTAAATGTGATTATATATCAACTTATATATAATGCCCTGATAATCTGTGTCAGAAACTGAATTACGCGGATAAAAAAGTAAATATTTATTTGTTTGTATTCAAATAATATTTTTTATGCTTTTAAAAATTTTTAGGGAATATTTTATTTTGCAATGCTTAACTCCAAACCCCTTATCATCTTCTTTGTTTGTGCATCATGTTTAGCTCAGAAAGGAGTGACATACTCTTATCATCTACTGAAATTCTGTATTCTATTTACTTTTAAAGAAAATGATAAGGCTGGAACATCTGATTAGCTCTATATGAACAAAGGTGACTATTTTATAGACTTTTCATCTTATAATTAAATCTCTCATTGCATCACGCTATATTTTCAAAGAAAAACTGTGGGAGCTAAATTTAATTGAAATTGTGTCACGCAATATTTATTTTGTACCATGTCTTCCAAAACAAAGTAAAAGATGTCATTATTCCTGCATGTTCTTTAAAAGTAATGGCAATAGTTACAGGACAATATACATTTACTATATTGTGAGATTATAGTCCATTTGTATGCAGAAAAATTTTAAGATTGTGAGTAACATAATATTAAGTTTGAATTATTTAAAGTGTTCATGGTTGTTTTGGGAAGAAAAAAGCTTGCTGAGCTGTATATCAACCATCAGCACATGACAAACAGATGAATAAGAAATGAGAAGACAAAAACATACACCATTTGAGAATATCGACGTAGGACGGGCAATGGTGTGCAGTATTCTTTAAGTCTCATATACACACGAGGTTCTGTTTTGTTTTAACATTTTTGTGGCATTTTGGTTATTTTTGCATGTATTATGAGTGGTATTGCAAGCATGGACACTTCATTTTGTTCATCTATTATTATCGCATGTTTGTGATATATTAATAATCGTGGAATTTATCAAATATAGAAACTGTATAAAGCGGGTTTTTCCATGGGATCTACTCATATACGATTTCTGTGATTTATAATGTATCTTACTTTCTTCGAGTGAAAGAGCCTAAAGCGAGGCTCGATGTCTCGCTACATAGTTGAGGAACATTTACGTAGGTACCATTCATGAAGCCATGATCAAGGCAGAAACAGATGATATTCAAAAATGGTAACAACACATTTCTATTATGTATGTATGTATGTATGTATGTATGTATGTATGTATGTATGTATGTATGTATGTATGTATGTATATATATATATATATATATATATATATATATATATATATATATATATTTAAATATATATATATATATATATATATATATATATAATTTTATATAAATAATATATATATATATATATATATATATATATATATATCTATATATATATATATATTTATATATATATAGATAGATAGAAAGATAGAACGATAGATAGATAGATATATGGGGAGAGAAAGACAGACAGACAGACAGATAGATTGATCTACCCAATGTAAGAATATTGCATCGTTTTCAGATACATAATCTTTATTTCTAACCATCATTCATCAGATGATTTTAGAAATTTTGAGACTGGATTTGTTTTTATTATTGTTATTTTTTAACTACATGTAGCCGCAAGTAGTGGCCCTTAATGAATGATAGGGCCACAATTCCTTATGTTGCGTAAACTTGCATTTTTGATAAACGGAATGGTCGGCACGATTCTACGCATTTTGGCATCAAATGGAGCAAATATCTAACATATATAAACATAAAGCAAACGATCGGCAACGTTAACTTACCCCCGATCTGTCGTCTGAAGGTTCCACACACATTTTTTCCCAACCTGTTTCAAATTTGCCGGTTTCTGTGTCAGCCATTAGGTCTCGCGAGATCTCGTTAACAGAAACCTTACAAAAAGAGGCGGAGCTGACGAAAAACACGTGGTCATTGTTATTTTAATGTCATTTCTCTGTTTACATTTTATTTATCGGCTAGTTACCGCATTTCTGGTCATTTCAATTTAGTTTTCTTCGTCATAAATAACTAGCACCCATGACCACGTGTTTTTCGTCAGCTCCGCCTCTTTTTGTGAGGCTTCTGTTAACGAGATCTCGCGAGACCGAATGGGTGACACAGAAACCGGCAAATTTGAAACAGGTTGGGGAAAAATGTGTGTAGAACCTTCAGACGACAGATCGGGGGTAAGTTAACGTTGCCGATCGTTTGCTTTATGTTTATATATGTTAGATATTTGCTCCATTTGATGCCAAAATGCGTAGAATCGTGCCGACCATTCCGTTTATCAAAAATGCAAGTTTACGCAACGTAGGGAATTGTGACCCTATCATTCATTTAGGGCCACTACTTGCGGCTAAACTACATGTAGATAATTCACGAAATTGTACAATATTGGTTGATACAGGCGTCGGATTTTCACTAAAAAGTAGTCACTACCCTCCATTTTGTGGACTTTAGAGGTTAAGTCGCCTAAGGTCATTGCTGGATCAAAAATCGGAGCTGCCAAATCAACAACAACAACAACAACAAAATACAATATTTGCAACTGTGACGAAACATTTACCAGAAAACACTGAATGATCGCATTTTTTAAAATAATTTAAGCGACTTTTTAAATCTATTCCGTTACAGAATGTTTGTTCCGAACGCATTTTGAAACCCGCTCCAACGTGGGAAGTGCAAGTACCTTTTTCTATTGTATGAACAGTATTTCTAAATTGTCTTACATGGTAATGTTTATTGCATTTATGTGGGACTGCTTTAAAGAGCTGTAATATTTTTGTACCTCGTTATATTTTAAAGTAAAATAAAGCGCTCAGATGTTCATTAATTTTTTCTAAATGCCCATTTTATATTCTTGAAAATTATCAATGTATCTAGAAGCTGAAGAACTAATGTAGATACTATCAATCTGAGATGTTCATGTCAATATCTAAAAAGATAGAGAGGGATTAGGCCATAAATACAGACGGCAAAAACGACCCTTAACAACGATCTTGAAATTCAGTATCATACTAAAATTTTGTTTCTAAAGCCAAGTATTTGATTAACATGTACTGGATGTTAATTTCAAAACTTTAAAACTTAGCAGTAATCATAAATAAAAAGTGTTATGAAACAAAACATTTAAATAGAGACACACAGAGACTGCTACAATAGTAGTTCTGCCAGCAACGTAATATATCTGTTTGTTGCACTTAATTGATTTGTTATTTTTAACGTCAGTGATGATGTATTCTTCAAAGTGAAGGTTAACTTACTGTGATCTCATTGTAATCTGAAAACAAAAATGACTCGAAGTAAAATTATAGATTAACATAATTGTGTCAAATATTCTATACTGGTAACGAAGAGAGACGCGGAAAGATTCAACAACTACTGTTGAATGATTAATTATGACGGATTGATTAGCCATTGGCGTCATATAGCGCATTTTATTATGCTATGATGGACGGCATTGCCAATGTATATCCCTTCAATTTCCATTTTTATTTTCTTTCCAATTTCTGTTTTCGAACCACAAAAACAAATAAAGTTGCAAAGAATAAAAAGAAGAAACTTGAGTAATTGATACTGAAACTGTCCTGAACTAAAGGCAATTGTATTCCTCTGAACCTTTACAAGGAATTCTGAGGTCATGACCTTGGTTCGTCTAAGGAACTTCCATCAAAAGTTGATCATCATTATGAAGACAGTAATATGTCCCGTAGATCTCCAGGGGCATCTGGTTAGTGGATTACATTCCATAAAAGCATACCAATAACATCCAATATTCTGTAAAGTGTGGTGCTACAGTTTATGATACATAACAAGTATTTTTTCATGATTTACCTAAGGAATGATTCATTAAGAAAATTCAAAAGATAAGATATGCATTTTGAGCAAAACATTACCAAGTATTGACCACGTGCTCGCGCGCGCTTGTGTGTGTGTGTGTGTGTGTGTGTGTGTGTGTGTGTGTGTGTGTGTATGTGTGTGTGTGTGTGTGTGTGTTTTCAGAAAACGGATAGCAAAGAAGACAAATACTTGATTTTATGAAAACCGGCCCAGCAAAATGTGGGAGAAATACAATCTGATTCTGCTGATAATATAGATACAACATCAAATCCCAACAATTTAAGGTTATCCGCCGCTTTCAATTTTTGTCCACTTATATTTTGACATGGAAGCACGGAACCTTTAAAGCTGTATACCCTATGTTCGCATATTATAGGTTAATTTATTCTAAATGTTTTGATTATATATATATATAAGCCTAAAACATATTTAAAAAAGGTCCTTGCAAATGCTGTGATCAAATGCGTAGTATTTAGTGAGATACGGTTGTGTAAAACGCGATGTATGTAAACAGAATGTTTACAACCAACTTATCACGTGATCTGATTCGGAAGCCGCACGATGGATGGCGAGGTAAATAAACTTGACGAGTAACTTTAAAAATCTGCATTCAAGTCAGCTAAAATTGTTTTTTTTTTTTTGGAGTCTCCTACCATCATATTTGTTTTCATTAAACTGCGCATGCGCGAAATCAGGTCATGGTTGTTTATATGGAATATCCTCTTTATTTACAAAGTATTTTCTTTTTATTTTGATATCTTCAAAGGTTTAAAGCAACAAAAAATGTTATTAACGCAAAGTTCATAACTTCAGCCATACGAGAAAAATACAGTTTTTGCTTTACATGCCCTAATTTTTGAAATTATACCGAATTGTAGAGTATACAACTTTAATAGCTTGGAGATAGAATGAATCAACCCTGAATTAGAATTTGTACTAAAATGTAGCACCTAACAACCACAATAACTCTGCACAAAAAACAAAAAAAAAAGTTTAAAGCAGATAAACAATACAGAAAGGTACAGTATCTAAACATAACACAGTTATAGCGATCAGAGACAAAATGTTTTTATGGTTTGTTTGTTTGTGTTTCGTTTTATTTATTTATTTGGTTTTTTTTGGGGGGGGGAGGATGTGGTGTAAATAGATATAGAATATGTATAACTTTTAATTTTGTGCACCATATGCGCATTTCGACAAGTACTGATATCCTAAATATCATTAGAATACCATAAATAACAGTGCATTCTTCTTAGTTTTAATAAAACAAAGATGTTCGACTGATATTTAAAAGTCAGAGTTCATTGTTTAATAGCTGCATTGCATTTTTGTGAGATTAATGATTTGTTTTCAAAAAAAAATATCAGCAGGGCTTCTGTTTTGGCAGTTTCGTTAAGCAATGAAGAATAAACAATAGAAAATGTATGGGATATTCTCGTTGAACATATAAACAGACACTTTCATAACCATCTACATCAATTAAATGAATTTGTGTCTGTACATATATGATTAATGTTTTACTGGGGTCATTTACCTTTGAAAATATATATTCAATTTGGTTGCCAATATATGCGATGCATCATATAATATTTGATCGTTATAAAAACACAATACTTCAATTAAAAATTGAATGTTGATTTTATTCTTGAGAAGTAATGAAAAAACGTTGTATTTTTTTAAAAAAAGTGTTTCCTGTTTGTAAATCTGATATCGTAAAGATATGTATTAATTATTCTTTTGTACAAACTCACTCTTTAGTGACTCCTAAGACAGAAAAGTCAAAATCGTTTATTATCATTTATATAATGTCAAAGGTCAACAAAGCTATTTATTCAAAACAGTCCAAACAACACATAAAATTCAATATTCAATTCATTTAAAATCCAAACAAATGTAGAGAAGTCAAGACATTTCAGAATAAATTTATTAACATCATAAATTTGTGAATTGTTCGAAATATATAGAAATATGAAAAATAAACAATAAAGAAGTACCGTTCTTAATAAGAGATTACAAATCCTGTCTATATTTCAGCTTTCTCTTATTATGTCGAAATACAATTATTATACAAAAATTATTTCATGATCATAATAATTTTGAATTTATCTATCATCTTTACATTACTCGAGTGTATACACATTTTGATAATTGAGTCAGTATCACCAACAGAGGAAATGTGTTTAATATTTCCGACTAATGTCGGTAGTCCATGGGCATTAATCGTGACTGCTGTACCGAGCATGTATCGCTTAATATCATTATCTTCTGGAGCTTTATCATGAACGTTACTAACTTTCCTGATGCCACAGACCTATAGATCAAATCTAGAGAATGCGAAACGCAGGGGATCACATTTCTGAAGGTTTATAGTATAAGATATCGATTACTGTGCGGAATGTATACTACGACATAATTTTATTTACAGGGTTCATTCTCTTAATCAATGTTAATCTTTGGTATAAACCAGCAAGCATTTCAGGATTGGAAGTAGTGCATATGTGAAAATATATTGGATTTGTTTCCAATAAAAATATATAGTTTTCAAAAACAAAACAAGCAAACAAATTAAAAATACAAATCACCATAGCATGCAATTCGTTTTGACATGATAGATACATTTGATAAAGATGTCATTTTTTAAAATTCTAGCTGAATAAGAAGGTATATAAGGCATTTATGTCTGTGACTACAACATTTTTCATCGTGGGACATTTGAGGCTATACAATATTGATTTTACCAAAGGAAAAGGAAATTTGAACCGAATTGAGCTTTATATACATTATCGAAAACATGTATATAGTAATTAATTGCAAAATGCGATTTTGTGTCTCAGTTGAAATTATTCATAATTCTTCACATATCTGTTGAATCCTCGTCCAATGATTTTTTAACGAATCCGTTCATACCCCTGAATCCGGAAATGCTATCGATTGATTTCTTGTTGAATCCTCGAAAACCATGCGCAGATATTGAATCAACAGGACGTTTATTGAATCCTGAAAAACCTCTCAATGATCCTACACTATCAATACGGCGCTTAGCGAATCCGGACATTCCCCGCAGTCCAGAAACAGAATCAATTCCTTTTTTGTTGAATCCAGACATTCCACGAAAACCTGCTATGGAATCTATTCCTTTCTTATTGAATCCAGAAAATCCGCGACTACCAGATATTGAATCCATTGCTTTCTTATTGAATCCAGAAAATCCGCGACTACCAGATATTGAATCCATTGCTTTCTTATTGAATCCGGAAAATCCCCGGGCGCCTGATATAGAATCCATAGCTTTTTTGTTGAATCCAAGCATTCCTCGATTACCAGAAATAGAATCTATCGCTTTTTTGTTGAAACCTGACATGCCATGATGGCCAGAAACTGAATCAATAGCTTTTTTGTTAAATCCAGACATGCCACGGAAACCCGAAATTGAATCCACTGATTTCTTGTTGAATCCTCTCATGCCGTGGTTTCCAGAAATAGAATCGATGGATTTCTTATTGAAGCCCATGAGTCCTCTTTGTCCCGAAATACTATCTATTGCTTTCTTATTGAACCCAGCAAATCCTCGTGCACCAGTTATTCTGTCCAGCTTTCGTTTTGCGAATCCAGCTAATCCCCTGAAACCATTTACGGAATCAATGCCACGTTTATCATCCTCTAAATTTTCTTTATCATCTTTTTTATCAAAATCTGAAAATTCAGATATATCATTGTCGAATGGTCGTTTGACAAAACCTTGGAAACCGCGATTTGATCCTATACTGTCTATCTGACGCTTTACAATTTTGTCGTGTTCAGAATCATCACCAATATCACCTATTTTTGCATCAACCTAAAAATGAAATAAAAAAATCATATTATTACATGTTATAACAATGTGATGTTAGGTGGGAATTGTTTGGTAACTGGTGCCATATTACATGTGTCACAACAACGCAAAATCTCAAAACCCTGAAAATGAAACTGTGATGAAAATGATGAAAAAGTAAAAATTGAGTAGTAATTATTCAAACTGGAACTTGTATTTTGTATGTTATTCAAGATTTGTGTACTATATTTAATATTGTCAAGATAATTCATAATGCAACATACAGGTAAGTCGGTGTAGTTAAGTGGTTGAGTTGGGTGACGTCCGGTTCAACTCCTATCGTGGACACAACGGTGCCCTGCCTTTCCAATGAAACAGTGAAAGCCGAGGTCCCATGTCACGGAGGAGGGGTGGAGGGAGAGGTAGTACGTAAAAAAAGAAAAAGAAAACAAAAAGATTGCTGTAGTGGTAAAAAATTCAATGCAATGCATCAGGCAGATACCCTCATGCATGTACATGTAATAAAATATGGGCTGACGTAAAAGAATAATAAATCATTGTAACTATACAGTGTAACTCCACATTTATTTCACGTCAATGAACATTTTTGTGCGTCGTTTTGCAAAAATTCCGGATATGGAGATTTGGAAAAGAGATACCCCTGGGTATCTGATATGCATTGTCGAACTATTCTATTTTCGTCTGTGTGGTTTTAGACGTCTATTGGGTATGACTGACTTTACATGAGTAGCTCAGTTTTTTTCAAATGGAAACGTTCGAATTTATTACAAGAGACGCCGTGTAAAACTGTGGGCGAGGAAGTGTAAAAGAGTAACATTCACAACTAAAATTTGAAATAGCAATTTGTTCTAACCGTATTTTTCCTACTCCGAAGTGCATCCAAAACTCGTTTTTAAAGATAGCCTTCATTAGATTGCAATCTGTTTTTTTAATAAAATGAAAGAATAAAAAATATGTACTATTTGAAAATTTGTCATAAAAGGGAATTAATTCAATATTCAAATATGAGATGCATTTTGAAATCATCCTGACTCCAGCTAGTACAGAGAATGTAAAGTCTTTATTGTAGTCATTTTTATGAAATAATTACTCCCCATACTTCTTTAAGAAGCAATGTATCGAAACAATATATCGTTGCATGCATATTTAGAATACATGGTTATATATAATGTATTTTACTGAGATGAATTATCTGTTGTAAAATTTGAAAAAACTTAAAAATGAAAAAAAGAACGATTTTCCATAGAATTAGAAAATATATACTTTTTCGACAACCCGTCCCAAACTTGCATGGCCGATTACTATATCTTCCTGACAGTTTTTAATCATTGTCATGCCAAATTGATATTCATACATGCAACTATCAACACCATTTATTCTTGCAGGTGCCACCTTAATTCCATTATTTTTTTATTTGAGCCAATATTTACACGTGAACATGATTGGGGTGTTATGATCAAATGTGTCTACTGCATGACTTTCATTCTTTTGTCAAATATCACAAGTTCCAGTGAATGGAGTTATCGGTCTTTGCCATTCCCTAGCGGTTATTGTGAATACTAAAAAGAGGGCCTTTTGTCGGCTTTTTGTTTTTGGTAGATTCATTTTTCAACAATTCTGATGTTGTATTTATCCTAAGGTATTTAAATTACATTTAAGTAGTTATCATATTGATAAATGGAGTGTCAGAGAAATATTTGATTGGACTGGGTCCGGCGCCATAAGCTGAGAATATACTTAAGTCAATTATTTCATTTGAATTTATTCCATTATCAAATGTTCAAATAAATTGTCGTGCAGAATGTTTAATTCTATTTATCAATAGAATAAACTCAATAAAACCCAAATCCGAGTTATTTATTCATTGTTGAACAGAGGTATATGAAATTATGTCTTAAGTATTTTCTCAGTTTATGGTGCCGAACCCTAATGTCAAAATCCTACCCCATATAATGAAATACCTTAAATAGAAAACACACAGAGAACATAACGAAAATTTTCAATTTTGTTGCCGACATAGGACGGTTTTTAATAAACAGTTGAATGGGTTTACTGGTTGAGGGCTTAACCTTCCCACTTGCGTGACCAACGTATAATTAAATTATTTCAGATTATTTTATATTTTTTTATTATTTGGTAATTTGTTACTATTTATGACATCACTATTAAAATATGCTGATGTAGCTATAAACGTCTATGACGTTTTTCAAATAACGTAACATTTCAATATGCACAATCTAATACCGAATTATATGAATTTTTTTTAAAATACCTGACATAAAATGCAAATTTCAATTTATCATAAAAATGTTACAGTCCTCGACGTTCTTGTATTATTAGAACAATAAGATTATTTGTTTCCAAAGTATATGAAATATGCATGATGCTGCAAAAGGCACTTAGTACATAGTTATTCACATCGAGATTTCAATTCACGCTCAATTGGAATTTTAGATTGAACTGAGTTGATTTACACTTGATAAAGATTAATGAACACGACATATATTCTTACACTAACCATTACGGCGAAAATCAATTAATTTTCATTTCCAATTACATCGAAGTAATTCACATCATCTCCAGGTTTCAAAAGGCCAATTGAGAAACATAATGAGTAACACTAATAAGGAAAGTCAATGGCGCTATGGTATGGTGCCAGCGTGAATAGAGATGGATAATGTATCCTGAGAACGGCTTGTACTTATGTCGGTACTCCAACATAATCAAAAGAAATCGCTATTATTTATGTTGATTTGATGTTGTCTTAGTATGCCCTGATCTTGTAGAGACAAGATTAAGGATGTTAACGAGCAACAGAAAGGTTTGGCTTGATGTTGGGTTATATCAGGTATTTGAAATCTATAAATGCCTTTTGATATTAATTAAGGAAGGGATTGGTGAACAACAATGGGGATAGATTGCAATGTATTCCAGTAATTTATATGCAAACTAAGATTCAGATTGGAATCAAACTCACTAACTAAACTTAATAAAAGATTAAAATTATGTCGATGAATTGAAAAAAAAATTAAAAGATCATCAGAGATAAAGGAAAATAAGTTAGAGAATTTTCGTCATGGTCAATCTTTATACTTTTATATTATGCCTTGAACTACTTTAGTAGAACCAAAATCCTTCTTTCTTTTTTACTGGATTGTGTTGTTTTCATTTCTTTCTCTGATAAAGAATATCTCCTATATAGATTTAAATTTAAAAGTTTAAGACAAATAATTATAAATACGAAAAAAGTTTAAAACGGAAATGGACTCTCATTCACGATGTAAACCGAATGAATAAAATTTTCCTGATTTTATCTTAAAATAACTTTATGTGTTTAATGTGTAAAAGACACTCTGAGATAATGCTTTATCATCATACTTCATAAGATATTTGGGATATACAGGTTGCACTATCCATCTGTAGATCTTGATAGTCTATGTTATTTTAAAGAACTGTTTCTTAATTATATGTGCCATACGATGCAAATCATGATGAGCATTTCTAGTGTTAATTAAATTAGTGTACAGGAAAATTTACAGGAGCATGGTCCGACTGAAGTTGGGAAAAGTAGTGTAAACAATGTAAACGGATTTCTTAAACGGCAATCGATTGTTAGTTTATTATCTAAGATATGTGAAAAGTATCGTTACTAAAGCCGATGTCGTTAACGAGATATGCCCGTTTTAAATTTGCAACATAACCACGTCAATTCTTTGAATATTGATAATGCCAACTCTTTGAATATTGATGAGGACGGTCAGAGGAACTCACGTGACAATGAAACTCTAGCTTTACCCAATTCTAACATTTGTTCCACCCCTCTTTTTTTGTTGGCTTCAGAGGAGTCTGTGTTTAAATTCTTCTACCGCACTTTTGCTTTTTCCAGTGCTCGTATTCTTTCATTCGAACCATTGTTGTTTTCTACACCGAATATTCATCCACGCTCATGATTATGGGCGGAGCATCGCCTTATTTGGAGAAATGAAACCAACCGAATTTAATTCGACTCAATTACCTTTATTCTACGAAAACATTAAGGATATTAATGTTAAATTTTGCAATTAACACAAAGTTATAATATATGGAATACAGGAAAAATTCGATATTGTCGTAATTTATCCTTTTTGTGCTATAATCTTCCTGTCTCGGATCAGGTCCCTTTAAGAAAAAAAAAGGAGTTACTGGCTCAGTTATGTGGCAAAAGTCACCATGGAGCTATACAATACATGAATATAAATACTAGCACATATAACACATTACAAAAATATTTGATTGTAGTGCAATTACGATACCGACTTAGGACGGTCATTTAATTTAACAAAAGCCAAACAAATGGTGTGGTTAATAGGTTTACAGGCCTACCTTCCGACTCACCGTAACAGCAGAACAATCAAAGGACGTACATTTAAAAATTAAAAAAATAATCCTCCATGTAAAGAACAAGGGTCAACAGGTATCGCAAATTGAGAGGTCATAAAAATATAAACACATAAGGTATTGTAAAACACATAATGATATAAAAATATATGCGACATCAACATGATAAACCGTGCTCTGCCAGTCTGAAAGCGAGCTAAGACGCTACATCTGTAGGAGTCCCGACTAACAGTCAGAGGGGACGAGGTTCAGGACCATGTCTTCTCTGAAAGAGGTTTGGATAAGGCCCGTCATATAGTCCCCACCGCCCTGTTAGTCAGCGTACAGCGTTCAAGTAAAAGTCTGCATAAGGCTGTAGAGGGGCCAAATACAAGACCTATAGTCTTTTTGATGATGTCAATGTCATATTGTCTATTTAGAAGACGTTTGACTATTTTATTACATGATAAAATAACATTATCGGAGCCTTTTACTCTCCTTAGTTTATATACGAGACCACCGTAAAATTAGGATAGGAAATTCCATTGGATACATAGGTAACAAGTTATTGCATATTACAGGGGAAAATTTAAGGTAACCAGTTATTGTATATTGCATTGTACAAAGGGTACTTATATCAAATCTGATTTTAGTGTAAAATAATCAGACGATTTTGCATCGCATCGATTCTACATACATTGAAGATTGAAAGGAAAACATCTGGCGTTGTAGTATGTGAAATTGTGCGTATAAAGAAATAAGTACACATACATTACTCGATTTTTGTAAGCAGTTGTGGTACCACATTAAGTACATTTCACGTAAGTGGCAATCGTAACTAAATTGGTGTGATTAAACACATTACCCATTTTCCCACTTATCAAGGAATACACATTACAAAATTGTAGGCCGGGGTTCGAGTCCCGCTCTGGTCATGCCGGTGTTTTGACTCCTGTTAGATGCCCTCACCATATACGTGAAATATTCGTGGTGTGACGTTATACAAAAACCATATAAAAACAAGGATCAAAAGATTATTCAAGTTTAGAGGTCACAAAATAAGAACACGAATACTATTATGGAATAAATTTTAACTCTCTGAAATTTTAACATTAATTTGTATTGTTCTGTCGGTCTGAAATCGATGAAAGGTTTCTGATTCGTAGATGTTCCGACTTACAGAAGAAACTAGGTTCATGACTTGGCCGTCTCTGAAAAATGTTACACAAGGCATGTTATAGAGTCCCAATCGCCTAATAGTCTGTATAAGTCTGTAAAGGGGTCCAATATGAAAGACGTTATCTCTGCAATGACCTCAGTATCATACTTTCGACATGGAAGACTATTAATTATATTTATAATCTGAAATCAAATTATTAGAACACTGAATCTCCGTATATATATATATATATATATATATATATATATATATATATATATATATATATATATATATATATATATATATATATATATATATATATATATATATATATATATATATATAGATATATATATATATATATATATATATATATATATATATATATATATATACAAAGCCGGCGTAGCCTAGTGGGTAAAGGTGCTCAACTCGTGATCGAGAGGTCCCGGATTCGACTCCCGCCCTTGGCACACCCGGTGTTCTGTCTATGGGATGACAATAAAAACCAGTGCCCCATGTTACGGTAGGCGTGGCACGTAAAAATCCCTCACTGCTCATATATTTCGCTGTATACAGAATACTGAAAAGGGAATTTTCCAGGTTCAAGATGACATATTTCAATAATGTATTATTCAAGTCAGTACTATCAGTTGTAATAAAAAATACAAATCCAAGATATGGTTCCAAAATCCACAACTCGAAATCGAAGAAACACGACAATACATATGTGAATATAATATAAACAATCACGAACCTCTGTCAAAACAGAGGTGGGATCAGGTGCCATAGAGGAGTAAGCATCACCTGCCGACCGGTCACACCCGTCGTGATGCCATAAGTATAAGCGAAATACTATTATTCGTAGTCACATAATTAGGAAACGGCACAGCCGTAGTCAAAATAGGTATATGTCATAAGCAGTAAGAATACTGCTATATAGTATAGGCAATACAGATGGTTTAGTTACTGTGAAATAAGGAAGTCAACATGTCAGACAACGAAGTGTCTGACATGTTGTCATTAAACATGCCAATAAGTGTCATTAAACATGCCAATAAGGTCGAAACGTTTAGATTGTCGTAGTTGATGTGTTACGTCACTTTCATAACAATACAAAAACGAATCAGCCTTCAAGAAAGCATATTTAGTATCAGTTGGAATTCCAACATTCATTCAACAATTCGTTGATACATTTTGACTTTAAATTACATTAAAATTGCTGATATTAAACAAACATTCTGAAAGTATTGCTTAGGCAATACTAAATCCCCTACCGGCAAATGGAAAACTAAGACCCCAAACACACACACACACACTCACACACACACACACACACACACACAGACACACACACACACACACACACACATACTGTCTTTCAGGCTGCCAGCAAGTCAAGTATTTGATCACAACCTTTGATGATGATGAAAACTAGTAATGTCTCGAACTTGATCTGTAACTCATGGTGGTAGACTCACACACCAAAAATTGAATGAATGTCTACAAGCATTTAGAAAAAAGTCCGGAAAACTGCTATTTTAAAGAAATTTTCTATTTCCAAGGGCCATAATTCCGTCAAAAATCTGTGGACCGAAACGGAACTCCAACTTGATCTGTAACTCATGGTGGTAGACTCACACACCAAAAATTGAATGAATGTCTACAAGCATTTAGAAAAAAGTCCGGAAAACTGCTATTTTAAAGAAATTTTCTATTTCCAAGGGCCATAATTCCGTCAAAAATCTGTGGACCGAAACGGAACTCCAACTTGATCTGTAGCTCATGGTGGTAGACTCACACACTAAAAATTGGATGAATATCTACAAGCATTTAGAAAAAAGTCCGGAAAACTGCCATTTTAAAGAAATTTTCTTATTCCAAGGGCCGTAATTCCTTAAAAATCAGTGGACCGAAACGAAACTCGAACTTGATCTGTAACTCATAGTGGTAGACTCACACACCAAAAATTGGATGAATATCTACATCCAGTTTTAGAATAAAAAGTGCGGAAAACGGAGTGTGACTGACGAACTGACGGACAGACGGACGGAGTGCAAACATATAGTCCCCTTCGGCGATGCCGGTAGGGGACTAATAAGTCACAACTCACGGCAGTCAAATATCTGTGGGAGCATACAATTTATTGAAGAAAAATCCAGACTTATCCGTGAGGCTTTACAATTTTGTGAATGAAGTTTCTCTATGACCTTGCTAGAAGCTTGTATTGATCAAAATTCATCGATGTTACTTTTTATTAAACGCAGCATTGCAATGCGTTTTAATATGATCTTAATTGTCATTAGAGCGGAAATTGTTAGAAAAACACAGTAGTAGATAATCATTAGAATTAGATATAAAACGCGATTAATATGGATTTTTGTGTAATTTGGGTAAGCAA
Organism: Pteria penguin; assembly: GCA_035048485.1. Taxonomy (NCBI): domain Eukaryota; kingdom Metazoa; phylum Mollusca; class Bivalvia; order Pterioida; family Pteriidae; genus Pteria; species Pteria penguin. The sequence continues at coordinate 14,546,973 of CM068582.1, forward strand.
TACGTGGTAGGAAGATCTTTTTCACAAGGCTTTTTTTGAAATCGGATACAGCCTTGCGAAATTCAAGACAGATATTGCTTTTTAGAAATTGAGTTTCATATATGTGCTAAAAGAGTATAATTTATGCATAACCTTGTCCTTAGATTGGTTCTTTGGGTTTAAATATTTAGATCAGTTAAGTAATTAACTTGCTCTTCAAATATTTATAAATTAGACTTTCACGGTTTTGGTATTTGGCATCACTAACGAAATCCAGGTTGTAGAAATGTTTATGGTGCATTAAATTAATACTGGTACTGTGTTCTTAATTCTAATATAAAAACTATGACATAGTATAATTTTTAAACAATGATCATTTTATCATCTGATTTGTCACCAAAAGAAACATAGAGTCATCTGACTCAGCCGTCTGACAAAAGTCAACACAGACCAAAAACAATACAAAAAATGTAAATAATAAAGACAAAAAGACATCACAAGAATTCAATCGTATTGCAGTTAAGGCACCGAACGTTAGTTACTAAATTGAAATGGTTACCTGGTTGACGAGCCGACTTTCTTATTCACCACAACGACAGAACAGTTAAAGGACATACCTTTAAAAATGTATAAATTATGCTCCATTAGCTCGTAGAAAAATTGTTCCCCACAGAGGGTTTGACTTATTGGTGTTATTATACTTTTACCCGATGTTATTTGGCAATGACACTTTACTAACAGTCAGAAGTGACAAAGCTCAGAGCCTTATCTTGTCTGTGAAGGTTTAGACAAGGCCCATCATAGAATCACCACTTCTCTGTTAGTCAGAATGCAACTCTCCAGAAAAAAGTCTGTAAAGTGCTGTGGAGGGGTCCAGTGCAATACTTATTGTCTTAGCGATGATCTTCATATTAGTGACGACGTAGGCGTTTGACAATTTTAAAACCTGATGCAATGAAGTCATCGGAGCTTTTATATGCAACACCACCGTAGAAATGTGGATAGGAGATTCCGTTGGACACATAATTTTGAAAAGTAGTATTTCCGAATGTGTTAAAAGCTGTGGATAAGTTCTATAGAATGTTCCGAGAGTTTTTCTGAGTTTATGGTACATGGTTTGGAAGTAATTTGTATATTTTTGTTATAAAAAAAAGAACGTCAGTACAGGCTCTAACAAATCGAGCCAAATGGGAAATGGTAAGTCTAGGAACATTGCCATCTAACCATAAAAAATAACAATAGGAAAGTCTTCACGTTTGTCGTAAATACTAATTTTATATAGTTTCATCATTAATCGTGATATTGATGTCGAAAATAATGATTTTTATTAAAAAATTGTATTATATGCTTTATTGAGTTGAAGTTTCGAGAGGGTAGATGTCATTAATGTATTCAGTTTTCTCTTTCAAACTCAGGGTACGATGTACAAAGGCATCAATATATTTGAGAAATCAGCAAATTTCATTAAGTGAACTGGCTATATATGTGGCCGTTTGAATAAATAAGGGATAATTCTTAAATCGAATATCAGTTATTTTAGAATCAATTTTACAAGTGATTAACTGGCATTTAGTGAAATATATCTTGGATAACAATTTGTATTTTCTTGTCTCCTTTATGGTTTCATTTGTGTATATTTATGTATTTACTTCCTGGACTTGAAAAGTTGTTGCAGGACTTTTGCGGCGGGTGTTGTATGCAACCAGGGGACGCTTACTCCTCCCAGGCATCTGGTCTCACCTCGATTTTTTTACTGTTTGCATTGTTAGAACATGCCTCTACACACGATATTGTCCTTTTGTTCCATGGACTATGAGATATGGTTAACCCTTCGGTTCTACTTTGTTTTTTACCTTGGTCCTATATTAAAAAGCGAATGCAAATGCTTGTCCGAAATACAATTAAGGTAAGAATATGATCGACACGCATGTCAATCATTCTCTGGTCCGTAAAATATAACAGATGATCTTTGACAAATATTTACATTAGAATTGCATGGGAATAAAACAATATAATTTAATCACAAAAATAAATACAATCAATGGGTGATTACGCTTTTGTTCCAAATCAACGATGTGCTGATTCAAATTATAATCATAAAAGATAACAAAGTGAACGGTAATCAATTTAGTGGAATGAGACATCCTTCATTTATGTCACATGGGATGGAGATCAGAGGAAATGTGGAATTAGATCAAATAAACATGATAGTAATATAAATATTATACGGGCAAGATTGTTACGTTTATGAAGACGAATGATTTATTACTTCATGAATGAAACATTTAATGGATGTCATAAGTTGTTGTCTCAGAGTCTAGGTACGTTTAGGAGCAGTCCTAAAATTCAAAATCATGTATAAAGTTGTCACTTTTAAAGACACCTCGGCACCGGCAAAACGTAGTCTCGCACCATACCTATAGTTGTTAACCGGGCACGACACATAAATGCTAATGGAATACATGCTTTGTAAATGTGTAATGTAATACTTTTTTTTATACTTTTGTCCGTTTTCCGTATTCATCACGAGTGTAGTTGTATAAACGGGTGACATTATCATCCCCTTGTGGTTTCATTTTGATTTCCAGCGGCACATTGATGATCACACAAGCTGAGTGACAACACACTAAATGACAATAATATATCGGTGCTGCAACAGAATTATAAAAGAATATTTTTGAAATGTTTTTTATCAATCGAAACTCCATTGTCATTCTCTTCGAAAATAGAATCGGAAGTCCCTCCGTTGAGCGAACAGATTTTGATTTACTTTATTAATTGAGGTTGCAAGAGGGTAAGGTCGAAAAGAAAAGCTCATTTTATTGATAAATATTATGAATATATGGATACTATTCATTTAATTGAATCATTTTGAAATATCCAATCAAGCAAAACAAATCAGAGAAAACTCGAAATGACATATCAACAGTGCGCTGAGCTCGCTAAGAGAAACATCAGATTATATCATTCTTTCAGAGAAAAGCACTAAGAAAACTTGCAAGCTCCTTTTTTCTGGCTTTGATGGAATATATCAGCTCTACCTACTGGTTACTAGAAGAGTGCATTATTTCAACTGGAGGTAGTCGCAGTGAATGCCTACGTAGTGTAGTACAAACTATTCCTATTTGGGTACGGAAACGACCGAGTTGTTACGGTATGTCTTTTCATGTGCCTATTTTTATTTGTTTTGCAAGTCCGTGATGAAGGAATATTTATATTGTTGAATGTGCAAGTCCAATAATTTTATATACGAGTTATATCATCCTTAAAAATAATAAATTTAAATGGATGCGATACGAACCACATCTCGCAGCCTATGGAATATAGAAACAATATCGTTTGTAATGTTATATTCAGAAAAATGCTAACCCCAACTAAACTGAGGTGAGACCATAAGCCCGAGAGGAGTAAGCTTTCCCTGGTTGTTCGCAACACCCGTCGCAAAAGTACTGCAACAACTATTCCAGTGCATGAAGTAAATACACATTGATTATATAAATGAGGGCGAGTAGGAGACAAGGACACTAAAAGAAAGAAAGAAAAGTTATTGACAGCCCCATGATAGAATTTACCACTGAAATATATACTATACAGTGTAATGATATGAAAAAATACATAAGGACATCACAAAAATATTCGATTATAGTGCAGTTACGATACCAACTAAGGACGGTCATTTAATATGACAAGAGTCAATAAATTCGTGTGGTTAAGCAGTTTATGGGCCCACCTTACCATTCATCACCACAGCATAATAATCAAAGTGTAGACATTCAACAATATAAATATTCCTCAATATAGAGATCGTGGGTGAAGAAATTTCATAAAAATATATAAACACGTATAGTAATGCAGAAAAACATCATAGTGTCAAAAATATATACATTTATTGTTAAATTAAGTATAGTCAAAAAGTTAAAAATTGTTAGTTTGTATGATCAGATCCCAAAATGTCGACTGACAATCTTGAACGGGAGATCTCAAATTGCGCTAGATCACTATATAGACCATAGAATGTCCTCAATGATTATTTCAAACGTTCCTCAATATATCCTTGGGAGAGTAGTTTCTTGGCAAGAAGTCTCTTTCTCAGGACGAAGTTGTAATTAGAACATGTCCTGGCATAACATATAAGTTGCGAAATAAAGACGCCTGGTCAACTTATACGACAACAGGAAGGTATGTTTCTACTTGGGAAAAGGGAAGTTAGTAACAAAAATTGAAATCGTCATGTTTACCACAAAAAGAGGTACATGTAACTAACGTAAATGAAAAATAACGAACAAAACATCATCACTAATTGATAGGAGTGTATCAAGGTATGAAGCAGAAGATGCGGTCTTAGTTGTATGTTTATCTCGCGATCCTTTGGATATATGATGCTTATTTAATTTAAATACGAGGTTGTTCAAAGCAACTTACAACATTTATCAACAATTTACCAAATCATTGATTTAAAATCAAACTAAGCAAGCGTTAAGAGAGACCACTCAAAACAATATATATTTCCTCTATAACCTTACTCCTCATTTATTGCCCAGTTATATGATATCTTACTGTTGAAATTTGTATTATACTTCTGTGACGTCAGAATTAAAATATTAACAGTAAACAAACTTTTTTTTCGGGAATAACAAATATTAGAACATATCAAAACATAATAATTTTTTGCACCAGCTGCGATTTCGACTACTAATGTCCCTTCAGTAATATTCATGGCCGAAAGATTGGAATTCTAATAATATGTAAATCTTCGAGGAGCACACTTACAACGCAAGTGGTCGAAAAAGTGAGCCAAAGAATCAATTTAAAGAGAGAGGTATTTAGAGAGATTTTCAAAATTTCATGACTAAATAAGACTGATTGATTGATTGATTATTGTTTTACGTCACTCCACGATTGTTTCACGTATATAGTGACGGTATCTGCCTGATGCATTGCATACAATTTTAGACCTTTTTAACGGACACAGGTGTGCACAGGGCGGGAATCGAACCCGGGACTTCTCGATCATGAGCCGAGCACTAGGCCACACCGGCTTCATGACTGAATTAGCAATCTAATATCATGTTAAAAATGAGACATCTGATACTGGTTAGAGGAAAGCAAAATGATTTTAATTATAAGCAATGATTTGTCAGGGATCCAAAAATGCCTGTTGTGGTAAGTTATTATGCATCACAGCTTAAGAGCACCAGTTGATTTTATATCTGAAAAATTAAGAAACTGAAATCCCCACACTGTTCATCCAAAATGTCTAATTAGTATAATAAGTGAAATACTACAACATGAAAGGAACTTTATTTATTCTGTTAGTGACTTCTAGATTTAATTTCAAAATTACACAACAAGGTTTTAAAATGTATTTGTCGACTATAATCATAAAAGTGACTGAAAAATACTTTTAGCTTGTTTAGTTTTTATATTCTGAACTAAATTCAATTTAGCACATGAAAAATGCATCATATATTTAATAGAGAATTCCCACTAACCATATGTACCAAACGTGCCACTGCATCCCGATGAATTGGAAACTGAGATGTTCTGTTGCTATTACTTAAAATTTACAAAACCTTCACAGCATCTTTATGTCAATAATGTTTTACATTTTTCGAAAATAAGAATTCGGTTGAAGGAAATTCATTCTATAATCCATGAAATTATAAAAGTTTATTCAGCAATACAAAGTATCGATTTTAAATATTATGATCATAAAAGACTTCAAATTAAAAACAAACATTCGAAATTTATTATGCTTCTATTTTCTATAGCAGTGACCAGTAAGTTTTTATTCTTCATTATTCTTAAGATGGTGCAGCGTAGTTTAGTGATAATATTCTTCCCCCCAAAATATATATATATATATATATATTTTCTTTTAATATGATAAATAAAATGCATCAAGGAATGCAGAAATCTCTCTGTACGATCAAAAGCTACATGTTACATATATAAATATGACTTGCCCTTTACTTTCCTCACTGCTCCCTGGCACCTGGTCTCACCTCAATGTTATTTGGGTTCGCATTTGTCTGAATATGACACTGTACAAAATTATGCCCTTTTAGTCCATGAATTATGAGATATGATTTACCTTTCGGTACTTCTTCGTTTTGTACTTTATATATGTATATGTTTTATATATTTTTAAGAATGATATGTCTTTAATTCCCATGTAATTGAATTTATTATGTAGTAACGATGCTGCACCACAAGTAATACGTTACAAATATCTCTAAACATTTGCGTAGCGGCTGTAATTATTTGACCATTTTTAATCTTTCATACTTCAATGATTCATTAATACATGTTTTAAACTAAATAATACATATTGTGTATTGGATGGATATCAGAGATTCATATTCCTATCATAAGTGCGTTCATACTTTTAATTCATAAGTATCATATATCTGAAATTTCGACCATCGCTATTTTAGTTGCCTTATAAAGACGCTCTTTATATCGGGCGATAAATGGTAGCTACCACTCATTGTCTACATCACTAGTCCGGCATTTAATGCTGGTGGTGACAAATTTGAGAACTGACCGAGTTCTAAGGGCTACTGTTGAACATATCCCACATATAAATTAAAGTAGATTTTACTGCCAGTTTAACTATTATACTTGTTTACCGTCTGAACTTTTTCAATTTCTACCAGCATAAAATCAGTAAGTTCTAAAACAGTTCAGAAACGTGTCAAGATTATTTGAATGGATGTGTATACAAAAGAATTGTACTCGTAGCCAATGAATATTAGCAAAACAATAACCATAATAAAAAGAATCTGTGTATAATAGGCAATTGCTTTTATTGTAAGGTAATACATCTAACTTTATTGTGGCTATCTTTTATACATAACCTAAGAAAATTAAGACCCTCGAAGAACTAGCAGTAGAGATACCTCATGGCTGAAAGATTAATCAATAATATATGAAAAGCGCAAGTAACAAGAATGAGCAATAGCATAATCATCAGAATTTTGAGGTTGTTAACGATGAAATTTAATCAGAATAAGTTTGTTATTGAAACACACACATTGTTCTGTTGTTTTATTTATTGATTTTATTGATAAATAATGGGTAAACACTCTATAATGACGGATATTTGCAATTTGTGGGTAAAAACGAAAGTCAGTAAATATTGTTATATATGTTTACGTATATGAAGCACAATTGTTGAATATTTCTCTCTCGTCAATAAGGAAATGGGATTTTATTAGGATCCTTTTAAAACAATAATGCTTATGATCTCTTGTGTAGCTGGCTACATCCGCCAAGTGTCAAAATATATTAACCCTTAACATCGTATGTTAACTACTTTCCAAAGTAACAAAACATCAGTACATGGATATTAAAACAACCAAACCTTGTCAATGCAAAAGAAGAAAAATAAATAATAATACAAATTACACATCTCTTTCATTTCTATTTAGTAACAACATCTGCATGATGCACCGTGCATAGATTTAGACCTTAGCAACGGATCATAAGCAGTTGGGGTCTTTTTTTTTTTTTGCCACGTCTACCGTGACACGGACCTCTGCAATCAAAGACAGAACAATAATGAGCCTCACGACGGATCTGACAAAGGCGACTTTCGGGCCCGAGCCAAGCATATTACAAATAGAGCTTATGAATCTTAATATGTCTTTATTTGTTAAAATGCGCAAACTAAACATATTGTTCCACAATAGTGTAAATTATATCAGATACAAAATAAGGTTTATATCAGAGAAATTAAATGCCTCTCGGCGTTCGGAAGAACGCGGATATTCTGAAATATTAGTGTTTTCTTAAAATCAACAACTTATATCTGACATACAAAACTAATCATATAGAGCTTTTGATAAGAAACAAAAGGGAAAAAGGGAATTATGTATGAATTTCCAATATATTTCTTCAGTATTTTTGAAACGTAAAATTTATCAATAATACAATGAATCGAGTTATCTAATTGTGTTAGATAAAAAGTACTTTCTAAATATAACAATCTTACTCACCCTTTCAGCAAATGTATATGTCTGAGAGATACAAGCCACAAGTATCACCACAAAAGCCATCAGACGGTGGTCCCAAATCATGGCTAACTCAGTGTCTTGTCAAACACGAACTACAAATGAAAGAGAGGATCCTATAGGTACTATATATTTATATCTTACAGTGTATATAACTTAACATAATTACAGAAGATATTCATTATTGATGATGAATCGATAATGAAGTCGATAATGAAACTAGAGAGGGAGGGACGAGTGACGCAAACCATTGTATTTATCATCTCTTAGATATTAGCTGCACTGACTGTAGAGGAAATTGTAGATGGGATTTCTCGATTTAAGTGTTATTTTGTGAGGTCTAGAGGAGATGTTACTAGTATCCCTTCTGAAGCGCTTCTAATTGAGTTCATGTTTGTGCTTTTCAATATGTTTTTGTTTTGTTTTGTTTGTTTTTGTTTTTCTGTTTGCTTTTTGGTTTGTTTTTATTTTATTTTTTGTTTTTGTTTTTCGTTTTGATTTTGTTTTTGTTTGATTGTTAGTTTGTTTTTCTCTTTGGTCTTTTTTTGTGTTTTTGTTTTGTATAAGAAATCAATAAATAAGCTTTTTTCCCTCGAAGTTTTATTAAAACGAAGCAGACACAATTTCAAGGTGGCATTCATTTATGTATCAGTCCTTAAGCAGAATGTTGAAACAGCTTTTATAACACTGGTACGTTTTTCATTCTTACCGCGCACTCCTCTATGACATCTTGTCTCATATTGCACTTGATGTGTCTTTGGTTAAAAATATGTAAGTGTCATATCACTGTATTTACATAAAAATATCATTAATAAAACGAATCATGAAAAAGTGTGATGTAATCTTTTTTAGATAATACAAATGCAGGAATGTTATGATATCATACTAAACAAAAATAGAGATTCAACAGATGAAAAGCTCTACTCTAACATATTTAACGGAGAATTTTGTGAAAATAACCTTACATTATAATCTGCAAATACAATGTCTGATAATTGTACCGTGTTGCGTGTATGATCGACCAGTGAGGCGATATTAAAGAAGAGAGTGTTCATGACGATAGCGCTTTAAAACCATTTGAATTGTCCAGTAGACAAAGATACTAAAACAGCGAGTAATGAAGTATCAACGAGACTCTTCATAAGCTGCAGATATTAGCCACATTTCACACGAGATAAAATAAGAGCAGGGTTAAGGTATTTATTGTAACTTTATAATTTAAAGAAGGATAAAACAATAACTTTGAATACCTTTTGAAAGTTGAAATTACCGAACACGTTTCTATTTTACCTCGATAATCATAACAGCGGATCAGACACAAAAATGTAATTGAGAAAATAATACCTCAGGAGAATTTTTTGTAAGGTCTCGTATCACAAAATGTCATTGTTAATGTAATACCTAAGAATTCTGTTCAACGTCACGTGTTATTGCATTCAAACACGTAAATTGAAGTCACCTCAGAGAACTGACCTTTATACAGAGGTGACTTTTACTCAAGACGAGAGGTCAGAAAAATCTTCCCACGAAAAGTTTATAGAATAATATGTTAGTGTAAATTATATGTAAGGCGCTATCGGCGTGAATCGGGACGTCATCTGACTAGGTTTGCATACGTCGGTATGGGGCTGTAGAGGTAACCAATATAAGACCTATGGTCATGGCAATGATCTCGGGATCATACTGTAGAAGTCGAACGCGAGATTTTATTTATATATTACTTAACAAAAAATATGTGTCAGTGCCTGAAAATTCTTATGTAAATACAATTACACCGGGAAAGACACATTAACGTTCAGCAGTTTGACAGTTGACTAGTGTGTGTTTAAATTTGACAGTTGATGAAATTTTTCTCACACAAATAGCGAAATGGAGAATCGTATCTCAGATAAAACTGCAGATAACAGAGGTTATCGGTCGAATTTGAAAAAGATATCACTATGATCGAGTAAATCTAATGTTCTTTGATTGGATTAATAGTTGCAAATTCACCTTCTAAACATTTATTTGTCGCTGAAATTCCAATTTTTGATGAAAAATGTCTCTAACCCTCTCCCACAAATTGCCGATAACGAGAGTTAGAGAAAGACAGATAATCCAGGACTTACAGAAAGACAGCGGCATATCTTTTGTGGCCGATTGCGGTATGTTAAAGTATGATATTTATTGTTGATAGTACAATAATATATATGACGTGAAAGGTAAACGTTCCGAATCTCGGTTAAGAGTGATTTCATTAAATTAATAGACAAATAAAGAAATTTTGAAAGCTTGAAAAGAACCATCGGTAAGCTTTTGTGAGAATGTTTCGTCTACTTACACTCTATAAAATGGGGTGATGGATACAATTATATGAATAGTCAACACAAATACTTTACAAGACAATACTAATATCGTACAAGCTGACTTAAGTTTTGGACAAGTGAGAGGCAGAATCGTGTACCCATTGAATAAATATAATATTAGAAAATACGTCTCATTACGTAACTACTTTCTTCCGACAATAGTAGACGTATACATCCCCTCGATATAAAGAATGTTAGGTAAACAAATTATACAAAGTTCTCTCCGTAGAACTATAATAATCACATTCAGAGATTACCGATATAGAACTTGCCACACAGCATTCCTGATGAAATATCAGAATTCATGCAGGCGGTAAACTCTACCCATACATCCCATCGTTGCTTGTTTGTTGTGTTTGGTAGTTTTAGCAAAAAGTTTTAAAGCACGCCGTTTTATGTCACATTTAGAACGCTTGATTCAAATGCTAAAAGAACCCTTGATATAAAGACTTCTTTAGACTATTTATTATGTTCGATCCTATTTTATTACTTAATTCTGGAAGCAAAGTAGGCAGAAAAACGACAAATTGAAATCATTATCCATGTTTTACTGTGTTAAGCCTTCCACTGCCATTAAAGTTGCCCTAAACAAATATGTTTAATGTGAGGGAATTGGAATATCTTAGTAATAAATACCCAGCAATTGAACTTCGTTTCAAAAGATGTGAATAAGAATTTCTCTGGTGGTAGACAGTGTCTTCATGGCAAAGAGTTGTTAGCTCACATGAGCTGAAAGCTCTAGTAAGCTATTCTTATAGGCTGTGGGTCGGCCTCCGTCCGTGCGTCCGAAAACTTTTAACATTTTCGACTTCTTTCGAACCGCATCGGGGATTTTGATGAAACTTAACATACATGAAATACTATAAGTCCTCTACCAAGTTTGTTCATTTCATCCAAATTTGTTGACAAGTTATAGCTAAAAGTATCTCTCTTTCAAAATCTTCTCCAGAGCCACTGTGCGGATGATAAAACTAATGCCGTCTGAGTGATCTAGAAGGATGTGTGTTTCAAGTTTGTTCATTTCATTGAGATCAAATAAAAAATTTTGACGCTTTATTGACTTTTTTCGGACTTTGACCTTTTCATGAAAAATAGCATGGACTTCATCAATATTTTCTATATGGTTGACTTTTAATGTATCGAAATGCTTATTTTAGCCAGAATGTAATAAAGGAATGTTCTTTTGAAATAATTTTGACAACAGTTTTATTTTTTGATTTTTAATATTGCAATAAATATAGAAGACATTTACCTTTTAACTTTGTGCACCAGATGCGCATTTCGGCAATTTATGCTCTTCAGTGATGCTCTTGGCCGAATGATTGGAATTCTCATATTATATAAATATTTGAAGAGCAGTATTGAAACCAAACTGACCGAAAAAGTGAACCAAAGAACAATCTAAGGACAAAGCAATAAGGCAAATAATGTTTTATATATCTCATGTTAGCGATATAGGCCCACTTTGGTCTCTCTAAGTAATCTTAGAAACAAATGCAGTCTCCACCTTTATACCAAGTATTTTTAAGGCGGTGAGCATTTGCTCGAGAATCTTCTAGCGATCCCGCAGATTTTACCTCTGCACCACCAAAAAAGTAGCACCTTCTTTAAAGTGCTTAAAGTAGTGAAAGTTCTTGAAATAAGTCCCTTTGTTATCTTTGTTGTATACATACATCTTCCTTTCTGACAAAGCTTTACATCTTTCTATCACATTGTGGTGTTTCATGATATAGGGCTGTTGATGCTTAAGCTTTCATCTTCATTCCGTTCTAAAAACTGTACGAATTCAACAAAAGTGATGAACACAACTGTTCAATTTCTACTACTTCTTATAGCTTTAGATTATAATCAGCTCGATGCCGTTGAGGGACTTCAAACATTTCTGCTTTAATATATTTGGGCAGTTAGATGATCAGGTGAGCGATGTGGCCCATGGGCATCTTTTTAGATTTACTCGTAAACATTGTGATAAAGTCTTAGTATGATACATAGTTTCGTAAATGTTACAGTTGAGCCTGTGAAACTTTACCTAAATTGTTGAAAACGATATCGTCTATTTACGCTAACGCCTCATTCTGCATAATCTGCTGTTATATTACTTAGAAAAGTACACTTGATGCTTTAATAACCTGAGGCTAACGAGATGCAGTTTTAATGCATACGAAACTAGTGTGTTGTCACTGCGACATTCACATTACGTAGAATGCTGTAGGACCTCCGGAACTCGCTTTTGAGACCAAATACATTATAAATTGTGTACTAAGATTCTTAAGATGACATATGCATTTAATGCTATTGATATATTTATTCAATGAAAGAGGCAACATCAAATTTCTCTGAAATACTTAAAATATATACAATCGGTTCGTAAGTAATTACAGTAGAAGTAAAGCAGAGTGTTTTATCCCCTCGAATTACTCTGAGTTTTGACCAATGGTTCTACTTCACATCATGTTAAATGATTTAGCCGATTTGGAAGAACAACTATTTGCAAAATGTGCATTCGAAATGGAAAACCCGATTAACGAGACTGATGCACTGACAAACAAACATGTTGACAAGACCAAAACTTGATAAAAGCGTAATAAATTGATCTTAGATTCCCGACAACATACCTTTAGCACACGTTATGAATAAATTGCTGATAAAATATGAACTTAACTGTGATCTCACAATGAAACTACGTAATGCTCGTGCTTAAAGTTGGATCTGGCGATCCCTCAATACTAATTTTCAATGCAGCACTAGGAGACTCTCTGGAAGCTGAATAGATTATACGGTACTCAAATGTTGTAATTCCACATCACCCATATTGAGAGTGTTCAACAGACAAAGACTGACATATCATCGTAAATCAACGGAGATTCTTGAACATAACAATTACAAGTGTTACCGTCTGTAATAGAAACAATAAATCAACGTATAAAATATTGTTAAGTATTTTGTCATCACGTAAAAACACATGTAGAATATGTTAATCTTCTTGTTGTTTGGAAATATAATGCAACACTTCTCTAGAAAAGTTTAAAATTGGTTCTTCTGATTAAAAGATATACTCTCGAATACTTTTAAGTTAATACAAACTATGTCAAGTTGAACAACACAACTCTGTTGACAAAATCAGTGTGTTTGTGAAAATGTATTCTTTTTTATTTTACAATTGCTTCTGCAACAGTTTTTTGATTATCCCGAATATTCATATAAAAAACAAAATGAATGATGTCAACAAGTAATTATCTTTAGGAATGACACAGTTGCAAGTGTGTTGCTTCGTTCCAGACTGATGCTCACTGAAACTGAAATCTCAATATAATCAAATAAATTCCACAAGCTACACATGCTGTTTTTTGTAAGGTGGTATGATTATCAATGTCACGTAATGATGTAATTATTTTGTTAATCTTGTTCATTAACAGGTCTCTTATTTTCTTTTAACATTGCACTATTATGAATGTTTTAAGATTATAACAAAGGATAATAATTGCAGCTACGTAAACGTGATTTCTATTACTCCCGACGATGCCGTTTCATTTTGTGTGGTAATTTTCGAAATTAACTTGGAATTTAAGTATTCTATTGTGAAATAAAGAGAATGTCTAAGGAATGGGTTGCGACTTTCCTATTTCATTTAAACATAATGCTCATATAATGTGCAACAATTTTCAGCCAAAAAATATTGTGATTTGATAGAAGATCACCTATTCCGATTCAAAGTAGACTTGATTAATATTGGATATTTTTGTACCTTATGGCATATTGCATATATATACGTCATAAGTACAAATTGGAGTATCATAGGATACCCAGTAAATTCTAGATGAAGCGAATTCGTGATGGTTTCAGCAACTAAAATTAGGAATCCAAATTAAATGAGATGAGACCATAAGGAGTGAGCCTCTCTTACTAGGATAATGCATCCGTCGCAAACGTTATATAAAACCAATTTTGTTTAGTGGTAAAGTCATATAGGTAATTTAATTTGAAAGAAGTCCGTCACTGTAGGTGATCTTACTCTAGAATATCACATAACATTCATGGTTGATTGATTGAATGAATATTTATTTATATCACTCTACAATTATTTCACATATATGGTGAAGGCATCTGCCTGATTCGTTGCATGCACATTTCGACCTTTGTAACGGACCCACCCGAAACAGTGAAGGAGTTTAACGTGCCACGCCTACCGTGATATGAAACCTCGGTTTTTACTGTTTCATCCGCCCAGGGCGGGAGTCAAACCCGGAACCTCTCGATCGCGAGCCGAGCACCTTATCCACTAGGCTACACCGGCTTTATAACATTCCTGAAATGGTAAACCTTATACTGTTCAGCAAATCTTTGTATCGACAATAGAAATTCTTCATTGACTGTCCTCGATTTTATGCCGTGTTAGTCGCATAGACCGTGGATCACACAATTCAAAAGAGATATATGTTTTAGTAGCATATGTGTTTATAAGTTGTGAAATTAAAAAGACATCGACATCTGAGGACGTTGTTGCTCAGGAAGGGAACATTAGTGGTATGGAAGGTGAACTCGAAACGTTTGTCTTGAAGAGAAGTGTGTAACTGGCCATTTGTACTAATGAACAAGTACAAGTTTATGTATGAAGCAGAGGTGTTGATGTATGTCGTGTTGTTGGTCTTAATTCAGCGGTGTGCATATGACGTAGGTAATTCTGAAGTTTGGGTTAATCATGGAATGAATGAATCATCGTATCTAGCACATTTATTGATTTAAAATTTTTGATATGATACATGTCATTATATACTTTTTTTCACAAATCAAATTCAGCAGTGAAACAAACGTGATAATATAGAAGAAAATAAGAGATGTTTACTTTTTCCAGTGAATAGCTTAAAGTTACCATGAGGGCAAAACGAATGAAAAATAGCATAAGAAACAGGATCATATATGTATAAACCTGATCATAAATTTATGTTAAATATGTAACACGTGACTGTAGACTCACAACCCACCCACCCCTCACACACACACACATAGGTTCTGATAATCATACGCAACCTCGCGTTGACATAAACTACCATGCCATACTAGCACATGGTGGGCAATTTTTTTCTGTTAATGATAAATATTAGGATATACGTAAGTGTACATATTTTGGCGGATCATCAAAATGTAAATGTTTATAACAATAAAATTGTGTTTTCGCAAGCTGTTTGAAGTATGGAAATAATTTATATTTTTAACACAAGTGCAATATCCCTACATATATGACTGCCGAATAGATGCAGTTTATAAGTAAATGCAATGTATCATAACAAAGAGTAACAAAGGAAAATTACGTAAATAACAAAATTAATTTACCCACTTTTTAAAGAAGTAATTAATCAGTAATGCTTCTAATTTTTATATCTCTTTAAAGGTTTCAACCTTACATCCTGTGATTAAAATTTCAACTCGTAAATACAGCAAATCCATTAGCATCAGCTACCTAGATGATTAAAAATGACCTTATAACCAAGGAAAAAAAAATAGTTCAAACATTTAAAACCCATTAACGCATGGAAGTTTATCACCATGCGTAATCCAGCTGACATTCAAGATATCTTTAAAAACAAAGTTAGCAGTCAAGGAGTACATCACCTTATTTACAATCAGTACATCGATATAGGACCGAGCTTTAACAGCATATATTTGCTTATTTCGTTATAATATCATTCAAAGCAAGGATAACAAATTAGGGCAGTTCATAACCGTAGGTTATGAAAAATATAGTGAATTCTTAAACACATAGTAATATAAAAAATACATTTATTTCCTTTAAATATCTCCATCTCAAACTACCAGTTATATAATTTTGAATTGTATGCATCTATTCCAGCGTTATCTAACATATACAGAATGCTTTTCAGTGTGACATTTCAGCTTTTCAATTTAAAGTCTCTTTCAAAAACGTCGAATGTCAAAGTATGTACACTGAATTAATTTACCATCAATAAGTACATAACAATGCCAAGAAGAAAATATAAATATAATACATTTTATTAGAATGTTTTGAGGGATTATATAATATAAAAATTGGCATACATGTGTAGTTGATTGGTTTACATATGTGGAATTTATAACTATATCACTATAATTTTGATTTCCACAGTTAAGACCTTAAGCGTTACTGGAGAGACATAAGTTGTAGAAATGCGAATATGGTACACTAAATTAATAAACGTATATTTGTTTTAATATTTATTACTTAGCCTGCGCATTAAACTTTTGAAATCTGCGATGTAAAATTAAAACATATTGTAAACCAATCAATATTGTTTTCGCCAAGGAAACCGCTGTTTTGAGAAATATGACAAAATTGGCAATTATGTAATCAATGATAATAATAATATGCTTGATCGCACCTGAAACATTCCTTAATGTTGATTACTTACAATTATTGCTTACTAAAGTATGAAATGTACATCCAAATTAGCTGTCGTATAAGCCAACATACTTTCTAAACTATCTTCATTATGGTTGACCCGACCTTTATTGCCGAACGTCAAATCGATTCTCTGAAACTGTAATTCTATTCGCTAATTTCCATGTAATTTACTCCTCTAGTTTTATCATTGCCGCCTGGGGATGGAAATTTGTTAAGACATATGTCCTACGCAAAATACAGACGTTTAAATAATGTAAATTTGAAATAAAGATAGTGTTGATTGATAAGAAGTAGGTCTAGATTAAATGTTTTCTTCGTCCCTTGAGATGTCGGGAAGATGTTGTTGGAATCTACAAGTTTATTACTGCATTCAAGGGAATTGGAGCCTGGCGGTTTCCCAATGGTCGCTTTGTAGTGATTTGTCGACAAGCTTATTTGGTTAATGATGCCGTCACTTATAACACGGAAAGAATGCAGGCAGACGTCTTTCCATGCAAAAAATGCCGATCCGAAAATGCATTGATTAAAACATCGGGATGGATTTCTTTTGACATGTAATCACTCAATCGGCACGGATCGAAATCAGCAATATGAAAAATAAAATGGAAATCAACGTAAATGTACATGTATTGCATTTTTGATTGAAATTCATTATAGATAATAAATTACCTGTCTGTAGAAAAAAATCATGTTATCAGGAAAGGAAGAGACTCTGAGATTTAATCATATAATTCCATCTTTCACAATTATGATGGAAAGGATGAAGCAAAATATCGCTTTAAAGTAACAATCGTTTGCTAATTATTTGTGCAGAAAGGCAAAGGGATGATGTTTTTAAGAAGATCAAATTACATTGCCTTAAATACAGTCATCATAGAGTCAATATGGAAGAAATTATAATATTTATTTTTCTCATGATAATTTTTTTTTAATGATTACTGTTCTTGGACAATAATAATATAGATACTTAATGTGTAGTGGCTCTCGGTATTAACTCAGTTTATTATATACATTAGGTAAAAAAGACGTTGGCAATCAGCATTCTTTAATAAAGGAAAACCCTTTTTCAATTTCGTCAATTTCTATTAGAAAACGTCATGTTTGAGCAGATATTATTGTATCCAAATGTATTTTTTCAATCTAAGAAAGAAAAATGAAAAATATAAAGGATTTTCTCTTTATCACGTTCCTATGACCAATATTACCACTAGAGTTAGAATTTTAGTATCAAAATCAGTATAATGGTATCATTATCAATGTGTTTACAAAGAAATCCAGAATAATGGGTCTTATATGGACCTCTGGAGACATATGTATGGGATCAAGGGTATTAGTGTGTAAGAAGAATTGTCACTATAATTGCTCTAATTTGTCCTATTCCATTCCCATATATATGTGACAAATGCTCTGTCTGTTCCATACTATATACATGTATATACTATATATACGAGAAATGATGAAATATCCACTTTAAATTCGAAAGAAAAGTAAAAAGAAAAAAATTACACTTCGTCTTATGTGTTTGTTATTTTAGTTCTTTTTACAAACAAAATTGTATATTGTAGTTTATACGAAAAGGATAGTTCATTAGGCCACATACAGCCCAATATTTAGTTCAGCGACCTCCTCAGTTTTTGTCATGATCATTACTGAAGAGAAAGTACACCATACGAGTGTATCAAATTTAACAGATGGATTACAGAATTTATATATGTTTACAGTGCATGCGTTCTCAACTATATATAAAATTGCAGAATTACGGTAATTGACTTCCATAACTAATAAGAAAATCTATTACAACTTGCTGATTAACAGTAAAGAACCATAGTTGTCCCTTTTTCTCAATGTTCTGCACTTTATAACCTGTTACTCCGTTTACAAATAAGTATTGTATCATTTAGGGTGCCCGATATCCAGCTAACTAACTAATTGTGTAACAAATGCCATTTCAATTGACCGTCCTAAAGCGATACCGTAACTGTTTAGTCACCCCGCGACATCGTCGTCGTCCTATTTAAATCAATTTGCAATCGAATTTTGTGTAAGCGAATTAATTCATTTTGAAACATCTTATTCCTTTTCGACGAGATGATACTTACAATCAACATTCATTTAGCTTTAGGCCTTATAACAATAGGGCTTTCGTAAGAAAACTCATCCCCGTGCGTTAATTTTTGGGAAATTGGTTCACAATGCCATAATATGAAGAACATGTCTAAAAAACCATCAAACCCTCCCTTTCCCCCCCCCCCACCCCCCCCCCCCCAAAAAAAACCCCAAACAAACAAAACAATACAAACACACAGACAAAAAAACAAAAACAAAAACAAACAAAAAAAAAAAAAAAACCCCATTACAAAAACCACAATAACCCCCCCCCCTCCCCAAACACATGCACACATAAATAAAATCAAAACGAAAAAATCCATGGGCATTTATGACAATATATATGTTTTCTGCATCGATAGCGATTTACATGTTCTTGGCATCCATGGCAATTTGTCCGTTCTGGGCATCCATAACAGTTTTTATGTTCTGGTCATCCTTAACGGTTTATATCTTCTGAACATTTATGACGGCTTATATGTTTTGGGCATCCAGGGCGGTTCTGTATTTTCCGTGCACTCATCTGGCTTACTTTGTTCTGGGCATCCATGAAGCTTTAAATGTTATGGGCATCCTTAACGGTTTATATCTTCTGTGCGTCCATTGCTGTTTGTACGTTGTGGGCATCCATGGTGGTTTGCATATTCTGGGTATCCATGACGCTTTAAATGTAATGGGCATCCGTGACTCTTTGTATGTTTTGGGCATTCGTGGTGGTTTATATCTTCTGGACACCCATGACGGTTTATGAGTTCTGAGCATCCAAGGTGGTTTGTATTTTCCGTGGTTTGTTTGTTCTGGGCCTCCATGACGATTTGTATGTCATAAACAGCCATGACACTTTGTATGTTCTTGCCATCCATGGCAGTGTGTATGTTCTAGTCATTCATGGCGTTTGTATGTTTTGGCCATCCATGGCAGTATGTGTGTTCTGGCCATCCATGGTCGTTTGTACGTTCTGGTCATCAATGGTAGTGTGTATGTTCTGGCTATCCATATAACTTTGTATGTTCTGGCCATCCACTTCACTTTGTATGTTCTGGCTATCCATGGTGCTTTGTATGTTCTAGCCATCCATGACAGTGTGTATGTTCTGGCGATCCATGTTCGTTTGTATGTTCGGGCCATCCATGGTCGTTTGTACGTTCTGAGCTTTCATGTCGATTTGCTTTTCGCGTTCGCTCAGGACTGAATTTTTTCTTTAATTTGTTGTATATCGTGAATGGTTGAAACAGATGTATTATGCGTAGTTTCTACAAGTAGTCGATCCACTTGCACATGTAATGTAGGTAAAAATGAATTGGTCTAGTCTTATCAGTAGAAGGGATTTTATAAGTAAATTTACAGATTGATTACAGTGCCTTTGTTGTGGATCCGAAATCTGGTTAACTTGCCAATTAAATGATTATTGTCACTTCAGTTGAGTCTCCTATGACAGTATCATTGCTGAAATATATCTGATTTTTAATATCTTTTTCCTTACACATATTACGTTTTTTACGCATATTCGTTTAGAATCATGTCATATAGCTAAGTCATAATTCAAAATATTGTTTAATTTGCTTAAAAACTTAATACTGAATTTTACGCTACATTAAGCACTTAGAAATAATACGCATGTATTAATATACAGTGAATGAAATGCTGAAATATCATTGAAAAATTATGATATACATATATATTTAAAGACTTACATTCATATAATACAATCATTATAAAACATTTTGTGTTGTGTTGGGTGCAATATTGATATACCACCTACATTCGTGTTTTTCGTTATAATGCTTTACTAAGGGAGATAATTTGTAACTACAAATCATCAAAATGAAACCAGTTTAAGCATTCAAATCATGGAAAGAAGACATGCGTAGGTATTTGCAGATTTAAGTACATAAAGCAATGCTTAAGAGAATAATTATTTCTACCATAATTAACAAATGGCAAAAAGATTATATTGGATATTATAAATTAATGACATGAGTAAATGTCTCTGAATGTATTATCAAAGGTTGGTGTCTATTGTTTTACACTTATGAATTCTCACATTTATTTAATAGGAAAACAGTATTGTTGAAGTGTGTATATAGCGTTTGATGTCACACTAAGCGAACCTGTTGATTAACCTTAATGTTTATTATACTAAACAAATGGCAGTATGTTTGATATTAAATATATATGTTACTGAGTGGGAAACAATGTCAATAATAAATCTGCATAACACTCAGGAATCTACATGATTTTAGTGGAATAGACTATGCTTCAGGTATTTGCGTGGGAGTGGGTCAGATATGCCTTTCGAAAAGATAATGTATAGTACATGTACATATTGCTAATACAATCACAGAATGTTAATGTCGAAAGTATGATTGTATATCTTACGATATATATATATATATATATATATATATATATATATATATATATATATATATTATATATATATATATATATATATATATATATATATATATATATATATATATATATATATATATATATATATATATATATATATATATATATACATATATATATATCGTAAGATATATTTATTATTTATCTGCGTAAACATAAAGACCTTTCATACCTTAATAGGAAGCCGAGACAGTGTTACTTTGTACCTGTTACATTCTATTTTTCTATGTTGGCATATATGCTGTATGTATGTTCTGGGATTCCTTTTGGTAACTGCTAGAACAAATTGATTATCTTGTAATTGGCCTATGTACTCAATCTATCAATTTAATCAATTGCATATTTTGAATGGCAGAAGTGGATATGTCACGAATGATACAAACGCATGGTTGTCTGTTGTTCTCACCATTTCTCATAAAAATCAAAATTTAGATTTAATTGTAATGATAGTGGGGCCTCGTGCGCAATGATTCGCTGAAAATTTAATTGCCCAATGCTTGTATCTTGAGATGTCTGCTGTATGTACAATCTGATACCATTTTTAGTTAACTTGGACTAGTTTACTTATACTCATTTGCAACTCTATCGATGTAGATCATAAAAGACTTGCGTACCACTTGCCAAGAATAAAGATCAATAAACAAATAGTCGTAAAATCTAAGAATCGTTATATCCCGTATACAATTATAATAAATCGTACAGAGTTAACAATAGGAGAATTAGTGAACATTGATATTTTGACTGGGGTATTGCATCACAAAATATAACCACGGTTAACTAAAGTTTTTGTAAAGGGTTGTGATAGCCTTACGTCCGTATCGCTTCTTTGACGATTGCCCCTTTAACTTACAGTTCTTAGGCGGGACAACACATTCGTGAAAATCGTATACATTTTATATGTTTACGCTTGCTTGCTTTGCATATTTGTTATCAAACAACTGATGAGATGTGTTCTCCCTTCTTTTTATACTACATAACCATGACTAATTTGTTGAAAACCTACCCCAACGTATAGATATCAATGGCAACTATTCCTTGTATCATTTACCCATCATAACAGAGGAATTTCATCGCTACGGTAGTGGTCGTTGTTTAGATGTGAGAACATTAACATTTCTAGAAAAAAAGCCCGATGATTTTCGCATATACACAAGTGATCCTTCCCATCCTCATAATTTTAGCGGTCGCCCGAGACGAACACTTTTGCTTCCGGGTCCCTGAATTTCCCTTTCTTGATCGATGATCGATCGAGTGGCGACTAAAATTTCTTAAGCGATAGTAAACATTTATTGCCGTTTCTTTGATAGTTCAGCCATATTCTATGTCTTGTGAGGGCTTGTTTTGTTGATATCAATGTACACCGGGCGCTTACATCATCTCCGTCTGTCGGGTGTTTGAAGTCTCGGAAGGCCCACGCTAAAACTAGTACGTAGACCCCAACGCAGACTCAGAAAACAAAACTATTCGAAATATTTCTTCGTGAAACTTCATACTTGCATTATTGTGTGAATGTATAAATGTGAGAATTCATGGGAAACACAGATAGTAATGAGAGACAGAATGAATGAGAATATGTCCAGGAAATATGTGCGTCTGATGTGCAATAAACATAGAACATATATACCTTTTAATAGATATAGAAAAAGAGGAGACAGAAAGTAATTGGGAGAGAGAATTAGATATGAACAAAGATACATGTAGGGAGAAACTGAGAGAAGAACAAGAAGATAAATATTCAGAGGCGTCAGAAGATGAAAGTACTGTGAGTGAGCGTATTGAAAGAGAAATAGAAAATTGTAAATATTTAGAATAATTGGCATTAAATCTAAATAAGTATACACACATCACTCAGGAATTGTATATAGTTCGTAAAGGTTGCGAAAGTCTGCATTTATTTGCGGGCTACCAAACGCTACTCCCGGCTCCTACTTTTAGAAAACACTAGGGGCCCGGTTGGCTACCATGTCAAAACAGTTTATTTCAGTCGTCCCTGCAGTCTCCACCGGAAATCGAACAGAGGTGGCAGTCTACAGTGGGATCAATTGCAGTGTAGCTTATTTGACCCTTTAACCTTCCAGTTTCGTATCATTTTTATAAAGAAATGCACAAATATGTTTCAGAAAATCGGAAAATTGTCTGTAACAATAAGCAGTTAGATGCGCTTGGCCCGCTGATCGTATTTTGTTGATTAATCATAACAATTGCTATCGTGATCTAATTTTTATGGGATGCCTCGGGATTTATTTAATGTTATCTTTCTGTATGTGTGAAAGTCGACAAAATTGATATCCTGGCATTTCAAAGACTATAATATATAAGCAATTAAAATAATTTTAATTATAATACTGTGGGAAAATAAACTTAATAGCGGGGAAATGGAAACCATTTTTAAAGCGTATATGATTTAGTGAGACGTAAAATACATGACGTAAAAGTAAACCCAGAGGGTATACTTATCAAAAACTTCATTATCTCTTCTGACCCTAAATATATAGTTCTTTCCTTTTTGAGTTCTTTGCCTCTAAATTTTAGATGAATTGAGAAAATAAATTGCCCTTCAAATATTTATACTTTCGAATTCCACAGTTAAGACCTGGGTCTTACTAAAGAGACATATGTTTGTCGCAATGCACACACACTGACCAAACTACTACACATATAGATGTTCTGATGACGATTATCACCAGGTTGACGGCTGGTGGACTGTAAGTCCCGAAGGTGTCTGAAAACCTTTTTTAAGTACCTCTGTACAGACTCAACGCACACACATATAAATAGATACGTACACACACATACATACATGCATGCATTCATGCATACATACATACATACATACATACATACATACATACATACATACATACATACATACATACATACATACATATATACATACATACATACATACATACATACATACATACATACATACATACATACATACATACTTATACATACATACTTATACATACATACATACATACATACATACATACATACATACATACATTCGATGACATGAACATCACTGAAGAGACATAAATTGTCGGTATGCGGATATGGTGCTCCAAACTGATGCACGTTCTTGATATATGTTATGTTATTTACTGTCTGAAATAATTAGACCACACAGTCAGTCAAAACAAACATCCATGTATGCATTAAAGATGCATTCAGACACTGGAGACAATTCTCATTACCATATACATGACGGAAAATATCTAATTAGTTGATTGTTTTTCATTTTCCCTTGTATGTCCTTTTTCGTTGTGCACGTCATTTTAAAAAAATCAAATAAAGCGGATAATGTAAATTAGGTACAAGGGAGTCTATTTCTCTATATGTTAGAAAATGATGGCAAATGAAAAAGCTTTATGAACTTAGCCTTTTCAATCTGAAACATCGATATTTTATGAATCGAAACACAAGTGAATCGTATCCTGCCATGACTTTGAAATATCAATATACTTACGTATCTGTATTGACCCCATCGCATCTTACCTTTTTTATTCTCTTGCTTTTGTCTTTATAGTCATTTAATGCCAACTCATTCCACCTGTATGGTTGTTACAAATATGAATCACGGCAAAGGTATATTACAGATGAAAAAGGAGAGAGAGAGAGAGAGAGAGAGAGAGAGGGAGGGAGAGGGGGGGGGGGTAGCGATGATTTATGAAGTGGGGTCAATTTAAATGCATTAGCTGAGTTACCTCATTACTTCTGTTAGCATTTATCGAGGGAAAGCTGTTCCTGGTACAACCGAGTTGGAGTTATCCTTCTTCTGAAGCACGTTGTAGCTTATGGCTTGAAAATGCATACACAGTTATGAAATTACAGTGACGTATAGGGTTTTCTAAGTTGTTAATAAGCCTTATTGGGATCTCATTCGCGCATGTCGGCAATACTATTTATATACTTCTGGGTTAGAGTTTAAGCAGGATAAACAATACAGATTATCGAAAAATTGAAAAATACAAATGATAAGTACTTTTCTTATATCCATTTCAAGTTGTAATAAAAAGTTTCACATTGATATACATCATTTCCGTAAGATTACACCATTCCCCTGCTTTATTGACAGAATTATGTTTTTCCTTGATTAATCATTTAAAATCTTAATCTTATTATAACAATGTGATAAGTGCGAAAGTTATGAAAAGTATGAAATACACCTTTACCAACGAAATGTCGTATAGTTTGGCCACGTCTCCTTCATGATAATCCTTCACAATGTCTTATAAACAGGAACCCTGATAATAAGTCATGTCCTTAATTACTGTGATTTCCCAGTTTACCATATTAAAATCGCTTGAAAGATGACAAAAGGTACGACATGAAGAATGATATTTTCTGGGTCAAACAACCGGATGAAGTGACGTTACATGATAATTGAGCCGCACAGGTGACAGGTGATCGCCCTAGACGACGTTACCGTGATTGACCCCAATATATTGAAAATGTTGTAACTTGATAAGGAAGTCAACTATTATAGATATTATGTTGCTGTTTGGGCATATTGTGATACAAATACATATTGTTTACATGGCCTTCATATAAAATATTTGCATTAAAAATGTAACAATGTATGATATGTAATATAAATTCATTATACAACAATATTCATTTTCGGAATATGTCAAAAACACTACTTGTTGCATGACAGAGCTGGACAGCAGGAATTCGGATTGCTTTAATTATGCAATTTATGGCACATAATGGCTGGTGCAAAATTCAAATAGGCCTGAAGTTAAGAAAACAAATTGGTCATAAAAGTCAATACATAATCTTATGATTAGCAACCCCGGCTCGGTGCGATGAGTTCGGCGTTTCTCTAAAATCTATACCCTACTTTTCTAAACAAACTTTTCAGTAACTTACTCAACCAATTTTTATTATTTATATTCAATTTTGTAGTTATTGAATTAAGTTTTCAGATTACGTGATCGTTTTTACTTCTGACAAACTAAGGTTTTAGAAAAGTTATTTGCAATACACAGCGAAGTATTCGGCATTTCTGATTTCAGACAGAAGAATACAAGGCACTTGCCATGTATGATACACATGTATGAAAATGCACGGGGTCAAACCTTCATTTCAGATCTCGGTAAGATAACAGAATACTCTATTAAAGTATTTCGTGCTTATATTTATCTATTTCTTTGTGTACAACATAACATACACACCAATTAGTATATTTAATATTAAGCAGATATACGTTCCGTTGAAATGACAATCTGATTAAAACCATATCTTTATTCCGCTTCTCTATTTATTCCATTGCGTATAAAGATCTGGTGACCTCTGATTTTCAGCCAATCAGTGGATCGGCTACAAAATTTTAGGGATGGAATTAACATCCACAGCGTGCGAGAACCACAAGGAAGTTCTTGCACAGTGTTCGTTACATATTGCGTCATTATCACGTGCCTAGCCGATCACTGATTGGCTATGGGAAATAACGGTTTCGGTGACTAAGACGTCATCAGAGGTCACCAGAACGTAAGCACTTACGGGGTTTCGCCAGATCTTTATACGCAATGGAACAAATAAAGAAGCGGTATAAAGATATGGTCTTAATCAGATTGTCATTCAATGACTACATACGAATTTGGAAACCAGTCAACAAGCTGGAATCCAGTAAAGTTCATGCTTATTTATTCTTTTTTTTTTTTTTTTCGTGTATAGATTTCAGTTGATCTTACACTCGTTACAGCTTATCGTAAGAACAACATAGAACACGTGTAATGTCAGCTAATGAAATGTACGTCTTCTTTTTTCGGGGGGGGGGGGGGGGTGATGTTAAGCACATTTTAAACAGAGACCGTAAACAGAATATAAAATACCGACTTTATAATCTCTTATCTTTTCCTATATGACATATTAAGAGCACTGCCATTTACTTAGATACTTGCTAACCTTCACAATATTATAAGTGGCAATTTCGACTCAGGTATTTGTTAACGTTCACAACATTGCTACTCAGATATGTGTTACCGTTCCACACATTATAGGTGGTCATTTCTAATCAGGTATTTGTTCACGTTCACAAAATTATAAGTGGCCATTTTCACTCAGATATTTGTTAACTTTCGCGACATCAAAAGTGACCATTTCTTTTCAGATATTTGTTAAAGTTCACAACATTGCTACTCAGATATGTTACCGTTCAAAACATTATAAGTGGCCATTTCTAATCAGATATTTCTTAACGTTCACATAATTAAAAGTGACCATTTTTACTCAGATATTTGTTAACTTTCGCGACATCAGAAGTGGCCATTTCTATTCAGATATTTGTTACGGTTCACAACGCTATAAGCGGACATTTCTATTTAGATATTTAATAATGTTCACAACATTAGATGTTGCCATTTTTACTCAGATATTTGTTTGATTTTTTATTTTTATTTTCATTTCTTTTTTAATTATTTATTTATTTTATTTTTTTTTTTATTTTATTTTTTGTTTTGTACGAATGCATAAAATGCGTTTCACTAACAATCATAAACATAAAAATGTGGTCTTAAACTTAAGAGATTTCGTAGATTTACGAACTCTTCTTACTGGAGGAGAAAATGTCATTAGCTACGGCGTACATTTCTACTTTCGTTTTATTGTCTGCTCTAAGATAACTGGCCAGTCTGGACACCATATTTAAAACTTAATAGGCTACGCAGATGAAACCTTCATTATGGGGAATTTAAGGGTTATTAGAGGGATAGAATATGACGTCATAGTAATGTCTTATTGTTCTTGACGTCATTTTTGTGCGAAATAGTTGTATTTATTGCATTTAAAATAGGACAACTGCAAATGACAAAAAACCCACAATGTCTTGGACATCTAATTGGAAAGGTTATATGGGAAAATCCATGATGCGAGTGTAGGTTAACAGCATTCTTAAATTAAACGAAAAAAACTAGAAAAAGCAATGTCATTTTAAGTAGCATTTACATCGGCAGATTTAAACAAAGTTGGTGTGTGTTAATGGAGGACGCGTCTATCCCTTTATTAAACCAAACTTTAGCCAACAGCTTTACATTTTCCAGTTAAATCGGCAAAATTCGACTCCCCTTCCCCTGTTTTGGAAGAAAAGGGACACTTGATCCGCCACTGACACTAGAAATCTCGTCCTACTAGATCGCAAGCACAAAAACAATTATTTCATTTAACAACATAGTAGTGCTATATATACGTTTTAGCACGAATTATGAAAGAGGAATTCAACCTGTTTTAGCAATCGTAAGAATTTATCAATTTTCATACGCACGGTAGACTCAAATTGATGTCACTTACTTACTCTATATAGTAATTTTTATTCATTGTACATCTTTTATCATCTCTCTTTGAACATCACCGAATAGGCATTAGTTGTCGAAATACGCATATGCTGCACAGACTTAACATTTACATATGTCCTGATGGTTTAAATATCTTTCAAAATTTCTGTATTTGCTAGTACTTTTTAGCATTTCATTATCTACTTATTTTAATTTATTTGTATATACATAAAATGCATGTATGGTCAATACTGTAAAATATTATCTGGGTTTTTAATGATGCACTTAAATTTTGAATTGTGAAGGTCCATTTAAGTTGTTGATTGGTGTTTTATGTCGCTTTCAACTATTTTTCAGTAATATCGCGACATGGAAGCAGGAGGTTACCAACCTCTTAAACATAGTGGCGCAATCCGAGAATTGAATCCGGATCGTCGGCGCCCAAAGCCAAGGGTTTAACCACTACGCCATGCCTACCTTCGTCCATTTAAGCGATGTTCTTTCATGTTCATCAGATATTTCCTTCATACATTATGCTGTACATTATTTGGTTCTCTGACTCTTACACTTAGGTCATTTAGTAATAAGTTCAGTCCAAGTATCTATATATATAATCTGCATTTCCGTCGTTTAGGCCTTAAAAAAAACTGACCCCAAAAGTGCACGAAAAAATCCCACGTATACATCTTTTAACATTTATTTAGATGATATCGTTCATTTTGGAAAGGACGTAGACAAAGAATTTGCATCTCATAACTGGATAAGACTGGGTAAAATATCGTGGTGGCTTAAATTATGTGTGCTGGTCTTGGTGTTCGTCCTGGGTTAAGTTATTATCCTGCACTGTATACAAGAGATTTATCATCCACCGCTAGATTTTTTATACATGTATTAAAAACAATTGCATGGAAGTGTAAATATGATAAACATAGTCTAAGCTTCATTAATTACTACATATAGGGTCATTTTTGATAAAAATTGTGGTTCTCTCATTTACAAGGTACACCACTCGTTACTTATCGGAAATGAAAAAAAAAATAACTTACTGGTAATGTCTATCCTAGATTCTTTGATTTAGGAGAAGAAATGTATGTCGTTTTCTCTGTATTTTCTTCAGATATTGAACACTCGTTATTTTCAAGGTATGTAAGTAATAAACGAAAGTAATGCAAAATACATATCCATATAAATTAAAATAACTTATACGTAGCTGGTAATTTATAATTGTAAAGAATGTGCAGACTGAATGTCATTTATGACTAGAAGCACATCACCATTCGATTTTAAGTCGCTTTGGATACTTAACGCTCCAACATAAATAAATAAATAAAAAATACAAATGCTTGGAAGAAGATGGATATTAAACAACTGTCTTTAAAAGCCGTTCAGCTCTTACTGTCTCCTCTAAATATATCAGCGGTATTGGATTTTGACTGTTTTAAAGATGTGGTCACCCATGTCCTCTGTATTACGTTTGTTTTAGTGTTACCACATCAGTAGGTTTTGCGATATAACATCTGATCATGACTTACAGTATAGTACTGTTTACAGTGAGTATTCTTGTGACATGTAGCATTGGCCGTGGTTTCAATGATGGTCATAAAAGAATTTTGTTATTTTCAACCGCATTTTCAACAATATACACAAGTAAACGCCTTGTGCAATGTAATATAACACTTTATTACTATGGAAAATAAGGAAAAAAATATAGTCAAAACATTCCCTTTCATTGCATTTTAATGTTGAATCAGAGAGAAACATAAACAGAGAACAGTCTTCAAGATTCTTCTTAATAAAGATGAAATGAAAGATATATATTTTGCTGAATATTTAATATTTGAAAGTATATGAATAAGTTCAATGTAGTGGATTTTTGATATGTTGTCAAAACTGTAGAAAAGGTATCTAATTTAACTTTTATTTGATTTTATGTGTTTGTTGTCGGATGTTTCATCGACATTGTTACTGATTGCTGCCCTTTGATCATCTACACTCCTCTTTTGTTTGCCATAAATGATTTGATCGTCATCATTCACTCCTCTTTTATACTGCTGTAAGGAAAATCCTCCTAAGCTGCTTAAACCTCTTTTTTCATCTATCTCTAAATCATCATCATCTGAGATACCAGACCGTTTGAATGCACCATTAAGCCTAAATCCACCTAGACTGCTGAGACCACGTTTAAATCCTCCATGAAGAGTAAAGCCACCCAGTCTGTTTAAACCACGTTTGAGCATATTGTCGTCGTGTAGTTCTTCGTCCATTAACTCGTCTTCATCCAAGCTGCCCTCGTTACTGCGTTTAAATCCATGTAATTGCATACCACCCAAACTACTAAGTCCTCTTTTCTCATACTCGTTATCGTCTTCAGATTCCCTCTTCTTAAAACCTCCATGTAATGACATCCCCCCTAAACTACTAAGTCCTCTCTTCAAATAACCACCATGTAAAGACATCCCTCCTAAAGAGCTAAGACCTCTTTTACGGAATCCACCATGAAGACGCATTCCGCCTAACCTACTAATCCCGCGCTTGTAACCCCCATGGAGGGAAAATCCACCAAGACGTGTTAAACCCCGTTTACCGAATCCACCATGAAGACTCATTCCACCAAGTCTGCTTAAAGCACGCTTTAAATATCCACCGTGTAAAGACATTCCACCTAATTGGTGTAAACCTCGTTTTGATATTCCTCGTTTCATTCCGTGAAGACGCATGCCACCCAATGAGCTCAAACCTCTTTTTTCTTTCTCATTTTCTAACAAATTTATGAAGTCCCTATCGGTATCAGATAAAACTACGTACTTTTTAATATCGTCTTCATTTTTACTGTTGAGAAAATCAACCAAGTCCTCCTCAGAGTCACTAGTAATGCCACTATCATCATTTCTAGATTTAGATTTCAGAATATCAATGATATAATCTGCAGGAGAATCGCCTGCTTCTCTATATCCTTTGTGAACGTAGATGCCCCCTAAAGGATCAAGGGGAGGTAACGTTGATCTTGGTTGAACAGGAATATGCCAGTTTTTAGCCATTTGAAACATTGCATCCAATTCATCGGTAGATCTTTCTCCCCTGGCTTTGCCCTATAAAAAGAAACTCATTCCGTTATATTGACATCATTCAAAAACATCGACACACATTTAAACAGTGTACTTTTATCCGTTTTATGTCGAGATTATACCTCCTCTATTCATAAAATCATTTTGACAGAGCATGTATCATTAATGTCGAGTATAAATAAAAATCAGTAAGTGTGTTTGATATTTCCTTTTTACGTTTAATCAACAGCAATGTAATATAAAATATAAATATGAAAAATTGTTAGTCATAGATTTTGAAGCGTTAGTTCATTTTGCAAACAATTTGGATAAGGCGGACGTGAATACATTCAAAACTTAAAATAGCCTGTTAGATCTATTTCGTTTTGCATTGTACAATCATTCAATTTTACATGTAGCACGCATTTTGATTGGTTTAAAAATTAGTGGTATATTTCTCTGACGACTTTATTTCGTAACTCTGACATCATAATACGCCATCGCCGTAGAAATTTAGAGATGATGAGAAATATTGCAGAATTAATGTACAAATTACTCCGAACCTAAACATGTTTAGAAAGAATTAAATGATAAGGAATGAATCTAACTTCTTTTTCTTTGAATGAATGGAAATACACATCGAAAAAGGGATGGAAAATGATGCAGTTTTCTAATGAAATAGATTCATTCCTTAAATATTCGATACTAACACTCAACAGTCGAATGTACCTATCCACGAAGTTATGAGATGTGATATGGGTCATTATTGTCAGGCGAATGACAAGGTAAAGCTATTCACCCTGCTAAAGGCAATCGTACAAACTTGCAACAAAATCTGACATCGTACGAATGGTGTAATTTACACGAAAATCAGGCAATATGCGCTATAATTCTGTAAAGTTATTACTGTAAGGATAATGAAATAGGCACCTAGCGACGTAGATATGAATTATAGATAAGGAACTTACAGCAAATATGGTTATTGCCAGTGACAACAATTCGATTTGTAGTATTACTTTGTCCTAACATACTGTAATAAAAGACTTTGTGTTCGTAAGAGAAGTTAAAAAAAAAGCACAGATGTGTCAGGTAATGTGCATTTCGAGAGTAAAACATCAATCAAGATATACCTCCATTAGAACGTACACAAATGTGTTCACTTGCCAAGGAGGACATTTTCTCAGTATTTTTCTATTCTTTTATATATGACTTAAAGAAACCAATCTTAACAATAGATCAAGGTTTTACAAAGACATTTTAAAGAGTTTTGCTTACTTCATAAAGAATTCAATATTTTGCCATTTCATTCAATTTTGATATCATATCTCTTTAGGAAGTCTAGATTATTGATTTTATATAGTTGTTAATTATACCTTTGAGAAAGAGTACTATACTTAAACTTTATTCATTATGAATATCAAATTTTCAGTTGCACTCCGATTTTCTTTTCTGCATTATATATTGAAGATTCAGACGTTATTTGTACCAAACAGAACCAGGATGCAATACATTAAATTGTTGCATTTGAAGGAATTTTAAATATTTTGTTGTAAAATACTATCATTGTGTTTCCAAATCTTTCATACAATAATCTTCCAATATTTTATCTATAAATAAAGTAAAACTAAACACACATGTTAAAAGAAAAATGAAAGTAGCTCTTTAATATTTTAACTGAGAAAAAGTTACTGACGATAATTCTGGTAGAATTACTTTGAACCAACGTTTGTGACACATGATGTATGTTTGTTTCCTTGGTATTTAAGCCCATGGTGAACGTTTGAAATACTGTCCAATCAACGTTAGTCAGGATCAGAGCCAATATCTCATGGTAGCATGACAGCTAGTACCGTCTTTATGTAAATATGTATGAGAATATTCTTTTTATAAAATATTAATATTATGCTTACACCCGAAACTGATATTTGAAAATGAAGTTGTTATTTGCATATTTAAGTGTATTCTTTTAAACAGCGAACAATGAATATTTTCTCTTACAGGAAACACAAAGTAGCCAAAGATACTGGCATGGGTTCTGTAGACATAATACAGCGCATGATATAGTGGAAGCCTCGGAGAAAGCCATTAACTACTTATTGCTCTTTCCTGGAATGAGAGTTACGCAGTGCGGGATGATCACAGAGAGGTAGAGGGCAGGACGAAATTAGTATGAATAATTAATGGCATTCTTTAATTATTTTTATAAATATGACAGAACGCAATATATGCAAGATCAATAATTAAGTTCGATGAAGAATTCCCCAAATTTAATTAAAGTTACGGAGTAGCGCAATTAAACAATTTATTCCTAGAAATTACCGTTGATGAATTTATGAATTAACAGAATATACATTACCGCATGCATTGTATGCACCTTGCTTATGTAGGTTTGCACTATATACATTCAACACCGAACAGAAGATTTTCTCATATCGTTGTAAAAATGGAACTAACGCTGTAATGTTATTGGAGTGTCATGGAACCAAATAATCTATTAATATTTATATCCAAAATGAGGGACAATAATTGGATTCACTTTTTTGTTATTTCTTTTTCATTATTAATTGTGTTATATACATTTCATTAGGACTGATTTTATGCTTCTGCAGATTGGCATTATATAGATTCAACACCAAAATCGAAGAATCACCCATTGTTGACGCACTGCTAACCCAGTAATGATGCCTGTGTGTCGTGTAACCAAATAATCCATTAAAATCTATATCCAAAATAATGGGAAAGGTTTCTTCTACTAATTATCAATTGTGCTATGTAAATTTCATTAAGATTAATCTTACTTAGCATTGTATTGATAAGTTGCTTAATATGAATATAAGAGGCATGGAATATGACATTTAAGAAAAATGAAAAATATGAAAGTATCTTTGACGAGAATAATTTTGCAGTTCCTACTTTTTATTTTTGAGTGCAGAAATGTAAGGTTTCTAGAAAACTTGGATTGGCCCTAATTCTGCTTATACATTCTAAGCCTATCGTGAAATTTTTCCGAATATTTTTACATCACGTAGTTTATTGCTATCACAGTTTCATATTAGCAGTGGTGGATTAAGAAGGGACCTCCCCCTCCTTTTATGCTACAAAACATATATAGATGAAAAGATGGAAACACTCAAATAACATGAGTAAACTCTATATTTAGTACCCAAAAGAATTGAGTATTTAATTAAAACTTTTCGGTAATTCAGGATCCGAAACATTGCTCGTTACATATAAACAACATCATTGAAAATCATTTTGTTGTCCCTCACATTTCTGTTAGCAAACATAATCTTATCATATAATTGCATTGTTGAAAGGAAATGTTTAACCACTTGTCATTTATGTGAAAATTTTAATCAATATCGCAGTCATTTTCGAGAAACGTCACGTTTACTCAAGTGGAAATAGATGATGGGTCAACAAATGAAGAACCGTTAATTGAATGTTTACAAATTGAAACTTAGTCACTGTGTGAAAATAAATTTAATATCAACATGTCTTACAAATAGTTTTCTTATACAAAGAGGTAAGGGATCTTTCCGTACAATATGACAAATATGACAATATAACAATATGACACAGATATTAGATGAAACAATGCTTGATCATGGCTGGTGAATCCAATTGGATACGATAACACCACGAGCCAGTAAATTAGCTACACTAAAGAAATAAGCTGGGCAGGGGGAACAGAAAGTTGTAAAACACACCGGGATTTCCCCGAATGTTGCAGGAGTATTAATACGTACCAAAAGGATATATAACTCTTTCAATAAGACCCAATGACTGTTTAAAGCTGTATACCATATGTTCGCTAGTACAGTGCATATTGTAGATAAATTTATTCCAAACTGTTTTGATTATATATATATAAACCTAAAACTTATTAAAAAGCGACCCTTGCAAATGTTGTGATCAAATTCGTCGTATTAAGTGAGATGTGGCTGTCGTAAACGCGATGTTTGTAAACCGATGTTTACCACCAACTTATCACGTGATCTAATTTGGAAGCCGCGACATGGAGGGCGAATAAAAATAAATTTGACAAGTAACTTGAAAAATCTGCATTCAAGTCTGCGAAATGCAGCATCTGTTTCTGTACGAAATTTGTCAACGGTCTTTAAGATACACATATATTTCATAAATATATGCAAAAGATTGAACATTATTAATTTAAATACAGTCCAAGAATAATTGAATAAGGAACAGTAATGTGGAATATTTGTTTTATTGTACGGTATGTAAAGTGAATTTCTGACTCTTAAAAAGACATATATACATTTTTTATTTAAAACATATTTTCAAAAGGTAAACTATGAGCCAGTAAACTATCTACACTAAAGAAAATCACAGAGAGGTTTCCATAAATGTTACACGAGTATTGAACACTTACCAAAAGGATAGATAACTCTTACAATAAGACCCAATGACTGTTTAATTAGTGTAAGTTCTCACTGATACGTTAGAGTTACCCTTCTTTGCATATCATAGAGATTTGATTGTTCAGCATTTGTTTGTTGAACATTATATATCTTTTAATGACTGTTCAAAGCCGGTGTGGCTCAATGAATGAAGTGCTTGACTCATGACAAAGAGATCAAGGGTTCGACCCCCCCCCCTCCTCGAGTACATAAGTGTCATGTCTTTCAGATAAGACCTAGTAAACCGAGGTCCTATGTCATGGTACGCATGGCTCGTAAAAGATCCCTCATTCCTACGGGTGGGTCAGTAACAAAGGCATAGATTTCTATGCAATGCATCATGTAGATGCCATCCCCATATATCTAAATATATGTAAATAATTGTTGAGTGACATAAAACAATATTCAGT
The DNA here is from genome assembly GCA_035048485.1 of Pteria penguin. Classification (NCBI taxonomy): domain Eukaryota; kingdom Metazoa; phylum Mollusca; class Bivalvia; order Pterioida; family Pteriidae; genus Pteria; species Pteria penguin. The sequence goes on from CM068582.1 coordinate 14,583,385, forward strand.
TATTTAATCAGTCAATGACTGTTTAAGGTTGACTATTTAACGGGTCTATTACAATGAATGTTAAACCACCCTCAACGCTACGAAGCGTCTACGAGACTTTTAGATTTGTAATGAAACTGCCCACGTAAATATTAGGGAAATTGTCAATGTTTGTCGGGCGAATGTTTCTAGAAGATTTTTAATAGTTCTAAGACAAGGAAAGTTTCCCCAACGTGTGTCAAACTTGTCGCATTGTTTATATGTAACCTAAATTAAACACTCATATGACTCTGTTACCGAGATCCGGTTACACAAAATTGGGGATGGTTCAGATTACATATTCGTTCGCAAACCGTCAAGTTTGACACAGGTTGGGGGAAAAAAGTGTGTGAAGCCTTCTGGCGACAGATTTTGGGTATTGCCGATCATTTGTTTAATGCTCATATACATTTATATTTAACATTTGCTTCATTTGATGCCGCAATGCGTATAATGGTACCGAACATTCCGTTTATCATAGTTGTAGGTAAGCGCAAAGTGAGAAAATGTGACACGATCATGAAAATAGGGCCATGTCTTGCGGCTAAGACATTTGACCAAAACATTGCTAATGTTCTTCATAAATAGTATGTTCCTAATATATGGCTAGCATTCCTCTGGGTCTCTCTGACCCTCGCCACAGGTTTTCAAAAAGTTATGCATGTCCATCGTGGTACGTTCTTGTTTGAAAAAAAAAAACCCACATAATTTTGCATTTTAATTTTTCCTATATCCTTTAATGTTTGCTTTCATTAAAGCAATAAAGAGTTGGTGTAAATGATTTGCTCTGGCTTCCGAGTACGACTCCTACCGTAGGCACGCTGATGTCCTCCCTTTAGCATGAGCCTGTAACAACGAGGTCCCGTTTTATGTCAAATAAGGATGGGTCCGTTGCAAAAGTATACATTTCTATGTAATGCACATGGCAGATGTCATTGTCATATACGTAAAATTATGTAAAACAAATACCAATAAATCAATAGTCAAGTGATTAAAACATATTCATATATTCAATGCTAGACAAGCACCATTTCGCTCTTTGTAAATTTACTTATGATTAATTGATGTACTCGATGTGTCTCCAAGGATTGCTATTGTTTGATTAATATACCTGACATTTTCGCTTCATTTGCGCTGCGACTTGTAACCGCCAGCAGGTTTGTCTAGGGCACTTAATGTTCTCATTAGGGAAGATTCGTCACTATTAACATGTTTACGCGTGAGGAGTTAATTAACTTTAAGATTCACAATCACTGATACCAGACATTACACTTTAACGGATGCCTTTTAATGAAACATACACATGTAAATGCCAGATAAGATCAGGAAAGCTATGCAGTATATATAAGATAAAATATAGTGCATGAATGGTATATAACTGAATAATAAGATAATTTTGACACTTACGTCATGCCAAATACTTATACATTCAAATTTAATGGTCAAGTGGTCTTTCATATATCACCATACATAACAGCCTACCTTAATTGATTTCATATTTACATGAAAATGGTTTTTGAAGCCATGTAAAAATGGTGTCTTCAGCTATTTTTTCTTTGTTTGGTTCTTCGTATTCAGCTTAAGATATAAGAAACTTGGGTGTATTGGTGATATTGGTCTTTTAGCGACTGTTAATGGCTCATTTATTATTTGTGTATCAACTGATGTACAAAAAAGTTGTATAAATCAGTCTATTAACTAAAGTTTGAACATGTTATGTTACGCGTTTGGATGATAGTGTAGACAATGGTGTTGCGTTACCGGTTTTCCCTTTTATGTTTAGACATTGATTACTGTTTGGTTCCATGTCGCGATATCGTTGAAAAAAAATTGTTGAAAGCGATGAAAAATAGCGTCTCCACCAACGTACATGTTCCAACGTAAAACTAGCAATAGAAAATGTAGACAATTATCTTATCTAGTATCTTATTTTAATTTACATCGTTGTCATGTAATCTGGTTAACCTAACCAAATGGGTATCAAGGAAATCTACAAGTCAAAAATATAAATAGCTTGTTGTATATATGTACAATTTGTATTCATTTGTAAGCTTTGAGAAACTTAATATGTGTCACAGATTTGAGTTATTCATTGAGTAGTTCAGTCAAAGAACTAAAGCCAGAGTACAGATCTAGTATATGTACATTATGAAAGACTCATTAGTAATTGATTTGTTACTTTTGCTGTTAGCTTTGAAAAGGTTCATTTGACACAACAATTTATCCTAGTATGGTACTGTATGTCTTAACAATTCATTATGTCTCGATGAAAATACTTCTGAAACCGTCTTTGCGATCAAAAAGTGACTAAACTTTCGGTTTTATAACATAACTTACTTTACTTTTCCAATGTTATCATTGCTAGTTAATTCTTACTACAAAGATCTAACACCCCTCTCCCTTTCACAACCGCACAGTAATGATTTAAATGTAAATTTCATCTGTTCTATTTTCTGTGGATATTGTAATTTCTATAGAACAACACTAATGCCTTATGTCAATTTGGCATCGACTAAATGCGTAGAGATTCCTGGTTGATGCGAGGAAATATTCTCTAATCAGGCGCATAGCGTAGCCTTTAATTTTTAGAGTTCCATACAAGTCAAAGGTGCAAAAGTGTGGTAAAAGAAAAAACTAGAAAGCATGTGACATAGCAGTAAGACACAAGTAGAAAAAAATACTGAATAACTAATAATAATAATAATAATAATAATAATAATAATAATAATAATAATAATAATAATAATAATAATAATAAATAACCTCCCACGGATATGTAAAATAAAAAAGATAAAAACATAGCACACGTAACAAATATAATCGACTGCAATGAACGTTCGGTATCGACATCGATAAAGGACGGTAAACTGAAGTGAAAATCGTCATTCAGTTGGTAAGGTTAACCGATTCTATGCTCTAATTTATCATAAAGAATAGCAAAGCCGTGTGTGCCTCATATGCCCGTCGCTTCGGTTGAAGGGATGAAATGTGAAAGTATGGAAACAGTCCCTCTTTGCAAACAATTCTGTGAAGTAGTATTCAAATCCGTGCAATGAGTCGTAGACCGGACATTGATTTACCCATCATATGCACTGTGACCATGTCTTTGCAGACATGATCTTAGTTAAAGGTCATGACACATTCTTCTGTCCTGGGCACCAACTCTGTAGATATTACTTTTGATCCACGCAAGGGATAAAAAGTTATGGCTTGGACAAGAATATAAGATAAGCACTGTGACCTTGACCTTGCTAATATGACATTGAAAATTAGTAAGTTTCATCCTTTAGTCGTAAGACATAATTGTGCAAAGTTTAAAAGTTCTAACATGAACAGTTTGCTCTCTACCTTGTTTACAAGTTGCATTCTCAAAAATTTGCTTTTTTTTTGCCCAATACATTACCTTGACCTTTGCTATTGATATTGAAGATCAATAAGTGTATCAAGTTTGAAAGTCCTAGACTAAACAGTATGATCTGTATCGTGTTAACAAGTTCGGACAGACACACAAAGCCATAGCATAATACGTCCGTAGACGGACGTATAAAAATATAAGTATTTAATATAATGTATAATATAGAAATAATGTATATATATAAAAATATACGTATTTAATATAATGTATTTTATATAATAAAAGGGCCATATATATCCTTTTATGTTAAAATTACAAGTTTCCTCTGCCGCATAATACATTATACTTTCATAATGATGCGAATGTCATTTATAAATGCATTATAGAAGTGTTATTAATCAACTAATAAAAATTAAGTGATTAAAACAATTTTTATGAAGATGTTGCCCCATCCCCTTAACGAGAGACAACTTTGATTGATATAGGCACGAATAACAGGAAATTAACATACTGTAAAAGCATTTTATGTGCTGTTAAATCAGAGAGGATACACGTGACTATAAACATATTATGATTTGACAGGAAATGCAAAGGCATAAACGACCATTTAGATGTATTATTATAACGAGCTCGCTTAAATGGCCCCTATTGTGAAAACATCAAAGACTTTCATTTTTATGAGTTTCTTTAATATTGCTTTGGTTATACTTAGATCGACGTCTTTATAACTCACCTCTCTCATGCAATAAGATCGTAAATATAATTTCTAAGCATTTGTGAAATAGCTGAACATTACGAAATGGGATGTAATAATTAGGAAATTTCAAAGTATTCCCTCTTAAGGATAGTCCCATACAAAAGAAAAAATAAAAAGAAAAGAAACTCTTCCGTGTGACAAAAGTCGCCATTGACTTCAGACCGAAAACAAAAAATACTATGCTCATCTATATATATATATACATTTCATTCTGGACAATGCTTCCGAATGTAAAGGATACGGAAACATATGCTATTTTAACATAGAAATATAAATCGAAACGCTGTATGTTAAGTACTATATTCGTTCGTTATCAATATCCTAGATAGTTTCTCTCTCTCTCTCTCTTCGATAAAAGGTTTGTAGTTACACCTTGATATGAATGGCTTATATTTCTTTATATTTGTAAATGTCGTTTTCTTTCTTTCTGTTCTTGTTTTTTTTTTTTTTTGGCTCAAATTCTATTACAACATTTGATTTGACGTTCAGTAGTTATAACACAGTCTTTATAGATTATTTCTTATTGTTTATCTTAGTGTACATTACTGATTAAGTATGTGCCGTCTTTACGTACGCTTTGTTGGATGCAGCTACCCTCGACAGAGTTTAGTCAAGTGATAGAGCTAGATTTTTTGTGTGTGTTTCTTAATAAAAGTTTGTCTTTCTACAACACGAATTAACGACAGATGATAATGATAACATCATGCTTCCTTGAGTAAGATAAATATTGGCTAACGAATAACCAATGAATCTGATAGAGCAAGGTTTATAAATCTTATATAAACATCGTCAGATTACACTGGAGTTTCTATCGATAAAACCACAATGATTTGGCCTAAATCTCTTGCAAGCTTAGCGTGTCTGAGCAACATAAAATTTCAGTTGCTCTGGGTTGTATCTAATCAAAATATTCTAGGACAAACGTCTGGACTCTACCCAACGTATATGCACTTGAATCATATGAAAACATGCAGATTGTAATGTAATGGATGTATAAATATTGCAAAGAAGTTCATTTATATTATATGATACCAATAAATTCCTGAAGAAAAACCCAAGCAAATGTCAGAAAGGTAAAAACTATTAAACTCGATAAAGTAGAGATATAATCTTTCATGGACCATTGAGGGACTAGAGGTCAGATCACGTGCCACTGATTAGTAAGCATAATAAAGATTTGTATCCATAAATACTGCTATGAACTAGTGTTCGTTGACTTTCCCTTTTATGTGAATGGATTAAATATATATATTCGATTTGCCAGAAATAACGCATAAATAGTCGCATTTACAGCGCATCATCAACATAAGGACAGTACAATGCCTGGAATCATAAATTATTATCAAGATAATGAATTTTCTTTTTTCCTTTTTATAGCTGCTCTTACTATGTTTTTGATATTACTACAGATATTTTCATTTCATACTAAAATGGATCGTTTATTTAAGAAATTCACACATCAGTCAACGAGGGATTAAGAACAAATCCCATCATATCCACTGCCAATATTTGTTAAGTAACTATGTTTAAGATTGATTTTCTCTACCTGTTATTTCTCGTTTTTGATATCTGTTATCAATATGATATCCGTTAGAATTGTGTACGCTATTGAGATTTGATATCATACCTGCGTCGTAAAGGATGGGCTTTCTTTAATTTCTAAGACCAGAGAAGGAAGGGGGATTTTAATTGAAATCGTTACTGAGAAGTTCAGTGGCATAAATCTTTCAGCTGCCCGTTCATACTGTCAAAGCAAAAAATAAAAGTCATCGGAAAAACACTCACCAAAAATCTATCAGTTGATTTCATATTCCTATTTTAGAGATCGTCAATTTGTTCAAAGAATATCAGATTTTCAATACGTGTATTTAGATTGCTTTGTAAACAAGAAGTTCTGAAATAGCTACCATATCATCGCCAATCCCACATGTTTGTGGACCCCTTATCAAATTTCTTATAATCAATGAAACATCGAAATTTTCATCTGCATTTTCATTTAGTAATGCAATAGTACTTAGACAGGTATTGAAATCCGATAGATAAAATTTGAAAAATAAAACGTACACATTCATTTTTCATCATTTATTTTATATTTTGCTATCTGTAAATTTTTAAATATGGAATTGTTAGTTTTAACTCAAAGTAATTTAAGAAAAATTAAAAAGTAAATTTCCATTACCCATTCTTCCTTTTTTGCATTAAATATTTTAATTCTTACCTTTGTTCACTTACCATTTAACAATTACTTTAAGACTGCAAACGTATAGAAAGAATTGTACAATCGGTTTATTTCTTTTTTTTTTACACTAGTGATAACAAATACTGCATATCGAATCCAGTCTAATAATGATATAATATATTGAAATCAGAATTATTCGTCGAATAATGAACAGAAATGAATTTTATGGCTCCCGAAATGGTAGTTCTTCTAGGCAGAGGTAAACTTATGTGTGGATATAGAATTCATTGTTTAAACGCAAATGTTAGTTTGATAAGATGTAGTGTGGCCTGCATGGCTAACGACATCGCGATTATCATCCAAAGCACGGAGACGATTGGAAAACATTTCAATATTGCTTGTATTAGATAAAATGACTACTCCGTATGGAAAGTGTCAAAGGAAAATCATGAGAATAAAGGTAAAATGACAGTTTAAAAAATGGATAATTCACCCATTAACATAACAATAATGATGAAATCCATATATCTACTGCCTGATATGCTTTCAAAAACAGAAATAAATCTTTAAGAGTAACAAACAAAACAATTCCACGAAAAAGATGCCACCTTAAGTGTCTTTTGACAATATTATCAAGGTCATTTGAGAGTCTATCATTATAACAATGTCAATACATTATGGCTACTGCCATAAACAAAATGGTGTTGAAATTAATTTTTATTCTTTGAATTCAGCTATTTCATTTATCCTCTTACAAGAGAACGTCATCATTTGAGATTAAAGTAATTTATTTTTTATCAAATAAGGATTTCTCCTTGATGTATCATGGGATATTGTAAGCGACAGTTCTATCAGTATGTACGTTTCATATCCCTACAGACCCGAAGCTGCTTTTTGTATTAAGTTTGTCGATCATTTCTTGTGAGAAAAAGCTGTCTTTTACAGAACTATATCTCAGAAACGTTTCCAATTTTGGAATACATAATTCATATGGGAGAAAAATTATGAAACAATATAGAAATTCTTTACATACAATATATCATTTTTGTCTTATTTACATTTTAATTGGAAATGATAAGTTTAATAAGGTAGAGTATTGTGATGTGTGAGCTGTACAGAACTGATAGCTAGTTCAGCGAAAAAGTTAATGTATTAATTTGTTGATGTTTATCCCCCATTATCATCCATTTATGTTCCCTTAAATTGATTAGTTGTCAATAGAACTAATCATGAAAATTGCAACGCAGAACCGGAAATCTCTGCTTCCTGTACAAATTAGCAGGAGATTAAAGCGCACACATGAAATCATCGGTAACGGCGCGGTTGACACGTTAGGTTAAGCCTAGGATGAGATAAATAAATAAGGGTAACATATTGCAGATTAAATGAGTAGGGTTGTATGATTTATTACTGAAGGCAAATCCCTATAATTTCCTCTTTTTTGAATACAATTAATAAAATATCGTGGTTAAAGAAGATGCTTGCAATACGTGATAACGATACTGCGACAAATATACTCGTGTGTATGGCAATATTGGTATTGACAGTTTCATGTTACGTTAGAAGAAAAACTCTACAGCAACTACTACAAACTACTACTATAACTACAATTAAGACACCGATGACCTCTACATATGTGCGACAAAATCCTAAAAGAATGCAAAAATCTATATTTCGGACTGTGGTAATATATACTGTACAGATGTTGGTATATTTTTGTCCTCAAAAATGCCAATGACGTCCGGTGCCAAGAACATCTTGTTACATGACAAGGTTATTAAAAATTGTATTATGTATATTTATGGTTCGATCTGATTAAGATCAACTGACACAGGACGAGTAAGTTTTTAATCAAAACTAAGTAGAGAAGGGAAGTATTATTCATGTAACTTTTAACATTCGAATCCGATCAAGACAAAATTCAGGAGCTGTTTACATGATCATGTAGATTATTTTCTTGGGTGATATGAATTATTTCGGTTGAACCTCAAAGTACAGCTCGAAATCATATAACCTGTAGAATATCTTACTTTATTTCAAGGAATAAAAGACACAAGTCTCTAGGGAAATAGACTTTCAGTAATGTAATAATTTGGGGAAAAGACAATTTCAATAAGGTGTAGTTGCGATACCTACTGAAAACGGTCAACGAATATGTCAATCAAAGCCAAGTATTACTGACAATGACTATTGGTTTGAGCTTTGAAATAAGTACTGTGAGTTTTTCTGTTGAGATCTATTTACTGTTTGTGTATTTAGCTTGCGTTTATTTAGTACTGACATCAAAGACAGCTATTTATATATCCAATTAAATATGCATGTACATGACAGAAGATAAAATGTCCAAGTTAATTATGTGCTGCAAAGGAAGTAAAAAACAAAAAAGTACCGAGGGGTAAATCACATCTCATAGTCCATGGATCAGAGGGGACAATATCGTGTTTAGTGTCATATTCAGACAAATGCGAAACCCAATAAAATCAAGTTGAGACCAGGTGCCCGGTAGGATTAAGCGTCCCCTGGTTGCATGCAACGCCCGTCCAAAAGTCTCGAGGAGGTAAATACATAAATATACACGCATGAACATACGAAGGAGACAGGAACACGAAGTCAAATTTCCCATTTAAGGCAAGAAATGCTTAATGCGTAATTAAATCAGGGGGAAATATAGGCATATAGTACATAAAAAATGTTAAACTACTAAGCAATCACGTATCCAGCTAATGAATTTAAAGATTAACAGCTCGACAAATCTGTAATTTTAAATAATTTGCTCATTGTCATTCATGGGTGAAATAGAATATGATTATCAGTGCTGGTATGTACTGATTTCACATTAAATTTATGTAGAAAAGCTGTGCAAGATAATTCATAACTTCAGAATGCAAATCGTCAAGCACAGCAAATTACCAACGACTCTGAAGGAGATTAGCAATTCACTTCTATTAATAATTTTTGACAGAATCATCAACTTCCACTGTGTACATTAGTTTGTTTTGTTGAGAACCGTATTGCCTTTTATTTAAGATTCTGTTTTTCCATCAGAAACCGAGAAGACTAACAATGCTTATCGCGATATGCTGTAATTTGAAATGTCGCAATTGTATAACAAATGTTATTTCGCACATTCAACTGAAATGCATACCGCTTTATTTTTCCTCTTTTTGTTGTAATAGTTAACAAAGTAAGACTGAATTAATTTGAATGTATATTTCAGATCTGTTATTTATACGCTCCTTCCGAGAGTTTTGTACAAAACACTACGGATGAATACACGACTAACCGCCAAAGTTCTGGCGATATGATGACACGCAAACTTCAAATTACGGAGGCAAATCGATATCTTACCACTTTGTTACGGTTCAGTGTAATTTCGTGCAGTGTGCGTTAAGCATAACCTTAAAATACAGTCCAATACGGTCAAATCAACACACTTATCTTTAATCCTCTCGACACAATGCAATTTCTGAATCGGAAATTTAAAATAAGGAAGTTTTCTTTATAGCTTGACCTCATCTACTTAAGTTTTATACCAACTTCCAACGTTACTGATCTGAACATCGATGAAAATGAATGTCGCTTTAAATTTTTCGAGTTTTTATTGGCATGGTAGCAGGGGGTAACCGACCTCTTTAAATGTGATACATTCTGGAAATCGAACTCGGACCGTCTGTTGTACCTGCAAGCCGAGCGCTGAATACCACTTTAAACCTATCCCCTACATCACGAATAATGTTAGTTTTAATACAATTTCTCAACATTTTTAAACTTTGAATCATTTATACGTGTAATCGAAAAAGAGTGATTAAACTGGTGAGATTGTCATGACAAATATCTCTGTACATTGTATACATTGTAAAGATGATACTACTATATAAATGTGTAGTATAGATAAAATCATTATGATGTGAAATGTTAAGAAAATGGGTGTGTACTTCCAAGTTATAATCAGGGATGCAACTAGTTTTAGAAATGTGGTGATTTCTCTTTTATATATTATGCTCTCTTTGTTCTTGTATTATCTTCTATGACATTTAATGTTTAGCCTCCCTGTTTTTGTTTACACTTAAATAAGATAATATATTTCTGCCAAGACGTATTAAAATAGGAACGTGCTGCTTATCTTTTACAACATTCATAGTACAGTGTTTCGTTTTGTTAGATGAAGTGCTTACAATGCGTTATTCAATTTATTTCCTGTTGGTCGATTCTTATCTAACCATTTTGCTGTCCATGTTAAGTAGACTGAAGTAGATTGTAGTGCATGAAACACAAGAATTACAAAAGGCTACTATTGTGAAGAAGTATATAGGGTTACTGATGTTTATTAATTCGAGTTGTCGTTGTTTTCTAGCATTTTTTTCAGTCATTTCGCAGGAGGTAACGTTTAAAGTTAATCATGCAATCTGGAATTTGAACTGAATTCGCTTCCACCGCAAGTCAAGCGCTCGATTAATATACCAAGTGTGTCAGCCCTCTATATTTCCTTTTCAATTTGATAGGAAAATATAATAGTATGTGTATTATTTGGTATTTACCTTTTTATTTAATGTTTTATTTTTGCATTGCAATGATACCGAGGAATGAAGAAGATTTACACTTGTACGGATTTGACCTTGAAAATGTCTTGCATTTAGAATCGTAAGATGTGAATGATACACTGTAGTGAACTAAAATTTAACTTATCAAGCAGAAAAATAGGAAAATACGAAACTAACTGGTGTTAACTGGTGCTGAAATTCAGAAGTGGGAAGTGATACCACTAGCCCTCACACAGTGATGAAGCGCATTGGATGAATAAGCAGTTAATTCAGAATACAATGGCCACTTGAAAACCTTAGTTTATTTCACACATTAGAATACCCTTATATATATTCTTCCCTACTACAAAACCCAGCAGAAGTATTCAACGGTTAATCTGTATCTCATGGATATGAGGAGCATCCACCTTTACACCGATATTTAGAATGGAACTAATTTAATGCCACATGCTCAGACAGTTCATAACCGGTTTATTAGAACCATCTGCATAATTAAATGAGGATATACAAATACCTACTTAAAGTAATAACGAAAGATAAGCGGCTTATACTAGGTTAATTCTTCGAAGAAAAGTTTAATGTCATACTTTGTGCAAGATATGGTACAACGTGATTCACATTATTTTGAACCATCAAGGATGATTAATTCCAAAACGATACACATTGTTCGTCTTTAACTTGTCCTAGCATTCCATCATTTGAATTAAAATCTACTTATTTACTACAAATAGTATATATTATAATTGTGATCGATAATTGCTCCGGACTCCTAATTTTATATTTAAATTTTCGACATTACCGTCATTGATCGATTAGTATATTAAGATTTTACGTATAATGATGAATATAAATTTTTGACTATTTTCTTTCTTACTCTACTGGTCAAGGTTTTATGAGCAATAGGATCGATGTTCCCATTCAAAGTGATCACAATGGGTCGGATATGATACTTTCATATTAGTGTTAATCTCCTTTTACTTCGACAAAAGTAAAGCACCCTTGTAATTTCCGCTGAGTCAATAACAATAAATAATTAAACAGGACGTATAGAAATCTCAAGAAATACATGACAATACACGATAAACGAACATACAAGAGAGAGAAAGAGAGAGTACCACAAACTGGGCGAAATTGTAATCTCTAAATAAGTATAAATCCTGTTCTTTGCGATAAGAGGATTCAAGGGTTCGATCCATAAACCCTATATTTGATCAACTACTTCATAAATATTATCACGAGATGAAACAGATTTCCGAGTTCAAGTAATAAACAAATGGAAAAAAAAGGGGGGGGGGGGGCGGGAGTCCTCAGAATAGACAGGTCGGTATATATATAGAGAGATTATGTGAAGCTTTCCTTTGAGCACAGTAGCTACTTAAATAAGTTTTGAAACAGTCATCATACTGTTCATTGAATAACAATTCTGAGACTATCATTACATTCTATACACGATATATACAACAACATCACATTCGGATAACAAAAATATACAAATCTTTACCTACAATCAATCATAGGTTTTTACGTGCATTCATCGAAAACCACATCAGTTTTGAGGACTTGTCAATTGCCTTTATTAGTAGTTATCAAAATCGTTCATTTAAACGATATCAAGATAAACCAGATATGATTGAGATAACAACATCGGAATATGTAAGTGCTTTTACCTTTGACCTAGTGTATTTATCAAGCATGTTATTGTACTATGTTATATAAGTATTTGAGTATACTGCCTTACGTAGTTACTGTTTGTTACTTTAAAGTATTTTGTCCTTTTGTAATTTCATTAAATACAAACAAATACTGCGTAACACTGTGGTGGTGTTTAAGTTTAATTTCAATCAGAAGTAGAATTTCAAATACATTTGCTTTGTTTCAATACAACTTAGATTCAATTTAAACGTACTCCCTTTTCATATATAATTTCTTTTTAAACATGATAATATGAATTATAAAAAAGTTTGGTAGATACGTTTAGCACAGACGTGCAAATTGATTGCGACAATATCCATTTTCAATAAAATCAAAGCTGCTTACTCTTTAATACATACTTATGAACTGTATATTATGTATTTAACCAGACCGCTTTATGCACCCTTGGTATATACTTACATCACTGTTGTCTATGCCTAGTTTCGAAGTCTTCCCATATGTCACAATAAAACAGCTTGCAAGGAAAACTAACTTCTTCATAGTCATTGGTAAAATTTCTACTACGATGATGTCAACTGTCAAGTGAAGCCAAGTCTTGCTCTGAAGTATGTTATTATATAAACGGGAAGAAATTAAAGTCACAGAATACGTTTATTCCATCCAATTGATGAACATCGGCAATTAGATGGTGTGAATTTATATAGCCCGTCTACACCCCCTTTAGTTCCACTTGCGCATAAAATATTGAATCCTTTAGTCGTTGATTGGTTCTTTTGGTCTGTCATTGATCATTATCTTAAATGTTTGCACACTGATTTCATAATCGAATTTGCCATATGATAGAAATAAATTCCCAGCTTCCTACAGATAGGAACAAAAGAAATGTATTAGTAACCCTACAATGCGCGTTGTATTTAAACAGTACTTATCCACTTGACTCCGGAAAACCTCATTGGAGCATTACAGTTTATTGTTCTAATCAAATTTACTATTACAACTATCACAATAAAATGAAGCATTTGTCTGACTCGTGCATTCGGCTTATTGATCTATATTAGAACTTGACGTTCAATGACAGCACTCTGTTTGCCGATTTTGTACATGATAGTTTGGATTTGTTTAGTATTTTAGTCAAATACAGATTATTACAAATTTGGTCGTAAAGTGAAGCTATCAAGTTTTGCAGCTTTCAATAAGATCTGCTAAAAGAGGAAATGGGACGGAAGGGATAATAAGCTCAGGAACATTTCCCGCAAATCTCTGTTGACTTAAAATCTGAAATTAATTAAAAGCTCTGAAAATATGTTATTCTCGTGAAAGGGTATAACGGTGAGGGCAATTTATCTTATTGAAATTGATTTGCAATATCAAATGAAATATTGATAACTTAAGGATATTATTAATTATAATGTCAGCGTATACTATGTACTCATAGGCATGCGGCTTGATTTACTTAAATTCTGTTGACATAAAGATTCAATGATTGGTATGCATAATTTGGCATGCTGTGATATTTTCTAGATGCCTTTAGTATTATTAGATTTCGCTTAACTGTCATTTTTATCTCAGCTGTAAATTGGGCAAGGGAATTTGTTGTTAACTTTCTGTTTGGTAGTTATTTATATTAGTTATTCACGGTGCGTTCAACAATTTTTACAGTCATATCTTCCGATTTTTTTTAATTAACAATTTTAATAACAAATAAATGTATATCTCTTACATCTTAACATATTTAGAACACCAAATAGTTTAACAATTGTCATTTGAATTGACCTTCCTAAGTAGGCACCCCAAATACACAACGATCGAGGGGCAGGTTTGGTGTAGTGGTTAAGCGCTTGGCTTGCGGCACCGACGATCCGGGTTCGATTCCCGGGTTGCGCCACTATGTTTAAGAGGTTGGTAACCTCCTGCTTCCATGTCGCGATATAACTGAAATATTGTTGAAAGCGACGTAAAACACCAATCAACCAACCAACCACAACGATCGAACATTTTTTTTTTTATTTGTGTGTGTGTTTCTTCTTTAATTTGTCTGCGACGACTTTGTTTTCACACAACTGAGTTAGAAATTTTCTTTTTCTTCTTTTCATGCATCTTAAGATGTGTAGAAAGCATATACATTACAATTGAATCCATTAAGATTTATAACTTGGATATACTAATATATAAACATTAAGTGAATGCTGGTTTTCAAGACTAGACACAAGTTTTAGTGAAAGATTCTTTTTGCCTTGGCTTTTGAGGAATGGCATTTTTATCATAGTTATGACAGCTTAAATCATTGATAGCGATTCTGTTTGCTACGATTCAAATTTATAGAAATGAACATTAACAAATCGCCCATTAGTGATTTTCAAAGATTTAGTGTAATGTAACTTTGAGTCAAAACTCTGCGTAAGGGCCATGGCGCAACCTTGTGTTATTGGTAAACTATTCTATGCGAACATAAAACAAACTTATCATTGATAAAGTTTATGAGTCGGCCACCAATGTTGGCCATGCTTTGAATTTTAATCAGATTTGAGTTTTATCCATACTTACAACAATGAAATGCAAAATATTACAGACATTAAATGTTGGACATGTTGCCTCTTTCACCTTGGAAGTATTATCTGTCATTAATGTCATGAATCCACTTGTATGTATCAATTACATGATGTGAGAAGTAGGTACCACTGCTTTATGAACCACACACTAATGTCGCCCGGAAGTTTACTGCTGATGTGACCTTGAAGGTATCACATTGTGTCAAGCTAATGGCATTTTGTCAATGAGAAATATGATGTCGATTCGTGTTATTTGCATAAGAGTAATAAAATAGATAGATTCACATATACTGACTTTGAGGAGTAAGAGTTAAGGTCATGCCACATACTGGTGTCATAATGGCGAAAACTCTAATGAATAAACAAGGTGATATCCACATCAACTCCCCTTTTTGTTAGCAGAGGAAGGGGGAGGTGTGATGGTTTTATATTCTTTTCTTTTAGAATGACCTTTTATGTAAATAGAATTACTTGAAGGTAAATGTCTTTTGATGTACGAAAGTCCCTATTAATGAACAACTGTTAATAATTTTAAGGACAGAAATTGTTCCTTGTGCACTTATTGATTAGTTTATTAGATTATTACAATAACTGCAAGATACAAAATAAAAAAAGCTAATAATTGTTCTGTTATATTAAGCATGCTCTTTCCTGACAGTCAGAACTGGAACATCTTAAAACAGTGAGACATGTTTCCTTCAAGTCAATTTATTCTGCGGGTTTAAACATATCTCAAATTCAAGTTCTCTACGAACGAGCATTTTGGTTTTTTATCTGACTTAAGTCGTCACTTATAGATGCGATGTTTGAATTTCAGCGGAGAAGTTTGCTTTTATTATGGACGTTTTAGCATATGTTTACTTAAAGATGGAAACTATATTTAGGTCTTCCTCAGATCTGTTAAGCTCTGAACGTTTCTTTTGTATGCCAACACATCGCCAAATGATCGAATCTCACAATAAAGCAAAGAAGGATATGTAATTATGTCAATAAGGATTCAATGAAAACTCTGTTTTTTAAACGGGAAGATAATGTTTCACATAGCACCAGCAATCATTGTATTTTATATTAGTAACTGATAAAGAAAATGATATATGTGTTCTGTTTATTATTTTGATTATTATTATTATGATGATGATGATTATTATTATTATTGTTGTTGTTGTTGTTGTTGTTGTTGTTGTTGTTGTTGTTTTTACTAATAATCCCGGGACACAGGTGAAACCAAAATGTGCATATGATGTCTAAAGTAATTTGATGTGTAAATTATATTGAACATCTGGTCAATTGCTACAATATGTTTTATATTATATTGATCGACTGATTGAATAATTATTGTTTTACGTCACTTCACGATTATTTCACGTATATAATGACGGCATCTGCCTGATGCATTGCATACAAATTTAAACATCGGAATTTACTGTCTCATCCTAAAGACAGAACACCGGTGTGCCCAGGAAGGAAGTCGAACCCGGGATCTCTCGATCATGAGTCGAGCACCTTATCCACTAAACCACACCGGCTTTATGTTATAAGATATTAACATAGAATATAATATTTGTATGTAAAGAAAGATGATGGATAATTCCAAACCATAAATCCGAAAATCACGAAACCAGAGGACATATAAAACGAGTGAAAAATAACAAAATATGTCTACTAGAAGAGCATATGTGAATCCCTATGATGGAGTGAGATCAGGTGCCCGGGGAGAGTGAGCATCTTCTGCTTGCTAGCAACACCCGTCACATATATCCAGTAGAAAGAGTAAAATCGTGTAAATTCCATATATATTTATATATGGAAAATTCGAAGTAGGTAACCTTCTAGTATAGAAGGTGTCAAATCTGTGTAAAATGATCGGAATTGGTCTCAGTCCAGAATATCGTTTAAAAGTCTGGATAACGAGATATCATATGAAGTAACAAGTCGCTTAGCCCTAAGAACAAAGTCATTGTAAATAGATCACTTGCCGATCTTGTTAATGGCTGTCTTTTTGTCCGAGCTAACAACTCTTAGCGTTGATTTTCATAGTGACGTCATAATACGTGACATAAATTTATTGTAACGCCATAACGAAAAACAACGCCAAAAGGTATTAGCTCGGACAAAAAGACAACACTTATGAAGATCGGCAAATGGTATATTGAGCATGATCTGGAATAACGTATAAACTGAGATATGAATATGCCGTATACGGGCGATACTGGAATGTTGCTACTTATGAAAGGGAAGTTTGTGATAGCAAAATTGAAATCGTCACGTTTATCATATAGTGAGGTGTTCAGTTGACCATTATTGTTGAAAACTACATTATATCGAAATACGCAGTAGAATTACTACTTTCTGTGGTTTTTTTACCTCCAGTTCACTTGAATATATGATGCTAAGGTAATCCGCTAATGAAGGATTATTAATTGAAAGCAAATCATCTACATATCTGTAAGTACAATTGAAGCCAACAGTCAATTCTTTCATTGCGAAAGCAGACTGAATGAATTCAGCTTCGTATGAGTAAAGGAAGATTTAATAGACCTTTTTTCTGATTTTAAATGATGTAGGAGGTCTAATACCGGTCAAACCAAATTTAGCCGGAATCTTCATTATAACGTTAATGCTTGGATTGTGACGTCACAGTAGTATGACGCAAATCTATGCGGCAAAACTTCACTTGTCCGGTATTGCCACTTACACCATGTACAGTTGGTAAAAAGTCTATTTCCGTGCTGGATTATTGGAAATTACACTTACAAGATTTGTCATTACTACACTTTGTATTGACGGTTTGTTTGTTGGCGACCATGACCTAGATATTTATAGTAAGTCTTAAACTAATTTATCTGACAACCGTATTACTCTGAAAATAAAATCGTCAAAATCTTCGGTAATTATAGAAAAAAACGTCGACAACAAATTTCAAATTACGCTAACGGACAAGGAAAGTTGACTTTATTCAGTTTGGAAAAGACCAGAAATTTTTAGATAATGTAAAATCATTTAATGAATTGTTTTGCTTATGGCCAGTATTTCTTTTATTGTCTCACCACCAATAAAAGGTCAACGTCTCTAGTAAACTTACTTATGAATCGTTTAAAATGCCAATATCAGGAATCGAATTTCATAAAGTCGGGAAGTCTTCGGTGAGATTTAATATTATACAATAGCCTACTTACCACCGGAATTCAACAAGTGTATTATTAAATACTAATAATTGGTTAGGTATTTTTAGAATCCTTTCTATTTTATGTTAAAGGAGGAATGAAAATCACGTGATTATAATTGATTGTCTTTCTTTTCAGTCCTTAGGTTACATTTTGTCATAGAATGTCGTTCGTGAATCGTTGTGTAATGCGAAAGCTTTTTTCATGCTGTATGAATGATTGATTGCTCTTGTTGATTATCTGAGAGAAGCTATCTTAATTAGACAATTAGCCTGATTATTTATTCACTACATTGGTGCTCACCATGGTACGTGTTTGTGATTGTCATGAGTTACTTTTCTGATTTATACAGATATTTATAAAATTCTTCTCAAGTTTTTGTTATAGAAAAGATTAAGCAATTGCACTCCATGTGGTCTACATATGAAGAGAAGAATAAATCTGCAAAACTTTCATCTACCTTATTTTTTTACCTTACTAAGTTACTTGTTTAAATTTCACATTCATCTGCTCTTCTATAGCGACTTACGATCCTTTTCTTAAATTTGTGTTTTACAATTGGACTTTACTGATACTCTTTAGTTCGTTAATTAAGCATTTTATTGCCAAAATGTAATAGAAGAAGTACTATTGTTTAATTTTTAAACCGATTAATATTGTTTTACCATTCTCAAAAAGGCAGTGATGATTGTCGGAAGAAACATTACTCGCTGTAAGCCTTGAAATTGATCTATTCCACTCACGGCAGGCAGTGGTAATAGGTCAAAGTTTCGAGGGCAATTTGTAGCTCCCACAGTCACTGCTACCCAAATGTAAAACGTCATAACTATTTATATTTTGTGATAGTGTATGGTCGTGGGAATTAAGACAAATACCGCACAAGAGGTCTTATCACCACACTATCGCCAACGGCATAATGAAACTAAAATGTCATCCCTCTCGAAGAACTATTCTAAGAACTTCACACTGTTGAGGCAGTAAGTAGTATGTTCAATAAAATCAATAATAAGTATCCATTCAGCAGTAGAAGTGCACTATTGCCCAATTAGTTTGTGATAATACATCTTTATATATCTACACTTGGCATCGACAATGGGAAGAAAAGCAGACAATGATATATACAAGTAATGACATAGCACGATTATTCAAGAATGGTTTATCTTCGTTTGTATGCAATTATAAATACAACCTACACTACCAATAAAGTAAAACTAATGCATTTGCTAAAGAATATGTCCCCTTAGGTGTTAAGAAAACACGAATTCGATGCCGTAAGTGTATTCACCTAAAGATAAGCCAGAAAAAGATACCACAACTAAAGATATCCGTTGACAATACATGAAAAACATTTTTTGAATTCCGATAAAATGGGTATGGGATTCTCAGAATACACGCAAAGTTAATACAAAAAACTTCAAATACATTAAAATGATTCATGGTTGATGTGGCTGTCGAAAAAGTAGCCGCAGGTGGTGTCCCTATTTTGTTAATAACACCACATTTGCTTATGTTGCGTAAATTTGCAATTTCGATAACGAATCTTCGTGGAAGATTCATTGCATTCCAGCATCCAATAGAACTAATATCATAAATACATAATACACACATTAGGCAAATTGCCGGCAATATTACTTGACCTTCTATCTGTAGCTAGAAAGCTGTACACGGTTATTTTTACAGCTTGTGTCAAATTTGTCGATTAATTTATATGTAGTCTGAATCATCCACGCGTTTAAATAATTGTGGACAAAATCACCATGATGGGCATAATTACCATAGCGATAATGATTTACATTAAATACTAATATCCTTTCATGACCACGTCCATGTTTCTCATTGAATATTTAATTTGATTTCTTTAAATGATATTCTAATTTACAATACTAAAATTGGACCTGAAAAATTAAAAAAAAACCATGGGGTTACAACTTTGGTTGGATCAGAACTTCTCCTTCGCTGCATTTACTGAATATTGAAACTCCTGATAATCCAATTTTACTTTGAGTAACACCGAAAATATCTAACCTTTTCAATGAAAACACTACCAAGTTCAGAAGTCCGAACTAGAAATTTCGACCACTCTAAAATTGTCCGAAGCGTGGTTATGGATGGCATTTAAATACATGCATTTGACTCGTAGTTCAAAAACGCGACATATATATTCGTTACACACGAGTGTGAGAATGTGTCTTTAACACGTCACATAGTGGAGTCAAACATTACGTAGGTGTGTGTAGTGTTTGTGTATATAAGGGGGTGTGTGTTGAAATATTTATCCAGAGAATTAGTTGTTATCCCTGTAACCATCATCATCTGGTTTCCGTAACAGTAAAAGAACTAGGGAATATTATACAATTATTATAACAGAGTTCCATCAGCAACACTTTTTGTAAATGTATCGGTGGTCTATTTTCATTTGACTTTCAATAAATTTACTTATTAACCACACCAACTGGATGACGTTTGTTACTTCAACTGACCGTTCTAAGTCGGTATCGTAACCGCAGCACAATCGAATACTTTTGTAATGTTTTTCAGTGTATATTCATTCTACTATTATCATGTTTTGTGTACATGTCATTGGTGATTTTTTGTCATACAGCTTTGTCAGATGCCTCCGGTTTTCTCTTTTATTGTAATTTGTATGATTATACATATATGAGTTATACACTTGTGTTACACGGCCATTGTAAAATAAATCAGATCATGCACTAAGATTCATTTCACAAATAAAATGAATATTTCTTTACATTTCCAAATGAATATGAAATTATACATTAGCTTGTATTACGTTACAAAATTACCATCTTGAAGAACATTCATTGCATACAGTTTTATGCAGCTGATTGATGATCGAGTTTACACTGCATATTATTATGCAATAATTCGTTTATCACTTTCCAGTAATTGAAATTAAGGAATTTTAATGCAAGTTTACTCAAACTTGGCAAGACAAAATAGGTTCACACATTTCACAAAACAGAATCATCGTCAATAATGGCATGATGGACATGAGATGAACACTCTGCACTTCAGTGGTTTTGTAAATGCAATGTGTATTGATTGAATGAAATCTATTCTTATCCTTTATTCAAACAGCGTTAACGACAACCTTAATGATCAACATACGTACAACGATAAAACCAATTTATACAGTAAGGTACATAGAATTATATACTTTGTAACTCTGTGTATTATTGCAAATACATCTTCTCCAAAAACGATTATTTATCTCTTTTTCATTCTTAGTTTAAATGATTGTGTCAACGAAAATTTTCACACATTATCAGTAGCAGTATGTTAAACGAAGTAAAACAAAGAAATAAAAGTATAACGGTGTCTTGACATGTTGACCCCGGGAAGGAGTTTATTTGTACCCCAATCAAATGATATTTTTTACTGATTCATTATTTAATGATTAATAGATAATTAGTGGTAAATATAAAAATTAAAAATAATATTATTGTAAAGGAAATAAATCATCCCAATTATTCTTACACACCCCTTAGAAATATTTTGAATCAAGTGTCTCTTGATTGATTGTCTTTTCCGAGCGAAGAAGTTTTGGGGTTCGAAGTTTTGCAGAGCTCTTTTCGTTGCAAGGTATATTTCGCGCCCAAGGTGGATGAAATTATGGGTCGGAACTCATGTCTATATGCTAATTTGTATGTATTATGAACATCAAATAAATTTAGAAATTAACAGGTGTCGAACCAGCATGAACAGTTTGACGGGAGTGTTAACATATGCCTCAAGCGATACTTGGACTAAACGTTTTGCATATTTTCACGCTGCTTAAACATTCTTTATGTATAGCCGTTACTGAAAATGTCCAGAAAAGGGATGTCTGATTTCGAATCCCATCGTTGTTTCGCTATTGCTATTTCGGATGAGACAGGAAAGGCAAAATTCCCATGGCATGTGAGTGCTCCTTCACGTTTTTGAATGTGTTCATTTCATAGGTCTAAATTTCTTTGCAGTGCATCAGGAATATGACTTCTTCATATAGATATGACATAATCTTGGTGTAACGTAGCACAAACAAAAATTTAACAAATAATCACACAGCTGAGTCAAACATTGTTATGCCAACAAAGCAACCAAACAACGCTCTCCCTCATTTTCTGTCTCCTTGTTTTATTTGATATTAAAGGGAGATGTATCCCTCCTTCTATCCTGCTTTGAATACGGAGAAGAAGCTGAAAAAAGCAATATTTATATTTTTTGTGAAAACGTTTACATAGTTTATATATTTTCTTCATAACAAAATGTGAGATAAAAACATCATGGCAGTTTTAAAACAAACAACGTCAGTACTGGATCCAGTGTCTCTAGTGGCGAAATAGTATTATATGACCGAGAATTGTCGTAAACACAGGGTATGGGTTAAAATGCAGTTTTACTGTAAAGAGGAAGGGGAACCTAATGTGTGATTCTCCAAATGTTATATACTATACGCAAAATGACAGGCAGGGAAGGGGATGGTGGTGAACAACCTTGGCCTTTTGGAAAAAGAACATTTGCTTTCTATCATGAATAAACCCTCTATCATTCATGTAGAAAGCAATTAAAAATATAGGAGAAGGTAACTCAAAGGTAAATATTATTTCTCTAGGCTCTCAAGGTGGGGCCCGTAAACCGGTTAACCACACCAAATGGGTACCGTCTGTTATTTTAATTGACCGTCCTAAGTCGGTACTGTATCTGCAGTTCAATAGAATATTTTTGTAGTTTCGTTTTCTTTGTTTATTTTACTATCATCATGCTTTTTGTGCATGCCGCTGGTAACTTATGTCATACAGCCTGGTCAGAGGTCTTCTGTCTTTCTTTTCACAGTACAGGCGTGGATCCAGAAACTTTTTAGAGAAGAAATCCTTCACAGACAACTTTATTTCGTTAAGTGATATGTTACCTTGTAATAAAGCACGGGGAGTACGCAAAAAAAAAAGACGCGGTATGAAGAGTATTCCATATGTAGAGAATCATATGCTATTTGGGGTATGTGTGCAATAAACTTAAATTCACCTAGGGAAACGAGAGATTTGTAATACGTATCCGTATGCAATATAATATGAACCGTTCGGAATCAAATCACGTGCCTTACAGTTCTCACTGCCGGTGTTTGCTCGGTTCTTCAGGTTAATTGATGCTATGCATCAGTATTTAAAATTCAACGTCACACCTTTTGTTCCATACAAAATTCTTGGCGCTGATTGACTGGTAATAGCAAGGTGAAGAGACGTATATATGTTATTCAACCACATTGGTTCAGGACTTGAATGACACTTGAGGAGTTCAGTTGAGGTTGAACTGAATCGGGCCAAAAACACGTGACTTGACATGGGGCTTAAGTGTCAAGAATATGAAAGTTTCATTAATAGTAATATGAATGTATGAATATATGTATGAAATGGTATTCAAATCTAATGTTTTATGTGGATTACTGCACACTCCATTACGCTGTATATTGTTTAACAAGGTTGAATTAAGGCTTTTATAAAGGCTTTATTATATTCATTGATGTGGAGCATCCCTCAAAACACCTCTCATTTCCTCATTAATTAGTGTCATATTTATTGTTTTTGATAAGGTTAGAATGTAAATACATTTGCAAAATATCGACATGAAACAGGCATAAACGTAATACATATAAAGATATGTAAAATATAAAATATGTTGAATTGCATTGACATTTTGTATCGTAGTGAGACTCGATGGAAATTGAATGGTCATATACTATATACAAATCTGGACTCTAACACATATAACTTGTCATAGACATTTCTTAGTCATATATCTAAACCAAAGCATCTTTCCTCTTCACTCATTGGCAGCAAAGGCACATTAGTTTCTCTACTGAAGATATATTTCCTCCTTAATGTATAGATAACTAAACTATCTCTGGCTTATTTTGGACACAAATACAATTTACACACGTGGTATCAAAGATTCTTCGATGAGATCCCTAGATGATCTTTGTTCTTGTAATAGGGGGTAATTTATTCTCGTATATTATAGATGTTAGGTGTCACATAGCACTCAAGAAGATTGGACCTCAGACGTAAATTTTCACTGCCTTGACAAATTGATCATAGCTATTCAATCAGACATTCATTCATACGATGTGTTACCCCGCGCGATTATTTACAGTTCAATATACAGTGTCTGTAATTATTGATAGATTCGTGATAATGCAAGGTCATCGTGATAATGTATTTAAGTTGAACCAAACCGGAGAATACTTGGAAAGATATATTGAAAATTCTCCACGATGAATTGTTTTGAAATATTAAACGTGGTTCAGAGTTTATCAAAACAATTTTTAAAAAATTCCTTAATATATAGTAAATTTCATAGAACTGTCACTTTTCGGTATTTGCCATTTCTATAATCAGGAAAATGTAGTGCGTTCCTGCCGTCAATGTATTTGCACAAATTAAAATTGATTATGAAACTTAATTAAAATCAACCTTTCCAAACCAATGTCAGAAATAATCTACCAGATGTAGACAAAGCGAAACGTAAAGACAATAATAGGGATGTCATCATTCTAGCAATAAGCTGGTATTTAGCTAGAAAATCTTCTAAGCGAATATCGGAAAACTGCTGTAATAAAGATAAGAAATTACTCGTACATACAATTTTGTCATGCACTTAAATCATTTTAAAAATAGCAAGGCATCAAATGAACTTTTGATGCACTTTGCAATATATCATAAATATTTTTCAGGCCGTAGAAAAAAAAAATGATATAATGCATAAGAATACTTTTTTTCTGAAAAGACATTTTCATTTGATGTGTGTAAGGGTTATAAAGATAGAATTAAAACAAAATGATGAAGAAATCAGTATCAAAATAAGAAGTGTAAGGCTAATGCAGGGAAATATGTAACATACTAATTGATCACATAAGTTTTATTTAGAAAGAAAATTTATAGCTGAAGCCGTTCAATATAAAACCATAGCCACTTGATATTTAAATCAACCGCACACCTTATATAAAATTTGGAGTATTCTTTTTGATACATAACCTCCAAAAATATTTATGAAATTGAAAAGGTGCATCTGGTTAACAAATCAGTAATTATGTCATTGTTCTCTTGTAAATTTGATCCCACAAGGTATTGGATATGGGAAGATTTATTACCTTAAACATAATTTAATGATTTTTTTCAAAATAAAATTCAGAAAATCATTCCCAACAACTGTTTTTTCTAAACCGAGTGATGACTGATTTACACACAATGCTATCTAAACATTCGCTTAAAAGTAATGGACGAAACCAAGCCGGCGTGAATTTTTGGGGCTGAATATTTCAAGTACTGTTTCATCTTTTCATTATACAGAATCCTTTCACACTTGAATTGTTATTTTATGAAAACTATTGAAACGTCAACCACAACCATGGAAATCAATGTAAATTACCGGAAATAAATAGAAATTGTATCACGTCACAATGGTTTGACGTTATATTTCCGCTGATATGGAAAATACTCTACATATTGACAATTCAAATTAAAAATGATGTTGCAAACACGTTCATACAAGGTAATAAATATGGAGTATGAAGTTGTACAGTTATTGAAAGGTATTTTATAAAATATCAATATTTTAAAATATACATCTTGAAAGTAAGTCCTATTATTTAAATCTTAGATTTGGGGGCAAGAAATGTCAACCAAATGACAGTCAGTGCTATACGAATAAGTGATACAATTTCAATCCCCAGTCGATATTTCTGGTTGCTTACAATCTTGTCATTGAAAAAAGCCGGTTTTTCTTTATGTTTCTTCTATTTTTCAATTCTAACAATAAACAATTAATAATGTGTTATTCTTGATTTAGAGTACTACTACAGTAAGGTACAGCACAATATAATTTTAATGAAATCTTTAACATTATTATGTGTTTGTTAATACAAAAAATTCCATAGTTCCTCTGGCAAGAGATCATCGTTTCTATTTCGATAATTTTCTTAACCAGCTTTTCACACTGCTGGAATTTTCTTCTGTTATCGTTCTTGAGCATGGCTATTATTCTTATGGCGTTAATCTTAATGGCTCGTAGGAGCACACATTGACCCTTCACGTCAGCTGCAATTTTCTTTACGTATATTAACCTATAGAAGAAACATCATCACTGTCTCTGCGAGGTTATCTCAAATTAACAAATTTTGGTCAGTAAGATAAAGAAGAAAACCTATACATGTAGCTGTCTCACAGTTGATAAATTGAAAGGTCCCCTACATGTACATAAATAACCAGAATGCTGTCATAATACGTATGTTTCTTACAAAAATATGAAACAATAAAATTGATGGATTACAAATATTTTTCTATTTCCTCGATTTCGTGCTTGTCCTTGGATGGTCTGAACTCTCTGGCACAATGGATGTCCGTCATTTTGCAAGGTAATACAAGCAGCTTAAGGCAAATCTTATACAATGTAGTTCTGCAGTCTGGATGTAAACCAAAAAAAAAAAAAAAAAGGAAAAAAACCGAAATACAAAAGAAACTGAAATGTATGGAAACTAGGAATCAGATTAAGTGTTCGAAACGAATAAGCGCCTCCTGTTTAGCAAGCCACACTCCTCATTTATCTTCTATAAAGAGCAATATACACAGATGATAATACAATACAACTACACGTTTATGAAAAGTGACATATCGGAAAATTGAAATTAAGAAGTTTTAACGTGATTAAAGTGAAGATATTGTTGAGCACAAATAAGACATCACTTTAGGAGAGTGACTTTAGGTTTTTCCCTTTGTAGTTTGAGTCCTATTGGGACATGTAAAGTTTTATACTACACAAAATTACAAGTCTGATATCGTACAGCATTTCTTTACTTAGTGTATCGTAATTTTTAGTTTATGTATGGTATGACATCAATTACTTTCGTATTTTACATAAATATCAATGTCGTGTCCCTTTCGAACTCCAGTTACATGTAGTTTTACGTGCACTCTATCGATTAGCATAACGTTTTCGTGATCCATGTTTTTTTTTATGGTTTTAGTTCCTGGTGTTGATCTACTGCGTATAAGTCCCATGTGTAAAGCATGTCATTTGTCAAACTACATTACACAAGAGATATTATGATTGGTGCCGTGTTGTAAACATGACTAGACATGCGAACCTCTAGTGGGTTTAATATACATTTATCATCAAAATAACTTTTAATTTTTCTGTTTTAGTTTGAACACTACTGTAAATAACTTGATAAAATTTCGCACAGCTTAAACTTTTCAAATGTATATTTAACGCATTGTCCCCAAGGGTTATTGTATAAATATTTCTAAACATCTTAAAATTTATTTATATATCAAAGATTTCTTATGTTTGATTACGAAATAGTATTCACCGATCGGTTGTCATTCTGTTGACCACGTTTACCTATTTAATCCTGTAAGAAGTTACTTTGCTGCATTTAAACAATCTTTTAGGTAGGTACGAACGTCATTTTAAAATGTATAGGAAAACGGTGTGCTTAACATTATAAAATCTAGTACATCCTGTGTACCTTTACAGCTGGGTAAATGGTATATTTGTATGAGGAGGAAAACTACCCATCGTCACATTATGTCCGTACAAGAGCTGCATCACATTCGAATATGTTGATGTCTTTATGTGCTTTGTGTGCCTTGCATGTCCCTGTCGACATTCCTCGTATAGCTTAGTCAGATATCGTATTCCTTTTCTATTATTTAAATGATTTTAGTAAAGTTATTAAATATCATAATGTAGCAAGAGAATGGAAACTATATGCATTTTTTCTTTGCGTTTTCTGCCTCCATTTTGACGGTCAGGTTGATTGGACAAAAACGCGACAATCATACGATGTTGCATTCTGGTCGACTTCTATCCTAATATGTCGGGCGTAATAACGCAAAAGATGCAATACAAATGCGTTTTAGAACTCATAACTTATATTAAACTGTAAAGTAAAAATTAAATGTAATGTCATGAATCTTTTTCCTGTCTGCTTTATGACTGTGGTAACCATGCTATACACGATGCAAGTTTATTCTAATAATTAATGCCGGATATGTCAAACAACGTTATTTCTATTTGTTCTTATTCTACAATAAAATCTACTCATAAATGCTAACATAATTTGTATTTTATTTTCTGGAAACGCCAAAGACCTTCATATAAATACAAAGATTTGTTTTTGTACATTGTTTAATTTTCAGTCCTAAAACACACATTTTATTACATGTAATAATAAAATAATGATTCAATATGATAGAAATTTAATTATCGTGTGTGTGTTAGACATAAATTTAATAGATGTCTAGATGTTTTACTGAGCATGAATATCCGCTTGATGTTATGATCATTATAGCAGGGATTTGACCGATCAGTATGTAAAAATTCAGTCAAATTATAAGGAAATGTTGTGGTTGCGAAATAAAACTTTCGACAAATCTTTAGGTAGAAAAGTCTCTAAAAATCGACAGATTTCGTCAGACAGCAGTAACACTGTTTCGACCCTAATTGTGTAACATTAATGTTTATTGCATTAGGCACATTATATAGACACTAGTAAAATATATTATGAACAAAGAAATTACAACAACAAACCAAACACAAAATTAATATAATGATAATAAAGAAAGAAAGAAAGAATACATACAAACTCTTTCCTACAAATATTTAAACCAATGCACTTAGATTGTGCTTATCTCTAGAGCACGTAGCATCTGTCATGACCACAAGACGGCTGCCATTTTAATGTGTTTAACTAGCAAGTAAAATACGAAAATAACTGGTGTCACGTGACAATGGCACTAACCACAGTAGACATTCACGGACAACTTGAATTTCAGGGGTGAGACCAGGTGCCCAGGAGGAGTGAGCGTCTCCTATTTGACTAGCCACACCCACCGTGAATGCCCTTAGATACAGACGAAACAATGTAATTCAGCACTATATATGTACATGAATGTCAACGCTGTGTAGAAAGTGGAACTAAATATAATCGCATATGCCGTCTTTATTGTGGTACATGTGATTGAGAGTTTATTGTCAATATTTCTATTGACTGTATTCCATCAATAACGATGTATGTTATGGTAATGTCAGCTTTCAGCAAAATCCTATTATGTGGTTCAAGTATACGTGGCCTCTTAAGGAGCCAGACAATGAATAAAAAAACTTTTGAAGTATGTAAACCAACAACCTACGCTGCTGCCCTGAAAGAAAGATTTAACAATACAAAAACTGAGGTATGTTATTTGATGATTCAACAAATACAGTCACAAGGAGGCAATGCATTATGACGTCACTATTTAGCGACACAAAACAAATCTATCGCAACCAGGAAGAACACGGCCCGAATCTTAACAAAAATGGTCAATATTTTGTTTTATCTTTTAGATTTTATCTAAGAGAACGCCTATCCTAAAGATTGATAAAACATACCGCAAAAATATGATGAAAACGTGCATAAAACGCTCTCCTTCTTTCTGATTAAGTCTTTGTCAACAATAAAGCACTCATAGTATCAATGAATATTATCGCTGTTTACATTCCCTTCCATCTACGTAATTCGTTGCGCATGTTTTTCAGCGTAAATTAGAACTTGACTTCCTTCATTGCTTGATTGCTGCTAATAAAATATCAGAATCGTCAACTACAACATTTGATGAGACAGTTATGTATTGTATTGATAGAATACTTCAGTAACATATGCTTAGTGCTTCGTGAAATCATATGCACCGTAAGTTTCGTTCATTTCTACTCCATGGGAATATTAATATCATATTTATACTATCAATGTTACATTTACAGATGTATCGGTCCAAACCATAACCTTATTTTAATACTGCGATTTACTGAAAATTTAATGGTCGGTCATCTCTTATGATGCCTTTATGTAAACAATAACATTATCGGTATTTCACTATTTTCCACTTGACTACATTTTAATATGTTATATGAGAAAATTCCAATTCCAAAAAAGTGTTATCTATGTATACATTCTGATAAATAGGCTTTTGATTGCACCGCGGGAAATGCTTATTCGAGATAAAATACTATGTAATTGCATTTTATGATTTACGAACAATTTGATATGGGGAAATAGATTTGTTTACTGACACGTCATCGTATCATTGGGCTTACTATCAACGGTGGATTTTATTTCTATATTTTTTTATATCTGCTTAACCTCCGAATCTGTGTTGGACATCTGTTTTGCTAAGAATGCTGCTGTAGGGTGCTATATACTAATAAGTATCTGTGTTAAGTGGTAGTTATGACAAGATGGCTTCTACATTTTATTATCACATGTATTTATTATCATTTAATATAATTTATTATTATTATTATTATTATTATTATTATTATTATTATTATTATTATTATTATTATTATTATTATTAAGACACACATGATTACAAATGAACGCAACATTAGTCAAAGGCACATCAACTGCATTATTAAATATGCCAAAGGGAATGACTACTGTCGGAATGCGTGACGGTTCTACCAGAGATGTATTCTTCTTCTCATCTCCTTTTCAGCTTCCTTCCCGTGTACCTTATTATTCTTCATTGCATTGTATATTTGTATTATATCGAACAGCATTAAACCGTGAACAACCATCATATATGCGGAAGGATCTATTACCTGTTAGGTGGATGGCAATTGACATATTCCTTCTACGTTTCAAAGAATGCACGTGATAAGCGTGTGTAGTTTTATAGTGGTAGAAACGAGGTAGAAACGAAATAAGCTGGAAGTTCATTCCCATCCTTCATTGTAACCTAAAAATATTAAATGAAATTGAAGTGATGTATAGAGGAATTAATATAAAACCTTTTTATCTCTTAGGCAATGTAATGCCTCTTCAACTAGTTGATTATAGTGAGCGTTCAACTAGAGTTCACTGGATATATCCTATGTTTACTGCCTTGCATCGAGGAAGAAAAAATATTTCTTTGTTTGCACAGGTTATGAAGGGTGGTAGCTGTCATGGAATCTAATTGGATATTAATCTTAATCTTACTGTTTAAGTTCACTGGCTATTTGTTACTATCAACTCTGAAAACCTCCGCTAAAGTTGTTACCAGTTTTTCCAGCATGTACTGATTACCAGAATGTCACATGTTCTGATTTGATTCACAGTCTTGTCTATTAAATTATGCAATGTGTAGGTGGAAGATGTAATGGAGGCACAAAAAGTTCGCTTGCATATTTTAATTCAAACATATTTTGCTAGCCGATTCTTCTTTATTTAATAAATAATAAAACACAAACAATCAATTACGCAATTAATATTATCATTATATTTTATGATTACAATTTCAATTCTTATATTAGATTTTAAGCCGGCGTGGCCTAGTGGTATCGCGTCGGACTCCTGATCGGGAGGTCGGGGTTCGAGTCCCGCTCTGGTCATGCCGGTGTCATGTCTTTCGGATGAGACAGTAAAAACCGAGGCCCCGTGTCGTGGTATGCATGGCACGTTAAAGATCCCTCACTGCTTCGGGTGGGTCCGTTGCAAAGGTCAAAATTTGTATGCCCCGCATCAGGCAGATGCCGTCACCATATACGTGAAATATTCGTGGTGTGACGTAAAACAAAAATCAATCAATAAATATATTAGATTTTCCTTCGGATGACTTTGAAGGATCGATTTTGATTCTTATTTATTACTGCAATCATATTTTGACGTCTCGATACAATGCACGGAAATGTAAACATATTAAACAGACGAACAGGAAGACATGAGAGTTTGTTTGCGTGTCGCATCTTGCCAGGGTCCACCTGTTTTACTTTCTCATCCAAAAAGAAAAGGCTCGAAACCAGGCCCTCTCAGTCATGAGCCAAACACCCGGCGATTGAACTACGTCGGTGATTTAAAGCATAGTAACGTAGTGAGTGAGAACCGAAGTAAAATGCAGATGCGCACCTTGTATGTTTCTGTGACACACACAACCTGGTAAAATAGTGGTCCTTCATCCACCGCTAGATGAAATAAAAGTGACAGCGAGGCTGTAGTAAAAGCATACATCAGACGAATGAGTCGATGTATGACTCGTGGCCGAGATGTTATTGTAGGGTCTAACTGTGTTTTATTTTGATTGAAAAAGCTACAACACATATACCTCCTTCACCCTTAAAAACGTTGGTACGTTTAAAATACCCAATATTTCTGTTGTCTAGATTTCGCTACAATTTATCAGGTATCTGTAATCATTAGGTACAAAGAAAAAAGTGATTTCAGAAATTTTAATTGTATTTTCGAGTACTAAAAACGTCTTGCAACCATCAGTCGTAAAATGTATTCAACATTGGAATAGTATGTATATGTATTTTATACTTAACAGAAGTGAAAAAATTGTTTTTTATGTTGTGTAATACAAGGAAAAACTTACCATGTTGTTTGATAAAGTATACATAAAGGACAAGATCACAGAAGGGCGAATCGGCCTTCTACCACGCAGAATCATACATTTTGATATTATAACGGTTGCCGTTACATTATTACATCATCAATTCATACACATTTAACAGTAAAATAAATATATGAATAATGAGTGGAAGCAATACCTTGAATGTAAATCAATTAAAATGGTTTGTTTAATGGTGTTGAACGCCACACATGAATAATTTAGCCCACTCGGGCACCGCCGCTCCTACGTTTGCACAAAACACCCAATCAATATACCTTGAGCGGGTTTCAATTTCATTTCCATTTAGCGAATGGTACAGTAAAGATCAAATATCCGTACCAGTTTTCAATATTTTATACGAAATACTAAAACTGAGATTGAAATGATCGATTTTTTAAAATGTTGTACACTAATTTTTTTTTTTTTCTATTCAGGAAAATTATTCATTATGATTTTGCCTTCCTACATAATTAGCGTTTAATTTTGAAATATTATTGTTATCCAATAAACGTTACTAATTATTCTGATGTATTGGTAATTTACAATAAAGAAGAAGAGCTAGAATAACAAATGTGTTATTGATTAAATGATATAATAAATGTAGAAGAGAGATAAAATTTGATTAAACTAAAGAACTGCAAACTACATTCAATCTGTTAGAACATAAACAAATATTAAGTTGGTGACCGCATGGGCATTTCAACTAATGATGTCTCTTTTGTGGAACTCATGTAAAAAAGTAAATTCGAAATATTTATGAGAAAACAAAATCGTAGATCATGAAATGTCAAAATAGGATTTAAAGTGAATGGAGAATTACTCTTGTTTTTTTTTTTTTTTTTTTTTTTTATATAATTCAAACAATTTCAACATACAATTTCATTTGTTTAACGCAATACCACGAGTAGTTATGTGATATTTAGTAATCAAGTATTAATAGACCATTAATATTTATTTATTATTAGACATCCAGTCATTTGGCCATACGAATTATTGGAGAGACATAAGTTGTCG
The DNA here is from genome assembly GCA_035048485.1 of Pteria penguin. Lineage (NCBI taxonomy): Eukaryota > Metazoa > Mollusca > Bivalvia > Pterioida > Pteriidae > Pteria > Pteria penguin. The sequence goes on from CM068582.1 coordinate 14,617,020, forward strand.
AAATACGCAATTGTAACGTAAATATTTTGAAATTGCTTTTACAGGGATTGGAACTTTTGATAAAAATAGTGCTACACACGAATTTCTGTCAAATTTCTTATTTACAAAACCTTTTATAATGGTCTTGATTCAGATTGTGTAAATCTTTCTCCCATTCGCCTGGCTCTATTCGTATACTATGCAAATGCAAAGTTTGTCCTCTTGTTAAGTTATTCGGATACTATTTGCATTATGCAGTCTATAGGCAACAATATCGTATTGCTGACACTGAGAGGAATTCAGTGTCAAAATATGATCAAGTCGCACTGCCAATTCTCTGCAAACATTTTGTAATTAAGACTGCCTCTGTAATGTTTGCTGATGTTCCATCATGACTCTACAGATGGAGGTGAACAAACATAAAATATAATTTGTATTGTACGGCTTGAAAGGTATTATAGATTAGTTATCTAATTACGATCAAAGTCGATCGTCCTCTCCGCATCACTTTCATACACTTTCCAGCCAAGTGGAGAAAAGCAAGTAACTGAAAACGGAATCTTCATTGCAAATATTTATCAAGCGTTACTGATGAGAATAATTTTTTGAAAGCCCATTATCTTCCATGTTTATCGATTGCTTAAAATCTTACAAAAGAAACCAAGGGATGAGATTATACACGTCAATTGCATATTTTCCAACACACGGTCGTTTAATTTTTACGTCATAATTCATCATTATAAGATTTAAATCGCAGGCTGAGGATAGTCTCGTTATATCAATGATAATAATTCATATCCATCGGTTCTATACTTTATATATGCCTTATTTGTTATTAATGAAATGTTTGCTTTTAGATTCAGCATTGTATCCGACTTGAGGATAAAAGCACTTTCTGCATCATGACATTGCTAATGAGATGCCGGATTTTCTTTTATGGTCCACAATATGCTTCATATCAGTGATTCATCACATTCGACTAATAGATATCACAACATTTACAAAGTCATTGAAATAAAAATAATCATTGAAAAATTGCATCTTGAAAAGAAAAGAACAATTGCAATAAATCTTCCTTATGGTCCCATTTCGTAAGATACCATGGCTCTTGCCTATCTACTTTTAAGAAAATGTCTGCTTCTAACACAATTATGATAGAAGAACGCTCCGATTATCACCAGAAGACCAACATATATTGCGACTTTTCTTAAATTGCAGTTAATGAGAAATTGGCTGAATGTGCTCTTTTGTCATCCTGCCAGATTTAATGGCATGCCTTTTCTATATCGTTTTATGGGTACTGCCGTCGTGTGGAAGAGTTAGTAATATGATAAGGAAGAACGACCATTAGTGTTTTAAAGGTGCACTTATGGCTATAGGGATTATGAACTTATCGCTGATGTTATTATTTATTTTTTCTCTGTATGTAATTTCTAGCTAAATGATCCAGAATAGGGAATTTATGGCATTCAATCTTTGTTATTTGTATGAAGAAAAACAACTTTCGAGTAATGACAAAGACGTCCATAATTCAATGGAGCATCCTTCATTGTACATGGTAAATATTAGTAAATCGTTTTACAAAATCACGATTAGAACAATTTAATGGATAATGTACAAATGAAATCTATATTTCAAAAATGTCTTAAAACTTTTGTGTCGGATGTTGAATGATTACATCCTTTTGATTAGGTGTTTTCATTTAATATTGTCCTTTCATGTAATTTTTAAAATTAAAATCTTCAGTAAGAGTGAGAGATATCTTAGTGGATAGCGAAATTAGTTTTGGCCAAGAAGTGCTAGATATGAGTTTGACTGGCATCTCGTGGTAGTGATGTCATTACAAAGAGGAGGAACTGATGTCCAACTTAGTTTAAGATCCACCACTGTTTTGTTGGTCAGTTTCATGTAGGGAGGACTAAATATATACGCAAGAAATCAGGTATCTCATATTAGGGAAATAAATTTGACGAGGAAATATAGGAATATAATATCTAGATTTACAGATTACAAAATCTATAATGTTTATAAATTCATATTTTGTATTTGTTTAACACAATTTCATAATATTTCTTTTCATCGGGTGAACGAGGGAAGTAGTTTACCTACAAACCGAGTGACAATTGCCATTCTAAATGACCGTCCCAAGTCGGCCCCACAACTGTATTACAATTTAATATGGTGTTAATGTCTATTGTGTCATTTATTTCTTATTTACATGTTGGTGACGACAGCATCAGTCATTTAAGTCAGATGTCTTCTTATTTCTTTTTTGGTATAAACATTCAATATGCAATCTCTACAATTACCATTATGATAATTATACAAAAGTAACTGACGGTATGTCGGTGTTTAATAAAATGTGTAGTTTCTAATTCAACTGCATCTCTAAAGCAGGTGTGACTGTATAGTCTAATTTTTCATGTTGGTTGGTTGGTTGATTGGTGTTTTACCGCATAAACATAGTGGTGCAACCCGGGAATTGAACCCGGATCGTCAGCGTCGCAAGCCAAGCGCTTAACCACTACACCAAGCCTGCCCCTCGTTAGTCATGTATTTTCCCTAGAAAAACAGTCATAATACAAAATTCTTTTATAAGCCAAATGAGCATTCAGTGAATATTATGAATATTATTATATTATTATTATTATTATTATTATTATTATTATTATTATTATTATTATTATTATTATTATTTCATTTATTTTAGTTCTTGAATTGTGTCTCGCATTTTAATTTTGTCGCTCATTTAAATTCAGATTAATATTTAAATAGTATCGTGGGTGTGATACTCAAGCATAAATCATCATGGGTGTGAATTGCTTTTATGTGTGCTACATGAGACTGTTCATTAATATGTTATAGCACGTCAGATGAAAGGTTGTAATTAATACGCAAAGATATTTACACTCTATAAACAAATGCGTAACATTTCTTATGTAATAATTTTATATAATTATTAAAACCATCCCCGGAGAGCAGGATGAAACAACATATTTCTGTTTCCTAAATCATTTGGTAAAAAAAATGTTTTTCGGTAATTATTTTGTCATGTGAATAATTGTTTGTATATATATATGAAACTTTTCAATTTCTAGACTTTGATTTGAGATATTTAGATAATAGTAAGTCATTTTCATATTGTTGGAACTATGACCTAATGTGCTATATACAATTTAATTTCCGGAATTAGACGATAATGATATCAATACATGCAGGTGGCGTTCGCTAACGACATCGCAAGAGAGGCCGAAATTTTTTTTCATTATTCATCTGTTATCCTCTGTACGTTAGTTATTCTCTTGTATATATTTCCGACATATTTCTAATACAATTAGTTAATTGAATGAAATTAGTATTTTAATTTTTGTATGTAACTATGTTCTGTTGAATAATTGATCAAATTCTAGCGAGTACGTTCACGGCTGAATTATTTTTGCTGTTGAAATTCCTCAGTGCAAAAAAACTTTAATTTCCGTGGCCAGGTAGGGGACAGAAACTCTTCAGAAATGCTAGTTGCATACACATATATTTAATTCAATTTAATGTACTATGTTGAATTCAATTGGTAATATGAGAAGTAATAATCAACGTTTCTTGCCAAAACTTGGAGCATTCTGAAATAAAAAAAGAACAAAACATATAAAGAAAAAACCAAACATTGACGTATAACAAAATTCATAAAACAATAATATATTCAATAGATGATAAGAAGTCCTACCAAAGGAATTAACTGATCGTCAATTTCCTGATATCATACCTTTCGGCATACCTTTTTCATGATGACGTCATAAATGAATGGTCTGTAATACATGAATCAAACTGACGTCACAATGAAACTACGTAATCGGTGTCTTTAAATTTGATCTGGCGATCTCAATTGTGAAACAGGTAAATAAGAAGAATATTACCATGGTGTATATCTTATTATTTCTTCATATATTCAATACTTTTAAACGTGATTTTCCACCAGAATGTACTTTACAAAAAGGCACATGTATTGTAGGATTCTAATAAAATTCATTTGACGTAAGCATTCATTTGACCAGAATCGAACTGACCTGTTTGTTCGGCTTTACATTCACAATTCCTGTATGTATGTACGTAGAAACTTTCGATGTATGTGAGGTTAATTGATCAGTATTTTGTCGACATTGAAAAAGATTAATTCAATAGAAGAAACAATACAACAAAATTCTTATTTCCTTTGTGTCAATGAAAGGGAGCACTAATTAAATTCAAGATTTATCATCTAAGATTTACAAAATCGTTTCGTTGCCACTTGATAAATGGATCTGAAGACGACCGGATGACCACTCGGTGTGTTGAATTGAAGGAAAAATGCGGGAATAACAGTTTGCACAGACCCCAGAAAATAGATTATCTATTATGACCCCTTAAACTGTTACTTTTATAATTCATTGACTCTTACCGTGGTATTAGGATGGTCGCAGTGATGATGAACTACAGCTTGAAGGTGTTGGTCGTCTTTAGTGAGCGCAACTTGTACCGAACATGTTCGTAGCTGGAAAAAGGGAAAAATGCTATAATTTTCTCCAAAGTTGCAGGAGCTTTATCAATTTCCGGTAACTTGACGTTATTCGAACATTAATCTATCAACAGAAGGGTCTCTTACATCAGATCCTGGTTGTACTGTGCAATCAATAGAAGGTCTCGCTTTATTGTAGACTGTATTCGTGCAGAATGACGTTCCCAACTTTATCACAAGGTCATAAACATAGCCATACTGCGACATCTATAAAAGTTATATTGCCTTGAGGAAGGAGACATTCATATGAACGTACAATAAATGTGACTATATCTGTTTCATGTCAATAATTAACATATGGAATCATTGAAAATGAAATGCATGCTATCAGTTATCAAGACAATTATATGACATGTAACAAGAAGTGGAAACAAGAAAGAAATTTATTTTTTAGTTATTGTAGAGCAGGAGTATTCAATTTCCACTTAGGGTTATTCTGTTGTATTGCGAGGTTGATAGTGTTAAGCCTCATCCACATCGATTTACTAAAACACTTCAGTCCTTGCAAAGCAAACGTCTTAAATTTCATCACAGCATATATTTAGCTAACCACATTTTGTGGCCAAATTTCCTGACTTGTTGAAATTTAATTTCATAAATGTATGATTTATGATGACATTTGCATCTAAAGAAAAATATGTAATATTACAATGACCTCTAGATCTATACATTATATCCATAATCATGAGTTTATAATGACCTCTGTACATTATATCCATAATCATGAGTTTATAATGACCTCCGTACATTAAATCCATAATCATGAGTTTATAATGACCTCTGTATATTATATCCATAATCATGAGTTTATAATGACCTCTGTATATTATATCCATAATCATGAGTTTATAATGACCTCCGTACATTAAATCCATAATCATGAGTTTATAATGACCTCTGTACATTATATCCATAATCATGAGTTTATAATGACCTCCGTACATTAAATCCATAATCATGAGTTTATAATAACCTCTATACATTATATCCATAATCATGAGTTTATAATGACCTCCGTACATTATATCCATAATAATGAGTTTATAATATGCGTTTTTATACCTCAGATTTAGCGCTAAGTATTTCAGCCACGGATTCTCTGTATTCACAGCATGAGTAACCACGGATCCGGTTGAACTCATTCACAACAATGTCAGCTGCATGTCTCGCCTCTATACTGTCTACGTCTAATGTCGCTCGTTTCGTCTTTTGTTCTAACTGAAGATAGATGTTTAATAAACATATGATTTAGTATTTTATCTGCTTATTTTGTAGATATGTATACAAGGGAATGTATCATTGATAAGTGTAACCCTTTTTGGAATTTGCAAAACATGTCAGCAGTGCTGAATATTTAAGGAAAAGTACAAAAAGACAGGTAATGTAAATGCTTACAACTAAAACGAAAGAGAAATTAACCCAAACAGAATAATAACAATAATAACAATAGAAATTAAAATGAATGAAAATAAATTGAAACAAAAGTTACAAAAAACCAAACTTAATTGAAACTAAAATGTTAAAAAAAACCCAAACAAACAAACACACAAAAACCAAAAACAAAACTACCCCCCCCCCTTCTAAAAAACCCTCCTCAAGGTATAAATTTGAAAAGATAAGGTATGCAGTTCCAATTTCCGATTAAACACAACAAATTCGATGGCTATGTTCACAGTGAGAAAACTACAAATCCCAAATTGGAAACCAGGTGTCCGAAAGTAGTTAGCGTCACCTACTAAGAACTGTACATCCATTGAAAATGTTTTATAGGAGTTTCTCGTGTTAGGTGGAAACGCAAAATATATAATTTGTCAGATCGAGTAACAGACGTCACTGTGTACAGTCATAGTGTAGAATATCATATAATGTAAAGTGGGGTTTCAAACGGCCCAATAATATCCTTGTATCGACCGAATTCTTCCTCAATGGCAATTTCGATTTTTCGATGTTTTCGATTTCGCGGTCCTGTATGAGCAGTGTTATTGTTATCAACACTACTTATATGAAATTAAATAATTTCATGTAAGTACATGTACTATTACTGATAAAAGCAATATAACATGAAGATATCTAGGTAGTATTGTATAACGTATATAGAATTTTATACGGACTGTTAAGATCAATTTATCCATTCATTTTTTAACAAGACCAACAACATAAAAATACACGATTTCAATGTGATTTGTGCCGTTGAAACGCAGAATTTGTCAAATTCAACATTGAGGGTAGGAATCCAATGTCATTATACCTTATGTTGATAGGTGAATGTGACACGTTATCAAATAGGTGACACTCACATTCTCTAAACACCTTATCTGACCTCTGGAATAATTCTACGTCTCATTCAACGAACAACGCTCGTACGTAGAGTTCTTGTTATAGGTTATCAAACTGTCAAATCCAAATGAAACAGAATCGGCATTACTTAGTATATCGAAAAACCGCATCAAATACTTGCTGTGACATTAATCTATTGAATAAAGCGTTAAGCTCTGAAGTTTTAGAGATGCATATCTATAATGTACATACATGTATCATATAACCTCTATATTAAAGTCTGTTAATCAAGATCAACAGAGTGTCTAGGATATTGGATTTTTTTTCTTTTTGGTTTATATATTTTATATCTTTAGGAAATTATTGGTTCAATATTATATTTAATCACACCTGACGTAAACAATGACAGAAATGACATCAGTTAAACTTAAAATAAAGATAGAAAGACATCTGACTGTTGCATGGAATAAGTCACTACGGGCATGCACAGTTCGCATTAATAAGCACATAAAGGCATCAGAAATATGTTCGATTTAGATAGTTGCGGTACTAACTTATATAATTAGCACAATCAGTTGAAATAATAATCGTCGAATTCTCACTCATCTCAATAGAAGTACAAAGAAAACTAATTTACATATTTATAAATCATCTTCAACATAGGGATTAACAGGTTAAATGTAACTGTTTATAATATTACTGAATGTTCTGTATAATAAATACAGTGAAACGAATGTGAGTCAACGGTTTACTATGCAAATAGCATTGAACAATTTTCAAAAGATGAGATTAATTTATAGGAATAATTTCTTGTATCAATGAAATGCTTTTGTATCATATTGGACAACGCAGTCACAAATCGGACTTAGCATGTATATCACTCGTGTTAAGACTTTTTAATCATTAAACATTACAATGGTTGTCATTTCATTTCAGATTAATGTATATATGTATAACCAGATAATACATATTTAGCCACTACTTTAACTTATAACGGTACAACTGACACAAGTTTAAAGTAAAATAAATGTAAAAAAAAAACATCTGACTGATGCATGATACAAGTCGCTACAGCAACAAACAGTAGCATTAATAAGCATATAAAGACATCACAAATATGTTCGGTTCAGATAATTGAGGTAGATCAATTAAAATGACAATCGACGTATTCTTTTAACTCATCACAAAAGAAGTACAAAAAACTTTCATTTACATATTTATTAATCATCTTCCATATAGGGATCAGCAGGTTAAAATGTAACTGTGGAGAGTGTTACTGAGTTTGTATTGAGTAAAACAGAAATACAGTGAAGTAAATCAGTCAACTGTTTTCTATAGTATTGAGCAATTTTCAAAATATGACTAATTCATAGGGACGGTTTCTCATATTAATGATACAAAAGTATTATGTTAGACAATGCAATGTCACTCATCCGACTGACTCGTTTTAGATGTTTCATTAATCATTTTTATTATTCGATTTGTTTTCGGTAATGCCTCAGCACGCACATAGACATTTCTTTAATATATAAAAACTTGCCGTATCATGTATGATATTACGAGTTTTTAAGCCCCACAAATTTCGGACCCAACATGACACCATAACAATGTAATTTTGTGCTACATACCATGTCAATAATGGAAAATGAATCCATGCATATTCGTATCTCGATATCGAATATACACTTCCATATAATTAAAATCTATATTTTAAACTCTATGTTTCTCATCTTCAACACACTTTCTGTTTAATAACTCTTCTTGCTAGGTTTAAATGGAAAGTTATTGCGTTATAGTTGTTCGGGTTTCCATGATCTTGTGTATCACTGAAGACACATACAGCCAAACAAAATTTTGATATGCAAAATTTTTGTGGTGTATGACAAAATAGCCGATTGCAATGTTAAACTCACAATCTTTTGTAGCAATATCCCATCGTCTCCTGCATATGTCGCATTCATATATCAGTTAATACATTAGTTTTGTTCTACAATATGAAATCGAATAAAATTCTGGATTGTTATTTATTCCAACTATCCTGAACACGGAATTTGACACCTATACTTCAATTTTACGTGATAGGACAAATTCTATCGGCCTAAATTGAAGTGTGTTGCTAGCAAGCATAAGATGCATACTCTTTTCGGGTACCTGATCTCACTCCTTTTCAGGTATTAATATATGTTTCTGCAGAAAGTCCCTATCTGGATTTTTATTTCTTATTTAATTATTGTTCTAATTACTTTTTTTTTCATTTGACGACGTATTTTGTTTATTCGCTATTCCGATCGCGTCCATCACATTTTCTTTACAAATTTTAATTTTGCTTGATGGTATTTGTTTATTATTATTATTGTTATGTTATTTATCGTTATTATTATTATTATTATTATTATTATTATTATTATTATTATTATCATTATTATTATTATTATTAATTCATTTTAACATTTACCTATCTTTTGACTACGTGTTGGTTTTATCTACCATCTTATTGCTACCGAAATATACATTCGGTGAAAAAAAATTAAATATTTGTGTATATCTTCTTACTAATATTGAGATTGAAACATGGTTGTTTACTTTGTAAATTACTTCCTGAAAATCTCATAAAATTTGAATTAAAAACATCATTACAAACTTATACTGGTGGCCATTAAAGCAGCATATTTGGTGTACAGTTATAAGAAACGTTGAAGCAATGAATTAGGAAAGTGGCATTCTGTTAATTCATATAAAGCATTTTGATTGGAAGCATATTTTGCTTTGCTGAAAGTGTTATCTAAAAGTATAACCAACCTGTTCGCATGACATATTTAATACATGATAAAAATAATGGTTGACTTCACTCCAGTTTCGGCCTAGTACAACTACATCGCATAAATGCAACTGAAAGGTTAAATGCGTCAAAATCATTAAATATTAATGTTTACTTCCATTATTGCTAAATATAAACATAAAATCAGTACTTAAAACAGGCTTTTTCTTCTTCTTTTCTTTTATTTGTTCAATTTCGTGATTTTTATTTCTTTTTTTCATTTTTGCAATTTCATGAATTTTTATTTTTCTATCTTTATGAGTATTAAGTTCATGTATGAAATAAACATGACATGATTGCAACCCCTCGAAAAAGAAGGGTATGTTCTAAACAAACACATTTATTGCATATTCATTTAATAAGGAAAAGAAACCTGTGATTGGTATTCATTTGTTTGATCCAATTATGACCACTTCCTTTCTAAATCTTAATAGACAGTAAAAAAAAATTAAAAGTATTTGCGTATTGATGCCATGTTCTAATGCTACGTGTTACCCAATATGGTTCAAGTGGAGGACAGTCTTTCTCTGTCTTGCCGATATTTGATAGTATATTCTGACATTGCGATGGACCAACTGCAATTTGCAAGGTATATATCTCTCCATCAACGACCTGTATTAAACAATGCATCTCTGATTTGCATTTTATATGTATTATGACCAAAAATATCATGAACCTATATATATATATATGAATTTCATCAATAAACAAAAATTGATGAACTAAACGAAAGTAAATTTAAAAAGATGATTATTGTTTCAAATTTAAATTATTTAATGCTATCGTATACGAAGCTTGTTGCTCCCAGTTTTGAATATTCATATCTATGATGTGTTTGTGTTTATTTAGCTTGTGAGGTTTTTATTTTGCTTTTGTTTATTCATTCATATTCCTACTTTATTAATATATTTTTATTTATTTATTTATTTTGATTAGATATACCTGTTGTGTGCCATTTTCTATTCTAATGAGGGAATATCTCAAGTTTGTGTCAGAATATCCTATGGCTTGATTTACATCTTCTACAGCCGTTTCTGCTGCACCAATAACAAGAGGATCACTGGAATTAACAATCTTCTTTCCACCAGGGGGAACAGGAGGTGGGTCATCCTATTCATACACACATATATACATACAAATTACAAATTGTGTATGGTTTTGTCAACGAAAACTTTATCTGCCATATCTTTTTTCTGCATTTAATTCTACTACTGCCTTGAAACCTTACACATGTAGCACATGTTGGTTGGTTTAAACTGTGAGGGATATATGCATCAAGATGGCCTCTTTACAATACATATGGCTATACATGGAACGTAATGGTTCAATGTTCATTATATATATATATATATATATACATATATATATATATATATATATATATATATATATATATATATATATATATATATATATATATATATATATATATATATATATATATATATATATATATATATATATATATATATATGGGGGGGGGGGGGCTAGTGCCCATAGGAATTACTAATTGCCTATATATCTTGCGGTTTAACTGCACATAAATATTGTCCATCAGAAATAAATGTCCATGGATTAAAAGGACAATATCGAGAATAGTGTCATATTCAGACAAATGCGAACCCCAATAAAATCGAGGTGAGACCAGGTACCCGGAAGGAGTAAGCGTCCCCTAGTTACACGCAACATCCGTCACAAAAGTCCTGCAACAACCGTTCAAGTCGACGAGGTAAATACATAAATATACACGCACGAACACACGAAGGAGACAAGAACTGATATATATATATATTGTCAAATCAAGTTTAGTGAAAATGTTAAGATGTTTATTTTGTATGTTCAGGTCCCAAAATATCGTTTAACAGTTTTGATAGAGGAATCTGAAATTGCACTAGATCCCTATATCTACCATAGATCTTCCTTAGTGACAATTTCAAATTTCCTTAATATATCCTTGCGAGAGTAGTTTCGTGGCAAGAAGCCTCGCTCTCAGGACGAAATTCCCGTATTTACAACATGCCCTGGCATAGCGTATAAGTTGTGAAATGAAGACGCCATATGCGGGAGAGGAAGGTATGTTACTACTCAGAAAAGGGAAGTTGATAATAATGAAATTGAAAAATGTCATGGAGAAAGGCTACTAATGAACCATAGCGATATATCAAAAGATATGTTTTAGACCCTTTACAGAAACACCAGCATATTAGAGACAACAATCTGTTGTTATCAATCGTAAGGTAAGAGTATATAAGGTAGAAAATCAAAAATTAAAACTGCACTTGCTTGATAATTTCTAAAAGTTTATCAATAATTTATTCAAACAACCATAAAATAGTCCAAATATGTAATGACTCCCTAAACTACGTATGATCCGACACAAATCACGTTTTAAATCAAATTCTAGTCATTGATCATCTACCATTCTGTCTAAATACATTATTAACACATTTACCGCTGGTAACGACCATATAAAAGATTGTTCTCTCAAAATGAAATAATAATTTTTAGTCTAAATCAGTCTTCTTAGATCAGCGTCAAAATTAAGGGGTTTGTAGTGTTTTTTTTTTTAAATAAGTTCGGCATCTAACCTCCGCTAGCAAGTACAGATTTAGTTTCTCCAAGTTATTTAACTATATCTTTGTCTGGTGTAAGTTTTGCGTTATGAATACCATGACTATATTTAAACAATGGTCATAAATATTTTTTTTTTTGTATTTAAGATGCGACTTATTTCTAATTTCTATATGGATGACTCCGAAAGCGACTTTTCAAAGTTTGAGAGGTTTGTCCAGCATCCCCTGGTGACTCAACTTATTACGTAAGTAAGATTAGATGAGTTACTATTTATAGTGACAATATACGTATTTCCATTGATTTGATGGTGGACTTGCAAGAAACTTATGAAACCCCTTTTTCTAGATATAGTATTACGGCTAGTTTTATATATACTTAAATATGTTAAAGGTTTAGAAGTAGTACCAAATAGGACAGGCTGATAATTTGATTTAACTGGAGACACGTATACTATCGTGGTGCAAAATAAATTTAAGACATAAGTTTAGGATAATGAACGCTAGATACCGAGGGTAACTTATGACAGCGAGTAAAATTCGATGTGATCTACTTTTAAATTTGATTAAATAGAAGCCATAATGATTTTGATGGAATGTGAATATTATGAATATATGTTTATTGTAATGAAGAATGCCAACGACTGCATCAAAACTATCACACAACAAACTCAGTTAAGTTTTAAACACCTAAACACGGTGAATTAATAAAGAGAACTAAAATTCTATGTGTGAACAATTGTATATGATTATAAGCTCCTATTAGCTTGTTTTGTTTGTTTGCATTTTGTTTGTTTATTTGTAAATTTTCCCGGTTCTGAGTTCGTTTTACTCATTCATGACTGTAATGTAAAGATGATGGATAAATCCAAACCATAAGTCTAAAAATCATGAAACCAGAGGACATACAAAATCAGTGAAAATGAAAAACAAATGGAAAATAACAAAATGTGTCTACTTAAAGAACATATGTGAACCCCTGTGATGGAGTGAGATCAGGTGCCCGGGGAGAGTGAGCATGATGCTGATGCATGACAGCTCGACTCGATGATTACTCGAAGTGAAAATACTGCAGAATTCAGTAAATGATACATTTTTTCAAACAGCCAATTAAAGCTATATAAAAACCAATTACTTTGATATTCGTGTCTTTTATTTTAACTGTACTATTTATATGTAACATCATTCTTTTATCACATGTAAATGGTATTTATGGCTTCAACTCCATCCGATATGCACAGCACTAGAGGTGTAAGGTAAATAATAACTAGCATAACACATGAATCATCAGGAGGATATCAAAAATGACGTGTCACGTCAGCTAGCCTCAAACTTTTAGGTAGCTATAAGAACCTGAATTTTCAAATCAGCTCTTCCTTATCTATAACGTTCACTTGTTTTGTGAACAATGCATTTAATAACTAATTTATATTGAATCTGACTGTTTATTACCTTATCTACTGTCTTATTATCTGATATACACGTTATTATGTTATACGGATCTATAAAACATTTGTACTGGAATTTGGATGCATACATGTAAATACTCAGTCGTCACAAATATAATCCTAAAGGTGGTCCACAATCAACACATATTATTTATAATTGGTATCAAATTGAAAATAAATATGAAGTGAGAATGATTTCTTCAGTGAAGAAATTTTCATTTGTTATCGGGTTCATACAAGTAGTTTTTAAACAGAGACACACCATATAAAGTATGTGTCTATGTTATGCATAGTCACTGAAGAGGCATCACCATATTGTCGGAATGCACATATGGTACACCAAATCAGTACATGTATATATCTACTCATACTTACTATAGATACTCTGCACGCGATTCTTCTACAAGGGACATGTACGCTATTTCATACTACGATATAGGTTATATTTAGGTATCTGGTTTATTTTTCATTTTAAATCTTTATAACTAATATACATGTATGTATAACTGCATAATTGGATAATTTGATTTCTTATATGTTTGTAATGATGAATTTAATTTCTAATATAATGGAGAAATTCATACCCATGTTTTGAATATCACTCACATTCTAGTTGTGAACTTTTTTATTTCTTACCTTAAAATATGGCAAAGCCTCAACGCTTAGTAAAGCAAAGTTTAATATACAAATCAAACGAAACATATCGTGAGAATCCAAGTCTTAATGACTCCTGTGTTCTCTGTTTCTCGCCTAATCTTTCTCACATCTATCTCTGACCTTAGGAGGTCATTTGGCAAATGTCGTATTAAGTACATTTTCAGAGATAAGTGTAAATGACACAGTTTTCTTTAAGATATATGTTACAAGAGTAATGTCATAATATAGGTTACCATTCGAAAGAGTATTTCTTTAAAAAATGAACTCATAATCAACTTAAGTATATTAATTATTTTGGAACATTTCCATTTAAACATTTGAGTACCGTCCACTTACCATTTGCTATTTTCTTGGAAGGTGAAGTTCTTGTCTTTTCTTTGGGTAAATGCAATAAGCTCTCCGAGACAGCCCTGAGTATGATTTTTATTCATTTAGAAATGATACTTTAGACAACAAAAAGCGAAATGGTTCATGCAATATTACGCAATGTTCGATGGTTAAGCTGCATTCCATTCCATTTTGGTTTGAGTTTCTCTCCGATATATGTAAAAAAAACATATCCATACTTTTAAATCTGATAATCCCTTGTTTATCCAGATTGTAACGTTTTAATGAAAATCACAATGCAAAGCATCCGAATAATTCTCGCAGGTTTTTCCAATGCAGCGGGTGGTGATTGGTACAAAGATTTAAAGAAGCTTAGATAAGTAATCAAATCGCAATAATTTCACTTTATCATTTCTAAAAAATATACCCATATTTCTCTCATAATACAATCATAATCTATACGCTCACATGATGTAATCCTGTCATGACTTATTATTTCTTACTTGCGATATTTATATTGTGTCCTTTGAAATGACGTGGTATTTCTCAAATTGTATTCCTCCTATATTTATTTCCCAGAGGGATCGGTCATGTTTTCTGGGTGTTAATTTCTCTTTGTCATCCATAGCTTCTGTCTATAATGCCTTTGTCTCCTTTATATTGAATGTCATGAACATTTTATAAATTGCTTTACTATGTCGAGATGTCATTTTTATTTCTTTGCATACTTATGCATTTGACTTAAGCATTATTTTAACTCTGTTCTGATGTTGTGAAACTCAATATTTTATATACTATTTGTTACATGCATCTCTTCCGTTATTGAGATATCCTGTCTCGTCTAGCCTCTATGTGTTTGAATGTGGCTTCAAAACAAGGGAGGCTTTTTCTGGTCTATACCTTCTTTTCATGGACTAATGAATATTTAACAATGCAAGTGCCACATTCACATTTTGTAAGGTACTGTCGTGTTTTGCCTTATTTTCACATTTACTAAATGTGAAGCTTGGAAGGCGAAAAAGCTAACCATGTAGAATTTGACTTCAAATATTATGACAAACTTTTTCTATTGTTGCTTTAAATCGCTATGATATTACAAGATTTCCTTGGAAATCCATGTCTTATTTCTTTTTAGCTCATCTGAGCCAAAGGCTCAAGTGAACTATTGTCATCACTTTTCGTCCATCGTCCGTCCGTCGTCCTTCGTCTGTCATCCGTCGTCCGTCATCTGTCGTCCATCGTCCGTCCGTAAACTTTTCACATTTTCAACTTCTTCTTCAGAACCGCTAGAAGGATTTTCATGAAACTTGGTATGAATGAAGTACTAGGGGTCCTCTACCAAGTTTGTTCATTTTGTATAAATCCCTTAACAGGTGGCGCCACCATTGCTAAAAATAAATCTCAGAGGGTACCCCTCTTTGAAAATCTTCTTCTCCAGAACCAGTGTATGGACTTTAAAACTAATGGCATCTGAGTGATCTAGAAGGATGTATGTCTCAAGTTTGTTCATATCGTTTAAATCCGAAAAATAATTTTTGACGTTTTTTTTTTTTTTTTTGACGTTTTTGTTTTGTTATTTTTTTTTTTTTTTTTGACTTTGTAATTTTAATGCAAAAAAGAGGTATTTTTTCTTTTAGCAAACATTGATGCATTAATTTGGGGGCTTTTTTTTATCATTTTTAACGTAAGAAATACTACTGAGAAGAAATTTTTTCAATATTTCATGTTTTAGAATTTTTAAGACTTTCAAGAAAAAAAAAG
The DNA here is from genome assembly GCA_035048485.1 of Pteria penguin. Classification (NCBI taxonomy): domain Eukaryota; kingdom Metazoa; phylum Mollusca; class Bivalvia; order Pterioida; family Pteriidae; genus Pteria; species Pteria penguin. Next base: position 14,633,406 of record CM068582.1, read on the forward strand.
GGGGGGGGGGACAATTGGTGTAAACATTTCACATTTTGAATTTTTTCTTCAGAACCGCATAAAGGAATTTGATGAAACTTAGTATGCATCAAGTACTCAAAGTCCCCTACAAATCTGGTCATCTTTGTCAGGATCCGTCCACAGGTGGCGCCACCACAGGCAAAAGTTTGTCAAAGAGGGTACCCTCCTTCTTCAGACTGGGGGCATACAGAGACAAATCGAATGCATAGCTTTGATCTAGAGGGATGTGTTAAGAAGTGTTGTTATTTTTTGTTCCGTTCCGAAATCTAATTTTAACGTTTTTTTGACGTTTTTGTTTTTTTTTTACTTTATAAGTTTAATACAGAAATGAGTTATTTTTTTCTTTTAGTAAATATTGATGCAATAATTTGGTTTAATTTGATCATTTTGATGGTAAGAATTACTACTGCGAAGAAATTTTTTCAATATTTCATGTTTTGGATTTTTTTAGGAAATTTTTAAAACTTTCAAGAAAAAGGGGAGTTGAAACAATGGTTGTAAACATTTCACAGTTTGAACTTCTTCTTCAGAACCACTTGATGGAATTTCATGAAACTTGGTAAGCATCAAGTACTCAAGGTCCCCTACAAATGTGGTAATCTTTGTCAGGATCCGTCAACAGGTGTCGCCATCACAGGCAAAAGTAGATCAAAGAGGGTACCCTCCTTTGATAAACTTCTTCTTCAGACTAGGGGGATACTGAGACAAATTGAATGCATAGGAATGATCCAGAGGAATGTGTAAAGAAGTCTTGTTATATGTGGTTCAGTTTCGAAATCAAATTTTTAACCTTTTTCTACATCTTTTTGGACTTAGTATTTTCATTGCAAAACAAGGGACTTAACTCAGCTCACCTGAGCCAAAGGCTGAAGTGGGCTATAGTCATAGTGCGCCGTCCATGTTTGTCGTCCGTCCATCGTTAACTTTTTCACATCTTCTCTGGAACTACATTGCAGATTTGGATCAAACTTTGTGTAAATGATGTACTCAAGGTCCCCTACTAAAACTGTGTTCGGGATCCAGATTCCCTCTGGGCTGGATTCAGGGCGGGGCCAAAAGTGCCCAAAACGGTACCCCTTTTCAAACATCTTCTCCTCCAGAACCAGTACATAAATGGGGAAACTAATTGCATTTCAACAATCTATGAAGATGGGTTATTAAAAATTGTGTTCGGGGTTAAGATCCGTCAAATAGAAATTTACGCTTTTTTGACGTGTTTCTGGACTTAGTCATTTCAATGCAGACAAGTGTCATGTTTTTCAGTTAATTGATATTGATGATTTCTGAAAGACTATTTTGATCATAATTGTGGTAAGGAATATCATTGTGAAAGAATTTTGTCATTATCTCAATTTTTGGATTTTTTATGAATTTTTAAAGACTTCCAAAAAAAAGGGGGGGGGGGGGTTGGCCATATTTCACATTTACAACTTTTTCTACAAAACTGTTTGAAGGATTTTAATAAATCATAGTAGAAATAAGTCACTTATGATCCTCTTCAAATTCTGTTGTTTTCGTCCAGACTTCTTTACAGGTGGCGCCACCATAGTCAAAAGTAGGTCACAAAAGAGTTCCCTCCTTTAACAATATTCTTTTTTTATACGGGCTGTATACAGAGACAAACAGAATGCATAGAAATCATCTAAAGGGATGAGTGAAGACGTATTGTCATTTTGGTTCCCTTCCAAAATCAAATTTTAGAATTTTTTTCGACATTTCTTTGGACTTTGTGATTTCAATACAGAAAAGTGTCAGATTTCCTAGTTAATTGATAATGATGATTTCTTATGGACTATTGTGATCATAATTATGGTAAGGAATGTTACTTAGAAAGATTTTTGTCAATATCTCAATTTTTGGATTTTCTATGAATTCTTAAGACTTCCAAATGAGGGTGTATAGGAACAATTCAATCACATTTTTCACTTCTGCTGTTATACCACATGGAAGATTTTAATGAAACATGGAATACATGAAGTACTTAAGGTCCTCTATCAATTTGGTAAATTTCATCCAAATTGGTTAACAGATAATGTCACCATGTCTAAAAAGTAGGTCTCACAATGGTACATATACCACTTGGTAATTGAAATATGGAGAGTAGCGGTTCAAATCCAGCTGTGGTCAAATTTTTTTTTTTCATTTCTTTACACATTTAAATAAGTTTTTAGATGTTTCTCAACACTCAAGATATGAAATTAGGCAATTTTAAGTTAGATCTGGACAATATTTGAAACAATTGTTGTTCATGACCCAGACTTTAAATCAGTTAATAAAAGGCCCCACCTAAAGAAAATGACTAACTTGTTGCCCTGAATGACATCTTGCAGAGACAAAGCAAATGCTTTATATCAAAATCACTAGAATGGATGTGCAAAAAAGTGTTGTTTTTTATTCTGGTCTGAAATAAAATTTGACATATTTTCAACATTTGTGTTGACTTAGTCACAGTAATGCAAAAATAAATGAATTGTTCCTTCATGCATGACTGATCATATAGGTACTCAGGTGAGCGATATAGGCCCTCTTGGGCCTCTTGTTTAGATTCTGTCGTAATTTATTCTGACAGACACCACTCACATCAAAATATGTTTCACTATAAAAACAAGCTTTGTTTTAGGAAAAACACTGTACAGATACGTCGTTCAGCATTGAAAGATAAAAAACCAGGGACTGATACATTCTGCTAGACTTTGATTATGCAAGAATAATGCAGCAGTTCATACCTAATTCTAAATGGATAGATGAACGGTTTGTTACAGTGTAAAGATCATATAGTGTGCTATTAGAATTAATTAACACATTGGTTCATTAGTGCATTGCGTGAAAACAAAATCAATTTGCACTTAATCTCACTCTGAGAATTTATAATTTCAAATAAAATTAATGCTGTTTACAATACACTTACCGTAGATGGTAAAAAAGAACATATTAGAGTGGGTTAACCACGTAAATTGTCGATCGCTTCAATCGACCATCCTAGAGAGAGAGTGTGTTGTGTGTGTGTGTGTGTGTGTATCCATCCTAAACGTCGTGCAGTGTATTAATAGTTGTGATCATTCTTTCATCACTTTTGGTTTTACTGGGGCTGGCTTTTTCATTTCATTTGCTTTTATTTAGAAACAGATTAAACATGGATTAAAATCCACATATATGTTTTTAGAATAGCAAGCTTTATGCGGAAAGTATAATCCCATTTGATAAAATGGAATTCAATTGTTGAAAATAAATTTTCTATTTTTCTTTGTATGTACTATAACTGGAGTCTAATTTTAATTAATGTACAAAACATGAGTGTTACAATCCAATTGATATTCCGGATGAAATGTATATATACTGCATTTCTCTTTGTATATTTTGTGTCATGAAAATTAGGATTGTGTACTTCAGATGTGTACATCAAGGTGAAGAATATTCACAAGTGAAGGAAATTCGAAAGATAACCACTTGTTGTCCGGTATTTGATCTTCAATTAAAACCTTGCACATTCAGTGTTTCAATAGGAACAGACGCGAATCCTCAATGGGGTTAGACCGGGCGTCGGAAGGGAGTGAGGGCCTCTTCATAGCATGCTCAAACTGAGAAGTCTCTTCGAACCACATTCATACGTGTTTTAAAAACTGATTATAAAATTATTTCTCTAATGACACGTTTTAAGGTTATACCAACAGAAAAAGTGTTTCTTTGAATTCAGGTAATAAAATACCAAAGCTTTCAGAAATTGCGACTATGTAGCTTTGATTTACAATGCTCGGGATAAATAGAGTAGTGATACAACAAGTGTACCTAAAATTGAATTGGGAATGCTCAAATGATATTTGTAGGAGTAGATTAATGGCAATGACAGCGCATTTGATTGCTTTTTCTTGTATCGGGGTTGTATACTGCATTGTACATAGAAAAGATAACATTCTGTCGTAAATTTCTTTAGCTTACTTCGTAGAAAACATTTTGTATAGGTCAGATTGCACCTAGCAATCTATGGTGCAACTGATTTTGTTATGTTTAGTATGATTTTGATATTATTTATATCGCCGGCTTAATTAACAGGGGACGCTTACTCCTTTTAGGTGCATTGTCTCTTTTCTTTTAGAACTTCATGATCATGAAGCGGTACATTATGTTGGAGTACTAAATATTTGTTGTTGTTTTTTCTTTTTACAGATTTGATGGATAGGTGATGGTATTGTACTTTAGGGTAGGAGTCATTACTTATTATTTTAACTGGAATTGGCAGACTGAGAAGTTGTACCTTGTAGGCGTTGATTATATTCTGTAAATCAACAATACCATTAACGCTCGTTATTAGAAAGCACAGTAATTATAGAAATATTAAGTTCTGTATAATGGTGAACCCTTTTATTACCTTCATAAAACAGATGCTAAAAATGATGCCATTAGTCTGTTAAAAGAAATATCAAAGTTGGGATGGACTTAACGATATCATGAAGGCGTTGCTTTTATCAGCATTTGTGCGTGTAGAACGACTGTCCGATCTGAAACGGTTATAAAAATGCGTCAACTTAATTATAAATTCAATGCAAAATTCATATTATGGATTAGAAATAATATGAAATAAAGTTAAATTAGTCCGATACAGTCACAAATAATAGACATATTAATGGAGGTTGGAAATGATAAACACATCTATCTCATTTCATTAATACGAGTAATTTTACTATGTTTTCTGTCACTCATTTTGTTATGTTTGTGGAGACAATAACTGTTCACAAGTATTAACGTAATGACGATATCTTTTATTTATATAACTTCTAAATAAAATAAAAAATCAAAAACTTCTTATGCAATACTACTGGCTTCTGTTATACTCACCAGTAAACCATCTCAGGAAATCGGAGAGTAGACTAAATGGCCGACGGGTGTGAGGGTGGAACCCTATTATATTAGATATTTCCGCCTTTAAATGACCAAACAAATATAAACGACATCGTAATATTTTTACACTTTACATACTGACTGTATATTGTATGTACTATTTAAGGAATGAGTTTTTCATGGTTTGTGTTCATAGTGCGGTTCTCGAAAAAAAAATGCGCTTGACGAACCAAAATTATATTCCATGAACCCCAAAATTTAGACTCTGACTCCTTATTTTTACATTTTTAAAAATGTTTTTGGAATAAAAACTTACTATTATAAATCAAATTTCCTTCTATATATAGGTATGTATATACGAAACACTACGTTATTGCATTTTCAATTCTCCCGAGCATAAGTAAAGAAAACTGTTCATGAATATGTTACAGATCACAATTTATATAAAGAGTGAAAAATAATTACATTTTATAAAAACTCCAATAAAATCGATAAAGAAAACCAAGGATTATTCTATCATAATCACGTAATCAATTGCAAAGAAATTCACGATGCAAAAGAAAAAGCTGTCAGCTGACTTAGCCTGTATTGTCTACCTTGGTACATTTCACAACCGCACGTAAAACGATTTGTCTGTTCATATGTTTAAAGTTGTATTCACATAGTTTGATCTCGACATGAAAGCAGAGTTGGAAATAAAGTTAAAGATAATTTTGTTAATACATCTTTCTGTGTATTGGTTCAGTGAAGAAGGTTTCTTTTGTATTTCGAGCCTATTCGTCTATGATAGCGAGCAGCAGTAACATTTGAAGGGAGGCTTCCCCTACGGTGGCACATGCTAATATCACGCTGAGCTCTTATTTTATTTTTGCTTATATATATATATATATATATATATATATATATATATATATATATATATATATATATATATATATATATATATATATATATATATATATATATATATATATATATTTATATATATATATATATATTGTATGGTCAGTTTCTGGTGACGGCATGGCTTCCTTAAACTTTTGATTAAACTTTTAAAAACAGTATTTGAGTGCAAACGGTCAAGATAATACTAAAGGTCTTTTAAGGTACAGAGATGTGAATAGTTCACAGCATATATTCTGCGATCAGTAGGTGCTTCATCACTCGATAACCCTCTTTGAAAATCTTTCTGGAGGGCTTCATGTATCAGGGTGCGTAGTAATTATCATTTTCATCTACTTTGATTTGAAATGAATTGCTAAGAAGTTCGTGGTAGAATTGCATCCCTCATATCACAAAAGGCATTGACATTAGCTTATATTATTTTTCTGATGTTGCACGAAGCAATGCTGGTATGGACTGGTATGGGAGAGCTTTATAAATGTAACCTGATACTGTGACACTAGTATTAGGAGAAATGATGACAGACTGTTTTTTCAGCACACCTCATAATTCCCAGTCAGTTATGCTGTTTCCGAAGTTCTTTTTCCTGCAGTGTCATCATGAGGAAAGTTAAGTACCATGTGGTATGTAAGTTGGCTCTTTGCACGTAATGTTCTCCAGTTGATTGAACATACGACAACAAATGGAGCAAAATATTTGTCCCTAGTAATACTAGTACATTTCTGTTAAAATTACCGTCTGGCACAAAAAGAATGGGTTACATTGTAGATTAATTTATACATGATGGTAACCCAGCAGACATTATAAATGCTTCTACATACATGTATCCAGAATAGGGCAACATACTACCATCAGCACACTCATTATTTAGAAAGAAAACAGAAAAAAGATATTTAGAAGATCGTTTATAGGATGCAATGTCAGATGTCGATGTTTATGTAGTTAAAATGATTTTCTGACTGTGAACACTGTTGAACCGGTATCCAAAAGTGATTTTACTTTTTGATCTTCAATGTATATTTCAACTTCTAATGAATTACCAACTACTGTCCGTGCCACTCACTCTGAAAAATGGAAAATCTGGATTTTCAGTTATTCATCTTTAGAGTAGTTTCAAAAAGGCAAAACCATTCGATAAATCTTGTTTAGTCGTAACTTTTGATGTATGCTATATGTTTGTATGAAGAAGCGTTCATTTTTTATAGAAAAAAAAATCAATTTTAGATAGCGCGATTTCCATGTTAAATTTTGACGTGACGTCGCCAAGTTTCCCATAGACTCAATGTTAAACAATCAATGTCACGCCAAAATTAACATAGAAAACGCCCTATCTAAAATTATTTTTCCCTATAAAATACGAATGCTTCTTCGTAGAAACATACAATACACACCAAAAGTTACGACTAAACAAGATCTGTCGATTGATATTAATTTTGTAAAACTATTTTAAAGATAAATTAGTGAAAATCCAGATTTTTCGGTCTAAAAAGTGAGTGGCGCGGACAGTAGATATGTATGTTTTAAGATTGAAATAGGGCGTCTGACTCCACCAAGACCGAACGTCTGCCCTGAGGCGTAGGCCTGTTGAAGTTAGACTTCTGGTTTTGGTCTAAGATAACACGACATCCACAAGCCAAACGCCCCTCTTGCCCACAACCATAAAATATTGAACCAACGGAGATGTTATTGTAACTAGCTTGGTTTTAATCATACTGGTTATTATCCAGGTAGTAACAGTTGTAATTGTAATACTGTTGACGCCTATCATGCCATTGTGGTGGCCCTCAACTTCTGGGTATATTTCTTTCATTCTGTTATTAACCAGTATTGTTGTTGCTTGTCACCTTTTATTGAATCATCTCTTTTCTGATTCTCCTTCTCAAATTGGTTGACTTTGGTAGTCAGCTGTTGAATCATTCCCTTCAGCTTTTGAACGTTGGAATGATGTCTGTCCTGCGGTTCCATCAGTGGACACAACCATGTTAGATTGAGTCTTCTTACAACTATGCTCCTGCTCCATCAGTCGTACAGTTGCGTGCAGTCTTAACCTGACATTAAAGTGCACTTGATAAGTGCACTTCAAGTTTAGTTTTTCGTCCTAAAAACCAGTCATAAAGTTTAGTCAAGTGCACTTGATATCAAGTTTGCTTTAAAGTAATTCCGTCTTCAGGTTTACTATCACGTGACACCAAGTTTACTTTTCACGTTTGTTTATTACAATTATCCAGTTTCGTATAACACGATCGATATAATTGTCTTATTATGTACAATTGCATATTTTATATAAAAAAATTGTTTTAATAGAAAAATATAGTAAATCTACATGTATATAGAAAGTAAACTAAACTTGAAGTGCACTTGGAGTAAACTTGGAATCAAGTTTAGTACTAAACTTGGAATCAAGTTTTCTACTAAACTTGATTCCAGGTTTACTCTCTTGTCGCCAAGTAAACTTGAAAAGCAGTCGTAAAGTTAACTTGAAGTGCACTTTATGTAAGGTTAGGACTGCACATAGCTGTACTTCCTTTCGAAGCTCATCAAAATCCTTGATCTAGTCATATTTATAACTACTTATATCTTTGAGCCACTGATGAAGACCAATATCGAGATTTCAGTTTATCATTTGCCTTTCTTAGCTTCATCGCCCCTTTTATGACAGCTTCACGAAAAATCTCTTCAAGACGACAACTCCAGCCCATGCTATCTACTCTAAAAATACTAGATTTATACATTCTGTTGAATGTTGTTCTGAAGTAGGTACCATCAAAATTTAAATGATGATTGTTGTTTGGAAGGATGTCATGTAACACATTATACCAAAAGGTTTCATTTGACGACAGTGTGATATTCCTACGCATCTATGTAATTCTTAGACTTTCAGTAAAAGATCGAACACACATCATGCCTAATCCATCTTTAGATTAGCCTTAAATACAAATTCTTATCGCAATTTCATTATTCTTATTCTTTCCAACTTTGTATGATATCATTATTTGAATTAGGTGGACAGATGAATAAATGTGTTAATTCTGCCAATAATATAGGTTTTACTACTGTTATTTTACCCTCTGTACTTTTATGACGTCTAGACCATGATTTTGTCATTTTTATTTGTTTCATTGTACTTTCATAATTTATTACAACCATATTTCTTCGATGTGAAAATGTTATACAAAGAAAAAAAATGGCTCTTGTGACCAACTCAGATTGTAATCATTAATAAAAGCTGCATGCAGCAAATGTTTCTAATAGCTGCATGACTATTCTTATTATTGTTATGTATATAAATTCGTCATCACATTATTCGTGCGTGTATATATATATTTACCTCCTCGACTTGAAAGGTTGTTGCAGGACTTTTGCGACGGGTGTTGCATGCAACCATGGGGACGCTTGCCCCTCCAGGGCACCTTGTCTCACCTCGATTTTATTGGGAAACGTATTTATCTGAATATGACACTATTCACGATATTGTCCTTTTATTCCATGGCCTATGAGATATGGTTTTCCATTCGGTACTTCTTAGTTTTTTACCCGATTATGTTTTGCAAGTTTTTTTTAAATACTTTCGTGAATCTCTATTAGGAATATATGTTTTTTGATAAAAATAGTAAAAGTGTTATGTAATTATATCAAGAACTAAGATGTTTCCAATTTTATCTTTTTTCACTGTTCGAGCAGAATATTCAAAACTGTAATTAATTAAGTTATTTACGCCCTTCCAGTCAATTTTCCAGGAGCTAATACATACTCAAGACCCCACTGTGCATGAATAATATTGTTATCGGCTTCAATTAGATGGGTATCATGTTAACAATATATTAAAGATTTTTTTCACTTAAAAACGAAATCTTTACGTTTACAAACACCCCTTAAACCTCTACAGTTGAGCGAGGAAATCTAAACTCTGGTCATATTATATTTTATCAACTATATATAAGTGTTTTATTTATGTAATTAGAATATAAATACAGGGTGAGTGGATTTATCCAAATTATTCTAACTCGAGTTGACAGACACCAATTCACAAATTTGTATATACAATACATGTCATTTAAATCCACAAATTCATAAATATATAATATATCTACAAAAAAGGTGTAAAAATGATGAGTTATATGCGTATCACATATTAAACAAACAACTATACAACGTACATGCACATGCAAAACATACATATAAGACAGCAAACCTGTAAATCAGGAAGTCGTAAACAGAAACAACTTTTATGCTTACAGATTGATCACATAATTTGATCTGAGCGCGACCAGGGAGTGTTGATAGTGATAATAAAAAAGATATTTCCCTACACTATAGACACCACGTATCAAATATGCATTAGCTCAAATAATGGTTCGTAAGAAATGCATCTCAACACACTTAACCCCCATGTGCTCACGGTACAGCCGCCTGATTGTAAATTATTGTGACCAGAACACACGAGCAGTCTAACTCGCCAGTCTAACCAACGCACATCCAAACACCACATGCCAGTGACCCTGGCAATAACTAATTAAACATGTACAGCAGGCGGTTCTCTATTAGTAAACAGAAGTTACCCACGCGTCTTCTGATATTTCTGTCTTTTTAAAAGCCGCCCTCCTGCTCTATATTTTTTATCACAACATCCTTCACCTTCCTCTACACTAGAATATTGTGGTCCGTCTTCACATAGTCCGTACCCGATGTCACCGTTGTATAGAGGCTACGTATTTCGTTTATATTATCACATAGTCCCCGTTGAATTTGAATTTAGACTCTTTCACACTTTGATTGGTGACGACTTTCATTCTTTATTTTCTTTTTAATTTCTTCTTGGTAATAATATACCTTCAGCTCTAGGCGGGTTAACCTTGTCCTTAAAAGTTGTTCAATCCGGCAGTACCAGCTTGTACCCGACAAATTTGGTTTTAACGGGTTTTTTTCAACATGAAAGACTAATTTTCGTCGGTCTTCTTGTAATTCTGGTGGTGACTGGCGTGATATTAAATGGTAAATGCCTTCCCGCTTTTTGTTCATTCCATATGTCTTTGTATCGGCTTCAACCACTCTTCTGGTGGTAGGTTTCAGTCTACTGTCACTTTTCCCCTGTTCCAATGGATTCTGATGTATTCCATATCGACTCCTATGTGTTCCTTAATAGCCCATGGTATTTCAACTTTTGTCCATTTCTTTGAAAATGCTACATACCTATATATAATGACGTTTTCTCGTATAGATCTACTATGCATATCTGTAATCTCACAACCTCGCTCTATCTACCTTTCTGTCCAGTTTTATAAATACAGATTTTAGCAGAGCGAGGTCACTTCTCAAAGTTTTATTTCTTCCCTAAGCAGTCCGATTTCGTGGTCTAGTCCATCGTTTCCCCCATAGATCTGCTTTTGTATCCGCCACAATCTGCTCACGGATATCTACTTTAGCAAGTTTCTCCTTGATTTCATTAAGGCTGTCATGTATGCCAGATAATTGTTGTAGAACAGTGCTCGCCTCGGCTGGTTGGTTATTACCTGTATCTTTAAGTTCATTTACACTGACATTAGATCCCATTTTCGTCGAAACTTTGTAAGATCTTTGGGACGATATAACTTAAGTATGTATCAATCCAAATATGTATAATGATTGACTGGAACCAAAGGCATAACATTGCACACTATTTGACCGTTATCGAAACTTATTAGCACATAAGATTTTGAAAAATTCTCCATCGTCGTTCACTTGCGTCTAATCAGTCCGACATAAGTCACGTGACCTTATTTATGCTTGTGTAAATGTTGTGTTCATGGATTTTTGTGCCACTATATCGAAGATTGTGTGACACATTACTTCGTTCTGTTTGTCTGTTCGAAAAATAATCTTAGTCACAACTATTGATCAATAAGTTACATGGGTTTTGATATTCCACATGTGTATTATTTACTACAAGACCTATATTTTTGCTTTCAAAAGTTTTTAGATTCATCTTTGGATATAACTTAACATTTAAGCAAAAGATAGCTTTAAAGTTATTGATTTTGGGTCAAAACTGTAATGTGGGGGGTTCATTTTAAGCATTTAGTAACAAAGAAGTACATCAACTGACCAGTTTACACCTGAATTTCAGCTGAATGTATTTGTGTGTGTGTGTGTGTTTGTGTGTGTGTGTGTGAAAATTTACTAATTAATTAAAACCTCATGACATTGACATTTGACATGTATCAGCGTATTTGTGGCCATGACACAATCGAAGATTCATATTGCATAATTGTATTTTTAAAAGCAACTGAATTGTTATAAAAATGAAACTATTACTACAATTGGTACAGTCCTAACATTATATTCAAGTGCACTTGACAAGTGCACTTAAAGTTTAGTTTTTCGTCCTGAAAATCAGTCATAAAGTTTAGTCAAGTGCACTTAATATCAAGTAATTCCGTCTTCAAGTTTACTATCACGTGACACCAAGTTTACTTTTCACGTTTGTTTATTACAATTATCCAGTTTCGCATAACACGATAGAAATAATTTTCTTATTATGTGCAATTGCATATTTTATAAAACATTGTTTTAACAGAAAATATAGTAAATGTACATGTATATAGAAAGTAAACTAAACTTGAAGTGCACTTGGGAGGAAACTTGGAATCAAATTTAGTACTAAAGTTGGAATCAAATTTAGTACTAAACTTAGAATCAAGTTTACTACCAAATTTGATTCCAAGTTTACTCTGTTGTCGCCAAGTAAACTTGAAAAGCACTCCTAAAGTTAACTTGAAGTGCACTTTATGTAAGGTTAGGACTGCACCTAACTGTAAGATAAAGAACAACAAACTCCGAATTCACTATATATCGGTCTCCTGGGTCCGGCGCCATAAACCGGCGCCGGACCCTAACCTTCTTCTGGTAAATTAATTGAAATTGGTAGCGTAATTATGACGTAAGATGGATTTTACCTAGCTAACGCTACCAATTCCAATAAATTCACCAGAGGGTCAGTAGACCGATATAAAGTGAATTCTGAGTTTATTGTTCTTTATTTTATGTTACTTCCCTTTGCAGGACTTTTTAGATGTTTGTCCATGAAGTTAAATTCTACATAACATAACACAAAAACTATAAGAGGTATCAACATGAAACGTCATAGAGAAATAATTTTTCTTAAATTGTGTATGGAGCATAATATAAAAAACTGTAAGAGGTATCAACATGAAACTTGATAGTTGATAGATAAATCTCAACGAGAAGTGCAGTGTACAAAAATCTTAACTTATTTGCATTATTTAAGGGGTTTTGTCCATTGTAATTTTTCATACCCTTTGACTGGAATTTTTCATATTTTGTCTTGAATATAACATAAAAGCTTAGAGAGGTATTAACATAAAACTTCACAATAATTCTCTTTTGCATAATTTAAAAGTTATTAACCTTCAACATTTTATTTTTCATACTGAAATTTTGTTAAAGGCATACTTTATTTTCTTTATTTTGAATGAAATATGGGGAAAAAGCAACCCCTATAGAACTAGCATTTATTTGGGAGCATCCATTGATTCTATCGATTCTCTTGGTTTTTTTATATTATATATGGTATGAAATATGAACTTTGGAAAATGGATACACCCAATTTGGTGTTTTTCTTGGTGCTGCTTGATTGGATCTGCTCTTCAAGGACTCTTATATCTTGATCTGTAAATGAGTTAAAACGCTTAGCAGGAGGATCTGTTCTATAGATGCTTTTATCAACAGAGACTGGGGTTAGGCATTTCTTGGACCGGCGAACCTGTTAAAGTGGGCTTAGTCAGTATAGAATCTATATTCTCCTCTGGCAGAAATGATACTGCTGGCATGTCTAGGACTAGATCTATTGAAGCTAAATTTTTTTCCGTATCGTCAAGGCTATTTAAGAAGTCCAATTCAAAAGGGAATCCTAGATTAAAGTTGGTTCAGTCATGATTCTCGATATCTACTGTAGTAATGATCGATAAAATGGACAGGCCGATCGATTTCTCTTAAAAATAGAGTTGCTCATATTTCTGATGTATTTTGTTTGAATATAATATTTTTTATATTAATGATAAGGAATGTATGTTTTTATTTTGTTGTAGGTTCTGAATTACAGCGCAATGCATATCGATATCGCAATATTCTATTAAAAGCAGTACACTACCTAGTAAGAGCGTGTAGACCCAGGCAAGCTCCGCCAATTGTATTATTAATGCGCCCTTCCTGTTGTAATCAGGTCCAAAAACAGTTAGAGACATAACATAACTTGGGTAAGGAAACAGAAGTTCAACGTCAGCAGGCTAACAGTAATGTAAATATATTGCGTTACATCATTTATTTCATGCATTTCAAATAATCTTAAGGTATATAAGTTCTATTTTCATTACAACCACTAGGCCGATGTCACTGCTGGTGGACTGATAGTCACCGAGGGAATCATAAGTCTACGTTTTAGTGCTTTTGTACTGACATGAAATATATACTTCAAATTTTCAGTCATCAAATTAAGTAAATCACTCTAAAACTAAGGAGTATCTCCCTCATGCATAGCTCTGTCCTTCGATAGATTCTTTGGTTCACTTTACGGTCACTTTGGCTTCAACACTGCTCTTCATATTTTTATATATTTTGAGAATTCCAATCATTTGGCCACGAGCATCACTGAAGAGACATAACTTGTCGAAATGCGCATATGGTGCACAAAATTAAAAGGTATATATGTTCTATTTTCCTCAATTACTTATCGGAACTTTATGAAAAGAGTCTTCTTTGGGAAAAAACACAACAGTTAAGAACCGGTCCAGCTAAAGGGATTCATGAAATTATGACGATGGGTGTCGATATCGAACAAAAAGTGGGCGTTCATCGCCGTTTATGATTTTAATACCCATTGGCAAAAAAGCTATTGCTATATTCCTGATTTTGGCATTCGGTAATGGTACCCTATACTTTACACTTGTATTGGCTTAAATATAGTTCAATGTCAACAGTGAAACCGTGATAATAATTACAAGTCTCGTATTATTCTGAACTAAGAAGTATACCTGTCTTGCACAGCTCTGTCCTTGGCTCTTACTTTAATGAGAATTGAGCGAATAGTTTAAATTTCAAATATTTGAAGCACTTTCGATTTCCACAGTTTCAACCTTGAGTATCACTGAAAAAACGCAAGTTGTTTTACGTGTACATGTACAGGGTGCACTTAAATTTATAAACGTATATATATATATTTATATTAATACAGTGCATTTACACGTATGTGATAAAAATTTTCCAGAACATCACCAAAACATTAAATCGTTCAGCTAAATATCGATAACATTAAAAATTCAATAATTGGTTATATTTTCTCTACATGTAGGGTTGTTTTTTTTATATATGAGAAGATACATCATTCTATGTCCTTAATTGAAGAACATTCTCAAAACGGGCACATGTCAAAAACATTATTATAAAGGTGAAACGCATGTCAATGTCTACTTCACATTCATTTTAATAAGCATCTAGGAAAGACTCTCAGGGGAGTTTCATCACCATCAGAACAGAAGAGTTATGTAGCTCATGTCCATTGAATAATGATACATCAAAGGAAGGTAACGATGTAGACCAGACAAATGTCCTGTCTCGAAACTCGGTTCTTGTTACCTAACTGTTATTTTGATAAATGAAGGCACAGGATCGGCATTGTTATCAATAGGTTGGACCTCTTATTGACGTTGGAGAGGACAGCAAAATAAAGTAGAAAAAAGAGGCAAATAACATCATTAGAATAATATTTGGAGTAATGGAAATCATGGTGAATTTATAAAAATATGTATCAAAATTAAAGTTATACATTTCGAGATGAGTGGGAAAATATGGAATGCTTATGATTGCATCATCTAGCATAAATCCTCTAACTTATTTCTATTCCTTTTCTATTTGATTTCCCATTTTAGCCTGTTAGCTTTTCCGGCAGTCTCGAACAAATGAAAAATAAGACAACTGAAAAATAGGATATAATTAGAAATTAGAAAGTCCATAATTTAAATTTTTACATTATTTTATGATAAATAAATATATATTTATATAAAACAATGCTATACATACTCAATAAAAAAAAACCCCAAAGATTATATAAACAATTTAGATAAACGTCTTTTAATATATTTTTAACATATATAAACATTTGCTGGTGATGTTTAGAAAAAGTACTAATATAAAGGCCGAAAACACAAAAAGTGAGAAAATACGATGCCCGATCCCAAATTTTGACCGTCCCTGACACACCAGTGTTCTGTCTTCCGGATGAGACAGTAAAAATGGAGGTCCCGTGTCACGGTAGGCATGGCGTGTAAAAGATCCCTCACTGTTTTGGGTGGGTCCGTTGCAAAGGTCTAAATTTGTATGCAATGCATCAGCGAGATGCCGTCCCCATATACGTGAAATAGTCGTGGAGTGACGTAGAACAATAATCAATCAACAACCAATAAAAACCAAATTTTGATGAAAGTGGATTTTAACCGTTCCTATGGCAATATTATATATATATATATTCAAATATTTGTTTTTTTGAGTGAATTTAACTACTTTACTATGCATGTGCATGCAAATGTTTAAATTATGACATTAAATTTCAGATTTACAGCAAATTCAGTTACTTTTTGGAAGTTCATTACATACGTATTTTTGAATCTACGTTAACATTACAAATCATAAGAGTAAGACTTTACTAGCGTAAGCATAAATTCTACTAAGCTTAAAATTTAACATCGTTTATTAACCAAGTGGCCGAAAATTTGTGAAAACAGTATTTATTGTTTATTACGCAACGTCTACCCTGTGGAAGATTTTACTTGATCTAATATAGATATTTCATTTGTATACACTTATACATGTACGTCTCCTAAATTTCAGCTTATTAAACAGCATTAAATACACACGTAAAACTACAACGTTCGTGGATCACTAGCGGAAACATTCGATGAGCAATAAATTCATTCATTCATTCATTAACAGTTCCTTAATGACTTTCATTTTCATTAAAATTGACAAAGAAAATTAAAATATCTTCAGTATGCTTAAATGTGTGTTTTCACTATGTAATGTGGGACATATCACGTCATATGTCTGTGTTTCTTTTTGGTATCGCTTTACGTCATAGTAGGCTGATCTGCAAGGTGTCCATAATGTTTGAGCAAGTATGTCGCGGTATATGCTGTCATATGCACGATATAAAGTCGTCGACAATGGCGTTTAGTAATGATCAAACGAAGAGACGCTCTCCAGAGTCGCTAATTTTGCGAAGAAAGCGAGACCAAAAACTTTGTGATAAAAATGTAAGATCATTTAGACATTTTCGGCTTGAAATAAAAATGTACGGATCCATGTCCCTTATAAATCTGTGACATACCAATTCTTTACAACATAATTTTAAGTAATGCCAAGAACACACATGCGCATCAAATACTTGCACCTGTTATCTCAAAACGTGTATTTGGTTGGTTGACTGATGTTTTACGTCGCTTTCAACAATTTTTCAGTTATATCCCAACATGGGAGCAAAAGGTAACCAACCTCTAAAACATGGTGGGGCAATCCAGGATTCGAAGTGGGATCGTCGACGCCGATGTGTTTAGGAAATTTATTTCATACCCATTGAATTTTAAATTTTTATGCAAATAAATGTAAAAGCAAACTTCGTTAGTAAACTTGCAGTTTTTCCTCCCCCCCCCCAAAAAAAAAAAATAATAATAAAAGGCAACAATTGCAGCCAGTATTGTTTGATCTAGGATGCACCATTAAGAGACATTTAAGCAGTTTAATAGTATCCGCTGGACGTGGGGTTGTATCCCCTATCAGCTTTCTCGTTGAAACTGACACCTAAATCGCCGATAGCTCAGTTAGAATTGGACAGGGTATGAGGAATGGTTGTCCCAATAAATCATATTTTTCACAAGAGAAGCGTCCATGGGTTTATACAATTTCTCTTAATTTTATGTTCGCTAACTGACGTTTAATTTATCTATTCTATTCTTAACATCCCTTCCAATATATTTTAGCGGCATGACATTAATTATTAAAGTAGTCACAATCACCAGGCCAGGATTGAGATGATATCTATGAACCCGTTGATCTAAAATCAATCGTTTCACGACGTTTAGAAATATGTCCAAGACCATGATTTGAACTAGCTTCAATTTTTCGCCACACCAAACGTTATTAATTATCGGCTATTTATTTTGTTTGGTGGGGCTTCAATGCCGTGACTATGCTGGCTTCGGCGCAAGGCCGATTGTGAATCAGAATCGGCATTTTTTTGCACAATTGCAGGAAATAAGGTCACAGGTAAGTAGTACATACCTTATACATCTAATTATTAAAAATTATTATTACAATAGAACTTTTAAAACATATTCAACTTGGAGTTAGGTTAATGGAACGGCCCTTTCAATGTCCATTTTTGCCAATTTTTGGCGCTAAAATGTCACGATATAGCCATTTTCTTTAGTTTATTTATGTGCTACACAAGCCTTATTATAATGTTTACTACGACTTTCCTTAAAGGAAATTTATCCCAAATAAGGAAATCATGTGACATCGCGACTCATTTATCCCCATGACGTCATTGCAAATGGCCGACAGATAAAGTTTTCAAATTGCTACGAAAGATTACACGTGGAATAATGTATGTTAAATGGATATTTTACAAGAAAGCTTGCAGTTTGTAATTGTTATGAGGTATGTACTACTTACCTGTGACCATATTTCCTGCAATTGTGCAAAAATGCCGATTGTGATTCACAATCGGCCTTGCGCCGAAGCCAGCATTGAAGCCCCACCAAACAAAATAAATAGCCGATAATAAATAACGTTTGGTGTGGCGAAAAATTGAAGCTAGATTTGAACGTACATGATATGATCTTAACATGTACATGTCAGCAAGTATCGACACGAAAGCGTTTGAAAGAGTGCAGGGAAATACATTTAATTCAGATGTAGACACTCGGTATCGTGCATAACGAAGGTGTTCATACTTGCTGTGTGTTCAGTCCTGTGTCATACACAGAAGCACTTGTCAAAATGTAAGTGAATTTTGATCATCCGTAAAATACAGATATGTTTAAACGAGGATAAAAACCGAATAGAATTTTGCAGTTACAATCAGTGGCATTTGGCAACTGATTGTGTAGAATAGATTTTGTGTTAAAACAACCAAACATACAAATGACAAAAAACAACAATTTAGCGTGAAGTATTCAATTTTGACGTCAGCAATAACACGATCATAACGTAGGCGCTGTTTCAGTTCTGGAGAAACATATGATTTTCTCCCACTACGGACAGAAATATCTATAAAAATAGCTGGGAAAGATTTCCTTATCTTTATGGGGTGATGTAAGATAACAAATTCACGTGAGCATTTTCGAACTATTTCTTTTGTTTTCGTCCTTCGACCCTTTCTACCAGCAAATCCGCAAAAACTGCTACTCAATTGCAATTGCATTCTTCTATATCTAAAACACCAGCAAATGTCGAAAAAAAAAAATACAGAACCTACCTCAGTACCTGCCATCTATCCTCAAATTCAGAGCAGAATTTCTCCTGGAACGCACATTCAAATCATCCAATTCACTCTATTTTCACGGAGCGTCTATCCATGGAGGTACTTTTAAAATTAATATCATAACACTAGCAATTGTTAAATGTTGTGTAGTCTTACACTCGTGCACATCTCTACAGACAATAGTACAATACTGTACAGTGGGCTGTGACATCGTGTGCGCGCGCTTGATGACGTCAAATACGGAGTTGGAAAAGACAGGACATTTAGTATTAAATATATTGTGTAAAGTTTGATTATCGATTTATTATATTGATTTCATTCATATAATTGTCTAATTGTTCAATATATCTTTAAAACTTATTTCGCCGTATGGTTTATTTACAATGGCGGCAAATGGAATGTGAGGCGGTGATGGAGTGAGTAAATCGGCTTCATTCATAATCACTCGATATTTTCATCCGCTACTATAAAGTTTACTACGATGATATAAGCGTTGCAGGATTCGTAAACTAACGTGGGAGAAAAATCTCGTGTCAAAATCTCGGTCCTCCACAACTCGGCAAGCCTCGTTGTGGAGGACCGAGATTTTTGACACTCAGGTTAGGATATCTCTGTCCATCACTGATGGTGGTGATCGATTCTATTAATCTTCAAATACTTAAGGTCAAGTATGGGACGTATCGTACCCTCTCCTTTAGCTTTCCAGGTGCATTGTAATTATCATATCCAAATGTTTATCAAGTGGTAATTTCAAATCACATGCCCTATCTACATATAGTAAAAAAAGAAAGATAATCCAAATATAGAAATGGTTTGTGTTCCCATTTAATTATCAATACTGCATTAGCATATCGAAATGTGTTACATACATACCACATCTATTCTGATAACATACCTGGCAATTCATGCTACAGCGAACAGTTATTGTAATATCATACCAAATCTATATGTACGCTCAATTCGTCACGTTTGACCGGTTACAGTAGCTTGCACGGAGCATACGAAGGCTTTTACGACAAGTCCTCGCATGTAAAAAGAAATTTGCCGAAGTATGTTAAATGGTCTATGAGCGGAGAAATGCGCTCGTATATTTTGGTTTCGGTAATCTTTCAAAAGCTACAAAACCGAGTGAATCGAAGGTAACGTGACTCTCAACGGTTCTATGCATCAGTCCGCATCACATCAACAGAGAGGGACAATGGAGGAATATTAATTTTAGGATGTTCCTGAATGCAGGTCCCAGACAACGGGGTCTTTTGCAGCATGTGTGCGATCTATTTTTCGGTGGCTGGGCGTCCGACTGTCTGTTGTTGTACTGGACCCGTTTCATGAAAACCTGGTCGTAAGCGTAGTCGGGCCTAACTTTCGGACTTAGCTAAATTTTCGAGCTAACTTGCGTTTCACCAAAGGGCGTAAAATGGTCAAAGGCCTAAAGTTGGGCTAAAAACTTGCGCCTGGAGAGAGGCAGTCGTTTAGTCTAAGCCTAGATATGGCTGCCATAATAATACGTGGATATCAATATAGACAAATTAGACGAGAAAGAGTATATAAAGACCGCACTAACCAACTTGAATGTTTGGCAAATGTCGAGTTAATAAGCTGCTATCGTTTTCCACGGCATATTATATTAGATATAATTAAAGAAGTCGAACCAATAATCAACGGACCAACAAATCGGGCATTTCCCGTCTCAAGTCACACACAGGTAAAGTTTTACATTCATTTTGTAAATGTTATGCTGCAGTATGTTTGCGAATCATATGTATTAAATGTCATTTTCCTACTTTCATTTAATAATTGATGAATTATTCATTTTCTGTCTTCGCAAGCTCGTCCAAACAGTATTATTAGTATGCACTACCTGACGTTAAGAGTGCCAAAAACTTCTATTTTGTTAATTTCGATCACATCTGTTCATACATCATAACAACATGATATCTGTAAGTGCAAAACATGCTACACACACATACATGATATTAATTATTGAACTGCGGTCAAAGGAAAGGCTATAAGTTCGCGACAGTTATGACGTCATAATTATTTCCCAATTAAGAGATGTCTATGAACTCGAATCCATTTAAAGATAATATTTCAGTTTTCCAGCGAAAAGTTATGTTGATTTCTTTTAATTCTTTGAGAGAGGTGTACGGAAATATAATGATACTTAGATGAAAGTCGGAAGGCTAATATCAAGCATAAGATTTCAAAGTGAGGGGAAATACCAACCAATACTCTTCGTAAAAGAGATCAAGTAAAATAACATCCCCCGAATTATCTTGTGTTTTATATCGCTTCTAGAGCTTTCAGATATGTCTTTATTATCATAAAAATTAAAAGTAGAATCCAATCTAGTTAATATATTTTAATTATCAATTATTTTTATTTACAGGTGTTAGTCACAGAACGCTACCTTGCTAAAGGTGATTTTTATTCAGAGGTCGTGGTCTTGCATGATATATCCAGATCATTAGTCTGTAGGCCTTGTTTTGACGGCTATAAATGTGTTTGGTTAGAGTCTGACACTGCTAAATGTCAATTACATATCGATACAACGTTGTGGAATTTGTTATAATGATATTAATGGGGGTTTTTTTTTCCAAAACTGATTTTTACCATTATTACTTTCTGCAGTATACACGCTATCCATGTAGTCCCGCGATACTTTCCTTTAGGAAAAGTGATAGTATGATTTATAGTTCGATACTGATGTTAAATGGCATTGCGTAGAAAGTCTCATAGCTACAAGACACACAAACATACACCCTCTCACACACTCTGACCTATTCTCACATGTAAATACATGTAGCAGCACTCGAGTAAATAAAAAACAGCATAATTCTCTTCTCCTTTAATATACAGTTATTTCATGGCTATTTGCAACCCCCCCCCCTCCACTAATTCATGGGGGAATGTATATTCCGTATAAAATCTTCTATATATGTTTTATAAATAAGGTATATGTTCATTCATAGTGTAAAGTAAAACATACCTTCGGCCTCGGGTAACAGTTTCCCAGATCTTCTCCACTACCTCGGGACAATAGTTTGACTGTTCCCGAGTAGCCATGAAATAACTGTTTTATTACCTAATTCATTGTGTGGTTAAGAATTAGTATAGCGTTATGACATCATTTGTGTCATGGAAGTAAAGAAATGACTTACTTTTGCGACGTCAATTGAGCGCTTTATCACGAAAACGCTTTCGCTTTGGGTAACGGTTTGTCACGTGACCGGGAAACAGCTTTACTGTTACCCTCTTGCCCTGACTGTTACCCTCTTGCCCTGACTGTTACCCATTTGCATAGAAAAAGACGAATTTATTGTGAAACAGCAGAAAATACGTAATATTAATTTATGTAGTCAATTAGGTAATAAAATTCATTGTTCAATTCGGGTACCAATTTTTGGTTAAATTACAACCAATATGCGAATTATGTAATTCATCCTAACTGTAATATATATGTATTTTTATCGGCTTCACCTCATACCCTCGCATGGTCCACCTCCTGTCTGAGAGAATGATTTCATTTCTCTGCTTCCTTCTTTCTAGTATAAGTTTTTGAGTCCTTCCATCTCTTTTTTTATTTTATATATATTTTTTATTGTTGTGACATTAACAGCATTTACTTACAATAAATGATGAAATTCTGTACCATTATATATTTTATGAAACCTACATTTCAGACGTTGGTGAATCTGATCGCAGTTTGTAATTTGAAGTCAACTAATTCTACATCTGTATTTGTCTCTTAGATGACTTATTTCATGCCAATGACATGTCACATGTCACGGTAGGGTTGATATCGGACAAAATACCACACCACAGACGGATCTAGAATTTTTCGAAAAGGGGGGATGCGCATTCCCATGACCTATTTTTTCTACTAATAGGCGGGGAAGGGGGTGTTGCAGCCTAAAACTTTGCCGAAAGTGACGGGGTTTTTGTTGTAATATTTTCTCACCATAAGAGAGGGAGGTAGCAAGTCTTGCAACTCTCTCTCTCTCTCTAAATCCACCAATGCATACCATACCTTTCCACTAATTCATGGGGGGAATGTATATTTCGTATAAATTTTCTATATATGTTTTATAAATAACGTATATGTTCATTCATAGTGTAAAGTAATACATATATCTACATGTATTGTCAGTTGTTAATTTTACATTTAACGTTCATTACTCATAATTATCCTTTACAAATATTTAGATTGTTTATATGATAAGTTAATCATGTTATTTTTATAGTATCCATCGTGTATGTTGATTTATAAACTTGTATAAAATATGAATATATGTTTAAAAGCATATGGAGAAATCATTACAACGTTGGTAATTTGCATAGCTGTTATATTGGTCGCGAACTAACAACATGTCCGTATAGAACTCATGTAGTGATCACGGAATCAAACGCATATAGCAGACTTACCCCTGTCTAAACTCACGTTCCCATTATCACAATTTATTCTCCATATTCGTTTCTTTTCAACATACCAACTTCCAGTGTAACTGATATGATACTCGAAGTTATTTTAATAAACATTTAAAGCGAAGAACCCCATTCAAACCATTATAAACAAGACAAAAATCTTGGGAAATCACACAGAATCCACCTCTTCACTTCAAATTTCAATGATACGTTAAAGGCATCATTAGTCCCATCAACGGAAACGATACATACAGATATGTAAATCTGGAATTCGCTGCCAGATCTTTTTTTTTTTTTTTTTTTAATATTTACCGAATTTTGGTTTTATTTTTTTTTTTACATTCTGGGGATGAGTCACCGAAGGGTATATAAATGAAATGCATATCTACAGGATTCCTTTTATTTTCCCCTCGTTCTATAAATAGAAATGACAGGTTTCGATCATTTCTTAATCCCGTTGTTACTCTGTAATACAAATATTTAAAGCTTAAATCAGATCAAGAGAGTTGACAAGTAAATCCATAAACATATAACATGCAGATAAATGAAAAGACAGATAGCTTTTCGGGACTTCCTCCCATGTCACCTTTTTTTCTTTTCAGATGTTATGAATGGTGTCAATTTCACGAATAGTAAATCCGATTTTTCCATTACCCTTTCCTTAGTGCCTTGAGCTCATTCTCGCACCAATTAGTTTTTCTTTTTTTCAAATGCTATGTCAATAGTCATTGCGCCTTTAAAATTATCGTATGCTTTTTTTTTTCTTTTTCTGATACTACGACATCAATGACATCATTCCTGCAAAGCCAAAGACACAACAACATAGGGTGTCACACCCACTAAGGGCCTTATTGTTTATTTATAGTCAAACGAAAGTTGAAATAACGCATACGTAAACCTTAAAATTTGGGCCTAATAAAATGTCTAAATATGGCAACCTATGCCCGGATGTACCCCCTTTAATGAAACGGACTTGGGTCGTAAGTCACGAGAATAGGCCTAGTCCTAGGTCTAAAGCTAAGCCCCTTTGATGAAACAGCGTCCTGGCTATCGCCCTCTGGAAGGAGTGTCACTGATCACGGGAGAAATCTGACAATCGTCTTGGCTACCACCCTCTGGAAGGAGAAAAATCTGACAATCGTCCTGACTACCACCCTCTGGAAGGAGGAAAATTCTGACAATCGTTCTGGTTATCGCCTTCTAGAAGGAGGAAAAATCTGAAAATCGTCATGGCTATCGTCCTCTGGAAGGAGGAGAAATCTAACAAACGTCCTGGTTATCGCCCTCTGGAAGGAGGAGAAATCTGACAATCGTCTTGGCTATCGCCCAGTGGAAGGCGTGTCACTGATCACGGGAAAAATCTGACAATCATCTTGGCTATCGGCAGAGCCCTGGAAGCGGGCGGAGCCCCCGGAAGCTCCTGCATTTATGGCTTTTTAGAACCCATTTTCGTGACTCCAAAATAGGTTAAATGTTTTGTGACCAGACATTTTTGGCTGTGCTTTATGGTATATCAGAGGTCGATTTCAGGCATGATTGTTTCTATTAGAGGTAGATGTGGCTCAACTGTACGACAAGAAATCTGAACTTGTCTTCCCCGGGTATGCATGCAAAGTGAATATGTAACATCCCCCGGGTCAACAAGTCCAAGTAGGAAAAAAATAGAAAAAATATCCGATCAAACCCAAATGTCAGGTGCACATCTTACACACCAAGTACCGAGAAACGCTCCGGGTAAAGAAACGGACAATGCTGAACATAAATTATTTAATTGGGGTGCCATCGACATTCGTGAAATGTCTATCAAAGGAGAAATAAATAGTCATTTCATCAGTCACTCCCACCTGGATAAAAACCCTAGAAGCGGATGCAGCAATTTTTGAAAGGGAAGGTTAACACTGGTCCGCAGAATATATCAAAATGACTCGGTAAAATATTCTGTCGAAAAGAGGTCAGTCCCAAACTCCAGCCCCTTCTAGATCCGCCAAAATTTATATAATCGCGTAGTACTGGTTGAAAATTGAAAAATTAATTGCCCCGTCTCTGTATAATTGCTCAGCTCTGTTCCGTGATAAAGTTTGAAATACTAGTAGTTAAACATAAAATACAATTCTTCGTCATTTTTTGTGTAAACTAAACAATGAGAGAAACTACGTGGAAATGAGTTGCATGCGCCGATCCAGCGGTGGGGTGGGGGGTGGGTGACCGGAACCCCCCCCCCCCTGCTCGAATCCGAAAAGTTTACAAAAAAAGGTAATATTTGGGCATCTTTGGGGTTGGACCCTTTCTTGGTTGGACCCTCTGACAAAAATTTCTGAATCCGCGCATGGGTTGTTACAATGATTGAAAATTGATACACCAGTATTGAAGCATCATTCTATTACATGTATTCTAAAGGAATATATTAATAGAATCTAGCACTAGTTTGAGTTCCAGATAGAAAAAGATCAGTCGAGGGTTGGATGAATCAACAAATCTCAACCGAGGCGTTAGCCGAGGTTGAGATATGATGATTCATCTAGCCCGATTCATTCAGCTTCTTGTCTGGAGCCATTGTATTACACAATACTCCAGCCTCGTGGTACTGATGGGTTTAATACCCGAAATGACATCGGAATGTTTATTTCCGGAATCGTGGAATGTATTTCGATCAGTAAATATTTAACTGATCAATTTTAAGACAATTAATGCTGCATTGCATTTGACAAATATTTAATCACACGTAGTTTTATGATCAGGATTTAACTTTTCATTTTACATTGTGTGCAGATGGACAGTGATTGAATGTGTGCTACCTATGATTGACCAAAATTAGGGGGGGGGCGTACGCCCCTTTCGCCCCCACTGAATCCGCCACTGTAGCCATGAAATAACTGTTTTATTACCTAATCCATTGTGTGATTAATAATTGGTATAGCGTTATGACATCATTTGTATCATGGAAGTAAACAAATGACTTACTTTTGCGACGTCAATTGAGCGCTTTATTACGAAAACGCTTTCGCTTTGGGTAACAGTTTGTCACGTGATCGGGAAACAGTTTTACTGTTTACCCTCTTGCCCTGACTGTTACTCATTTGCATATAAAAAGGCGAATTTATTGTGAAACAGCATAAAATACGTAATACTAATTTACGTAGTCAATTAGGTAATAAACTTCATCGTTTAATTCGGGTACCAATTTTTGGTCAAATTACAACCAAAATGTGAATTATGTAATTCATCCTAACTGTAATATATATGTATTTTTATCGGCTTCACCTCATACCCTCGCATGGTCCACCTCCTGTCTGAGAGAATGATTTCATTTCTCTGCTTCCTTCTTTCTAGTATAAGTTTTTGAGTCCTTCCATCTCTTTTTTTATTTCATCTATTGTTTTGTTGCATGTTGTGACATTAACAGCATTCACCTACAAGAAATGATGAAATTCTGTACCATTAAATATTTTATGAAACCTACATTTCAGACGTTGGTGAATCTGATTGAAGTTTGTAATTTGAAGTCAACTGATTCTACATCTATATTTGTCTCATTAGCAACGGAAACGATAAACACAGATAGGTAAATCCGGAATTCGCAGCCAGATTTTTTTTTAATATTTACCAAAAAGTTTTGTTTTTTGTGCATTCTGGGGATGAGTCACCGAAGGGTATATAAATGAAATGCATATCTATAGGATTCCTTTTATTTTCCCCTCGTTCTAGAAATAGAAATGACAGGTTTCGATCATTTCTTAATCCTGTTGTTGCTCTGTAATGCAAATATTTAAAGTTTAAATCAGATCAATACAGTTGACAAGTAAATCCATAAACATATAACATGCAGATAAATGAAAAGACAGATAGCTTTTCGGGACTTCCACCTTTTTTTTTCTTTTCAGATGTTATGAATGGTGTCAATTTCACGAATAGTAAATCCGATTTTTCCATTACCCTTTCCTTAGTGCCTTGAGCTCATTCTCGCACCAATTAGTTTTTCTTTTTTCAAAGGCTATGTCAATAGTCATTGTGCCTTTAAAATTATCGTATGTTTTTTTTTCTTTTTCTCACACTACGTAACAATGACATCATTCTTGCAAAGCCAAAGACACAACAATATAAGGTGTCACACCCACTAAGGGCCTTATTGTTTATTTATAGTCAAACGAAAGTTGAAATAACGCATTCGTAAACCTTGAAATCTGGGCCTAATGAAATGTCTAAATATGGCAACCTCTGCCTGGATGTACCCCCTTTAATGAAACGGACTTGAGTCGTAAGTCACGAGAATAGGCCTAGTCCTAGGTCTAAAGCTAAGCCCCTTTGATGAAACAGCGTCCTGGCTATCGCCCTCTGGAAGGAGTGTTACTGATCACGGGAGAAATCTGACAATCGTCTTGGCTACCACCCTCTGGAAGGAGAAAAATCTGACAATCGTCCTGGCTACCACCCTCTTGAAGGAGGAAAATTCTGACAATCGTTCTGGCTATCGCCGTCTGGAAGGAGGAAAAATCTGAAAATCGTCATGGCTATCGTCCTCTGGAAGGAGGAGAAATCTGACAAATGTCCTGGTTATCGCCCTCTGGAAGGAGGAGAAATCTGACAATCGTCTTGGCTATTGCCCAGTGGAAGGCGTGTAACTGATCACAGGAAAAATCTGACAATCATCTTGGCTATCGCCCTCTGGAAGGAGGAATAATCTGACAATCGTCCTGGCTATCGCCCTCTAGAAGGAGGAAAAATCTGACAATCGTCCTGGCTATCGTCCTCTGGAAGGAGGAGAAATCTGACAATTGTCCTGGCTATCAGTCTTTGGAAGGAGGAGAAATCTGACAATCGTCTTGGCTATCGCCCACTGGAAGGAGTGTCACTGATCACGGGAAAAGTCTGACAATCGTCTTGGCTATCGCCCTCTGGAAGGAGGAGAAATCTGACAATCGACATTGCCTTACAACTGTAGAAAACGTTATTCGAATCAACACTGATTACGCATTTGATGTACTACTTTAATCGTAAATCATTATCATTAATACTTGGCATGATTCTGTGAAAGTTTTATGCAGATTTACATAAAAAAAGGCAATTTTAATTCTGCAGTTTGATGAAATACTTGATGTGCATGACGTTTACTATAGACTTGAAAATGTAGTTGCCCTTGTAACTCTGATTTCTATGAATTTTTCATATCATATGTAATACATATATAAAATACGCTGTCAAACATTTTGGCCGCTATTCGGTTCACACTTCATGCTACTCTGTTTTATCAATTAAAATACAATAATGTCATTGCAGTGGGTGTGATATATTGGCAAGGAATTCGTACCACTCTATGACATCTGATCTTTCTCCCGCGTGTCCCTTATTCTCTACGTTGTATTTTTGTCCCGTTGTATAGACGTTACTATAAATTCTCGGACTTTTAACTTTATTTAACTAATTTACTTACATTTTACATCCCGTTAAGAATTTACTTTGTGTTCATAGCTGAAAAAAATCTGGTTTTCAAATTTAATAACCGAAAACTGAAACCATGTACATTATCAGCATAACTGAAATGTAAATAGGTATGTTTGATACTAGATATTTAAATTATAAATAATACAGATATTTTATTATGCCATTTCCGGTCCGGTAACGCCGGCCTGTAGTATGCAATAGCGTAGACCAGGGCTGGGGTTACGGATACGAGGTTTTCTTGATTAAGAATTTCGAGCTTCAGCAGATGGAAGCATCTTGGATTTAATGTAATTATCTTCATTTTCCATGGATAGTTTCAAAATATTTTATTACATTTAGGTCTTAACATCTAGGTTTGCTTGAAAGCATTGGATCCTGGTCATTCAGTATGCTGTATTGGTATTAGATCAATGACTTATACTGTAGATAATGCGCCAGATAATTATAAAGTTCTGCAATGAGTTGTCAAACTCAGAAATAGCGTTTTCCTTCACAACATTCTGAAAAGTTATTGAAAAGTGGATTTTAAATGTTCTAAAAACGGGCACACCAAATCCCGTTACACACCTTTTTCATATTGATAAGTTTTCGTGCAGAAAGATCGCTTGTGTCACGTCTCTTTGATTATTTAAAATATTTTAGAAATAAATCTTATTCTCGTATTTTATCATGTAATTCTATTCAAGGTGTTCATTTTAATGAACTTCATACTTTTTGATCGGTTTGTATTATTATTATCATTTACATGCGATCATTTTAACCTGGTATGTTATATTTTAATACTGACTAAAATGTAAAGATGTTTGTATTGTATTCATTTAGTACATAGAGACTGATTTTACCCTTAATGTTCTTTGTTTTTAAATGGTTTTCTTTCTTGACGGAGTGCAGCTCATTACTGGTGTGGTTCATCTATGTAATCTAACTTACGACACACCTTGCTTTCTCGTAAAGAAAGCTGTTTAATAAGATGAACATTTATCAAAAATGTATTAATGAGCAATAAATCAATTTGGTACACACAGGATACACACCTTTCAGTGGGAGAGTCGTAAGTTTTATTAAATGTCTGGAGTGCTACGACATATGATTACCCAGGAATCATTTATTTTCCTAATTCATGTTTCAAAGGGATCACAGTAAACATGGCCCATGAAGGCAAATTTATAACTTACTGTCAAAATTGATGCTTAATCTCAAAGATACTAGTGCAGTGTATCGGATCCGTCTGAGATTTATTGTTATCCCTATAGAATATTTAACGTACAGCTGACATTCAACTTAGAAACTGTTATCACTAAATTGTTATTTCTAAAGCACTTTTAGTTTGTTGGTTTCAACGAATACATGTACATGATCAAACTTCCTTTTTTTAGCAAATGTTCAAACTGTGGAGCAACATGCACACCTATTGAAAATTGGGTTAATTGAAATAAATATCAATGTCAAAGAAGTCAAAATCTACAGTCGCCAGGTTTTTACGATAAATCACTAGGTAGACCCAAGAACTGAAGTTACCATATAACGGTGCATCCATTCATTTTTGGAACAATCATTTGTAGATGTTTCAGTTACTGTTTTGGGCCAAAATAGCAGTGTTTTACCGTACAGACAAACTGATTTCTTGCATGGATTGATTGATTGATTTTTGTTTAACGCCATACTACGAATATTTCACGTATATGGTGACGGCACCTGCCTGATGCGGGGCATACTAATTTTGACCTTTGCAACGGACCCACCCGAAGCAGTGCATACCACGACACAGGGCCTTGGTTTTACTCTCATCCAAAAGACACCGGCATGACCAGAGCAGGACTCGCTCCTCGACCTCGGCACCAGGAGGCGAGAATAAACATGCACAAATAATATGCCTACACCTACAGTACGAAATGATATTCTATAATTCTCAGGTAAACATTTAATTGATACAAAACAGTAATTCTCTGAAAAAAAAGTCCAGGGTGCACGTAAAATCTAAGGGGTATTGGCTGGCAATTCACGTGTGTTACAAAAGTCATTAAGTGTAGGTTAGGGCGTTCAATACTGAAAAGTAGGTTAAGGTCTACAAGATTAAATGTACAAATGATGTGACCTACAATTTGTAATCAGTTAACTCTCCGCATTTCAAGGAATCTAAAGTACAAAACTATGTGATTTGTGTAATGCTGTAAAAATGCATATAAATAAATTTCAACAATTCAAATGGATGTTGTGTTGACAGTTGGTTTATGAAATACTTCCAACACAGTTATATAAAAGTTAATTGATAATTTGTAATATTCCTTTCTCAAATTATTCCCCGAAAAGGCATTTAGATGACTGAATACCACTTCCGTCTTCATGATAAAGATACTGCTGAGAGAACTCAATGTTATTTATGGACAGCGCTATGTCAGCTACGCTTCTCAACATTAATACAGTTCAAAAAGATAATAGTGATTCCATGGCGCAAATATTCTGATCTAAAACAGAAATAGGCAATATCTTAAATTTTAAGTAAGTTAAAAGAATTGTTAATGTAGGGCACACACCAAATAATTATATCAAAGAAGGAATTGGACCGGGACAGTCTTCTTCTAAGATTGTTCTAGGGCAATGCGTACCGAGCATTAATTGAAATCGGTGGGGTTTTTTTTATTTTGACGGAACATATATATATATATAAATTCTGATTGAGCGAGGAAATTTAAAGTACTTTTTAAGTCGGGAGACTGCAGAAAAAAGAACACTATGCATTATACTCGGAAGCCAGACCGCAGTAGAGTCTTGTTACAAGTAAATCATCTAACACTCTAAATCATCTGATTTATCCCCATAATACGTACACAAATGTTTAAAAAGTCAAGTATTTTCTTTGAATAAAATATTTGAAAATAAAACTGGTTGTCAGGCGAAGATACATTGTATTATCCAGTCTGATTGCTCTTGTTACTTATATGTCACCTGCCAGATTCTGAAATCAGTACAGCCTCATACGGGGAGATTACCTGCAAAATGCGTGTTGAATAATTCAGACAAGTTTTCGCGAAATAACGGTATCTGTTTTTAAATTGATTCTTTATTTGCAATAATCTACTTATCAAGCATGTTATTAACTTCACTATCAGTCTGCTGTGATCGTTTAAATGAATGTTCAGCTTTGACGCTATGAATGCATTCATAACACAACACATGCTTATCACTCGCAAGGTAAGTTTGTCAAATGACTATACTGTGTGGACAGTAAATGTAGAATATTTCAAGTAAAGCTATAGTAGCCAAGTAAGACAGTCCGAAAAAAAACCTGCATTCAGAGACCCGATTTTAATCTAGTGAGACGTTATATTAAACGGTTACAAACTGACGAGTTATTCTTATGATTATATCCTAAAAGAGTTGTCTTTCTTTGCATCAAGATCTCCACCGTTTTATATTACTTACAAATAAACATTCTGACTACACAAAACGTTAGGAAGGACCATCTGCTGGAAAGAGGTCCCCAAAGATGATAAATTGAACCCAAAAAGGAAATATAATCATAAAATCTTCTGATTTGTTCAATTTATTTTATTCGTCATCAAGAAAGTTCTTTAAAAAGCTTTAAAGCCTTGTCTGATTTTTTTTTATTTATCTTTATATTTGTTCATTTGTTTTTTTATTTTAATTCTATTTTTTTTTTAATTTTTAGAAAATCTGAAGAATGGAAGGAACAAATTTTACCTTTTCACAATCAATATAAAAATTAAATCAATCTTTGTAACAGTTCAATGATACGATATAGATGTGACGACTGTGCTGGTATAGGAATAAAACCACTTACCGGCTAATCAACTGCTGTTATTTCAGAGATTTTTGACATTATTGTGTTGGACAGGAAGGTTTTATTATTAAAGTTTTATTATTTATTATTAGTTTTTGTTTTGGGGTTTTTTTAGCTCACCTGAGCCGAAGGCTCAAGTGAGCTATTGTGATCAATCACCGTCCTTCGTCCGTCGTCCGTCCGTCGTCCGTCGTTAACTTTTCACATTTTCGACTTCTCCATAACCACTGAACAGAATTTGATGAAACTTGATAAGCATGTAGTACTCATGGTCTCCTACAAGTGTTGTTGTTTTTCGTCCGGATTCATCAATAGGTGGCGCCACCACAGACAAAAGTAGGTCAAAGACGGTACCCTCCTTTGGCAAACTTCTTCTTCAGACAGGGGGCATACAGAGACAAACCGAATGCATAGGAATGATCTAGAGGGATGTGTGAAGAAGTGTTGTTATTTTTGGTTCTGTTCCGAAATCAAATTTTTGACGTTTTTTTGTACTTGGTAGTTTTAATGCAGAAAAGAGGTATTTTTTTCTTTTAGTAAACATTGATGCATTAATTTGGTTTAATTTGATCGTTTTGATGGTAAGAAATACTACTGCGAAGAAAATTTTTCAATATTTTATGTTTTGGATTTTTTTATGAATTTTTTAAGACTTTCAAGAAAAAAGGGGGGGGGGGGTGGTGGGATAATTGGTGTAAACATTTCACAGTTTGAACTTTTTCTTCGGAACCCCTTGCTGGAATTCAATGAAACTTGGCATGCATCAAATACTCAAGGTCCCCGACAAATGTGGTCATCTTTGTCAGGATCCATGAACAGGTGGCACCACCACAGACAAAAGTAGGTCACAGAGGGTACCCTCCTTTGACAAACTTCTTATTCAGATCGGGTGCATACAGCGACAAACCGACTGCATAGGAATGATTAAGAGGCATATGGGAAGAGGTGTTGATATATTTGGTTCCATTCCGAAATCAAATTTTTGACGTTTTTTCATTTTTATTTTGGACTTTGTTATTTTAATGCATTAAAGAGTTATTATTTTCTTTTAGTAAACATTGATGCATTGGTTTCATTTAATCATTTCTATGGTAAGGAATGCTGGTGCGAAGGAATTTTTTTCAATATCTCGATTTTTGATTTTTTTATGAATTTTTTAAGACTTCCAAGAAAGGGGGGGGGCAATTTTTCATATCTTCAACTTGATCATCTAGCTGTTCAGGTGAGCGATATAGGCCCATTTGGGCCTCTTGTTTTGTTTTTGTTTTGTTTTGTTGGGGGAGGGGGGTGTTTTCTTTTGGCATTACAATATCTGAGAGAACTATGTCATTTTCTAATTCATTTTAATTCCTTCGTCATAGTAATTGTAAAAGAGGAAATAAAATCCTTGTTTAAAAAAGGGACTATGCGGCAAATGATGTAGAAAGATTTTAGATATACATTCTTATTTACAGTAAAATGCCTAATGATTGACCTATCCTTTTCATTGTTATTATTCCATATTATATTTAGTTAAAATTACTTGGAAATGTATTTAATTCTGAGATAAATTTATCAATAGATATTACATATATTTCGATTGCCTGTTGATTATTATATTTCGTAACTCCACGATCACTTAAATGGTGACGCCATCTTCCTAAGGAATTGCATAGATATTTACAGCAAAACAAACCGAAACGCGGGTGGAGTTTTTACTGGTCACATCTACAATGAAAAGGAACCTTGGATTTTAAGGTCTAATCCAAAAGACAGGACACTGGTTTGCACATGGCGGTAGTTGAAACCGCTACATTTTCCTTACGGTACTACAAAATCCCTCATTCATTTAATTCTTTCATATATAGGAATGCGTGTAACACTTGTAAAATGCTTTCACCAATGATGTAGGAGTAAAAGTATGTATAAATGTATTACTGTTGAGATTTCTGAGTGACGGATTCATTTTAATGCAACATTATAGTCTTATTGGTATATAGGTACAATGTATTGTATCCTCATACAAAAATACTCAAAAGAAACCCTTTTAGTGCAAGTTCTTCCTATGAGTGTTTCACGACTTGGAGGACTTTCTGTGTTCATCAAACATCAAAACAGACATGAAAAGATGATCGAAATACCCATCCCGGAAGTCCTAATTTCATGAAACCGAAAGGCATACAAAATCAGTAAAAATGTGAAATCAAACAATAAAATCCCAATCCACTAAGGAAAATATGTGACCCCCTCCCCCAAAAAGAGAGGGGCTCCAGGGCGCCTGGTAGAGTAGAATCACATGCTTGCTAGCAACACCCGTCAGTTAAGTTCAGTATGAGTCACTGTGGAAATAGGTAACTTCAAAATATTGGTGTCAAATTCGGTGTTTAAAATGACCGAAATAGGTCCCAGTGCAGAATATCATGTGACATTCTAGACAGATACTTCTTATAGCGCCTCATATCAACAATTGATCTATCTCAGTAACGTAAGACTTATCCCTGGTTTAGCAGTTTATCTCAGTAACGTACCACTTACCCCTGGTTTAGCAGTTTATCTCAGTAACGTACCACTTACCCCTGGTTTAACAGTTTATCTGAAAGTTGTTTAGAGCTTGAAACAAAGTTACAGTAATTTCAACTTTCTCTTGTATAACGAGTTGACCATCTTAAAGGAAGGCAGCGTCTCTGACGACACATCCCTTTCAACTACTTTCAAAACAAAATCACTTCATTGTACTGTTTATAAATTTATTAGAATAAAGGATAGACACAGTACTGGAGCTATTCCAGCATCTATTACACAGTGTTTTAAAATATATTCTAATGCAAACGTTCGAAAGAAACGTTAGATTGAAGACAGAGATTAGAAATACTTATTATAATATAATTATTATAATTATAATTATTATAATATGATTACATCATACTCCTTAGTCGCAGATCGACAATGATCATAAAACTGCTGAAGGAATGACAAATGCAAAGTTGAAAAAACCTCGAATTGGTATTCCCAATATTACCACTGGG
This sequence comes from Pteria penguin, assembly GCA_035048485.1. Classification (NCBI taxonomy): domain Eukaryota; kingdom Metazoa; phylum Mollusca; class Bivalvia; order Pterioida; family Pteriidae; genus Pteria; species Pteria penguin. Next base: position 14,669,365 of record CM068582.1, read on the forward strand.
TAAACAACACCGATACATTTAGATAGTTCCAGTATTTCTTGTCATTTGAACATCAATAGCAGACATCACAATTTCCAAACAGAAAATGACAACTTTATTAATAAAAGCAGACTTTAACATAAAACTCAAAAATAAATTTCAATTCATATGTTAGCATGGCTACTTTCTATATATAACATATTGCCGTTTTCTCCGCCTACCGATCTTTTGTAAATGCATATGTTACAAAAGTATACATGTAATGGACAGCTATAAAAGACTTCAAGATTCTTTTCACATTGCTCTTCATTTGGATTCGCGTTACAAGATGTTTGTAACACTCATTATGAACTTGGAACTGACTAATGAGAATTTGCTCTTTTCTGTAGGGCATTTGAAAGCACCACCCTTGCAGACTCAAAATGTAATGTAACAAATATATGCAAGTAAATTTTGTATAGAATTTTTATATGATAAATATAGAACATATATACCTTATAATTCAGTGCACCATATGCGCATTTCGACAAGTTATGTCTATTCAGTGATGCTCGTGGCCAAATGATTGGAATTCTCAAAATATATAAATATCTAAAGAGCAGTGTTGAAACCAAAATGAGCGAAAAGTGAACCAAAGAATCTATCTAAGGACAGAGCTATGCATGAAGGAGATACTCCTTAGTTTTAGAGTGATTTACGTAATTTGATGACTGAAAATTTGAAGTATGAATTTCATGTCAGTACAAAAACACTGGAAATTAGACTTATGATGCCATCGGGGACTATCAGTCCACCAGCAGTGACACCGGCCTAGTGGTTATAATAATTATAGAACATATATACCTTATAATTTAGTGCAACATATGCGCATTTCGACAAGTTATGTCTATAACTTTTTTGAGATAATTAATTATCAAGCTACTCTTTACAGATTATGAATAACTTACAATACCAAATTTTTAACACAAAAACGTATGTGTATATTTATATACGTATTAAAAACCTTTAACATTACAGAAGTGTTTCTATCACTGCGTATATCATGACCATATTACATAGTCTTATCAACAGTTATTAAGTGGTGCAATTCACTTGTTGCTGAATTCCAGTGATATCTGATTCATCAGCAGGGTACCTATACTTAAAAGCATCCAAACTGCCATATATGTAAGTAGCCGTCGATTTAGATACATCACAGAGCCCTGCAATACATCTTTCTACAATCTGATAGCCTGTATCTTTGACTCCATCGCAGGTTAATGTGTCGTTAAGGTACACCTTAGGAACAAAATCTCTATGAATACAAACTCTGAAATCCCTCATCCATTCTTTTACAGTACAGTTTTCTTCACCATTGATTACAATAGTCACTGCTTCGCATAACGTATTGCTCAAGTCTACGGAAGATGGTGTTGGATTACAATTACTGAGTTTCGGAACTAAACATTGTGGGAAAAAGGTGCAACTACCACTTACTCGAGAGCACCAGGATGTATCATTCGCACAAAAACAGTTTGCGTGAACTGATCCATTCTTTTGACTAAATTGTTCCGTCATGCATGAAAGCCAGCAGTAATTACGACAGGAATCAACACACCTAAATGTACCGTTAGTGAGAATCGATACATTAGTTGGCGTTGTGCAACGAGCCATCTGGAAATCGTCATAGCCAGGGATGTAAACGCATCGTTCGCTCTCCGGTCCATTGTATGGATCACAGACGTCTTGGGTGTATGTCAGACACAAGTAATAGAGAACATATATCACCAATGTGACGAGTATTCGTCTCAAAAACATAGCCATGTTCGTTAACGTCTCTTTTCTGAAAACTCAGTCAATGGTTTGCTTAATAATACCAGTCGCCGACCAAAAACCTCTTTTCCTCTGAACAAATTTAAAGGTAATGCGTAGCTTTGTTCGGTAAGATTGTATAATTCTGCAACAGCTAAAGGTTACAGTTTCATGGGTCGTTGCATCCAGAATTGTACAACAAACTGAATTACATCTATACGAACGAGACAATACGGATGCCACAACTGAATATCAATGATATTAAGATGACTCACCCGCCTAATGAAGTTGCATTATTTTAGCATTTGATACAGGGGTGTCGCCGCACTGCAATTTACGAAGATATGGTGCAAGGGGAGAAAGAAAAGTTACTGGCTCAGCCATATGACAGAAAGTCACCACGGAAATATTCAGCATTTAATGTAATGATATGAAAAAACACATAAGGACATCTCAAAAATACTCGATTATAGTGCAGTTACAATACCCCCTCCGGACAGTCATATGATATGAAAATAGTCAATTGATGTGGTTTACTTGCCCATCTTTCCACTCAATGCACCAACAGAATAATCAAAGGAGACACATTTAAAAATATTCCTTCATATAAAGATCAAGGGTCAACACGTGTCTCAAGTTGAGAGGTCATAAAAATATAGAAACACAATGTTGTTTTTGCAACTTCAGTTAGTTTAATTTACGATAATGTCACACTCATTACCATGGCAGAGTTTCAGAGATTTATCCACAAAGGGTTTGAAATCAATACCCATGTTCTAAAATGAGTGAAAGTTTTAGTCAACATCTTTTCGGGGTATGCAATGTTGAATAAGTTTTAGTGGTCGTCCAGTTGCTTTTGTTAGGGTTGTGACAATCCATCTGACCATGTGGTTTCTAGAAATACAATAATGGCAAGTGTGAGATGTTACAGTGAAAGTGCATCAGGGAATTTGTAGATTTTGCTCCAGTTCACCTTCACAGATAGATATCTGGATGATTTACTCTCATTTAATAATCAAATATTTAACAATAAACATAGCAGTAGCTATCCAGTGAACTGGAAATTATGGAAACTACTGACAGCAATAATTTTAATCTGTATCTAATCATGATATCAAACGTGTCCTTTATATGTAGCAATAACCCATCATCACCTGCCTATGGTTTATTCATATTTTAGTTCATACGATGACCTTGTGCTGAAGGCAATGCGACTTTCAGGTAAACTGCTCAGCCAGGGCTTTTAGTGGTGAGCTAATAAATGAATAATGAAAGTTGATTTTCTATTCTAGTGATTTTGCATGTCTATCAATGTTTAGATTTCTGAGTCCGTTTTATTTATCATTGTTTCATCTTTGGTTTATTTTCCATACAAACTCTGAACCGTAATTACATACTGGTGTAGTGGTAAGGAAGAAGGCTGAAATAATGCTGTAATGACTTACGCCCGATATCATTTCATTTAATGAAATAAATTTTGTTTAAACGAAGTGTACTGGATTTTTGTGACATTCCAATGCCTTCTCTTTCCATTTAAGATTTCTTACTGGGTTTATTGCATCAAAGAAAAGCTTTATAATATCATCGTCCTTCACATCAGCATTCAAATTTGTTATCCGTAAATAATGTAAATATAGAACCAGGTATTTGCTTTATCAGTTTTGCATTTCATTATATCGATATGTTTTAAATTGTAAATGATGTAATTCTATATCGGTGAGATTTTATGTAAACCGCTCTGTATGCAGTAGCTACAGTTTTGCATGCAATAAAAGAAGTGATGTATTGCATATTGATGTAATGTATTGCATACTGATGTAATGAAGTGAAAACAAGTGAAATGTTAGACGTATATGCGTTACGGTTGACCAAAATATGTAACATGATTATAATATGCATTATCCCTCAGCTGGTATAATTTTTACGAACATATCAATGGACATGTGTTTAAATATTGAAACGAAGGAAAGTAATGGAAAGATTAGGGAGGAAACAAATTAAAATAAATAGGCTTGAATGTAAAATAATGAAGTCGAGTATAAAATTATGGTAAAGCAAAATACGAAAGTAATAGATGTCATGTGACTATGGCACTCATAACCATGTGCCACTGCGGACATTCACGGACCCCTGAAATTCAGAGGTGAGACCAGGTGCCCGGGAGGAGTAAGGGTCTCATGATTGGGTAGCCACACCCTCCATGAATACCCTTACATACAGGAAAAAAATCCCAAATGTAACTCAGCACTGTATATATAAATGAATGTGAACCAACATTATGTAGAAAGTGTTGTTGCCACAACATCAGGAAAAAAGTGTAATAACACTTATGTCAAACCCTCCGCGATGAACTTGTCTTCATACTGCAAAGGGAATAAGTGTGATATTAATGCAGAATACCAAAGTAAATAGTGTCAATTGAATATGGCACTAACAACAATGTACTAAAACGGACATTCACGGACCCCTGAAAATAGTTCTCGTATTTTCTTCAACATTTGCGGCCAAAAACAAGGACATTCATAACTGATCTTTTCTATTCAATGCAGCTGATCGTATCATATTCTTGTGCATATGTTGTAAACCAGCCGCTTGATGTTGCCCAGCTTTTTTCTTGATTATGTGAGTTTCTCTGCTCCTACATTTTAGAGGGTTTTTTCATTGATATAATGCTTTGTAGACCCTATGGCACTTGATTGTCTGGTAATTGTTTGTCGGCATTGAATTTTGCCATAGTCACAGACAGGAATCATTCTGTGAAGGGAATAACTATGTTTATGATGGATAACATATATGAGACTTTGTATTTTAATTTAACCAAGGTCTATTCTATTCTATTTGAACACTATAGAATGGGTGCATATGATTCAGATACAATGCCGCTTTTCATGTAATAAATAGCATCCTGTTGCATGTGGAACGTAATGTATTGACAACAAGGGTGACTAAATAAAGTAAGATGAACTTTCTTTCAAATTTCAAATTAATCGACTTTTTGTTGTTGTGCATATGTTTATAAATCCTACGCAGTGATATGCATCTATAAAATAATCATAACGATAAAGTAAATCTTTGTTTTCTAGTAATCTTGCAATCTTAGATATATCCGCACGAAATCAATCATAAGAGCCATTTTACAGTACTACCTGCCCTATCATAATAATCACTAATGTTAGATACGGAAGGATTGATGGTCCCCTGGAAAGTGACACCCGATGTAATGCGCAGTTAGCGGTTTCATCAATTTTTCGTCTTTTGTCGTGTATAATAAATAGTTACAAAAATGGCCCAGATATCCTTTATCATTAAATTAATGCATGAAAATATGTCCTAATATTATGTGAATCTAGAATCACCTCGATTCCCCGATCGACATGGTCCGACATAATTCCAACCGAGGCGTTGTATTGGGAACAGTATGTTATTTTTAGTAAAAGTTTTATATTATAAGTGTTGTTGCGTATTCACTCATATATTTACAATGCTACATACACGAACAGATTGTTATACCCCCACAAACAAAGTTTGAGGAGGGGGTTTATATAGGAATCACCCCGTCTGTCTGTCTGTAGCTTCTTACCCCTTCGTCAGATCTAGATAATATTTCAAACAAGTGTTGTACATGACCCAAGGGTGTGTTATGACCATGACCCATGGTTATTTCTTCAAGGTCAAAGTCACATAGCACACATGGTAAAATTCTTGTCAAGGCCATAACTTCTAACTTTGGATAATATATCACACAATTATTGTCTATGACCCAAGAATGTGTCATGGCCTTGACAAGATTGTATCTCCAAGGTCAAGGTCCTCGTCCGGGCCTAGCCAAATATTGGCCCTATATGAATAATAGGGCCATAATTTCTTACGATGCGTAAACTTACAATTTTGATGAACGGAATGACCAGCACGATTCTACGCAGTTTGGCAAGAAATGGAGCAAATAGCTAACATATATAAACATTAAGCAAACGATCGGCAAAAGTAACTTACCCCCGATCTGTCGTCTTAAGGCTATACACACATTTTTCCCAACATGTGTCAAATTTGCCGGTTTGTTTATATGTAGTCTGAATCATCCACACGTATCTCGGTAGCAGTTTGAAACGTGGATGATTCAGACTGTGATTCAGTGTGTCAGAATGCACACAAACCAGATTGTTTTCATTGATTTTACCTCAAAAGGTACGAATGGGACATCCATTACACATACCAGTGATGTATCTTTGGATGAATTATTGCATGTTTCAACATTGTTGCCGCGGGGGGTATTTAACCTTTAATTAAAATAGTATTGCATATATTCTCAATGGTGCTAATTTGCGTTATTATATTCTATATATTTACAGAAGCATTCTTTAAAATACATGTATTAGTTTATATATATTTAAAAAAAAAACTGATCTGTCTTATTTATAAATTTTTAGAAGTGTGTCCCTTGATTGTGCTGCTTTTTCGGTGAGTGTGAAGGTGGGCGCCCGTAAACCGGTCAACTACACCAATTCAGTGACGTTTGACACTTCAATTGACCGTCCTAAGTCGGTATCGTAACAGCAGCACAATCGAATATTTTTGTAATGTCGTTTTCTGTGTATATTCTACTATTATCATGTTTTGTGTGCATGTCCTTTGTGGTTTGTTTTATACAGCTTTGTCAGATGTCTTCTGTTTTCTCTTCCATAAAGTTCGTGGTTTTGTTTGCATTTTGTCATACTGTGTATGCAATTATACCGTTGGGCCAATCCCTGTACATATAATTTGATCCACAATGGAGAGACATTTGTTTCATCAAGGAAGTTTGAATACTTAGCATATTTAAGTCTCCTACTTTCTGTCGACTTTATAATATCTCATATGACCGATTTTTAATTTTTGTATTTTTTGGAATATTTGTTGTACGGCAGTTGACTCCAGTATTATGTAATAATATCGGATTGCTGTAAACAAGATTAAGTTAAAGCAGTAAATTTGATTTATTCAAAACTATGATTCAAAAATTGAAAAGTTCATTCCAGCAGAACGCTCATATATAAATCAATCCATCGATGGAGTCAGGGCGAGAAGACATAGGCAATAAATGCTACGTCCGCAATTTACGAAAAAGGAAATTATACCATGAAAACATTCTAATATATTATACTCTCTTACTGTGTATCCTGTACATATGAACGACATAGTTTAATGAAATTCTCCTACGACCTATGGAAGGATGATTTTATTTAAGCTTATCAAAATCAATTTTCTATAGTCTACAAGTGTCGAGTTGATTTTATTTATTTGATTAAACCATCGTTTTACGGATAAGCTTCATAAAATAAAACGCTTAATGTAATTGAAAATGATAATACCTTGGCAAGTGTAGATAACGTATTCGTTTATTCCTGCAGTGATATTTATTCCTTTGACGTGTCCTGGAGTTGACAAAAGTTCTTTCAAACCAAATATAAGCGTATAGAATATATTTTTATGTTTAAAAAATTGACCCATTTCTGTTTGTTTTCATTCTTGTTGTGTATGCAATTATATTTTGGAGTTACATCCTGTATTGTGATTTGAAATAAAAGGACGTTATCCGTTCTTCAAGAAGATTTAAACACTTGTGCTTAAACGACAGAGGATGGTATCGTTAAACTTCATTCTTTATTCGGTCAGTTGACTGATTTCTGAAATAAGACATTTGTCGTAGCAAAATCACTCTACTTTTATGTAATAATATCGGAATGTCATTTACAAGATGAAGTCAAGACCCTGTAGGAAATCTTCGACCGATAACATAGAATGACGAATGCAACACAATGAGGGTTTGTTGTGTCGTTTCCATTCCGAAATCAAGTTGCTAAAACTTCAATATTTAATAGAAATCAAGCACAACAGATTAAAAGAAGAGGAAACAGCTATCAAGAACCAAACGCAAGACGCCAAACATATCGTATAAATATAGAAAACCCACAGAAGAAAAGATAAGAGCTCAAAAAAACAATTTAGGCCGCAGTATTTTCCGGCGGATGCGGAAAAAAACACTGTCTTACAAACATTTCTAAACACGAATGAGACCGTGGAGTCTACAATTATTGACCTATCCAACAGGGATCTTGATGAAAGTGAAATTAAAGTCTTAGAAAAGAGATTAAAATTTACTCCCACTCCAAAATCGAATGCACCGGAACTACGAGGGATGTTCCGAAATTATTGTTACTTTGGCGATTTCTTTTTGATAGAAGTAATTGTGATCATTTTACTTTGCCCTGTCCTTCGAAGTACTCCCCCTCTGCATTTATGCCTCGTTTCAACCGATCAATCCACTTTTGGAAACAGTTTTCGTACTCTTAAATTGGTATACTCATAAGATACTGGTGAATGGCAGAGCCAAGGGCATTTCTTGATTTATATATTTTTTTTCCAGATAGGTGAAATTTTAGTTTGGGGAACAAGAAAAAGTCACAGGGGGCCAAGTCTGGTGAAAATGCAGGGTGGGGGAGGACAGTGACCTTTTCTGCCTTCAAAAACTCCGTTACAATTTCGATGTCGATCATTGGATTAAACGATACCCAGAACATATTCCATCCCGCTTCTCACAAGAATTTATCATAGAAAGTCTTAAATTAATACTGGAAAACAATCATTTCTTCTTCGCTAACAAGTACTACATACAGATTAAAGGAACTGTTATGGGTACAAAAGTAGCACCAACAAATATGTATTGCAAGACCAAATATCTCATGTATTGCATGACCTGCACAAACTGCATGGTTGGTTGGTTGGTTGGTTGATTGGTGTTTTACGTCGCTTTCAACAATATTTCAGTTATATCGCGACATGGAAGCAGGAGGTTATCAACCTTTTAAACATAATGGCGCAACCCGGGAATCGAACCCGGATCGTCGGCGCCGCAAGCCGAGCGCTTAACCACTACACCAAGCCTGCCCCCCAAACTGCATGGAAAACTACATAGGTCAAACGGGAACGAAATTGAGTGACCGAATGCGGGTACACGAACAACAGATAAAACATCCGGAAAAAAGGAATACACCTTGTAGTGAACATTTCGATTTGTGTTGTAATGGGAATTTTCTTATTTTACCATTTTTAAAATAAATCCACGATAATGAACAGATGAGAAAAAGTAAAGAAAACATTTTATAAAAATATTTAAACCAACTTTAAACTGTAATTAAATTAAATTTTACAAAATAATTTTGCATATTACGACAACCACATAGTTCCTTGTGACGTCATACATATTACTATTACTTTACTATAAGTTACCAATAACACAATCTGTCTGATTAGACAGAGTGTATTATGTATATATAAAGCACAAAGACACTACAGTTAACAAGGCACCCTATATTTCATTTATATTTGTAACCCGACGGGGACTCGAACCCAAGACATATGGTACCGAATCACCTAGCTGTCATGCATCCGACCCTTTAACCGACTGAGCTACCCGAGCTCGTGTTTTATCGTGTATATAAAGATAAGTGGTTACGACCAGATATCCTTTATCACTAAATTAACACATGAAAATATGTCCTAATATTATAAGAATCTAGATTCACCTCGAGAGAATAATTTTACACAAGTTTTACATGTAACTTATGCACAGTCTGTTTGTGCAATAATGTGTTTCACTTTTGTAGTAGATACATGTATATCACTTTTACGATGTATGGAATTAGAATACTTAGCAGAGCAATCACACAGAATATTCGAACCTTATTCATCCCATTTTCTATATAATAATTCACTTTTTCATTGTCAGACTCAGTAATTCTACATTACCGGCGATCTGCATCTGCTTTCATTTTTCCAGATGTTGACATTTATAAAAAGAACAAATGTAAATTCCACCGAATGACATATTTAACCTCTATAATACAAATTTGTCTTAGTCAGGACTTCTGTAATTTATCATTAGATCAAATTGTGAAGAAATTGTTTTGTTTACATTGTTTACTGTCGGTTGTCGCCATTTTTATCACGATCGATAGTAATTTGAATTTGCCAGTTGTGATGTCCAAGATTATTTATCATTATGATCATTAATCTTAGATTTAAGCCTATAGAAGTCATTTTAATGTCAAAATGTATATTACATTTAATTTATATACTGAAAAGGTGCATTGTCAGGAACATTATTTACACTGTCAGGGATTCAGGAATTTTCATGCATATTGATTGGTTGACAGAATTTTAAAATAGTATATAGGGCGAAAAGGATTCAGTTTCTGCAGATACCTCGGTAGAGCAAATACGTCCTTTCAGGAATCAAACAAATAAAAACTACCTAGGTACAAAAATTCTGAAAATAATGAAAACGTTTTTTATACATCGGCAAAAAGACACGCATTAGAACTACATAGAAACAATAGTAAAGTAAATTTCCTCGTAAATTGGTTTTCCTCACATATAGATTTTCCTGACATTAACATTTTTGATAAGTAATTTCAAGATAACTGCATAGTTTATACATTGAATTTAGTTATTTCCACCTGAAGCAAAACTACTCTATTTCCCACCATGCAATAAACAACCATGTCTCCCCCTTTTTTCCCGTGTGCAATGTATATATAATTATCTGTATATCGCGATCATGTCGTAATATGTTGCATATGACAGCTGTGAATGAAATAAAATAAATTATCAACTGCCATATCCCGACTCATCTATCTCGGAACATGAAGAGCATTACGGGCACATACTAGACCTAAGGGGAAGAAAGGAAGGACGTCTTGTTACAAATGACGTCAGAAGTGGGATGTCATTCAACTTAGGCATCCAGGATACGAATCGTCCGCGATAACTACTTCCGGAGAGCGAAATGCACACTTCACAAATCAACAAACAATCGTGGAAGAAGAGTGTGTCGACCTAGAAGAATTAAACTTTCGTGATCTCAGAATTTATTTAAGAGACAGAGGTGAAAATGTGTCGGGAACGAAACCAGAACTCGTGAAACGTGCAAGAGGTGCATTAGAACTAAGATTAAAAACGAAATGTGACATTGATAAAGAAGACGCTAGTGTTGCAAATGAAATCAAATGTAAAAAATTTACAACACCGTTTGGCAAGACGCTACCGAAACCATGGATCATAAATTCAAACTGGGATTCAGACAAAGAGAAAATACCATTTATGAGGACTGATGATTTGTATACTTATCTTGTTTTAATCAGAAATTGAACATTCAAACTATGCTAAACGACAATTGAAAGCGAAAGTCTTTTATGAAGATAAACACGTACACAGCATTACATACCATGATATTGAAAAACAATGTAGTCAATGTAAAGTGCAATGTCATAACCTCAATGCCAACAACTAATGCCAGCAAATCACCTGATTATAAAGTTTGGGTTTGCTTAGCCAAGGTTTCAGGCTGCACTTGTAGTGCTGGGTATGTATTTAATTAAATTGATCAGTCTTCAATGAAGACTGAATTATCCTAACTCTATAATCAGACTGGTTACGGAGACTGGATCATTCAGTAACTTCAATTTACATGTATCTAAATTTCAATGTTTATAGTTTTGCAGGTTTTATATTGTCTCTCCTTTGAGAAATAATCACTTAAATGAGTAACAGCCTCTGTTTTCAGTAATCAGTTTCAATGTCTGAGCAGAGGTACACAAGTAAATTTTAGAATTTTGACTTCAAACTTCAAAGGGCACATCTTAGTAAAATGCTAAATATAGATTACGAAAGAAGTTGACCTTTACAACTTACCGATTTGTAGTTTATACAATGTACAGGTACATGTAAATGAAAGTTGCAGCTACATGTATATATAAACTACATGTACATACGGTAGCTGTTGATAATGTCAATGTCAACTTGTTTTGTAAACTATATCCAGCCTGTTATAAAGATAAGCCCTTTTGAATTTGAAATCAAAATTCCTAAATTTTAGTTTTTAGTATGTGAAATTGGTTACTGAAAACAGAGATTGTATATTCATTTGAATGACAATCTCTCAAAAGAGAAGTTGTGCCCAACATGCTTTTAGGAAAGATGGATGAAATTAGCAAAACATACAGGGCCATTTCTACAGTCCATGAACAAATTTTTTTAATGATGGAAATAATTTATCAAATTGTGAAAATGATGCAAGTGCCAATCAAGAAGAATGCACTTAATTTCACTGTTCACTTGTAAGTGTAAATGCATGTTATGATTGCTAGAATGTAAGTCAAATCATTTGGCATAACACATTACGATGCCTTCAGATAAAAATGTGATACATTCCTTATACATGTACATGTATGTGTATTCTGTGTCACATACTTTACTGTTTAGTCTGAAACTGGGGTTAATTAAATATTGCTTATTGTGTTCCAATTGTCTTAACCATGATGGTCCGTGTTACATGTAGTGATACCGTAGAAGCAACTGACCGTTCTTTAGATGACAATTTTTCACAAGGTTCATATTTTAGCATATGGTCTGTATTGATTGTTTGTTTATGAGTTTTGTAAGATCATTAACATTGTTGCCAAAATTGTGTGGGGCAATCCTTACATTGGTTGCTTAGTTGTTTTTCCTGGATACTTCGAGGTCTGTAAATGACCTGTCATGTGTCCATTGGACAATACATACTTGTCTTATTCAGATGAAATACTGGTGTAGCCCAGTGGACGAGGTGTTCGACTTATGACCAGGAGGCCTGGGTTTGACTCCCACCGTGGGTGCATCGCTGTCCTGTCGTTCGGATCAGACAGTAAAAATTGAGGTCCCGTGTTGCAGTAGATCCCTCACTGCTTTGTGGTGGGGGGGGGGGTGTGGTTCTGTTACAAAGGTAAATTTCTATGCGATGCATCAGGCAGAAGCCCTCGCCCTATATATATGCGAAATAATCATGGATGATGTAAAACAATAATCAATTGATTAGCCTTAATCAGATGCTCTGTAAACCAGAAATATGCCAATACTGGCCAAAGTTTTCAGTCTCATTGTGATAGATAGTCATTGCAGAGATAACTTCATACCGGCAAGTTTACTGGAAACTTTATCATAACAGTTAAGATTTCTTACTCCTGAGAGAAAATGATTGAAACATGTTCCACTGCAGGCCTGTATTCATTTGTTGTTATGCCGTCACCATATGCAATATACATGAAATATTCGTGGTGTGAATTTAAACAAAAATCAATCAATCGATCAATCATTTATTTGTTGAATTACCAGTCACCAGGAATCTATTTATTATCAGAATACTATTCTCCATAAATTATATCCATATTTAAATATTTTTGTTCTAATTTCAGTGAAGGAGAATCGTGTAACCATGTCGCAGCATTATTATATGCAATATTTGATATGTCAGCCAAAAAAAGAGGGTCTTCATGCATCTACATCAAATAAGTGTCTGTGGACTCAACCTAGAAAAAGGAAGCTTAGTCCCAAAAAAGCTCAGGAGTTAGTGTTCAAAAAGCACAAATTTGATTGTGAAAATAACAATGATGAACGAAAACCTCACACGCCTAAACTACATAATTTTGCTTCATCTTCAAATATTTCGCCATTGGATGCAAGCAAATTTCGAGGAAATCTTCAGCTTTGTTCTCCTCATGTTGCATTTTGAGTGACAGCAAATATAATAGGAAAGAATTTGAAGTGAAATGTCTTCATCATGTAACATTCTTGTATCACAACAATATAGATTTAAAAAGTGAGGAATGTATTAAACATTTTGAAATTTATTTCAATGGATTGAGAAATCGATATACGGAAAGAGAAAGTCAGATGATAGAAAGAAATACAAGAGGACAGTCAAAAAACAATTTGTGGATGAAGCATAGATGTGGACGTTTAACATGTGCAAATTTTTGGAAAATTTGTAGGATGAAGTCTTCAACTCCTGTAGAAAATATATTGAAATCAATTATGAATTATAATTCTGATTTCAAAACTAAAAGCACAGAATGGGGGAAAGCTATGAGAATGCAGCAAGAAGGATCTATTGTAAACATATTTAGACAGAACATCCGGAAATGAAAATTGAACAGTGCGGTTTAATTATAGACTCCAAACTTCCACACTTAGGCAGTAGTCCAGATGCTCTGTTGAATTGTTTGCATTGTGAAAATGAACATAGTGTGCTGGAAATTAAGTGCCCTTATTCTTGGAGATTGTTGTCTGCTATTGAAGCCTCAAAGGATAAGTCTTTTTTGTGCGAGTATGTAGGAAATAATCTAAAACTTAAAAGACATCATCCATACTACTATCAAATTCAAGGACAGATGGCTATCTCACATAGCACATGGTGTGACTTTTTTGTGTGGACTCTTAAAGGTTTTTCAGTTGAACGAATTGAATGCGATCCTATTTTTTGTTCATCAGAGCTAAACAACATTAACAGCTTTTACATTTCCTCTGTTATCCCTGAATTATGGCCAGAAAGGGTGAAGCGTTGTTTGCCATTATTTCAGTGATAATTTCAATTAAGAAATAACTTGTCAAATTATGTATCCTATACATGTATATTTTGTCATTGAGTTTTCCCATATTCAAAATTTCTGTCTCACATGTGTGTTCAATAAATTCCATACTCAACAACAAAACTGTGATTTTTTCTGATTATTTATACATTTTTTAAATCATACATGTATTCTTTACTTTTTCTATCTGCTGCCACAATTCAACTGATAAACTTGAACAACCTGTATGTATGCCTATACGATAGATATTGACTTCTTGGTAAATGTACTTTGCAACTTAGAGTTTTACCACGTCATTACTTGTATACCAAATTGTTAGGAAAATTAAGCTGAACATAGAAATATTTGTCACATTAAACTTGACAATGCCTGCGAGAGAAGTTGACAGTGTCTAGATCAAGGACATACCACAAGAGACATGAAGGACTCAGACTCACAACCTTCAATCCTAGGTCCAGCAATCTACAGACTGCACGATGGGGCCCTGAATTATTCTAAACAAAATCACTGTTTGAAACAATCTAACAGCATATACTCAGACTATGAGACTTGAATGATTTTGGCATCATATTTATTCCTTAACGACAACATTGTTGAATGAGTTTACAGATGACTTAAATGTAATGTATAACCTCATCATTATGGAAACATTAACAATGTATATTGTACATCCACAGGTCAACAATCATTCATCAATCATCACTGACAATGTCTGCTTTATTTGTGATACATGTATTACATATATATCATATAAAGGTTATTAAAGGCTCATTATTTGTATTGGAGTGAGATAATTATATCCCCTCAAATCAAATTTGGGGATATATATAGGAAAGACCCTGTCCATCTGTCAGTCTGTTCCTGTGTTTATCTGGCTAAGAAGATTTGTAAGCAGATTTCTATTTAAGTATAAGGGATCTATAGGACTTTCAAACTTCATACATATTCACCATAACAAATTCCACATTTGATACCAAAACATTTTACCTAGTGACCTTGACCTTGAATTTTACCCTAGTAATGAAAATTTCTGTTACCAGATTTTTATTACAGTAAAGAGTATAAGGGATAGGGCTATCTTATTTCACACACACATTTACCATACAAATTCTACATTTTGATACCAAGGCATTTGATCAAGTGACCTTGAACTTGAACTTTGTCTTTGTAGTAATGTGATTAAGCAGTTCTTTAAGCAGATTTTTATTACAGTAATGAGTTTATGGGATGGGGCTTTCACACTTCACACACACATTCACCATAACAAATGCTACATTTTTATTCCAAGATATTTGACCAAGTGACCTTGACCATAAACTTTGACGTAATAATGATTTGGTTATTTAAGTTTTGATTTAGAGCCTTTGAAGTATTATTTCAATCATCATGTACTAGAGGGGGGGGGGGGGGAGAAGATTTGACAAAGAAACACACTCTTTCCAAATGTTTGATACTTGATGAGAGATGTTAATTGGGATTACACATGGTAAAATTCGAAAAATGTTTTACTTTTTCCTTAGCACGTTCAACATCTATACGAAGATTTGCTATACGTCTTGTTTCCTCGACCTGCCTCCGATTAAAGCGTTGGTGTTTCAGTGGTGGAATTATAAGTTTTATAAGTTTGGGTGTAGTTAAATCAGATATTAAAAATCCTTTATCAGCCATAATGGCATCACCTGGCTGGCGTAAATCTTAAAGTCCACTATTGATTGTTAATTGCTTATCACTTCCACTGCCTGCCCATAAATCAGAGGAGAATGTAATAACACCGGAAGGGCTAATACCTAGTAAAGCTTTGTAGGTCATATGTGACTTATAATTTGTGTACATCAACGACTCAATGGCCAAGGGTTGTGGTGTCTCTTTGTAAATTTCCGTACAATCAATAATTATCCTACAATCTGGGTACTTCTGATGAAATTTTCCTGGCATTGTATCTTTTATTGTCTGTTTGGAGTAAGAGGTAAAAGTATAACACTCAGATAGGGAATCCACTAGTTAGTAGTATTACTGCATGTTGCTTTTAAAATGTGAAATCTTTGTGCTAAATCCTGCAGCCGGAGTCCTAATCGAAGTCGTATCAAAACTAAAAAGAATTCATCAGTCAGTCTCAGTATGCGGGGACGTCCTTGATTTTCATGATGACCTGTTCTCTGTGTGTGTTCTTTTGCATCACTCATTTCATCAAAAAGCATTCGGAAAGTACATGCATTTGGGATTCCAGTGTAAAACATACACATTTCTGCAGAATGTTCAATATCCTCGAATGTTAAATTTGGCCTCTTTGTATTCCAACACTGACTTTTTCAACAGGAACATTTGTTTTAGTTTGTGTTGATGTTGATATCATAATTGGTGCCAATTTCAAACTATCACCACAAGTCTGGGTATCTTGATCTGCATTAATCAGACTGGAATATGTTTGTTGACATTTATCTAAATGTGTACTTGCAGAAGTACTTGGGACATATCCACAATAATCATGCAATATTGCTGATGTTTGTTCATTTGACAAGTCGTCAGTACACAATGGTTCTTGATCAATTTCCATTGATTGGAAATCCAACTTTTCATTCGACTGCTCTGCAATCTCCCTGATGACATTGTGTTTGGCCTGAAAAAAATAAATGTCAAAATTTTACTGTATTTAATTACTACCATGCAATTTGTGCATTTTTGAAAAGTTAAATATGAAATGTAAAATGATATTAAAATTGCTATTTCAGTCTCTGTAAAGTGACAACAAAGCAAGAACATTACCAAATTGTTTTTGTCATGGACATGATTTGACCACAGTGACTACTTCATGACCCGTGATATGTTACTGAACAATAAAAGTCTAAGATGATGGTCTTGGTACTGCATTGCAGATCTCAAACTTAATAGACCAAGTTATCGGTGAAAGACCAATGGTCATGTTAGGGTACCCCAGCTTTCACCAAGATTATTTAAATGCTGACTGTCTTTATTTAGCCAATTACAGCAAAAAATGTTACATAATATACAGACAAAAAGTAAAAGTAAAATTTATACATCTACCAAATCTGCAAGTTTTAATCATGGTATCAAAATCAATTTTAATATATTCAATCTGTAAATTTGTATAAATACATTGATGATCTATTTCAATAAAATAAAAAGTTGAATGTTTAAAATAGAATTTGCGCAATTTCCTTCAAAGGCCTTCATATTGCAGACATGTCGAGAAACATTCGGATCTGAGCTTAAGATCTCTTTAACAACATTGAACCCTGAATAATTTACTTGTGTCACGTCTTGACAAAAGAGATGACACAGTACACACTTCAGTAGCAGTACGGTAGTAGTAACGACGACTTATGTAATGACAGTACTGTAGATCTAGTGTAGCAGGCCATACCATAGGAGCGTCGATATTACCGGAATTACAGTATACTGTTTAAGCCCCCGAGAACGGAACATAAGATAGTGTACAACCGATAAATATTGACGCTCCTTTGGCCATAGAAAATGTTCACTGAAAATTAATCTAACAGAAACATAACATCAACTTACCGATGTACCGGTAGAACAAAAGCTCTTTCGGGCTAATTTATAATTGAAGGAATGTTGTTCTTTGTACCTTCACATAAACACCTCCGGGAAAGTGAGAAGAACAAAGACTGTCATTTTCAACAGCTGAAAACTAGGACTTAACAGTTTTATCCGTTTAATCCATATACTTAGTAGTTTTTTGTCGGCTGGGAAAGTTATTGTACGTCCATCGACAATTTTCCCTCGATAATTATAGGAAATGCAACAGTAATGGCGATTTGTAGATGTTGACATGGCTATTTTGAATTCTTAGCCGCCTAACACTTTGTTCACCGGAAGTTAAAGGTACATAGCATAAATGGTTTCAGTGCAAGAGATTTCTCCCAAGGGCAATAATTTCAATGGGGAGGTAACAACCCTTATTGAACAGGACTATAGAAAGAATCAAATCGTTTATATTCTATATATATTTATATATGGAGAAGTCAAAATAGGTAACCTTCTAGTATAGAAGTTGTCAAATCTGTGTAAAATGATCGGAATCGGTCTCAGTCCAGAATATCATTTAAAAGTCTGGATAACGAGATTTTATATTCAGTAATAAGAGTCTCGTAACGACCATAGAACTTCCTCAGTGACGTTGTTAGTCTAGCACATATAAAAAACCCTGGTTGAGTAGCTTATCTGAAAGTCGCCTAACCCTCAGAACAAAGTAATTGTAATTTGAACATGCTCTTAAATAACGTATTAACTGAGATATGAATACGCCGTATGCGGGCGATAATGAAATGATGCTACTTCAGAAAGGTGGAACGACATTTTATAAATAGACTTGTACATGTATTTTTAAGTAATTTATAAAGATGGCGAACACACCAGATCCTGAAGTCACTTCACAAGGCTATATAGGAAAGAGCTCATGAAGAAATTTGTCGGGGAGACATCAATCAAGCGGACTCCGATGACATGCAACCAATTAAACTAGTAGTATAGGGAGACCCATCCGAGGCTTTGGATTTGATGAAGTCATTTCTGGAATTGGTGGAGCTTATACAATGCGGAATAATGGATTTCCGATAAAACCAGAGCCATACAATGGAACAGATGATTGGGAGGAGTGCATTTCCCATTTTCAAATGTGTTCTCAATTGGGTGTTGGGCAGAAAATGTCAAGATGCATGCCTTAGCAGCTAGCCAAGGGGTCCTGCACGTACTTTCTATATCAACAGAGGAGGGAGTCCTATAGCAGTTTGATGGAACAATTGGGAAAACGATTGGTAGCACGAGACAACAGAACAGATGGCTGTCAAGACCAAGGTAGCAACTGTACCGTTATTGCAAGCTTTACATTTCAGTTAGCTTAGAGATGAAGTGTCGGTGTATTGACAGGAACTGTACCAGCATTGCACTAGCTGTAAATATAATTGAACGGTATGAGGCCATATTGGGGTGACACGAGACAAGAAGAAAACAGTGCGAATGGTGCATTTTTCAAGACAAAAAGAGGCGAACATCGGACGAAGGAACCCAGAACACTCTCAAAGAAATAGTGACAGCTATCGAGGCCCTTCAGAGACAACAGCAGATCAGGCAGATTTCCCAGAGGTCATGGGAGATGTTATATTTGTAACAGTCCTGACAATTTTGCATGGAGTTGCCCTCATCCTAGAGTAAACAATGGACAACAAGCTGGTAGCTCCACGTCAGTAACACAAGGGCAAAAGAACCAAGGAATCGCTCACCTGCCATCTCATTAGGCCAGGTGATGCCGGGAGAGGGAGGGCCTGACAATTGAGACCAAATGGAAGAACATTCGCTGAATCGTTAAGGGAATGTCTTGATGAACAGAAAAAAGGCATAATTGCTTGTATATACCTTGTACAATCAATAGTATACCTATGAACCCACTCTGAGACAGTGGTTCAACATCCACAATTCATCTCTTTAAGGATACATAACAAAATTCAATCACTTAATACTACTTTTATAATACAGCCAGCAGACCTTGACCTTCTTGATGTGATAGAAAATCCTCTCAACACCTATATTACAATCAATGCAACAATAGAACAAGGAAACCAAAAATATGCTGTTCCTACCTTGGTATGACATAAAACTGGATGGGATACTGGGTCAAGACTTTTTGCTTAAACACAAAGTAAAAGCTGATTTTAGGAAATTAGAGACTGGTCAGATCAAACTGCAATGTTTGACTTGTGGAGGAGCTGCTATGGTGTGCAATGTTTATTCAATTGAAACAATGAAGATACCTTGAAGTGTGCAATGATTTTCCCAGTCACCATTCCAAAGGCAGAAGACCGTAATGTTACTGGATTAGTGGATAGCATCATACCAAAGGAAAAACAGATTCTTGTGACTCC
The DNA here is from genome assembly GCA_035048485.1 of Pteria penguin. NCBI lineage: Eukaryota > Metazoa > Mollusca > Bivalvia > Pterioida > Pteriidae > Pteria > Pteria penguin. The sequence continues at coordinate 14,689,472 of CM068582.1, forward strand.
TGGCATTGTGCACCTACGAGAACACCAGATTTTGATTCAGATCACCAACTATGGAGGAAATGTGGCCAAGAGTTACACGAATATGCGCCTGGCATCATGTGCATCTCTCTATTTGAAGACTAAGTTGTGCAGTTTATAGTGAATAATAGACACATGTAGTCCAGAACTGCCATTCCATCTTACAATTATAAGGTATATATGTTCTATATTTAATTACAGACCCTTTCTTGAATGAGAAACTGCATTTGAAGGAACTTTTTACCTGTTTTGCAAGACTGAAGAAGATACTGGGCACACTGACCAGGTTAGACACAAAATCAACACAAGGACAGCACTGCCAATTCGTCAATCTCGTTCTTGTAAAGTATTCTGCTTAGATTTGAATTCTGGCTTTTGGCAAATTAACATGGATCATCTAGACAAGGAGAAGGCAGCATTTTCCACCATCATGGGACTGTACCAATTCAAGGTCATGCCTTTTGGTCTTACAAACTCGCCATCTACTTTCCAGCGTTTAACGGAGAATGTCTTGAGAAAAACTGCAGAAGAATGCCTCCTCTACTTGGATGACATCATAGTTCCAAGCAGCACCTTCACACAGACCATTGAGAGATTGGAGAGTCTTTATACGCTTTAAGACTGCAAATTTGAAACAAGAGTGAAGTTTCCTGGGCACCTTGTAACTGAGGAAGGCATACAGACAGATTCAGACAACATCAGTGCTGTAAGGGAATTGTTTCAGCCAAAGAATGCCAAAAAAGTTAAAACCTTCCTGGCCTTAGCATGTAAAGATGATGGATAAATCCAAACCACAAGTCCAAAAATCATGAAACCATAGGACATACAAAATCAGTGAAAATGAAAAACAAATGGAAAATAACAAAATATGTCTACTTGAAGAGCATATGTAAACCCCTGTGATGGAGTGAGATCAGGTGTTTTAATTTAAATTGAGTTTTGTGCATTTTTGGAATACAGTACAAATATGGAAGTTCTAAATTCAATTTATTTGAGTCAATACCAAACGTATTGAGGACAGATTTATGAGTCTCGAGTACTTCCGAAACCGAAAAGTTCGTGAGAGTATAAGTAGGATTTCCTGGAGCTGAATTGAATCCTAATTCTTTCACTAGGCTGTCAAAGTAATATTTCTTACAAGTAAATGTATAATTATTAGATGCTTTATCTGCTGGTGTAATGATGTAATGTTCTTGGAGGAAGGTAAGTTCTCTGACAACATCAGGATCTTTAAAAATAGATTCGAATCTGGTGTTTACAGAACCTTGTAATTTTTTAATCTTTGATCTCAGCAGTACTGTAATAGATTTTATCCATTCCAAAAGAGTGTCGACTTGTACTTCCTCTCTGTTTGCCCATCGTGTGGCATATTCCTCACAGCAGTTCATAATATTCTCAAAATTTTGGCTCCATGCGAATGATCTGGGTTCTCTGTATTTTGGACCTTTAAGTAAAAGTTCTCTTAATTTAGTGTTTTTAACTATATCGAGATCACCAGTAATGACATGGCCACAAGGAGAATATACGAAATTAGATGAGGAACATGCACACGGTTGAGGATGGCATGCAGAGTTGCTAAGATCAAGACACTGTAGAAACCCTTTGTAATTATAAATTTTGGATGCAACTGTTGGCGTGTAGCTATAAGAAATACATGGCGGATCTTTGTTTTTGAAATATGGAGGTATTTTCTCTAAAACAGACTTATGATTTAAAATTTGGCCAAAATTTAAATAATCAATGCCTTTATTTGCAAATTTAATTTTGATGAAAGGGCGATTAGATTTTTCCGTAGAAATATCTGACTTGACGGGACGAAAAAGTCTAGCGGTCGATATGTCCATAATAATGCCATCTAGTCTATACTCTGCAGAGCTTATATCAGTAAATATACGGTGTCTGGACGATACGTACAACTCGTGTAATTTTCTGAGTGAAATAGAATAAAGTTTTGTACGAATGTGATGAAGGCCCAAAGGTTTATTTATAAATGGCAAAAGAGCATCAAAGGAAATATTATGTATTTCACGTTTGTTGTATTTGCGTATACCATGACTTCGATGCCTCCTCTGGCTTTTGTTGAATAAACCGAGTACGTTAACTGATTGACACGCAGGACTAGTGAGATTACCAATACTACTAATATTGTCATTGCATCCATAGGGCGAAGCAGTGCCGAGACGTCTTATCCAGTATTCTTCTCTTTTCCGACGAAAAGGAGAGCTCAAATTGGCATTGTTTGTGGGGTGATATATTTTTTCTATAATTCTAATTTTCATTGAGAGAATAGAGTGGTCAGGCTGGTTGAAGTGGCGATAGAGTAATTGGTTTCCACCTCAATTTGTTTTGGACCTGTAACCTGATACTCTTGTACGGAGTTGTCCCTTTGTCTCTCCAACATATATTAACCCACAGAGTGAACACTCAATACCGTACACAATATTTGAACTCTTACAATTCAAATGGTCAAAACTATGCGTATGAAAGGTATGTTTGGTTAAATTACTCGTAAAAGAATTGTCTGTAATTAAGATGTTGCAAGTTTTGCAATTGTTGGTCCCGCACTTAGATATTTCACAATCATAAGGGGAGAATTGGTAATCTTTAATTACGTCAACTAGTTTAACCTTACAGGGCTTGATGTTTATGAAGCCATCCGCATGTTGATAGCAGAGTTCGTTATTAGTGCTTACCACAAATGTTTGATTTCTAATGTCATTTAAGATAATATTGGGGACACCTAAGTTAAATGCTATGCACGTGTCCTTGCACATTACAGTTTGAGGCCTTTTTATAGTGGGCGAAGCCTCAGCCTCTATGGTTTTCTTATTAACATTATCCATATATATATAAAGGACTGCCCGACAAGTGTCCTCGGGGACAAATTGTCCACCAGCAGTGACACATGGACAGTTGTTGAAATGTAAAGATGATGGATAAATCCAAACCACAAGTCCAAAATCATGAAACCATAGGACATACAAAATCAGTGAAAATGAAAAACAAATGGAAAATAACAAAATATGTCTACTTGAAGAGCATATGTGAACCCCTGTGATGGAGTGAGATCAGGTGCCCGGGGAGAGTGAGCATCTCCTGCTTGCTAGCAACACCCGTCACATATATCCCGTAGAAAGAGTCTGTTACTACCGTCGGTTTATCAAAAGTTTTGCTGAGATTGTGAAACCATTACATCGCCTTTGCGAGAAAAAATGCAAAATTCTAGTGGACTAATAAATGTGAAGACTCTTTCGGCAGTCTAAAGCATGCATTATCTACTTCACCAATCCTTTCCTATCCAAAACCAAATTTGCCATTTATGCTTGATACAGTCGCCAGCAAGTATGCTGTAGGAGTAGTACTGTCACAGCTAGAAGACCAAAAGCAAAATGTTGAACCTTACATGAGCAAATCTTTAAATAAACATGAAGTTGCCTATTTTGTTACCAGAGAAGAATTACTTGCGGTCATTGTGACACTGAAGAGATTTCACTATCTCTACAGCCAAGAAGTACTCTTGAGGATTGACAATGCTGACATGTCGTGGATGCCAAATCTAAAGAATACATGAGGACAAGTAGCTAGATAGCTTGAAATATTAGGGACATATATCTATATTTGAACATGAAGAGTATTACTGGTGTATACTAGGAATACTAGACATGAGGGGAAGAAAGGGAGGCTGTCCTGTTACAATATATTAAAAAAAATGATCTATTTCTTCCGTAAAATTCGTGGTTTTGTTTGCGGTTTTTCATATTGTGTATGCAATTATACCGTTACGCCAATCCCTTTACTGATAATTTGATCCACATTGGGGAGGCATTTGCTGCATCAATGAAGTTTGAATACTTGCCATATTAGAGTCTCCTACTTTCTGTCGAAATATTTTAGTTTTGGTATTTTATTATTATTATTATTATTTTAATAGATTTTGTACACTAATGACACCAATATGGTGTAATGATATCGGATTGTTGTAAAAAAAAAAGATAAAGTTAAGGCAGTGAAATTTAAATCAAAAATTGAAAAGTTCATTTGAGTGAAAATGCTCATGTATAAATCAATCAAAAGGTGGGACCAGCAGGGCGAGTAGACATAGGCCATGAACGCTACATCCGTGAAAACATTCTAATATTAATATTCTTAATGTGTATGCTGCTAATGTGAACGACATAGTTCAGTGAAATTCTCCTACGACCTATGGAAGGATTATTTTATTTAAACTTTTCAAAATCAATTTTCTATAGTCTACAAGTGTCGAGCTGATTTAATTAATTTGATTAAACCATTGTTTTACAGAGACGCTTCATAGAATAAAACGCTTAATGTACCACCGTGCACTAGAGGTTTGTAATGTTAGTTTAAAAAAGTTAATATACTGTTTTACTTTTATGATGCATTTATTGTGTCAAGTTGTGCAATATAAGTCTAATTGGATGTTTTCTTTCATTATAAATTTGAAACACAAGTGAATATTAGTTATAAGGTTTGTTTTTGATGTTTTGATTTGACCTACGAATTTTACTAACCTAATCTGGGTTCGAAGCCCACCAAAACAAACCTTAAAAAGAATTTATCGCACCGACAACCTGTTTTCGTATTTCATTTCCAATTTCAGTTTTATTGTTTTTGTACGCTCCCTTATGAGCTTTTAGGAGTTGTCTTTCGTGATAAACCATGTCTATGGATATATACACTTACGAAACTAATATGTGTTTTGCTTCGTACCGACAGACAATAGATAGCCTATACTATGGCACAAAAAAAAGAAAGAAAATCCATAAAGTATAAAAACTAGGGTAATGGTTTACTATAAAACCGAATTTCCTCTGACAATTTAAGTCCGACAAATCTGCACCACAGACAATCGTATAGTAAGGAGGTGGGGGAGAGAGGGAGAGTAACCATCTCCTCCTCCTCCCCCCCCCCGCACTCCTTATTATACGATTGCCTGTGGTCTACACGGCTGCCCGATGTTGCACTGTAGGTGTAACTAGTTTATATATCAAGACTGTTGTATAAAATCGTGAAAAATTACAATAAAAAGTTTGTTTTGAAAGATCTACTAAACGTTAATAATTTACATTAATTTAAAATTTTCACGATTTTAAGTTATATAATATATCATATGTACTGTACTGCAGTCTGACCATAGCCTTGTCTACCTAGATCAGATTAAACATCAGAATTTACACAACTCACAAATTTTGGGACAGGCTTGTCGGACTTGCTGTAGCTTACAATTTTAAGGATCATTAGGATGGATGATTATTATTTTTTTATTTATTTTTATTTATTTATTTTTTTTTTTTTTTTTGGTCTAGTGTAATGGATCTTTCTGATTGAGTACCACTCGGTATCTTAGCACTTCACGTCCTAAAGATATGCCAAGCCGGTGTGGACTAGTGGATAAGGTGCTCAACTCGTGATCGAGAGGTCCCGGGTTCGACTCCCGCCCTGGCACACCGGTGTTCTGTCTTTCAGATGAGACAGTAAAAACGTGGCTTGGCGTATTGTTAAATGCATAGATCTATTGCTATGATACCAGTTGAAAATATTTAATACGTTACCAAGCAAACATTACAATAAACAGTTTGTTTTGTATAGACATGTGCAACAACAATAGTTAACTAATATAATTACATATACAACTGACATCAACAATTGTAATATTTCTGATACTAAAATATTTTATTTCATGTAGCAAGTAATTGCCAATGCCAGACACCTGTAACTTGCTACTAAACCAAAGTCACACTGACTCCAGGAAAAGGTAAAAGAAAAACCAAAGAGAACTCGATGACCTTCACATGACTAAGATAGTTGTCTTGACTTTGTAACAAGATCACACGTGCATTTGTGCATTTCAATAGAGCAATGCCCTCGTTGAAATGAAATTTCGGAAATCATTATAATGCATTGCATAATTATTACAAAAAGTTCGCATATCACACAATGATACACGTTTTTTACGTCGTTATTGGGAAATTATATTTCCAATACATGCGTATATATCAATCCTATCTTTTCCGATATTATGTTCAGCCATTGAAAGGGATAATACCTTGGTATATGTAGGAAACCCATTCGTTTATCCTTGCAGTGATGTTCACTATTTTGACATGTCCTGGAGATGAAAAAAATCTTTTCAAACCAAACATCAACGTATAAAACATATGTTTATATGTTTAAAAATTTACCCATTTCTGTTTGTTTCACTTCGTGTTGTGTATGCAATTATATTTTGGGGTAACATCCTGTGATGTGATTTAAAATAGAAGGCCATTATCCGTTCTTTAAGGAGGTTTAAATACTTGTGCTTAAACAACAGAGGATGGTATGATACATTCCCCCACATATCGTATATCGTCATTCTTTATTCGGTCAGTTGACTGATTTCTTAAATAAGACATATTTGCCGTAAGCAAAATCACTCTACTTTTATGTAATAATATCGGAATGTCATTAGCAAAATGAAGTCAAGACCCTGTAGGAAATCTTCGACCGATAACATAGAATGATGAATGCAACACAATGAAGGTTTGTTGTGTCGTTTCCATTCCGAATTCAAGTTGCTTACGCTTTTTAACTTAATTTCGCACTTTGTCATATTTAGAAGGTGATGGAAATCATCGTCTGTTTTTCATCAATTTTACATAGGAAAATTCCTATTGTCTGCAATGTTTAAACTAAACAGAAAAAAAAGGGGGGGGGAGGGGGGCATTAACTTATAGACCGAGTGCATTGTGTAACAAATATTGTTCCACCATATCAACTGATAACACATGATGTATCATACTCAATCACCTCAATTCTGTTGAACCCAAATAAAGCAATGTATCACCAAATAGAGATCATGTCGCATTCTTCGAAATTCAAAACGAAATCACAAAATAATAAAACACACATGGATGTGTTAAGTTTTTATCTTATAATCATTAAAATGTATTATCCCCTACAAAAATACACTCGGGTATGCTTAACAATGTATATTATTGCATTATGAAATACAGGTGCGTCTGTCTGAATCCCATTGTACAATGCGTCAATACAATCTTGAAATGAGTGAACTATTATTAAACTCTTGGTTGAAATGCATTCCATGCACGTAATTTTCTTCATTTTATCTAATGCAAAAAGTAAGGTACACGAGGTATATAAACACTAATTATATTGGTTATAAATTTGGATTACTTTGTAGCTGTGTTGAGGGAGAAAGGATGTTACGACCCCCCCCCCCCAAAAAAAAAAGTCCAATAAGGGAATTTTATATACCAATGTTTACCTTGAATCAGTATTTTAACAGACGTCATTCGTATATTTTAACTGTCTAAGGTGTTTCCTCTGATTATACTTTATAGATCTTTTTCCTTTTACTGCAGAGCTGTCACATTGGACGGCAAAATCATTAATGGTTCCTCCGAATCGAACAGAATGACGCCAAATAACATTATGACGTAATAAATGTCGAGGGAACGTTAATCAACTTTTAATGTTACAGCTCTGCGTTATTATTAGATCTCTTGTATGTCTATCAGGACAATTCAATATCCCTTATGAAGCAAATAACTTACTGTTTATTTTAATTTAGTTTATTTTATATTGATTTAATTGTTATTGTTATTACATGTCTCTTTATTATCTCTATTATATAGCCGCAAGTCCGATTACATATAAAAAAAAACTGGCAAGTTGGGGGAAAATGTGTATGAAGCCCTCAGATAAAAACAGTGGATTTCCGTGATGCCTTTGTCTTCCTTACATAACATTCTCAATGTGAATATATTCATATTAAAGGTAAGCACATTTCGAAAATTTACATATGAACCCTCAGTTACTTTCAAACTATTTATCATATTGAGAAAAATATCACAGTGTGAACAAGAAAGTGGTATAATATTTTCCTTATATTTATACTTCTTACAAATTGACATGAAATGACTGTTTTTTGTTGTTTCGAATGTTGTGCCCACATATTCACCACAATGTAGTTCATTCCAGAGAAAGGGCAGATTTGGTATAGAGGTTAACAGCTCGGACTGCGGCGCCAACGATCCCAGTTCGATTCCCGGGTTGCGCCACTATGTTTAAGAGGTTGCTTACCTCCTGCTTCCATGTCGCGATATAACTGAAAAATTATTGAAAGCGACTTACAACACCAATCAACCAATCATTGTAGAGAAATGATGTAGTATTTCCCTAATATTACATCGCAGGGGAATAGTCTGGGAGTGTATCACAAAATGACCAACTGTATTCAGATACATCACATTTAATTTTCTTTTTCCTCCTTAAGCAGTGATGTCAGGGTCAAAGTCACAGATGACAGATAATGTATATGCTTAGTGGTATGGTCAGGGCTTAAGCATTAAATCACAATTTGCATCTTTATTCATTGCCTTGTTTAATCATATTTCGGTACACTATAATTTTTCATCAGTATCAATTTATAGTTTAAAAAGAGAGTTTCATTATTTTTTTATGTTTATCACCACCGTGGGATGATACAAACAAATACATATATTACAGTCCAGTTCTTTCGGATATATTGCATAGAACAGTGGGGATTCCCCCCAAAATCACAACGGGAATCAACGGGTAAATTTACCTGCGCTATTTCAAACCTTTAAAAAATCGTGCATTGTATATATCTTATTTTGTACCCAGAAACGGCCTCTTGTGATAGGTAGAAATCTCCCATAACACCCGGACTTTACTAGCTCTCTCAAATCTGCCCACGTTATGACATAGATCACTGTCTCAATCTTATTAAAATGCGACTTGTACTTCGATGCTTTATGATACTCTCCATGTACAAAATCTTACAACTGTCGATTCGAGGTCATCTCAGGATGACCCTTCAGTACAATCAGAGTTTGAGTTAAAGGTCTTTCGGGATCATTAGTATGCAAAATTACACCGAAAAATCTCTGCCGCTGATTGACTGTAGTGAAAGGTCATCCTTGAATAACTTCGAATCGGCAGTTGCCACTACTGATATTTCCAGGCTACATGTTAGGTTGGAAAGGTATCTTCTTCACTGGTTTACGTTTGGTGCATCAGCTGCCTATATCAACAGTAATGGTTCATACATTGTTCAACTGTCCAAGCGTTTGCACCAAGGGAAATGTCATTCTTATTATAATGTCCAGCACATTACTCTTTTGGAATGTCCATTTGAATATGCCGTTGCCGTCTTTGAGTATTATTATTCTTTAAAACATCCTTTGGAAAGTGGAGAAATTAATGTATGACTTTATTCCCCCGACCGATAGTCTTTGTTTAAGCATCTTTCCGCACAACACGGTTTCCCTAAAGATATATTTTAAAACAAACTCCTCCATTTCTTAACTCAGCACTTTTAACAGCCTGAACAAAAAATTATACAAAAACAAACCTACACATTTCATTTTACTAAGGTAAGAATTATAACTATGTTGAAGCATATGTACTTAGTGGCCGAAAACATTTTCTTGACGAACGTAAATAAAATACAATTTCGCATGATAATGTTATTCATAGGTCCAGTAACTTTACATTAAAATTAAGCGCATTTCTGCGTGTAACCATACGCTGCATTGTTAATATTCGCAATGCCGCATGCATTTTATCATAAACCAGATCAAAGGATATCGCCCGAGACGAATATCTTTCGATCTAGGACAAGAGGTGATTCTTGATTCTTTTTCTCGTCAAATAAGACCTCTTTGTACGCCCTTTTCGGTGCATCTTCATTGCTGATGTTTTACACATCATTGTACAGATCAAGTTTACAAATATTTAAAGATGAGATACAAATGGGTAAAACGGATTTTAGTGCGAATGTAGGGTTTTGTTACTTATTAACGTAGTGATAAATTAGCGTAACATGTGACTGTCTTCCTTCGTAAAGTTGTGTATACTTATATGGGAGTGATAAATAATCGCTATTTATATAATCTGCTAAAATTTGAATCCAACTAAAATAGCACATATTTAATATATTTGGAATAATTCCACATTTTAGGATTTTGTATTTGCAATATACTTCTTATTGATCGACCATCATTTTGTCCTTTGTTAAAGCGTGCCACTTTATTTCGAAAATTTAAATCGCCGTAATCTGTTGCAATTGCGTTCTTCCTTAACATATGGCGATGTTATGTAAATCTGCACAGGAAATACTCTTTTTACAAACTTGTTTATCCTTTATTCTGATACTGGAGTGTAAGCTACATGTATTAATGATTTTTCTTCTAACATCCAAGGAACTTTTAAATAACGCTGGTACTTTTCATGTGGCCAGCAAAGTTATGCAGGCGTAGCAATTGCGCCCCAAAAGGACAAGCTCCTGCAGAAGAATGTGCCGGACCAGTGTTTTTTATGTTAATAACTTTAATTATGATGAATAAGTTTGAAGAAACAGATACTTCTTAGTCATGAACGTGAAAATATTATAAGAAAGTGATACTACAGTTTAAACCGGTGTGGCCTAGTGGATAAGGTGCTCGGCTTGTGACCGAGAGGTCCTGGTATCGACTCCTGCCCTGGTCTTACAATGAAAATCGAGGTCCCGTGTCATGGTAAGCGTGGCGCGTAAAAGATCCCTCACTGCTTCGGGTGGATCCTTTGCAAAAGTCTAAATTTCTATGCAATGCATCAGGCATGAAGATGTTGTCACCATATACGTGAAATAATCGTAAAAGAATACTCATTCAATCAATCAATCAATCAATACAACACTTTTTTTAATTCATTCCGTCAATCGACTTTTTATGTATACGGTTGTGTGAATGTATTGTCTAGGATTCCAAAGGTCATATGTGTAATGTTAACTGTAAATGTACGGTTAGATTTGTGAGGGTTTACGTTAGTTTATTTTTTATTAGCAAAAAACTGCATGGTTTATATGCATACAAACAGAACAACATATATATACAGTGATCGTTCATAAGAACAATTGCATTTAGGAGGAAAGACAAATAATATAATAATAAATATGCAGAGATAAGTACATGTAATACATATATATATATATATATATATATATATATATATATATATATATATATATATATATATACATATATATATATATATATATATATATATATATATATATATATACACACACACACAAAATGTTTATTTAAGGAATACTCATATCACCGAAAATCGTAAGTGTGATGCATTTTTTTTTTAAAATTTCAAGGTTTAACAACTGTTTCATGTTGTCAAAGTTTAAACATACATGGGCGGCTCCACAAGTATGGTATTATATACGTCTTCGTAAGTCAGTGTACAAAGGACACTCAAGAATAACGTGAAACTCATTTTACGAGGCAGAATTCATACAGTCTCTGCTCTCTAAAGGCAATAAACAACTAGCATTTCGGTTCAACTTTACATACAGATACATCGATGATGTTTTGTTGGTTAACAACCCTGTATTTGAGGATCACCTCAACATCATATATCCAAAGGATCTCGAGATAAAAGAAACTACAGAGAGCGCATCTTCTGCTTCATACCTCGATATACTGCTATCAATTGGTGACGATGGTTCATTAGTAACCTCTCTCTATGACAAACGTGACGATTTCATTATTACCAACTTCCCTTTTCTGAGTAGCAACATACCTTCCTCTCCCGCATATGGCGTCTTCATTTTACAACTTATACGCTATGCCAGGGCATGCTCTAAATACGAAAATTTCGTCCTGAGAGCGAGGCTTCTTGCCACGAAACTACTCTCAGAAGGATATATTAAAGAAAGTTTGAAATTGTCACTGAGGAAGTTCTATGGTCGTTATAGGGATCTATTGCAATTTCAGATTCCTCTTTCAAGAATGTTTACCGATAGTTTGGGACCTGACCATACTAAATAACCATCTTAACTTTTTGACTATACTATAACTATACTTGATTTGATATAATACGTGTATACATGTATATACAGATATTTGTTCACCTGCGTTTCCGACACCAGAATTTCAGGCAGGGAGCATTTCTTGCCTTGAATGGGAAATTTGACTTTGTGTTCCTGTCTCCTTCCTATGTTTATGCGTGTATATTTATGTATTTACCTCCTCGATTTGAAAGGTTGTCACAGGACTTTTGCGACGTGTGTTGCATGCAACCAGGGGACTTACTTCTCCCGGGCACCTGGTCTCACCTCGATTTTACTGGGTTCGCATTTGTCTGACTATGACTCTAGACACAATACTGTCCCCTATGACTATGAGATATGGTTTAGACTTCGGTACTTTTTCGTTTTTTACTTTCAACATGGCCCAAAACGCAGCAATGACAGGCTCTATTGTGCCTTTCAACACTTTTATATCGACCTTGTTCTATATTAAGTTTATGTGAAGATAATCTGAGCTTTGTAATATATAAGACCAGATTTTCAGGAATGGATTTACGCAAATAATATTGAAGTGAAAAGTTATCAATCAAATATTTATAAAGGAAACACTTCGGGGAAATATCCATAAATGAATCTCTCTCCTGTAAAAACATATCTGTAAGTCTTTATTTTTTAAACAATTAAAAGTTATTCCTGGTTCCATACATATTGATTATAACACAAAGAGGGAGTCTGCCAAGTTCAGAATAAACTATAAAATTAGATGTACACCGTTTAAAGTTTAAAATCATTTTACAAAACTGCATATGGATCTTTTCTACATTCTTTCCATCATGGAATCCGCACACTTCACACGCATAATTTAAAACACATGACACATACGTATCAAACACATTAAGTTTAGTCTGTACATTTAAAAAGTTTTCATTACAAATTTTTAAGATACTGAACATAGATTTTCTCCCCTGCATAGCAATGAAATTCTGAGTAGTTGTATATTTACCATTGCAATTGAGGGTCATGGCCAAATAATTAAAAGAGGAGACATCTTGAACAACAGAGCCATTGTATAACCATGTATCGAGATTACTTAATCTCCCGCCATTTCTCTAAACAACAATCTTGGTCTTATCAATATTTACAGATATATCCCATTCATCACAATATACTTTAAGTTGATTTAAATGTTGCTGCAATCTTAGCTACTTTCAGATAATATAAGAGTGTCATCGGCATACATCAATAAAAATAGCGAGAGGTCATGTAGATATACAGGTTCACATAAGTTATTAATAAGATGCGTTTCAAGGTCATTAACATACATAGAAAATAAAAATATGGGATTGTATCTATTGTCCACCGATATAACATGCCTTTGTCATCGGATACTGCCTGTACGATATTTGTATTTGATACATCATCTTTAAAATCCCAATACATTACTAAGATCGATTGCTACAAAAATCTTTCGAAACTTCAATATATGCAATTCAACAGATTTAAAATGTAGCTTGTTTTCAAAATAGCTACATTCAAAGCGTATTTATTGTTTTAAACGCAACTTTAAAATCCACATTTAAAGGATGATATTACCACTGACGTTGACACTGATAATACATTGTATGAACATTTGTAGGCATCTGATAAAAAGTTTGCTGTGTGACACATCAATAAAGGTGATATAAGATTTGAAATGATGACAGAAGTACGGTGCAAGATTTAAACTATCGGGTAGATTCTAATATATTGACTAACATGAGTTGTAAGGGTAATAAGCTAGTGTTAGTCATTGCATCTATTTCTCATATGAAAGAAAATACCTTTTTTTACAATGATTCTTTCCTATCTACGACATTTTTATTTCCGAATGAAGAGTAATTTATGTCCTCTGTAGGAAGTTTTGGACATGAAATCAGTACTTGCTGTTGTATTATATATCTAATTTTATATTTATTTATTTGATTATTATAACAATGCATTCAATAACCCTTGGAAAGAGAAGAGAAAGTGTGATTTGTTTTGAGCCGACATAAATCATTTCAATGAATATTTTCTTTTACAAGTCTGTTTAAGATCGGTACAAATTTCCATACCCTGAATTTATATATTTATTTATGTATTTACTGTGCATTTATTTATTTTATTTATAGTATCTTATTTTTATTTCATCTATTTTATTTTTTTTTTTTATGTATTTGTTTTTATTATTATTATTATTATTTTATTATTCTTTGAATATAATAAGCACATATATTAATAATGACATACTGTGATCGTATTTCATTAGCAAAGCATTTCATTTCATCTGGTCAAAATATATATTGTCATACAAACTTATTTTCACCAAACTGAGTTGAATAACTATGGAATGACAACTTACTTGTTGTTCATATCTGATTCTTAGTACTGAGAAATGCCTCTGTACTGATTTGAAATAAACTGCGATGAGAGTTTGAAAAACCTGAGGGCAATCTCACTCATAGATACCTCTGTCTTCCAGGTGAATTTGGTTAGTAGCTTGCTCTTCAGTTACTTCACATTTTTGACATTGAGCATCACTAAAAGACATTTCCAAATACGCAACAGTGAAATGAAATAATACAATTATATATGTTCATATAGATATACATGTACAAAATTTAAAGGTAAAAACTGCTTCCCTATGACATTGAGTGCCTAAAACATATTTATAGATTTGTAATAAGTATACACTGTATAGTATTTTAAAAGTACATATAGTTATGGTAAATGTTTTGAGTACAACGTGAAGATCTTAACAAACACTCTCTTTGATGATATTTGGGTGACAAGTGATAGGATTTTAGTCAGAACACAAAACTGTATGAAACTATAAACATTTTCATCGTTCTAATGTGTTGGATAAAGTCGTTTCTATAAAAATATATATATATATAATCACTTTCAACGGGTCAAGTGGTTGCAGTGCGGCTGTATAATTATTATGAAAACGGTAAAACCCGATTCTTGAGATGATCGGGAAAATTTCATGTTTTCATACAGGTTTGTCTTTTGACGACAACCCCACTACCACCTGTTAGAATAACTACTAGTTGGGTATTAGGTCTGATCTTTTGGACTACACAAAAAACAACAAAACTTAGATTTATATACTCGTAGCTTTAATAGAGTTATTCCCCTCTATATGCTTTCTTGAATCCTTATTTATCACAGTTTAAAATCGGGTTTGTTTAAATTAATTTTTTCTATATTTTCTTATGAATTTGAATAAAACTTCCTTCTTCTATGTCCATTTTGACCAATGAGAAGGACAATAACAGGGGACACCAAATGCCCAATAAAAAGAAGAATTTCTTGACATATAAAACTCAATTTTTATCAAATTGGTAGATAGAAAAATCTGGTTCTCAGACGACGGTATTTCTTCTGCGAAGAATCGCCATCCCCATTCGTAATTGCATTGTGACATCACACAAAAAGTACATGTACATATTATATTTCATGACGTCTTAATAGAAACTATGTCAACAGGCGCGATGTAGGGCATTTGGCGATCAGTTAATTACATTGCATTTGCACTTTTTTCAATACAGAATTTTCACCCTTTCCGTTACTGAAAATAGGCTGAAGAACAAACAAATCTATGCCTTGTATAATTTATGTTTAAAAAAGCACAGATAAATGCATAATATACACATTGTCGTTGGTAAATGATATAAAGATGCACGCAATTGACAACATCTAGACATATCTTTCTGTGCCATTGCACATTTTACTGTGCATCGATGTTCACATTTTTCCATGATTTGATGTCATTTGTCATCATGTTAATTCATTTCCTATCGTCTATGAACAATTTCCTTCCGAAAAAAATGTATTGTTATGAATATTTCCAAACACTGAAGGAATTGAAATTTAAATATTCCAACTGATTTAAAAGATGGATTGTTTTAGGAAGAACAATTTAATGCTTGCTGAATATCATTGAAGCCTTCCTGGTCGATTAAGGTAGACAACTGCGTCCCGAATAACGTGTCATTTAACTTTTGGGCTGCACTGGTAGATACATCACAGATTCCGGTAAGACAACCTTCTACTATGTTATACCCCGTAGCATTAATATCACATGACATCAGATCTTCAAGATACACTTCGGCGATAAAACGTCCCTGAAGGCAGATTCTGAATTCTCTCAACCAAGTTTTTGAAGTGCAATTTTCCTCCTCACCATTAAGTAAATCGGTTACTTTCTCACATAATCCATTGCTCACAGTAACAGAAGGGACAATGGTATTACATTCTCGGTCGATTTTATCAATTAGACAAGTAGTAAAGAACTCACATCCGCTAGTATTTCGGGAACACCACGACGTGTTCTTTGCACAACTACAGTCCTTATGGACTATTCCGCCACCTTTGCCAAATTCTTCTGCCATGCAAGGAAGCCAGCAGTAGTTCCGACAAGAATCAGCACATCGAAATTTGTTATTAGTGAGAGCCGATACATTGGCAGAAGTTGTGCAGCGAGCTACTTGGTATCCCTCATAACCAGAGATGTTAACACACCAACGGCCTTCTGGTCCAGAGCCTTGGTGGCATGCATCTTGCGTATAAATTAGACATATATAACAGGCAATATATATTACAAATGTAATAACTTTTCCTTTAAGAATCATGTCCATGGCTGTCACAATTCTCGACCTTTAAAGAAATATCAGATACGAAAATGTATTCTAATATTGCAAGCATTCGCTTATGAACATGCTCATATGTCTCAATCGTCCAATCAGAGCACAATTCGTCGGATAGATAACATTTCATGCATAAAGAAGAGATCTGCAATAATGAAGCAATAGGTGCAACACATACATTGAGGGCATTGCAATTAACGGGAGCCGGAAATATTTATAAATTCAATGTTTACTGTAACTGCATAATAACAGCCTTACACCAGGTACGCTGGCACAACAACTTACAAACTACAAAATTTAACCTTTTCAGCTTAGTACTAAAGTGGGTTTGACTAGTATTTTCCACTTTTACTTTATTTTAAGATCATATAGGTAGGATTATCACACCTAGTACATAAGTTTCCCGTGTTGAGTGGACGACATATTATTAAGTCAAAGTTCAATATCAATTCAATACTGTTCACACACTTATTGAAGCAAGCCAAAATCATCGACTTGCTGGTTCATTCCCCAAAGTGAATGGTCAATGTTTGTTGCATTTCAAGGTCCCAAGTTACAGTTAATATTATAGGATTAACTTAAATGCAAGATGCAAATTGTACTTAGTTCAAGATCATCATCGTTGGGATAATAGAATATAGCTTAATATATTTCAAGGTCATTACTTAAAGTTCAAGGCGCAATTTAAAAATTGTTGGGGCGATTGTTCACGTTATGATCCTCTTTCAAGTCATGCATCCTCATGATCCTCACTCAAGACATGGAACCACGTTTAAGGTAAATGTCTCGGGATATATATTGTCTGCAATGTAACTTGTATATGTTTCTTTAAAATAAATTCAGAGACGGAGAAATGGTTTACAGGAAGGCGGTGTTACACTATGCGTCTCGTTTCCATGATTGATGTCGCTGTCTTCTGAGGAAAAAGTTTAGTGAACGACATATAGTTTCTATATGTTCTTAATAAGGAGGCAGGGATAAATCCTTAATTTAAGTTCATGCTTCAAAGTCACAGCCATTTTCACCTAAGACAAATTGTTCTCATTCGGTCTTGAGCATCACTGAAGAGACACAAATTGTCGAAACGCGCATCTGATGCACAAAATTATAACGTATATATCTTCTAATATTTATTATAATCACTAGACCGGTGTCACTGCTGATGGAGTGATAAGTTCCCGTGGACATCAGAAGTATAGTTTTCTGTGCTTTTGTACTGATGCGAAATATAGACTTGAAATTTTCAGTCAAAAATTTGTAAATCACTCAAAACTTAAAGAGTATTTCCCTAACGCGTAGCTCTGTCCTTAGATTGATTATTTGGCACACCTTTTTGACCACTCCGAGTTTAACTTTGCTCTTCAAATATTTATACACTATCAGAATTCCTATCATTCGGTCATATAAATCCGTATATATGTTCTAGAATATTGTGTCTGTATTAATTATACGCTTCTCTGCAAATGCTTTATACCTAGAGGAAAAGGTTCTTGCTAGGAATTTGAGGCATTGCGGTGTCCTTGTAGCATGCATGGCTTCTTAAATTGGGTTTTGGCTCACCTTTCGACCACTTTTGTTTTAAGTCTGCTTTTCAAATATTTATATATCGGAATTCCTATCATTCGGTCATAAGCATCAGTGAAGGGACATTAATTGTCGAAATGCGCATCTGGTGCACAAAATTATAACGTATATCTGTCCTAAAATTGTTGTGTCTGTGTTATTTACACGCTTCTCTGCAAGTGGTTTATACCTAGAGGAAAAGGTGTTTGCTAGGAATTTGAGGCGTTGCGGTAAGCTTGTAGTTTTTCTTGTAAAAATGTTTGTGCTATACACAATCTTTTTTCTAAGACTGACTGCAGGCATGCCCCTATGCTTCGAAAACAAATAAGAGAAAATAAGCCTGAAAATTATATAATTGTCTTTCATGTAGTAATATTTTAGTAACATAAAAAAAAGAAATCGTTAACCTCTTTGTCATGATGTTAAGTTAGTCTATTACTGTTCCATATTATTATTAACTAAATATCAAAAACAAATCATGGATTTGTACTGAGATTTGAAGAATATACTCTTGAATAAAATTGTGGTGTTGTTAAGTATGAAACATTGCGTTATAACAAATATATAAAAATACTTATGTAAAGTGCAAGAACGGTGGCAAAAATAGTGATTTATTATATGCATACAAATGTATCATGTTGCAGAGAATTCATTCAAGGAACGAATGTCTATGAACAATGAGGCCATCTTGCCATTTGCAAATCCTATGAACCTTGCAACTGTCACTAATTTGTTATATTTGCATATACTTCGTAAAACAGAAGTTAAGTATCCTCATTTGAAATTGCTACAAATGTGATTATTTACCTGATTTATGCACCGTTAATCTGTTATATTCTCCCCCAACCCTAACTCCGCTCCCCTTTTTTATTTTGCGATACCATGCTGTAATCTTACTCGGCTATCGGTGTACTAGCTCCGCCCATTTTACTTCTCCATTCTCCAGTGTAGTGTGGATCAGCCTTCAAAGCATGCTAAGAATGAGGGATCATTTTATCCGACAACTGTCTGTCCTTGAGACCCACCTCTGCTTTTCAGATTCATTCCTGGGCACAGTTTTCTCTGATATAAATTTCTTTTAAGGTTTCGAGTTCAACTGTGGAAAGTGAAAACTATACATGCAAAAGTGTAATCATATATTCATGTCGTGATGTTGATCACTTTGAAGTTAAAGAAATTCTTTTTCAAGCCAGCGATAGCTTTAAATTAAGACACAGTATTTTCAAAGGTAATGATTTTAGTTTGTTTCGATCTTCAACTTTTATTTTATCTCACATTCTGTAGGCAGTTTTATCGCAATTAATCTAGAAACGTGGTACATTATGAGGGGGTATATGCAGAATTGTTTCCTCAAGGACAACAACAGAGTATGACACATTGGACTTTTGCGAGATACTTTATTAGGTCAGTTGATCGATTTCTGAAATGTGATATTGATTGCAGTACACATGTTGACACCAAATATTGTGCAATCTTATCGGAATACACTTTGGAGTCAATGCTTTGTGATTCAATCAATCAATAATAGGTAATAGGGTTGGAAGGGGTGTCTTTCAAATTGTGTATTTGCAAAGTGCATAGAAATTCCTACAACATGATGCATTTAAGACTCATAAATGATAAAGCATAAATGATTTATAAAGACTTTCCAATTTTCAGCGATTTTCATAATCAACATCACTTTAATGGAAAATATTCTTAAATATCACTTTTCAATAATTTATGATTGGGTAAATGGCATATCATTAGATAGATTAGACATTGTTTTATCATTCCATAACCATTAAAACAAATATTTGGACCTACACTAAGCTGGATAGACGAAATGTAATAAAATAAAAAAAAATCTATAAATTTTGCAAAAATAGCACATTTAACCCCAAAAAAATAACATATTTGATACATGATATGGTACTGAAACCTTTTTTATGTGATAGATCATATTTAGATCTATTAGGTTACATGCTTTTTTCATGAATTTATTGAGTTGTTTACATTTTGTTCAAAATTTCCAATTTTCAGCGATTTTTGATAAAATCTTATGTTTTTGCCCCAAAACTCAGTAAGGCCCCAACGGCCAGAGTGCAAACATGGCTCATTTTGTCGCATTTTAAATAAGCTTTCAGAAAAATATACCGTCGAAAATTCCTCCTAAAGGGGTGGGGGGGGGGGGGGGCAGGGGTATATAGCAGCTCAAGGTCTATAAGGGCCATGCATCGAAAGTCACTGTCATATTCACCTAAGTAGTAATTGTTTTGTCTATCCCATATTATTTACACTCTTCTCTGTAAGAGGTTTATACCCAGGAGCAAAAGGTTTTTGCTAGAAACCCCTCTTGTCATGACTTAGATGCAAGGTCATGTATTTCATATACTATGGGTCA
This sequence comes from Pteria penguin, assembly GCA_035048485.1. Classification (NCBI taxonomy): domain Eukaryota; kingdom Metazoa; phylum Mollusca; class Bivalvia; order Pterioida; family Pteriidae; genus Pteria; species Pteria penguin. The sequence continues at coordinate 14,709,957 of CM068582.1, forward strand.
TAGTCACTCTTGAGCTAGTTGAATTAGAATATACTTTCATGTATTGTATTCAAATATATGAGTGATGGATGACGTTTTCTTAAAAATGGATTTTCTGTTTTTGTTAAGTGTAGGGTAGTACTTCGCGTTGGGTGGTGTGTGTTTTATTCCTCAAGATGCGTTGTGTTATGCGACAAAATTATAAGTCAGTAAGAAAGTTAATACTTTTAATAAAATCTCTACAGCAACATACAAGATAGCAAGTTGGCTTCGTGCGACGTGGAAAAGGGGGAGACCCGGCATTTACGATGATCACAATATTATGTTACACAATATAATTCTTTCCAAGTTCTTTCTGAATCAAATAGATCTGAAGTCTCTCAAGTAATTCTAAGACCTTAAGTGTATCAAGTATTTCCAAGATCTGAATTCTATCAAGTATTTCCGAGGTCTGACTTATTAAACTTCCCAATTTCTTTTATATATTGAAACACTATCCATTTCCTCAAGGAAATAGATTAGCCATAAATTGACCAGTCCAATTATGATAATTATACTAATTGACCACGTACCCACGAAGCCATTAATTCACAAATTTATAAGACTTTAAGATAAACAAGCAAGATAGACTAGCCATTAACTGACCAATTCAATTATGATAATTACAAGTCTTTGCGATAAACAAGCGTGAACTTTAGTGTCTTTAATTGAGTCATTCACAGGAAATATCGTCCAAGATATAATGTTCCTTGGTGGATCCATCGGTGGTGTTTCTTAAAAACAATTTGTAGGTAGCGTGGTATGCCGCTACCTTACATAAGTGAATTTATGAATTTGTTAACCTAAAATTAATCGAGGGCGTATTATGCAAAGAGTAATTTGTCTAACATCTTGATAACAGAAATTTGAAAATTTATTTGAGTTTTATCAAACCATTTTCAATTATTTCATCTCACTTCACATCGTATAAGCTGATTATTGCACTTTAGGAGAGAATAAGCGCATATATTATACACTGCATATACTTACACAGCTTTGAAAAGAATCAAAGATCCAGAAGTAAAATTAAACGTTTTGCCTGCTTCTTCTGCAGTTTTTATACGCCCGTCGAAAGACGGGACGTATTATGGTATGGCGATGTCCGTCCGTCCGTCCGCTATGGAACGCAATAACTTTAGTAAACGTCAGCTGTATTTCATGAAACTCATACAGAATGCTTAAATAGTGTAGAGGAAGTCGCCTTTCGATTTTGAGCAATTTCCGGAGTTTTGGGACTTGGATATAATTTTTACTATGAAAAGATGCCATGGAACGCGATAACTTAAATTAATGTCAGTGGTTTTTCATGAAGTTCATATAGAATTCTTAGATAATGTAGAGGAAGCCGCCATTCGATTTAGACCAAATTCCGCTTTGTTCAGGAATTATGGGACTTGGATTTAATTTTTACTATGAAAAGATGCTATGGAACGAAATTACTTAAGTAAACGTCAGTTGTTTTTCATGAAACTCATATAGAATGCTTCGATAATGTAGGGGAAGCTGCCTTTTGATTTTGAGTAAATTCCGTTTCGTCGTTCCTGAGTTAAGGGACTTGGATTTTATTTTTGCTATAGTACGATGATATGGAACGCAATAACTATAGTAAATGTCAACTGTTTTTCATGAAACTATTACAGAGTGCTTAAATAGGGTAGGGAAAGCGGCGTTTTGATTTTGAGCAAATTCTGTTTTGTCGTTACGGAGTTATGGAACTTGGATTTTTACCATGATAAGATGCTATGTAGATGCTATGTAACGCGATAACCTAAGTAAACGTCAGTTGTTTTTCATGAAACTTATACAAAATGCTAAAATAGTGTAGGGAAAACCACCTTTTGGCTTTCAATATTTCATAAATGTATTACCAAAGAGATCCAAGTTTGGGGGTAATAAAACCATACGTTCACATTGATCCCGTCCAAAGTAAGCGACGGGCGTATTAAGCCACGCTAGGCGTTGCTCTTGTTCACGACATGCCACGATTATATGTTAAGTTGACTGCGTCTGCCTGCTGCACAGAGGTGAGATAGTAGAGTATGAATTTTTCATATATATATATATATATATATATATATATATATATATAGATATATATATATATATATATATATATATATATATATATATATATATATTAGTGTAATGTGTGATTATACTTGCGTCTGTGTGTGTGCACGCGTGTGTGTATGTGTGACAATTTAATGCACCATATGCGATGCTTCTGTTTCTTCAATCATCCTCGAGGCCAAAAGTGTCAAAATCCAAACATTCCAAAGAGCAAACTTATTTCCAAATTTGCTGAACATACAGAGCTCTGCACAAGAGAGAAACTCGTTAATGTCAAAAAATGTTACAAACATTAAAATACTTCATAAATATATATATATATATGTATAAAGCATGTATCTTACATATAACAATACAATCGCCATGCAGATTCCGGAAACACATAATATTCATATATGTCCATAATGTACTATGTTGCAGAGTAACACAAATATAAAGATTGCCATTCCATTCCAGTGATTGATCCAACTTTGCCTCTTAAAATGGATATCAGATTGTTCTGTTGCATTTCTTCCTTTTCTATGCAGGCCTTTTCTTCTCTCTTGTAATTCTTTTGATGATAAGTCATTTTGGAGCCTTTGATGTTGTAATTTGTCATCCCCCCAGTGCTGCGTGTATGATTATTATGATCCGTTTCCTCCAATTCTATGGTACATGTATCTCTTCTTTTTCCCAACCGGTTTGTAAAAATATGTGTTAGATATTTGTTGATATTTATTTAATAAGGAAAGGACTTTCTCGGATTTATACATCAAAATTATAGACAGCGAATTAAAACTTTTCTGTATGTGTCCATTAGCCTGCGATCTTTAACATTGGTTATTACTTCTTTTCGATAATTTACACATTTGTTTCTTGTGACGATCGTCCAATTCGTTCCTAAATTTTGACCTTAGAACTCATTTACTTGTCGAAATATTTCTTGATATTGCTGGCGGCGTGACATTAATGTTTTAGGAACATATCTTGTGATAGATAATTTTCTAATCATTCATAGGATATTATGGCAGAGTTTTGGCTTGTTTTACTGTACTGAAGCAAGTCTTCAAATAAATGATTTGCGTATGTGTTTATCTATTGCTAATCCACATTAAAACAATTTCACTGAATTTACAAACAGAAAACACATACGCTTTACTTCAGCAGATAATAAATAGAACCCATTACCATAATTGAAATCTTTTAAATTAAAAACTATAAATAAATCATTATAACTGATGATTGTTTTACGTCTACCCGCGAATATTTCAGGTGTTAGAAAGATCAGAAGCATTTAGGGATTTTACCTGCAAGATAAATAAAATATTCATTGAAAGGAACGTTAAATGTACCGTTAACATGTACAGAAGTATCCTTTTTGAAATATAACAAACATGAATTTTAAAAATGTCACATTATATTCCAATATTTCAATCTACGTTTCCAATATCTAGATTAACGATCTTGATAATTAACGATCTTAATTTTTATTCCGAACCGGCCTTTGACACGGTTTGTTGCAATTTTTATTTTCAAAACATTGCGGCTCACACAGATCATAAAAGTGTATGATTGTCTTTCATTTAGTGACATTTGAAAAAATTGAACGCATACCTTTTTGTTTTTTATTTTTGTTTATTTGTTTGTTGGTTTGTTTGTTATTCTTTTACTATTCCATTTTATTATGAACTTTATATTAAAAACAAATCATGGTTGCGTACTGAGATTTTTATATGTTCCTAGAGCATATTCATGGGTAAAATTGTGGTGTAGTTAAGTAAAACAAGTTTGTTCAACAAACATCTGGAAATATTTCTAAATCAAGAACGCCTACATTAATGACATATCCAACACCAATTTTAAGTATGCTTGAAAATGTATTAAATTGCAGAGAATTCATTCAGGGAGCAAGTTGTTTATTGACGGTGTTTATGAACAATGACGCCAACTGGTCATTTGCAATACATATATATATATATATATATATATATATATATATATATATATATATATATATATATATATATATATATATATATATATATATATATATATATATATATATATATATATATATTTATATATATATATATATAAATAAATATATATATATATATATATATATATATATATATATATATATATATATATATATATATATAGTATTTGTATGAAATATAGTATATTGACACAAGATTACATACAGTAGAAATATTATAAAAATGCTTTGCAAAATTTTTCAGCAGGATATCGTTTTGAATCTTAAACTTATAGAAACTGAGATGAGACTCAGACACCCTCCCCTGTATTACCTTCAAAGCATGTCAAAGCTGAGGGGTCCTTTTAACCGACATTTGCTTGTCTGTTTGCCACATCCCGGTTTTTAGAAACATTCCTGGGCACATTTTTGCCCTGGTATATATTTCTTGTAAGATGTCGAATTCAACTGTGGAAGGTGCTAAACAACGTAACTATATATTCATGTCGTGATGTTTATCATTTTGAAATTTAAAAAATCCTTTTCAAACCAGTTTTACGTTTAAAATCATTGTAAACTGTATTTTCTGCATCAAAAGTTATGCTGTTGGCTTGTTTCAGTCTTTACATTTTATCGTATGTCACATTAGGTAGACAGGTTTATCCGAGTTAATCTAAAAAGTTGATACCCAATGAAGGGGATATGCATTTTTTTTCCACGAGGACAACAACAGACTATGGCATATGCGAGTCTCGTATGATATTTTATTTGGTCAGGTTACGAATTTTGAAATATGATATTAGTCGCCGTATAGAAGTTGACACTTAGTGTGGTTTACTCTTACCTGAAATTCAGAACACCGTGTAAGTTTATTTATAATGGGAGATAAAGATTAAAATTATCTAAAAAAATTAAAAACCAAACAACCCCGATAAAATCACAACTAAAACAGTAAAGAAAAAAGACCACCGTCAAAGCAACCTCCCAATAACCCCACCCCCCATTCCCGCCGACACCAAAACAAAACAAAATACAGAAAACACTCTTAACTACAATGGATAGCATTTTATTTATATTAAAGGGGTCCGTGCATGTGAAATGATTAATAACTGCAAACGATATCGTTTTAATTATAAAGAGAGGTTTAATATTGGACTCTGAATGTCCACCTCTATACTTTGATCAGCATGTCGCAGGTTAATGCTAAAAGTTGATTTTCCATTGCGGAAGTATAAGTATGACCTTGAAACCAAGTACTCCGAAATGTAAGACCCAAACATGAGTTCTTGGAGGGAGAATCTTTGGTGAATTGAAATATAGAGTAGAATATTACTCGCAATTCACTTTGTCATTCACCTGTTTACATCCAAATCATAAATTCTTCTAAATCAGAAATTTGACCAAAGGCTCGTAGCAAGCTATTTCAAAATTCCTTAGGCGAATTTCCCCACGATTTGTATTTTTAGATTATGGCACTTTCAAATTTGAATGTGGAATGGATGGAAATTCGTTGAAAGTAAATGAAAAAATAATTTGCTTCAGGACTTATATATCGGATTTTGTGATATGAAAGCATTATAGTTTGATGTAAACAAAAAATTACAAAGCAAATTGTGAGTAATAAAAGGAAACCATAAAACGAAATTATAATGGAACAACATTCCACTTAAAGACATGTATTTCAAATTATCGTTTGAATATTTAATGAAAAGATGATCCATAATACTGATACCTACTAACAAAAGTAGGGTAGAGGTAACTCGGTCGATAGTGCGTCTGGCTTGAGGCCGAAGGTCTCTGGTTCAAACTTACCATCGCGTCGTCGGTGTTCTTGTCTTTATGAGATACAGTATAAACTGAGGTTCCATGTCACATTGGCGTGAAAATGATCTGTCACTGCTTCGCGCCGGGTTAGTCAGTTGCTGAGGTTTAAATTTCCCTGCAACCTATCAAGGCTGATTTTATTACTGGAAAATAAACAAGACACAAGAAAAACTAGATATTAAAGTTAGCAAGATAAATTTGTATTGGATTATTAGTATAGTTTGGGGGGGGGGGGTCTTTTCTAAAGACTTAACAGATAATAAGTGCCCTCCTAACGTTAGTCTCTCATTAAATGTGTAACAGGACAGTCTAGCTCACTACCGCAGGTCTTTGAAGCTCTGTAAGTCCACAGAAAACATCTATTATGCCCCTATAGGGGTAAACACCAGAGAAAAAAGAAAGGTATACAACGATTTTGGAAGCAAAATTGCCACCGATTCAGACACTCGTTTCGACCATTAAAATCGGGATTTTGCACAATTTGAGCTCAGTGCCACATAGTGCAATATATGTATACAATATTCTCAAAGTGCCGGATTTCAAAGTCAGTTACATATTAGACACATTATGTACGGTTTTGGTTTCTAAGTGCGAAAAATTACACACACCTACAAGAGATGGAGAAATGGCACAGATCGACCTGAGCATTCGCTCAATCCAGACAGAATGACAGTGAACATGGCTTTTTATAGCAGAAACTCACACCGCCGACCAATAGAAATCAACGTTACAATGGCAATTGAATTGAATCTTTCATGGAAAGATAATGAAAGCAATGTTTTTATGATAAATTTGGAAGGATATGGAATGGAAAACTCGTATCTAAAAATAACAATATTATGAAATGGCCTATCCCGTTTGTTTCAGAAGTTGTCAAGTTATACTAAGTTCGCACTGATATCTTGAATTGTCCATTGTAAAGTGAGTCAGCAACGAAGCAGTCTTTTGTAGTTTACGTTTTTTCTAGTAATTTTTCCAATAACGAGGAAAGATACACTGACGGTCAAGTATACGAGTTATCACGCTTGGATCATTATGAAATATAGAACGTCATCGTATTTATTTGATTATTTATATCCGCAGTTATAATTCTTGAGTCTTTTTATATAGTGATTGACGGCATTAGTATATAACAAATTTTGGAAACTATGCTTACAGTCCCACTCGGAACTGCAAGGGACCCTACACGTGCTTGCATCTACCGCTACATGGAACGATTTTCAATTTTGCATCCGAAAGGTAGGATACCTTAAAGACACCAATCGATGGGAGTTTAAAAACGGTTTTCATTGTCCCACCCGACAAGGCCACGGCGGGACTCGAACTGTTGATCTCCCAGCCATGTGACAAAGACCTTTCTGAATGAAAAGCGCCGACTATAACAGGGGCCTATTGTCCGAAACTTCAACTACTGATTAAGCTAACCATTGCTAAAAGTTTGAGGGACAATGAATTTGATTCTTAAGATTTCTGTATAAATATATGAATTAAATTGCAAAGCTAATTTCATTTGCTACAAATCAGTACACAGACTATGACTTAAAGTCTTCTCATTTCCAAGATATAGACAGATGAAATTTAGCCATTAGTTAGCTTAAACAGTGGTTAATGTTTCGAACAACTGGCACAGACTGTAAACTGCCATATATCAAAACATGACCTTGATGTAACACGAAAACATAATAATAATAATATAATAATAATAATAATAACAATAATAATAATAATAATAATAATTGATTGCATGATTGACTGATTTTTGTTTAACGCCACACCACGAATATTTCACGTATATGGTGACGGCATCTGCCTGATGCGGGGTATACAAATTTTGACCTTTGCGACGGACCCACCCGAAGCAGTGAGGGATCTTTAACGTGCCATGCATACCACGACACGGGGCCTCTGTATTTATTGTCTTATCCGAAAGACAGGACACCGGCATGACCAGAGCGGGAATCGAACCCAGGCCTCCCGATCAAGAGTCCAGCGCGATACCACTAGGCCACGCCGGCTTAATATTATTATTAATAATAATTATTATTATTATTAATAATAATAATAATAATAATAATAATAATAATATAAAAAAGTGAATATTAATCGCAAATATCGTTTTACTAACCAATCTTTAATCTTTCTTTATGGCTAAGTCCGTAGGTTTTGACATAGTAACAGCACAACTGAAGCTTTCCAAACAAAAGTTGACATTTGAGAATGAAAAAAGGGTAAATTGTACTTCTAATGAGAGAACAAGTCACGTGATGAGTATAAAATGCGTATAGATCAAAGGATTGTATATATTAAACAATAATAACATTGAACTTAAGGACAATAAAAAATAAAACAAAAAGCTAAATAATAACATAAATTAAACAAAAATTCATTTATGTCATTACAGTGCAGTAATGTGGTTTTGTTCTTTATGTTTACATTTCCGTTTCCTTTACATATTGTTTGATACTATGGTGATATTTTGTGTTTTGATTTTTGTTTTAATATGGTAAGTTAAAATATCAATCGTGACTAATTGATGAACAAGGTGGAGTCAATCCTATCAACCAAGACACGAACACTATTGGATTCTTATCAAAGATGTAACCACCGTCACCACCAAATTTAGGTGTTTATGACAAATGAAAGCCCACAGAATGCTAATGTGTGTATACAGTAATCACGTCGTCTTTTCCAGCACAAGTCATAAATCTGTCAATATGGTATCCCTTGGGCATCTAAGATATCTAAATATGAAATGATACTGTGTTATTAGAAGAATGAAGAATTCATATTTAAAGGTTTTGGAAAATAAATTAGTTTATTTCGTTTGTTTGGGGATTTGTTGTTTTCAGTCAGAGTGGAACTTGGACACGTATACTAAGACATAATTATACCAACAAAATTATATAAAAAGAATCACGACAAATACCATCCGTCCGTCTGTCCATCTATCATCAGTCTCTCAGTCAGTCCATTCTTTTACCCATTAGTCTGGCAGTCGGACAGTCCATTTATCCCACAATCTATCATTCGAACCGTCCTCTGTCCATCAGTTTGTCAGTCAGACGGTTCATTTGTCCATTAGTCCGTCAGCTGGACCGTCCATTTGCCCTTCAGTTTGTCTATTATCTGTCTGTCCGTTCATCGATCCTTCTTTCCATTTATCGTAATTTGTTTAACTATATGGTGAAGTGACTGGTCCCATTTTTTTCACCAGTATGGATATACATTAATGATATTACGAGTCCCAGTACAAATCAACTTCATTACATTATTGTTCTCTGGTTTGTAATAAAAAGAAGCAGCATTCCCGTTCCGCACAAAGTTCCAAATAGTTAATATGAACGCCCTATTTAGTTTTCAAACAACAAAGCATGCAGCCAAATTCGTGTGAAACACTGCCCTTATTGTTAGGTGCCAAAGATCTGCGATCAACAGATTGACAAGAGACCATAATTCATAATACTACATGGATGCATGATGACGCAACTAATTACAAGTGTGCATGAGGTGTACATGTCGTCACAATAAGTGTCAAAATGACATTGTTCTGCTATCATGGTTTTCAACAGAAGTACACGAAAATGAAAGTTGATTTAGAAGGGGATAAAACTCTTCCTACTCGTCCACATTTATTAAACTTAAGTACTGTACTTCAAACACTGTCAAAACTAAATTGCTTTGATAATTGTCACTTCTGATCCTGTTGCTGGTCGTTCCTCTTTTCAAGATCCCTCTGAACAATGAACATTATATTAAAAACCTAAATGATTTTAGTATTGCTTTAATACATGCCCTGGTCGACTTTGCCTAGATGACAGTCACCAACGTGTATCATATCGCATGTATCTTAATGGTATAGCGATCTCGGTGAGAAGCAAAGTTCTGGATTAAAAGTTATGCCATATATACCATTGGCATACACCATTTTAAACAAAACAGTATATATATAATGAAAGAAAACGGACAGCACAGAATAAACAAAGGTAAGGTACACTATCAGATATATTGTTGTTGTTGTTGTTGTTGTTGTTATTGTTGTTGTTGTTATTATTATTGTTGTTGTTGTTGCTGCTGTTGTTGTTGTTATTTCTGTACAAACTGGGGTTGAATTATGACTCGTCAGAGATAGGTTCTAATGCATTGCCTTATCCAGCTAAAAACTCATATTCTTCAAATTTACGAATATATAAGCACACAACAAAATGATTTCACTAGCGACAACATGTCATTTTACTAAGATTGGCATTTTAATTTTTCTTTGTTTTACATTTTCTACCTCTTTGATTTTCCATGCTCTTCTTTCACATTTAAAAATGTCATAAAATTATAAAGCTAGTTCATCAAAAGTGCAATATTCTTTGAATCAAAATATAAAAATTAATTGTCATATTCACGTGCAATGATAATTTCATCATAAATCATCGTTAATATCTGATTATATAATAGGCTCCAAGTTAACGTGTAAATGGCATTGTCGAACAGATAAGGAAAGACGTACTATTGTGGAGACTTTCGTGAAGTTTATGATTAAATTTAATTGGAAATTCAAGCATGTGTAAGTTAATTAGAAGTGATAGATCATTTTCTTATGTCCTTATTCACTTCGCATTTTATGGAGAATTTTCAAGGATGTTCAATGACATCTTTTTAAAATTACTCATCGATTTCACTTGTATACTTGCATCTATAAATATGTATATCTGTATTTATTTTTTCTTAAATAATTATATAAACTTTCCCACATATAAGACTGAAACGAAAGTTCTTTTTCTCTACCAAGTTTCGATTATTAATTTTTATGAAGTTTAGTTCTAACTTATTCACCTGGAATCTGGCTAAGGCAGGGATTATAACTGGCATTATTATTGATCATCAAAATGTATAAAACATTTAATTGTAATAAATTCATTTAAAATGTCTGCTTTCAATTATATTTGAATATGCGTCACAGGTAACAATGATCAAACCAGTATCCCTGTAACGACGATATCTATAATTTAATTAAAATGGTCAACGCTATCCACGAATCAAATTGTTTTCAGCCCCCCCCCCCCGCCCCCTCCTTTCCCTTCTTTCCGGTGGCCCAGGATTATTCAGCAACCGATCTACGGGCGTTTCTATAGGTTGACAACACCCTCATCCCCACCCCCCAAAAAACCAAAACAGAACAAAACAAAAATGAATAAATAAAAGAAAAGAAAAAAGACAAAGAAAACAACCAGTGTCATTTTGACCACTTTTGAAGGTTGGCGGTGGCGTGGCGCCCATGACAAAATTGTATTTCTGTCATAATCTTACCAGCAAATGATCGAACCTACATTTTATGCATTGCTTGATTCGTCTCCGTACAAACCTGATTTCCGATACAAACAAAACAAAAATCAAATATGACGACAGCAAAATCCGGTTATTACTACCTTACAATCAATTAGCTACATTTCTTCGTCGGTCAGCGATCTGAAAATGATATATACAAAACAATAATAATAAAACAAACCGTTGTTATCATTTAACAGTGTAACTTTATACGAAAGTCTTTGAAGACCGCGTAATGTGTCATGTCTTTTTAGAGGTGATCTACGCAAGTTGTTAGAGGGTGATCGATCTCATATGTAAAGATCAGGGATCGATGAGATTTTATGAGTTGTTGACCCTCGTAAATAACGGCATTGACGGGAACATATGATCGTATGATGTCGTAACATTTATTGCTTGTAATTCTATCATTATACACTTCATGCCTTTTTCATGTTACGTGGTGTAAAAATGTTTCAAGGAAAGGTAATTAACCTTTGTTATATATCCTATTTCACTGTGTGGTTTTAGAGCTGAAAATGGAACGGGTATGTGTATTTATATATATATCCGCATTCCCTAAATTCCTCCCCACTATTTCAATCGCATCGATTCGTTTTTGTTTTGCAGGAAATAGGCATTTCTTTTTGGTCATAGTCTTTCTCAGTGGCGGATTTAGAAGGGGACGTCTTTCTAACCCATCTCTAATACATGTGTTTTTGTAAAAGTGACATATAGGCCCGTTGGGCCGGGTGTATTAAATTCGTGTATCATTTCATTGAAATTGTAAACATTGTATATACACATGTCACTATAATAAATAATTTACTTAATTACTTACTTACATGTGCTCCCACACACCCCCTTTTTCGAAAATTCTGGATCCGCCACTGTTTCTTGCTTTCTTTTTCTTTCTTGCTTTCTTTTTTCTTCTTTCAAAATTCTAAGAGTAACCAGCAAGAAGGACCATATCCTTATCAATCTTAACTTACTGGAACCATATGACGTCAGTACCTAGTAAGCTGGAAAGCAGTTAAATCTAGGTTGATCATGTAACAATAAGGTCAGACATTCAAGAAAATGACGCATTATTTCATATATATATATATATATATATATATATATATATATATATATATAATATATATATATATATATATATATATATATATATATATATATATATATACTACGTTGTATGAACTTAAATTCATTTGAAATCAATATGGGCGTTATACAATATTATGATCTGCCAGAACTCCCTCCCCCCCCCTCACTCCCCTCTCGCTTTCCACACCTCACAATCAAATGGTCGTCCACTAACTTTTTACAACGATATTTTAATGTACTTACTTTCAGTCCCGAATTATTTATCGAAGGTTTCTTTAGACACTGCCATTACAGACCAAATAATGATAAGGTCATTAAAGTGTTTTATAAAACACATATTTACCTTCATCTCATTAAGGGGCAGGCTTGGTGTCGTGGCTAAGCGCTTGGCTTGCAGCGCCGACGATCCGGGTTCGATTCCCGGGTTGCGCCACTATGTTTAAGAGGTTGGTAACCTCCTGCTTCCATGTCGCGATATAACTGAAATATTGTTGAAAGCGACGTAAAACACCAATCAATCAACCATCATCAAATTAACACCAATATAACACGAAAACATTCTAAAAGTGCAACAATATAAATGAAAAATATGAATCAAGGTACATGAATATTACTATTTAAGAATGCACTCTTAGATTTAGATTCAACGTTCTTAGCTCCCTTTATATATTTTTATTGTGATTTGATGTCTATGATAGTCTCAACCGTGATTGTAAATCTGTTAACATAATTTATTATATTATATGCATTTTATCTGAATAAATATAATAATGATAATTGCATCGTTTGATGACCACAGGCCGAAAATTGATGCTATGTAATTTTTCTCTTTTGATTATTATTGTTTGGTTGTTTAATGCAATGGACGACAAAAATACATACTTCAAATGAACACGAGCGCACATGATGGTATGGGGAAACTCAACACTAATTTTAAATTCAATTATAACAGCTATAATAACATTGGAAGCATAAATCATTTACTGAATGAATAGTTTTCCCCATCTTAAGATTAATTAACCGTCCCTTTCAAATTAAAATATTTTCCTACATACATTATCAAGTCAGATAACTGGTGCTATATCAACTTCCTTTCATTCGTGGCAACGTGTCATCCTGGATCCTCATGAACTCCTATAAACCAGAGGTGAAACCAGGTGCCTGGTTGGAATCAGCGTCTTCTGTTTGTTATGCACATCCGCTGTCAAAAAGCAGACAATACGTGCACAGAACTGTTACAGCACTTCATAGAAGAGGCATTATAGAATGTGGCACGGGTACAAAACATCAGCTAAGAATTATCACTATTCGCAGAAAAGTCAAACTCTTTAGTTTGTTTGGAACGCAGATCCGAGTTAGAACAGATAGATCTAACATATATCGAGCTGTTCGTGGTAACAAGAGCAGGTTGGCAGTTGATAGTCAGTTTGTCCTTGGTAATTTTCAGTCATACAGCTTCTTCTGTCTTCTTATATGTTCGTTAGGACCGCCAAACTCTTAACCAAATCTTCATCTCTGTGACTGAACAATCTCAAAATTAATGTGATCGTTAAACTTATTCTACAAATTAAACAAGAAGCAAATAATATTTTAATGAAAATAATTATGGAATACACTTATGATTGTCATTTATATAGGATACCGGAGAAGTTATCCATTTATGTCTCCGGGGTTTAAGGGGGCTTAAAGGCAGATAACTCCGTCATTGCGCTTTTAATTTCCATCTGAATAAATGGTATCTGTTAATTTTCAAGCTCGATGCCTTAATGGATTCAATAATTATTTCTCCGTGGAATATTTCAGGGTGAAAATTTCTACTCAGACTTATACTTTAAAGTCAACCTCCCCCCCCCCCCCCTCCTCCCCCCAACAAAAATAAATAAAAATTAAAAATTTATAAATAAAATAGAAGGAAGGAAAGGGAAAAAAGAAAGAAATTTGCCACCAGCTATTTTTTTTAAATTTTATTTTATGTGTAATATTCCACCTATCGATCAAACTGATGTTTCCTGTGAATGTTCTAAAGTCACATTGATTGATTAGTATTTGATGCGTCAGTTATGATTGAATGGTGAAATTATTAATTTGAAAATAATTACATGTTTAAATTTAATTTAATCACATTACCATATATATTACACATCCGTTGGATACATTTCATGTCCGTAGGATAAATTGGGCGGGGGGGGGGGGGGGGGGGGGGGGCACATATTTGATAGAAAGCTGTTGATTTATTTTTAATGCTAAACAGTTTTCAACATGTTTTTAGCAAAGGTGAAGGAATATTGCCTATGATATATTGATTGGGTGTATTATGACCAGGGTCCAGCGCCATAAACTGATAATATACTTAAATCAAAAATTTCATTTTAATTTATTCCATTATCAAACGTTCAAATAAATTTTAATGCAGAATGGTTTAATTCTATTTATCAGTAGAATAAAACTAACTAAAATCCTAATCCCAGTTATTAATTTATTGATGAACAGAAGAATATGAATTTTTGATTTAAGTATATTCTCAGTTTATGGCGCCGGACCCAGATGTACAAGCAGCACTGAACTTGTTGTCAGTTCTATTTCTCAGTATTTGGAACAAAGTTAAAATAATAGGATATAAGTGATTTCTGTTGTATTTGTTCAGCTTGTAGTATTACTTTTCTGAAACTAAAAAGGGATAGTAAACAAATTTATGATTATTTCGGTTTTATGAAAAGTGTGTGTGTTGGGGGGGGGGGGGTGTTTGGGGGGGGGGTTTGGTTTTGTTTTTTGGGGGGATTTTTTTTTTGTTTTGTTTTGTTTTGTTTTGTTTTGTTTTTTTTTTTTTGGGGGGGGGGGGGGGGGTTTTTTTTTTGATATAATTTATTTTTTTTTGGGGGGGGGGGATGGTTGAGATGGGCGTGTTTCTTTGCTTAGTCTTGTTTTTATTTTTGTGACTTTCGGGGATAGTTTTGGAGATATCTTTAGTTTATCTGATATATTTCTCGATAATTATTGATATTTTGTTTTTGTCCTGTCCCTGAGTAGGTCTGAAAATGTTATACACATTCAATCGGAACTTAAAACATATAGATGTGCTGTCCTAATACAAACAAATATTTAAGTATTTTCTCTGATGTTTCATTTAAAATGATCTTGTAGATCTTCATGTTAATTAAAAGTAATTTTCTTTGTTATATATAATAAAAAAATTGTATATAATATTGATATCATAATAAAGCAATCGCTAATGTTTACGTTTCGAATTAATGTTTTATTAATTAATAAGAATGTGAAAAACTCATATTTACCATAATTTCTTAAAATGACAAAAGCGAAAATGAGTTCATTGCTATTGTTCTTAAATATGGCACCGCTTCCAAACGGAACGTTTCAAATGGACAGATCCCTTCATTCAATGTTGTTTTTTTCCGGAATTTAAATTTCTAAATGTCTGTTGCATTGGACTTTTCCTCTTTAAACTCGACTTTTCATGTGCAAACGTGACTTTGTAAATTATTATTGCATATCATGTTCAGAATATGTCAAACATCTTCATTTTAATGATCCCAGTGTATGGCACGAAATATTACATGTTCATATCGGATGAAATTAAAGGAAGAACAACGTGCATGTACAAATGTAAATGCATGTATGCCAACTGACAGGTTAGTGTTGGCCGGATAGTGACATTGAATGCAAGATTTTGTTTCTTTTGTGTGGTTTTCCAGGTTTACTTAAACAAATCGTCAGAATTATTTATTTTTTTTTTGTTTGTTAGTTTGTTTGTTTAATTATTTTATTAAGTTTGTTTTATTTCATTTTTTCTTTCTCTCATTCTTTTAATTTATTTTTTGGGGGAGGGGGATTTGATTTTTCTTTTTCTTTTTAGGGGGTTATTATTTTTTGGGGTTCTTTGTTTTTATTTTTGGTTTTTTTTGTTTCATGTCTTGTTTTGTTTGGTTTTTTTTTTTTGTTTGTTTGTTTGTTTTTTGTTTGATTTTTTTCTTTTTCAGGCTACCTGTCAATAAAACTTCTGGGATTTACAATATATAAAGAAAGTTCCTATGACCATGGCAATCCTTTCACGACAACATAACTTTATAGCGCTGTATCTGTCATATATCTGACAATGTGCGTAGTTGTTACCATAAGACACGTTTTGCCAACTTTTACATGTAAGTGTTTTAATGATAGAAGGTCAAATCAAGTGTAGCAAATTTGAATTATGTTTCACGTTTCCTTCAACAATGTATGAAATCTGGCTATGGAATCATCAAGTATTTAGCCTTTAAATCAAACTGGCACAATTCTGGACTCGAACCTATATCCACTAGACCACAGGACAAGAAAATTAACCACTACACCAAGGTTTTTCCGACCAAGATAAAAAATGGTGTATTTTGGCTATAAGAACCTAAAGCTGAAGTATATGTCAGCAAAATTTACACGTAAACATTGTTAATAATCGTAAGTGTCACTTTTAATGACTTTAATTAAGGTTAAACTACATTACTAGGGCAAAAAATACCTGTGGCACAAAGCATTTATTGCCGCAAAGAAAATCTAACAACAATAAAACTAAACAAATTTAACAGAAACGTGTAATTCTTAAAAAATAATAGAGATGTGTTATCTCAGAAAATTGAATATTTAAATGTTATTTTTTAATAGTTTCGAAACTAGCAACACATCTTTGTAGTAATAAATCAAAATTGCGAGAATCTATCTTTCTAAATATGTAACCTTAGTGAGCGCTTTTCAAATCAATGATTTCGTACGTACTCTGCTTACTGCAAAGTAGTATGTCACTATATTAAAAGGTTCATAATATTTTATCGCTTTGAAGTAATGAAGCTGAAAAATTTTCTGTAAAAGACGTAAAGGTTCGAAGGTAACAGTTCTAGGAAAAGTTGATCGGGTGATGAAAATACCCCGGTCTCAACGTTCTTGCTACTAGATGTACATGTATCAATGTGGCAGAAGATCTGGAATGATAAAAGTGAAAGTACGGGAAATCGAGAATTCTTCGACCGTTCCGCCGTAATCACCTGATACCAGATGACGAACGTGCATATAGTACGACGGATGGATATGGGTATCACCTCTACAATGAGGGGATAGATAAAACTTTCTAAAATGTATTGTAATGCATCTTGTTTGTAACACTCGATCTCATTGGCTGTCTGTTTAAAAACTGCAAGGGTATTCACGATACCCCTGCAATTTTTGAAATAACGTCACGATATCCTGTAGTTTCTGATGTGTGACGTCACGATACCCTACAGTTTTTGATATGACTGTGGTTAGCGACTTGGCTTAGAAAACCATAACTCTCAGTGGCGTAGCTTCCATGTATGCTTGTATGCTAAAGCATTCACATTTTTTCCAGGAAAAAAATCAAGAAAATAAAGAGAGAGAGAGTGAGAGAGAGAGAGAGAGAGAGAGAGAGAGAGAGAGAGAGTGAGTGAGAGAGAGAGTGTCCGCTATCCGATCAGCAATACGGGATGAATCAATGTTTTTAATTCATCACAGTTTTAAAGTATATTTCCCCTATGCAAAATAGACCAGTGTTTTAAACAAGTTGAGCTCAGACTGCAATTTTGCCTAGCTCAATCTCACTGAATTTTGCAATATAAATGTAATAAAACCGACAATATGTACAAGTGTGACTGCAAAATGAGGCTAAATATTTTCAACCCAAGTTCTGGGTTTTAAAAGCCATGGTTTTAAAAACACTAAAATTGCAATTTTTGCAGAGTTTCCAGGCGCTTCGTATCCTAGGCTTCCGCCAGAACACTCCCTGGACCTGCTGTGGGCCACATTGCGGCCCCAGACCCCCCTGTATCCAGAGAAGCATACACTTAATTTTCGCCTAGCTACGCCACTGACTCTGTACCTCTAGTTGTAAATATTTTTGTCAAATGCATTAGAATGGAGTTACCATGCTTGTCCTAGTGTTTTACAAAAAACGACAGGATGTCGGCGAATACACTGTCAGAAATTTGCGTTTCACAGCTCGGCTAACGCCTCGTAGTGAAACTCAATGGGGTTCGCCGCCATTAACTGCGGTCTTGATATTTAGAAAGGAAATACAACATATTCCCGCGCAAAAATGACGTAAAGAACAATGGTATGTTACTGTGACGTCATAAGGTTGCCAACTCAAATCGACGTTTCTAACTCATAGTACACAGGCGCCGCCTAACGGATGATAACAGGTGGCGAACCCCATTTCTGACAGGGTATTCGCCGATACCCTGTCAGTTTTTGTAAAACACTTGCATGTTAACCCCTAATTTACAAGTCCTATTCAGAGAGAGAGAGGACTATCGAAATGAAATGCTGATTTTACTATGGTATTATGTTTTGTTTATATACGGAATTATTTTGGATATCTATGTTACATTTACATAGTATTTTCTAAATATAAGGTACATGGTGAATTTACGTATAAATACTGAGACAGATTTAAACTACCTTGCATGAATAAACCATGTGTTCAGATTTTGGCTCAGTGTTCGTATGATGCCTCGTGCTCGTTGAATTCCTGATAGATGCGCTTGACTTTGGTAATTGAGAATAGAAAGTAAGTGATTAAAAATGTAAATGAAAATTTGCTAAATATTGTTATTCTGTGTACTGTGTTCAACTAAACCCTAGATATATTACAATGAAATATCAGAAAGAACCCCCCCCCCCCCCAAGAAATAAATTAAACAAAATAACTCAAAAAAATCCACAAAACACACACACAAGGCAAGACAAAAACATAAACAATAAACAACCACCACCCCCAAAAAAAAAACAAAACAAAACAAAACAAGACACCCCCCACCAAATACAAAGCAAAACAAATCAAAAGGGGATTTGGGATATCCCACCATTTTTTTATAAAAAAATATTTGAAAACAAAGTATCGGACAACAGGCATCCCCGCTCTCACACAGTGATTTTCTGGGCCACTCGTTTGTTTCACGGGGCCATCAATATACAAGCATTTGTAAACGAGACCTGACAAGCATGTACAGATCGCAGAACTCAACACTATATGTTTACGAAATTCATTAATTTCAGAGGCCAATGCATATATCTTAATTCATTAATTTCGTTTAATCCGACGGTGAACTTATTGCACAAGATGACAGTAGCCGACGTTATCATTTCATTGGCGAAGTCCTGTGCCAAAAAAAAAAGGGGGGGCAGCTACAAGTACACAAAGAGAGCTGAATGTTAATGTTACATTTGATATGAAATAAGGATAAGTTTTCGCGAGAAGGAAAGGAGGGGGGCTTTACCGTGACCTTCCTCCGCCCTATAAATCAGTCACAGCCGTTTGTGACAAATGCACCGCATTAATTTCGCAAAATCAGCATTATACAGCGACGCGACGCAATTAATTGACTTTTTACCTCGAACATTGTTATCAAATTTTGTAATTCATAATAAATAATAACCCAGTAAAACTTAAAACTTTTTGTCATATTCATTTCCGGGGTTCTATTTAATATATTTGACTCTAATTAATCATTTAATTTTCTTTGCGTTCATGGTTTTGCGGCGAATCTGATTGGTTAAAAAATTTAGTTCATTTCTGCATGAACAAAATTTTGAGTGCAGATATGTCACAATTGCCGGCGCTACTTTCCTCTGGAATGCGAAACCCCGTTCTATTTATGGAACCGTGATTCCCGTGTTGTTAATCGATTGCATAAAATTGTTTCGTTATATATTACGAATGCAAAGTACAAAAGAAATCGCACTTCACTTCAGAAACTATTAAATATAGAATATAATTTCTTACTCTTATTAAAAAAATGTAAAATATAACTAGGTCTATCAGTTAAGCTACAATACAGTGCTGTTTGGAAATACATGCAGTCAAGTACAAAATAAAAAAAAGTACTCGTCTGCTACTAGCCGATCGTTTGACAACGGATGTTGATAACTAAAATGTCTACGGTATCATACCCGACTGAGCAAACTGAACGGGCACCAGAGCAGGTGCTGCCTCCGATCCAAGTCCTTGAGTCTACACTTTCCACCTTGTGACACGCACATGCACTAGTCAATACTGTATGCATTGCATTTCTACTAATACCATTTAAAATATAAATACCTTTGGTAACAGATTATCATCCTCATATGCATCTTTCATTAAGTCGTGTTTTTAATGATTGTTCATTCTTTTTCACTTCTAATCTTTTCAATAGACACTGGGATCAAATTTTTCGAATTTCGTCTTAGCCGCCATTATTGACTTCAAAATGTTGTTTACCTTGTTATTATATTACTACGCGATCAAGTCACATGTATTCAGAGATAAAAAAGTAATGTAGTGCCATAATAAATTATGTTAATTGGACACTTATTGAATTTTTGTTTTCATATATAAGCTAAATAAAATGATAAGAAATGAATCCTATATTTTTTGGTTGGATTGATTGGGAGGTATCAACCTAAAAATTTGGACGGAAAACTTTTGCATCAATGCGCTTCGCGCACTGATGCAGTTTTCCGTCCAAATTTTGGTTGATACCTCAATCAACCAAAAATATATAGGATTTCATTTCTTAAATCATTTAATTTTCTTTGCGTTCATGGTTTTGCGGCGAATCTGATTGGTTTAAAAAATTGTAGTTCATTTCTGCTGCTATGAACAAAATTTTGAGATATGTCACAAGTGCCGGCGCTACTTTCCTCTGGAATGCGAAACCCCGTTCTATTTATGGAACCGTGATTCCCGTGTTGTTAATCGATTGCATAAAATTGTTTCGTTATATATTACGAATGCAAAGTACAAAAGAAATCGCACTTCACTTCAGAAACTATTAAATATAGAATATAATTTCTTACTCTTATTTAAAAAAATGTAAAATATAACTAGGTCTATCGGTTAAGCTACAGTACAGTGCTGTTTGGAAATACATGCAGTCAAGAACAAAATAAAACAAGAGGCCCAAGTGGGCCTATATCGCTCACCTGAGTACCTAGATTATCAGTCATGCATGAAGGAGAATTCATTTATTTTTGCATTAATGTGACTAAGTCAACACAGAT
This sequence comes from Pteria penguin, assembly GCA_035048485.1. Classification (NCBI taxonomy): domain Eukaryota; kingdom Metazoa; phylum Mollusca; class Bivalvia; order Pterioida; family Pteriidae; genus Pteria; species Pteria penguin. The sequence continues at coordinate 14,731,270 of CM068582.1, forward strand.
GTTGAAAATATGTCAAATTTTATTTCAGGCTAGAATAAAAAACAACACTTTTTTGCACATCCATTCAGGTGATTTTGATATTAAGCATTTCCTTTGTCTCTGCAAGAAGTCATTCAGGGCAACAAGTTAGTCATTTTCTTTAGGTGGGGCCTTTTGTTGACTGATTTTCAAGTTCTGGGTCATGAACAACAATTGTTTCAAAGTATTGTCCAGATCTAACTTTAAAATTGCCTAATTTCATATGTTGAGGTGTTGAGAAACATCTAAAAAGCTTATTTAGATGTGTAAAGAACTGAAAAAAAATTTTTGACCCCAAAAAAAGTGGATTTGAACCGTACTCTCCATATTTCAATTACCAAGTGGTAATATGTACTATTGTGAGAGATCTGCTTTTTAGACATGGTGCATTATCTGTTAACCAATTTTGGATGAAATTTACCAAATTGATAAAGGACTTTTAGGTACTTAATGTGTATTCCGCTGTTTCATTAAAATCTTTCATGTGGTATAACTAGCAGAAGTGAAAAATGTGATTGAATTGTTCCTATACACCCTCATTTGGAAGTCTTAAAAAATTCATAGAAAAATCCAAAAATTGAGATATTGACAAATAAATTCTTTCAAAAGTAACAATCATTACCATAATTATGATCACAAAAATAGTCCATATGAAATCATCATTATCAAATTAACTAGGAAATATGACACTTTTTTCTGCATTGAATCACCAAGTCCAAAGAAATGTCGAAAAAAATTCTAAAATTTGATTTTGGAAGGGAACCAAAATGACAATACATCTTCACTCATCCCTCTAGATCATTTCTATGCATTCTGTTTGTCTCTGTATACAGCCCGTATGAAAAAGAATATTGTTAAATGAGGGGAACTTCTTTAGCGTGACCTACTCTTGACTATGGTGGCTGCCACCTGTAAAGAGGTCTGGACGAAAACAACAGAATTTGAAGAGGATCATAAGTGACTTATTTTCTACCAAGATTTATTAAAATCCCTCAAACAGTTTTGTAGGAGAAAAAGTTGAATGAAAATGTGAAAAAAATGGCCAAAACACCCCCCCCCCCCTTTTTATTTTTTGGAAGTCTTAAACGTAAAATTCCTAATTTCATATGTTGAGTGTTTGAGAAACACATCTAAAAACTTATTTAGATGTGTAAAAAAAAAAAATAAAATTTTTTTGTCCTCAGCTGGATTTGAACCGCTACTCTCCATATTTCAATTACCAAGTGGTATATGTACCATTGTGAGACCTACTTTTAGACATGGTGGCATTTTCTATCAATTTGGATGATCCGCACAAAAAACAAAACCTTTGAAAAGGACTATGAGTACTTGCATCCTACCCAGTTTTATCACAATCCTTCAAGTTGTTCTGTAGATAAATTTGAAGATATGAAAAATTGTCCCCCCCCCCCTTTTCTTGGAAGTCTTAAAAAATTCATAAAAAATTCAAAAATCGAGATATTGAAAAAAGAATTTCCTTCGCACCAGGCATTCCTTACCATAGAAAATGATTAAATGAAAACCAAATGAATGCATGCAATGTTTACTAAAATAGAAAATATAATAATCTCTTAATGGCAATTAAAATAACAAAGTCCAAAATAAAAATGAAAAAACGTCAAAAATTTGATTTCGGAATGGAACCAAAAATATCAACACTTCTTCCCATATGCCTCTACATCATTCCTATGCAGTCGGTTTGTCGCTGTATGCACCCGATCTGAATAAGAAGTTTGTCAAAGGAGGGTACCCTCTGTGACCTACTTTTGTCTGTGGTGGTGCCACCTGTTCATGGATCCTGACAAAAATGACCACATTTGTCGGGGACCTTGAGTATTTGATGCATGCCAAGTTTCATTGAATTCCAGCAAGTGGTTCCGAAGAAAAAGTTCAAACTGTGAAATGTTTACACCAATTATCCCACCCCCCTTTTTCTTGAAAGTCTTAAAAAATTCATAAAAAATCCAAACATAAAATATTGAAAAATTTTCTTCGCAGTAGTATTTCTTACCATCAAAATGATCAAATTAAACCAAATTAATGCATCAATGTTTACTAAAAGAAAAAAATACCTCTTTTCTGCATTAAAACTACCAAGTACAAAAAAACTTCAAAAATTTGTTTCGGAACGGAACCAAAAATAACAACACTTCTTCACACATCCCTTTAGATCATTCCTATGCATTCGGTTTGTCTCTGTATGCCCCCGGTCTGAAGAAGAAGTTTGTCAAAGGAGGGTACCCTCTTTGACCTACTTTTGCCTGTGGTGGCGCCACCTGTTGATGAATCCGGACGAAAAACAACAACACTTGTAGGGGACCATGAGTACTACATGCTTATCAAGTTTCATCAAATTCTGTTCAGTGGTTCTGAAGAAGAAGTCGAAAATGTGAAAAGTTAACGACGGACGACGGACGACGGACGACGGACGACGGACGGACGACGGACGACGGACGGTGATTGATCACAATAGCTCACTTGAGCCTTTGGCTCAGGTGAGCTAAAAAGTACTCGTCTGCTACTAGCCGATCGTTTGACAACGGATCTTGATAACTAAAATGTCTACGGTATCATACCCGACTGAGCAAACTGAACGGGCACCAGAGCAGGTGCTGCCTCCGATCCAAGTCCTTGAGCCTACACTTTCCACCTTGTGACACGCACATGCACTAGTCAATACTGTATGCATTGCATTTCTACTAATACCATTTAAAATATAAATACCTTAGGTAACAGATTATCATCCTCATATGCATCTTTCATTAAGTCGTGTTTTTAATGATTGTTCATTCTTTTTCACTTCTAATCTTTTCAATAGACACTGGGATCAAATTTTTCGAATTTCGTCTTAGCCGCCATTATTGACTTCAAGATGTTGTTTACCTTGTTATTATATTACTACGCGATCAAGTCACATGTATTCAGAGATAAAAAAAGTAATGTAGTGCCATAATAAATTATGTTAATTGGACACTTATTGAATTTTTGTTTTCATATATAAGCTAAATGAAATGATAAGAAATGAATCCTATATTTTTTTGGTTGATTGAGGTATACCTCAATCAACCAAAAAAATATAGGATTCATTTCTTAAATGAAATAATGCAAAGGAACGAATAAGTTTATTCATATAGTTTATGTTGGCGCTTCTCTTTTGTAATTCTTGATTAATGTATAATGTGAGTGATAAGTAATACAGATATACAGGGTGCGGGGGAAGAGGTCTTCCGAAGGTCAAATAGGCGTTTACAGCAGTAGTGTGAAGAAAGAGCGGTCAGTTGAACATGTAAACTAGGTCACTGGTACACCTCATCTGTCATTTGTCATCTCCATGCGCATTGATAAGATTAAGTACTTTAACACCTTCTGATGCTGCATGACTCAATGTTCGCATATTGAAATGAAGATTTCGTCGTTCGAAGCCGGGCGTCAAAGGCGTAGGTGATTATCTCGCGTCCGTAAGGTTCAGAGTTTGATCCCAATCTATGGCTCGTCGGTTGCGACAATAAAGACGAGACCTCGTATAATTTTTTTATGTTTTTTTTTTATATTTTACTGTGTGATTCACAGGATAATTGTGCCAATCAAGTATTAAGCCACGATTTTTCGTTATGTGGAATTTGAATCACTGAGTCATTATATGGTCAATACAAAATCAACTTAATCTATGAATGTTGGTTGATTGGTGTTTTACGTCGCTTTCAACAATATTTCAGTTATATCGCGACATGGAAGCAGAAGGTTACCAACCTCTTAAACATAGTGGCGCAACCCGGGAATCGAACCCGGATTGTCCGCGCCGCAAGCCAAGCGCTTAACCACTACACCACGCCTGGAAAACATTTTCAGCATAAAATAATAATTTAGACACCGACACCTTACAATATACATACAGGTTTCTTTGTTGAACATAATACAAAAAATAAATCAGAAGGTGGAGAACGGATGTATCCTTTTCACTCTCGGTTCAATGTGTAACATACACCTCAAGTTAAAGTTTGATTGATTTAGGTAGAAACTAAATGTCAAGACGGACCTCAGAAAAGTCATTTGTCAAAATACGATCATAAAGGTATGATGAAGTGGTCCGTTATTGCGCTCTCTGACAGGGTGTCAACCAGATTTTCAACATGTCACGCTGTTTGTGTATGTGTAATTAATAACAATGTGATGTATTCACTGAAAAGCAGAATGACAATGAAAAGAGTGCGAAAATACCTCATGCTCGGATACTTGTAGCGACTATCGTCCGAATTCTCTTGTAAATTAGATCCATAGGTAATTACTGCTAATATCAATTAATACTGATCACCTAATTAATTATTAATTCAGTATGATACCAGCCATAAGAATCTGTCATTTCCGATTTTCTACATTTGGCCTGGATTTTATTCCTGTCATGTATTTTTGGGTAATAAATCATGTTTAAGCAATAGTTACAAGGAGACAAAATTTAATTATGAGTGACAAATTGATGGATGTTGAGATTTAGATTTTCTTTGTAATGAAATTAAATCAGTAATATTATGCATGATAACGATCGTGGCTTGATATAGAGAGGAAACAGGGACTGATGGACAGAAATATCTTCTTAAACTTTCAATAATTCAAAACAGTTTGATTTATTGAAAAGTGGTTGAGGATCCAGGTTCAAAAAGGGTTGATTCGATAATTTATGATAGATAGATATATGATTGTTTTACGTCGCGCCGGGAATATTTTACCCATATGGCGACGATAATTTATGATACATTGTATTATGTAATATGGAAAATTTCGGGAAAAAGGGGGGGGGGGGGCGGCATTTCTTAATCAGATACTAAAATGATTGAATGGAAAATACTTATACATATATGAGTCATTCTCATTTATTTTATCTTTTAATAAGAACTCATTATACGATAATTCACTTTTAATAGATTAAAATTGAAAGTTCGGAAATATGAATATAACTAGAACATCACCATATGTGATATAAAAGTACAGCATCATAAATACCTTATTATAGGTATTTCGTTTTAATCTTATGGCATATTTATGATGATATGAATCAAGACAGTAAATAATTTATGGATGTCATCTGGAAAAAAAAATTACAACCAGTATACTCTAATTATCATGTACTATAATATTTTGAATAATAAACCTTAAAGTAAATTCGAAATTTAATACAGCTCGGACTAACATATAATATAACTATTGTTATCATCATCATCATCATCATCATCATCAATCATCATCATCATCATCATCATCATCATCATCATCATCTTCATCGTTACCATCATCATCATCTTCTTCTTCTTCTTCTTCTTCTTCTTCTTCTTCTTCATAATCATCACCATGATAATGATTAGTATTATTATTAAGCCGGCGTGGCCTGGTGGTATCGCGTCGAACTCCTGACCAGGAGGCCGGGGTTCGAGTCCCGCTCTGGTCATGCCGGAATCATGTCTTTCGGATGAGACAGTAAAAACCGAGGCCCTTGTCGTGGTATGCATGGCACGTTAAAGATCCCTCACTGCTTCGGGTGGGTCCGTTGCAAAGGTCAAAATTTGTATGCCCCGCATCAGGCAGATGCCGTCACCATATACGTGAAATATTCGTGGTGTGACGTAATACAATAATCAATCAATCAATTAATTTTTATTATTATTACTATTATCATTTTTATCTTTATTATTATTATTATTATTATTATTATTATTATTATTATCATTATTATAATTATTATTATTAATGTTGTTGTTGTTGTTATTATTGTTGTTGTTGTTGTTGTTGTTGTTGTTGTTGTTGTTAATTTACGTCACACCAGGACTATTTCCCATATATAGTAATGGTATCTGCCAGATGCATTGAACAGAAATTCAAACCTACGCAACAGACCTACCCTAGGCAGGGAACAGTCTCTTACGTGCCAAGCCTACCCTAGGCAGGAAAGAGTCTCTTACGTGCAAAGCCCACCCGAGGCAGGGAAGAGTCTCTTACGTGCCAAGCCCACCCGAGGCAGGGAAGAGTCTCTTACGTGCCAAGCCTACCCTAGACAGGGAAGAATCTCTTACGTGCCAAGCCTACCCGAGACAGGAAAGAGTCTCTTACGTGCTAAGCCTACCCGAGGCAGGGAAGAGTCTCTTACGTGCCAAGCCTACCCGAGGCAGGGAAGAGTCTCTTACGTGCCAAGCCTACCCGAAGCAGGTAGGAGTCTCTTACGTGCCAAGCCTACCCTAGGCAGGGAAGAGTCTCTTACGTGCCAAGCCTACCCGAGGCAGGGAAGAATCTCTTACGTGCCAAGCCTACCCTAGGCAGGGAAGAGTCTCTTACGTGCCAAGCCTACCATGACATGGGATCTCAATTTTAAATGCCTCATCCGAAAGACCATCGAGCCACTGGACCTCTTGGCCACGATCCTAGCACACTATTCACCGAGCTACGCCGGTTCCGGTTTTGGAATCTAGTACGGCCATTGGTTAACTGAAAATATAAAGAGTGTTCAGTTTGCATAATTTACATATACAGAGTGTTCAGTTTGCATAATTCATATATATGACAAATCATTGCAAGAAGTACTGAAAGTGTAAGAATTCTTGTAGAATTTGAACATGCATAGCATGTCAAAGCTTGGAGAATGATGACGACCTTAACATGATCGGTCACGAGATCTATATATACGAGATTGTCACATTTCAATCAGGAACACATTGCGATATGCACCTTTTCTGAAGTCTAAAGTCATATTATGTATAATTTGACGTGAATTATGTAATTTCCGAGATATGTAATGTTCAGTAGTGAGGGTAATAAATCAAAAGATTACATTTCAAATACTAAGAAAAACACAGATATTAAACCACAAGCGATTTACACATAAATTGAATTTTTCAAAAGCATCTTCGTTTTCAAAACGTATTCAGTTCAATGTGCTTCAGGAAGTGCTGATATTTCGGAGATGCTAAAACTATTATCGTGAATTTGTCAAGAGTTATAAATGATAGCAATTATCTAATACCGGTAATGTTTCAAAATCTATTATGGTTCATACATGTATTTTTACACGTTTGTAATTTATTAAATTTTGGCATAATTTCGGGCTAAACCATTTCTGTCATCTTTACGTCCGCCTTGGTTACGTGCATGATAAGTACGATTTACGAAAAAAATCGTAAAAATAAAAGAAGATCCTAATGAAGTATTATTTCGATATTTTTTTCATCATTAACACAAGAGTAAAGTTGGCTTTGGTCAAGCGATTGATATCACTCGCAGGCGATGTGGGATCGAACCAGCTAAGTCACAGAGATTCAATTGGGACACCTCTCTCTCTCTCTCTCTCTCTCTCTCTCTTCATGAATGAATATCGTACTTTAGTTCTGCTAAATTTTTGTACTGATTTTATTATTGAATGTATTTTATGTATTTTCACTTCGGAACATGATTTTTGAAGAGTTGACCACATGATTATATTTAGACCCCACCCATTTTAGTGGGTAATTATAGTTCAGACTTGCAAGTCTGGTCTTGTGACCTGCGAGATCTAGAATTCTTGAGAAAGTCAACTCTGTGTCCAACTGGCAATTGTTTTGATAAAAACGAGATCTATATTCATTGTCTGAGCACACGCACATGTATATTTATAATTCTAGGGGATAAAAACTGAACAATAATACTGCTTTTGTAACCGGGTTTCAAAAGTTTGAGAGTGACCGATCGATCGACATTTCAGGTCTCCTTAATTCAAGATGTGCAGACGTGTTTCAGGGATGAAAAATAAGAAATGTCTTCATATTTCTTCATTTAATAATTTGAGAAATCATCATTAAAGAACATAGTTTGCATTTTACAAAATTGTGAGCAAAGTACTCCGACCGTGATAAATTTAGCATTTTGTCGACTAAATGAAGAATCCATCGATGGACATTGGCTGGAAAGCGTCGAACTACGAAAATGTTGTTATATCATTTGGACAGTACAGGTTTTACAAAAGGGAGTGGTTATCAAATGTGCATTCATTCTTTTTTTCAAATGAAATTTTAACTAAAACGACACAAAATTATGTAAAATTGAAGTATAATGATATCCGATATCTACTTTAATAAAGTCTGCTCTTCCATACACATCATGTTATTAATCTCATTTCAGTGAAACAGCGAAACCATCTCATTTCGAAACTTGTCTCTGGGCACCTGGTATTCTACATCGAATATTGCCTTTTTATGTTTACTTTTCGATTTGCTCATCCTCTTCCCACTTTCTGAAATAACAATTTTTGAATGCTTGATACCCGCAGCAAGGCGGTGTCAGAGAGGAGTAAGCGTCTCCTATATGGCTGGCCACACCCGCCATAAAATCACTGTATTTTACACTCGACACACAGATACTTCATCACTGTAAAAATCATATGTATTTGGACTTACATTGTTAAAAAAGTGACACCCTTACATCCAGGGTTATATAGAAATCATTTAATTGTCTTTGTGTTCATGGTTTTGCAGCGAATCTGATTGGTTAAAAAATTTAGTTCATTTCTGCATGAACAAAATTTTGAGCGCAGATATGTCACAATTGCCGGCGCTACTTTCCTCTGAAATGCGAAACCCCGATCTATTTATAGAACCGTGATTCCCGTGTTGTTAATCGATTGCATAAAATTGTTACGTTATATATTATGAATGCAAAGTACAAAAGAAATCGCACTTCACTTCAGAAACTATTAGATATAAAATATAATTTCTTACTCTTATTCAATAAAACTGTAAAATATAACTAGACCAGGTCTATCAATTAAGCTACAATGCAGTGCTGTTTAGAAATACATGCAGTCAAGTACAAAATAAAAATGGACGTTGATAACTAAAATTTCTACGGTATCATACCCGACTGGGCATACAGAACGGGCACCAGAGCAGGTGCTGCCTCCGATCCAAGTCCTTGAGCCTACACTTTCCACCTTGTCAGGCTTGTGACACGCACGTACACCAGTCAATATGCATTGCATTTCTAATGATACTGATACCATTTAAAATATAAATACCCTAGGTAGCAGATTATCATCCTCATATGCATGTTTCATTAAGTCGTGTTTTTAATAATTGTTCATTCTTTTTCACTTCTAATCTTTTCAATAGACACATGGATCATATTTTCGAGTTTCGTGTTAGCCGCCATTATTGACTTCAGAATGTTGTTTACCTTGTTATTGTATTACTACGCGATCACGTCGCATGTATCAGTGAGAGATAAAAGAAAAAAGTAATGCAGTGCCATAATAAATTATGTTTCTTGGACACTTATTTAATTTTTGTTTTCATATAAAAGCTAAATAAAATGATAAGAAATGAATCCTATATTTTTTTTTTTTGGTTAATTGAGGTATCAATCTAAAATTTGGACGGAAAACTTTTGCATTCATTTCTTAATTCGTAACTGTGTCTGGCTTTTCAAAGCAGTGTAACTGTGGCTTTTCCAAACAAACATTGTCGCTATAAGTAATTCTGTAAAATTAAACACGGACTGGTGACATCACTTTCATTGTATGATTAGTGGTGGGAAGATGAGGGGGGCAAGATTGTCCAATAGAATTATACTGAAATTCTAGTCTATCGGTTCGGAATTTTCTGATGTTATATCCTTTTCTACCTCACTTTCAGTAATTTGGGTGAACCCAGAGTCGGGATATATTAAACTGGTACGTTTTAGATCCCTCTTTTGTTTAGTGGCAGTCTATAACATACATGCAGATTTTGAGGCAAAACAACAGACATGCGCTGTCCTTATATAAGTTAATTAATTTCTATAAGGCGTACACAATAAATCAACAAAATCTATTGTTACGTTCACTTGTGGTTTTATATGTTATGTAAACATAAAGAAATGATCAAGAGGATGAAAATACAATGCGAACTTCTTCATCTATCATTGTTATGTAGAAATAAATGTCTGCTCGACTTTTGGTCCGGTCTGTGGTTTTGTTGGAGTTATCAGGTTATAAAAAAGTGCGAGGCCAAAGTTAACTGTCTTCACACATCTCATTACCACATTGTGTCCCTTTCTGTCTATTATGTAACATTTTAACCACGATTCATCATAACATTTTGATGGGCGCCTTACTCTGTACTATCATGAATAATATGTATTGCGTATGTCAATTTCTTCAAGGTGAAAGGACGAATGTTAATTGTCAATTTCTTAACGATAAACCGATAAATGTTAAAGAACCATCATCTTATTTTCATTTTCGTTTGCAAGATATTATTGTGTTATTTTCATGATAATTCGTATGCATATTTATTTGAATGTTGTCGAGAATAACAAACAATAACATAAACAATGCTATATGCGAGTTGCGTGATTGACCTTTAGGTGCATACAAAATATCATTTACCAATAGATTTTGGTATTGCCTTTCGTTTTCAGTTAGTACGCCTGTTTCCGCTTCTATTTCAAGAATATTCAACTTAAAATCATAAATTCATTATTCATATAACGCAGACATTATTTGCATCATTAATCACTTATCAATCCGAGATTTTGTTGATATGACGTCGGTTGATTTGAGTTGAGTAGATTTAGCGATGTCATGATTCACTTTATTTCAGTGATATCACGACATTACGATAGGAAATAAATCAAACTCTAAAATTTAGCATAAGTAATGCAAATCCATGTTTTGAACCTCTTGTATATTCAGTCATGCACTTAATAACAACCCCCCCCCCCCCGCAAGAAAAAAAAAACCCACAAAAAGAAGAAAACTCCAAACAAACGAATAATTAAAAACCAAAAAAAGAACAAAACCCAAAACAACCCCAAACAAATAAAACCACAACGAACAAAAACAAAACCAGAAACTCCAAACAAATAAAAAATCAAGAAAAAAAACCCCAAACAAAACCCAAAAAACAAAACTAAAATAAAAAAAACCTCAAAAACGAAAAAAAACCCCTAAAACAAAACAAAATAAAATAATAAAAACACCAAACCATATATACTTATGCATAAGATGCACAATTCCACAAATATATCTTCAAGATTCAAGATTAAAATCCAAAGTATGCAAACAAATTATCAAAATTTAAGATCCCACAAGGAAATGCAAGAAAGATCTACCACCTAAAAATAAAGAAGATAGGCTTTTCCGCCACATACACATAGATTGATTTACAAACTTCAATAAAGCCAGTTTTAATGTACATAAATATATCGCATGCGCGGATACAGAGGGGGGGGGAGGTAGGGGGGTCTAGACCCCCCTGGAATCCGAAAATTTTACCCAAAAAAAGGTAATATTTGGGCATTTTTGGGGTTGGACCCCCCTCGTCTAAGAGAAAAATTTACCTTTCTTGGTTGGACCCCCTCTGACCAAAATTTCTGGATCCGCGCATGTATCGTGCCAGTAGTCAGGTTATATGTGAAATCATTTTAAGATGTTTATAGGGAGCTGCAATACAGGGATAAACTGCGTTCTCGATCAAGTACCACACATTCAAGTCTATAATACAAATCTTTATAAATAGAATTTAGATTTTATGAGTAACCTCTAGCATTACATCCCCACTAAAATGAAAAAAAAAAACAAAAACAAAAACAAAAACATAAAAAAAGAAAAGAAATAAAAAAAGATAAAAATAAACACCCCCCCCCCAAAAAAAAATCAAGGCAAAACAAAAACAAACAAACAAAACCACCACAGCAACAAAAAATTATTAAAATAAAGTGAAATAACATAACAACAAAAATACCTTCCTAAAAAGATAAAAACAAAATCGAAATAGAACAACATAAACAATTATATATATATATATATTATATATATATATATATATATATTATATATATATATATATCTATATATATATATATATATATATATATATATATAATATATATATATATATATATATTATATTTAGTTTATATATATATATATATATATGTATTAGTGTATCTTTGTGCTTTATATGTTTGTCTAATTTGTCTTTATTTTCTACAGGTATTTCAAAGATCCAAGGTCCATAGTACTCCCAGATGTTTCACTGATTCTTTTAGTGCTTTATATGTTTATTTCCCTTTCAGTGATGTATTCTCTCAGAGGATCCGCCTGCGTTTACGTCGGGTAAATTCCTTCACTTTCCGCGGCCGTGTTGTCATGCATGCGATTAGATAATGATTGGCTATTAAAGCTCCATTTTGTGGAGCTCGGGTAGCTCAGTCGGTTAGAGGGTCGGATGCATGACAGCTAGGTGATTCGGTACCATAGGTCCTGAGTTCGAGTCCCAGACGGGGAACGAATATAAGTGAAATATAGGGTGCCTTGTTAACTGTAGTGTCTTTGTGCTTTTAATATGTTTGTCTATTTGTCTTTATTTTCTACAGGTATTTCTTCGGAGATCCAAGGTCCATAGTACTCCCAGGTGTTTCACTGATTCTATTTGTGCTTTATATATATATATATATATATATATTATATAATATATATATATATATATATATATATATATTCATATATATATATATATGCCTATCTTCTTATTTAGTTTACCTGAAATAAAAGTTAGTCAAAGCCTGCCGTTAGTCGTCTATCGTCTATATTCAATCCGTCACCATACCGGCGAACGTAAGCTTTACATATTTTCAACTATATAAAACCACTGAAGAGATTTTGATGAAACTCGGTACTGTTGAAGTACCCAAAAGATCCGTACAGGATTTAATGCTTTTCGGCCATATCCTCTTTCAAGAAACTTCTTGATCTCTTGTTTGTATTATATGCTACTACGAAATGACGTCATCAAAGATGACAAGGTCAAACATGATTTAGAGCAAAGCATTTTTATGAAGAAAATGAAAATACGAGTAGATCTACATGATACAACTACACGAGGTTGTTTTCTAAAGATAAAGAAAATATCTGAAATGATTTCTCTTATATAAATAATTAATGATTGATTGATTGATTTTTGTTTTACGTCACACCACGAATATTTCACGTATATGGTGACGGCATCTGCCTGATGCGGGGCATACAAATTTTGACCTTTGCAACGGACCCACCCGAAGCAGTGAGGGATCTTTAACGTGCCATGCTTACCACGACACGGGGCCTCGGATTTTACTGTCTCATCCGAAAGACAGAACACCGGCATGACCAGAGCGGGACTCGAACCCCGGCCTCCTGATCAGGAGTCCGACGCGATACCACTAGGCCACGCAGGCTTATATAAATAATTAATACCCAAGTAAACATTGTGTTGTTATACATAAAATTACTGATGTATAATGTGCCAAGGTTTGATTATATTACAAGTCTTAAACATATAGCTGAAAAAAAAGTTCATATTTCATGGTAGTGCAAGCTAGAGTACAAAGTTCAAATACTGTAGAGTATCTTTGCTACATGAAAGTAAAGGCAGTAAGGAACCGCATGTTTACCAAAGAAAATCAAACAGAAGAGAAGTTTGTCACAATCAGACATTAAAAAGAATTGCAAATGACATATTCTCATTGTGAAAAAGTGTATTCCAGTAAAAAAAAGTTATTGTTTTTATTTCTTTGGCAAAGTTGCTTATCTATCATATCAGCATGTATATAAATGAATGTAGAAATGTTATAGCATTTAGTCCGTCTGTCCGTCTAGCTTTCTAGCCTGGTGCATCATGCTTTCTAGCAAGGTGTCGTTCGGGCATACGTTTTTTTCAAACACATTCTAATATAAGTGATTTTTTTTTTCATTTCATAAAAGTCTTACCTCAGATTATAAGGTATTAACCTAATGATTTAAAATTATTTCAGAAGTTAAAATGAAAACCTGATGCTCAATCTATATAATCCCATTTAGCAAAATAAAACTTACACTGTATGTTTCTTAGTTACCATATCCACATTTGCACGTCCTGTTTTGCATGAATAAATGTGCATTTATTATCATTAACACTACATAGAATAGCAGTCAGGTTTAATAAATATTCAAATTAGAAAGCATGTAATTAACAACACCTTAATGAATAGCTGTTTTCAAAAAAGTACAAGAAAAACAGCTCGAAGCTGTAACCTTGACCTTGTTCGACGTGTTTTAAAAATGATCTTGAATGACAAGGTTCTTGGTTTCGTATCTGCACATTTATTTCATTGATCTTTTAAATAATTTAAGCAAAAAAAAAAAGAAAAAAAAATAAAAAAAAAAAAAACGTATAATGGAAACAAGAGAGAGAGAGAGAGAGAGAGAGAGAGAGAGAGAGAGAGAGAGAGATTATTGAAGAAAAGAGTCTGCTGTTATAATGTCAGCCGACTAAGCTCCATGCTTTTGAAATTGCTTGGTTCCAAATCCAAGTGTTTTGAACTCGAATCCTGACGACTTCTCTGAGTTTGCTGGCCATTGGAATGATACTGATAGAGTCTATCACCAAGTTGTGATATTCCAACCGATTTCCTAAAGTTTCCAGATAACGACGAGGGTCTGAGAAGTGGAAGCCATCGTTTTCAGGTGTTAGGGCTCATCTTACCATACAATGATGGGACAATAGTTTTCCTGACAAATCATTCTGAGAGAAATCAAAAACCTTACTATCTTACTGTGTGTTTTGATTTAAAAAGGAATAATCATTCTTTCCCTTGGTCCGTTGCAAAAGAACATGTGTATCTAATAGAACAACGCATCAGAATGGTGCCGCCATCATAAACTTAAAAAAACTGAAATCAATCAATCAATTATGTTTTCGGGCTATGTCTTCGGAGTTTTCTATGTCTGGAACATGATTACGTGACATACATGTAGCAACAAAGAAACAATCAGAGATTCAAGCAGACAGTGGACTGAGTGAATTATTACCAAGCCTACCCAATCATCTATGTGATCGCTCCTTTTATATTTAACAACCTCGACCTCCTATTTTGCTTATGTTTGCGTATTTGTGGTGAGCATGGTCACGGTTTCGAGCTTCAGGAACACCGACGTTGACGCTTAAACAGTTAACCGGAAAATAATTTATGTTTTACGCTCGTTTTTGCTTAACTGTAATATTGTGTTCATCTCCCGACTGGTTGTTATATGTATATCGGGGGCAGAACTATACCATCACCCAATTTAGCTCTTCACTGCGATGCAAATACGATTAACGGTCGCAACTTTCCTACTTATTACATAACAATGTTAACTAACTATATAAGTGTATTGAAGTCTAAAATCATATTTAACAACATTTCAATAATAGTTGAAATTGCTCATTATTCAAATTGTATTCAGAGTTGTAACTTTTCAACCGGTCAAAATGCGATTACGTCACTTGATTTCAAATATTCTTCTTCAACAAAAATCTAATGAAACATTTTTCTAAAACTATTATTACCATAAAAGGTAGATCAAGTTTGTAATATATTAAAATTTTGAATAAAATTTACACGTTTACAGATACTAGGGAAAGTCGGACCTGCAGGACCCGGAGAGGGGGTGTGAAGGGACAATTATGGACCAGTTTTATCACGTTACAACCTCCCCCCCCCCCCCGAAATTTATGGTCTGCCCCCCCCCCCCCCCTCCTGTCCCACTTCTGAAATGCTTCCTGGTGTCCTGAAACTAGTGTATTTGATACCTTCGTTACTGATTTTCCAAATTGGATTCGGGTGACGTAATCGTTTAATGACCACAGATCAAGTAAAATATCCACATAGAAGTCATTCGTTGTATATAATTAATAAATGACATTCTTTTCGGACATATTTGTCCACTTGGCCTTTATCAAGTAAAATAAACTAGCTCTCTCTCTCGATGACTAAGAACGGCAAAGACACAGTGGCTGATTGAAAGGGGGAGGGGGGGGGGGGGCGGGGGCCCGCTCCCTTTAGTGTCACAAAATTACTAGGCGTATATAGATGATAAAGTTGAAAACATTAAAATAGTATGAGTAAAACTCCGGATTTGGCACCCAAAATGGCTGAGCATTTTGGCTAATACTTGACTTTGACATGTGCCCCCTTTTTTACTCACAACTCCTGGATCCGCCACTGATAGTAAACCTAGATCTTTTTTTAAATTCCTTTTTACAGAATATGGTCTTTGTAAAATTTCCTCTGCGTTAGACGGTAAATTTAAATGAAAGAAAAGTATACAATGAAACCACATAAATTAGACAGGTTGGTAGGTACACATTCTTGCCCTGACCAGAGTCCCATAAAGACAATTCCATTGCAACGCTTTTTCATATAAAATATTTGACATCGTGTGATTTAATATGGTAATGTGTGTTGTACCATATGAAATTTTCTCTCTACCGACAATTAAATCCTCAATAAATGACAACCAAACTGACACTAATTAGTTTACAAAAAAACCTATTGTTGAGTCTGGACAATTAAATGATGCATATGCATATATTGCAAATTTCAGCCATTGAAGAACATTCTTATTCTGAATTTGATGTGAAATGAGAAAAAGGAAGGTCACCTCTGATATACACATTATATGTTATCTATGTTTTGGAGACAGAAGTGCATGCGCGGATGAGGGATTCTTTTTTTTTCCATAGGGGATAGAAAGTGGGGGTTCAAACTTTTGACAACCGCCACAACTCTTCTTTAAAGTAAGTGCAACTTTTCACGGTATATATCTGCACATTTCAAATAAGGGGGGTATTGGTTGGGGTCGGGACCGGAGACACCCCCTTCTCTAGATACACGTTACTAATTTCTTACATAAGCCGGCGTGGCCTAGTGGTATCGCGTCGGACTCCTGATCGGGAGGCCGGGGTTCGAGTCCCGCTCTGGTCATGCCGGTGTCATGTCTTTCGGATGAGACAGTAAAAACCGAGGCCCCGTGTCGTGGTATGCATGACACGTTAAAGATCCCTCACTGCTTCGGGTGGGTCCGTTGCAAAGGTCAAAATTTGTATGCCCTGCATCAGGCAGATGCCGTCACCATATACGTGAAATATTCGTGGTGTGATGTTAAACAATAATCAATCAATCAATCAATCTAATTGCTTACAATTACATGGCGGCGCTATCCCTGTCTGGAGAATGATCTCATGATTATTTTATCTATGCAACGCACCTAACCGAAGCTAAGAGAGTTAATTAAAATTACCTGCCAACATGTACTGCGACACGGGGTTTCGGATGTAACGTCTGGTCTCGGATGTATTTACATACTGCATTGGTTATATATTTTTGTAGAGCTGCATGGATCATATCATGCGAATAAATCTAGAATCTCGATCAGAACTCTCCAAATATATTTTTATAATTCAAAACGTTTTTCTGTTAAATGTTTTAATATCTTATTTTTTCTACCTTTTTGAATACAAGTCATTTCACTGTTGCTAAGGAATGACGGGCTTGTCCATCATTTCATGAAATATATACATATTTTTTATTTAAAGTAAAGACACTGTTTTACTTCCCTTATTGTCTTTACCACCTAACTCTGATCACCATCATGTAAGACAAGAAAATTTGGACCAAGGACAAAAGGATAAAAAAAGCAAAACATGCATAAACTTACTCCTGTCTATTGGTAGGGATGATCAAACATACACCTCTCTTTGTGACAAATTTTAACTTCAAATAACAGTCTGCATTATAGATATTTTTGAGTGATATGATCACTAAAGCTAACTCGTTAGAGACATACATAAAATGATAATAGTCGTAAAAATGATCCTTTGGAATCAGAGGTGTAACGATACAGCTTCTCACGATACAATATGTATCACGATACTTGAACATCGATACGATATGTATCACGATACCAGAACAGCGATACGATATGTATCACGATACCAGAACAGCGATACGATATGTATCACGATACCAGAACAGCGATACGATATGTATCACGATACTCGAACAGCGATACGATAATTATCACGATACTTGAACAACGATACGATACGTGTCACGACACTCGAACAACAATACGATACGTATCACGATACTTGAACAATGATACGATACGTACCACGATACTAGAACAACGATACCATACGTATCACGATACTTGAACAATGATACAATACGTACCACGATACTTGAACAACGATACAATATGTATCACAATACTTGAACAACGATACCATACGTATCACGATACTTGAACAACGATACGATACGTATCACGATACTTGAACAACGATACCATACGTATCACGATACTTGAAGAATAATACCATACGTACCACGCTACTAGAACAACTGTATGATACATTTCACGATACTAGAAGAACGGTACCATGCGTATCACGATACGCATATTCAATCAAGAAATCAGGTTTACAACTTATTGAATATAACTTAAACAACTTATTTTGATGGGGTTTTTGTTTGTTTCTTTCTTTCTTTGCTTGTTTGTTTGGGGGGTTTTTTTGTATTATGTTTGAAACGTTTTTTTTATATATATATATATCATTAATATTTTACAATTTTTTGTAAAGGAAAGGGGGCAGGCTTGGTGTAGTGGTTAAGCGCTTGGCTTGCGGCGCCGACGATCCAGGTTCGATTCGCAAGTTGCGCCACTAAGTTTAGGAGGTTGGTTACCTTCTGCTTCCATGTCGCGATATAACTGAAAAATTGTTCACAGCGACGTAAAACACCAATCAACCAACATTGTAAAGAAAGGGATTGCAGTATGGTTGCCTTATCATTTGAGCTTCTTCATGTATCGTGTATTGTATCATTGGCTATGTATCACGGTATATCGTTACGTCTCTTTTTGGAATTATTTCAAAAATGCAAGTATCTCATACAAAATTAGAATATAAACGTTGTTAAGAGGATAAGTAGATAGTTTAGTAAAGAGAAATAACTCGTACTACAAGTTTTCGTAATCTCTTTAAACTAGAAACCTAAACAAAAATATCAGATTTCGTTCATCCACGCTTCCCGAAATTATAAATAAACACATACGCACACACACACACATACACACACAGTAATGAATAACTTATTACGGTATAATTCAAATCAACAGAAAAGACAAAGTCCATAAATGATAATGTCATTTAAATGTAAGCTTAAACATTATATAAAATCGTTGAAAATTAACATACTTAGATCTACATAAATATGTAATAGTATAATAATATTTCTTCAAAAATCGTGTAATATAGAAAATAAATGCCAATCTTGTCACACCAATCAAACTTTCATCAAACAAATTTTATAAGAAAAAAAGGTCATAAAGGAAAGAAAAGTTCACCATATCTACAGTTACTACATCGGTTAATTCCGGCTCCTAATTTGAGGTTGACCACGTTTTTGACTTTGTCAAATTGTCAAATATTGTCAATGTTGCACATGTCCGTGCAAGGAGAAGAACAAATTTTGTTGGAGTCATAAATTATGAACATGATGTCGCTTACCTGAAGAGCTGACAGTCGTATGATGAATGACACGGCAGAGTTTCTTTCCTGACGCGAGATCTTACCTGTGCGGGACGTTTGCCTTCAGTGGCGGCATGAGGACCTAAGGGATATTACCTTTTTCTATTCATTCCTACTTTTTGTTAAAACTGAGGAATAATAAAAATTGGAATAATTTCAGAGTGTTAAACAGTAAGTGAGATTTGTTAATTTCATATATACTTTGAATTGTTTTTCGGATAAAATTTATGATTTTGATTTTTAACACTGCAAAAAATGTGGTATCGATACTTAGTTTTCAAGTGTTCAAAACACATAGTAATTCCATGGATAAATAGATGTTATAGCGGCAGTTGTGGGGCATTGCTTATATGAATGAAGAAAAAATTCATACCACGATAATGTCAGTCAAGATATGTTGACTGAGAAACATGTATACATTGTGTATTATGATCCGGGAACATCTGTCCGTCTGGCTTTTGTATGTTTTGTGACTCAAACCGAGTTAGCAATTTTGCAGTCAGTACTAACTT
Organism: Pteria penguin; assembly: GCA_035048485.1. Lineage (NCBI taxonomy): Eukaryota > Metazoa > Mollusca > Bivalvia > Pterioida > Pteriidae > Pteria > Pteria penguin. The sequence continues at coordinate 14,751,164 of CM068582.1, forward strand.
AACGAATACTGCATTTTAGTCATTGTTATATTGACTTTGTGGTTAAAAACATTAGGCAACTTGTGTGTTCTGCATACTTGGAACGTTATTCAAATTCAATTCAGATCTGTTTTGAGTTGGGGTTTTTTTACGGATTTAACATGCATATTCTTCAAACTTGGTCGTGTGATCGTTTACAAACTAAATGATACTGCCTTATTACCCACCGATATTTTGATTTATTGTGTTCATATTTTCATCTTGTGTCATTTGTGATTAAATAAAACGAAAGTAAACGTCACGTTTTTACCAAAGATAACATATCATTGAATGAAACAAATAAAATGTAAAATGTTTACTATTGTTCATGAAAATACATCTCTTGTTACGATTATATGGTCTATTTTTCTAGTTTTGATAGGTGGTGATTACTAAAGTTGAAATAAAATCTGAAATGAAAAAGAAAGTCATATCCGAACTAGAAACAACAACATTAAATTTACTTAAACACAACTAGGCGACGTAATTCTATGTTTAACATGGTCTTGTAACTTACGGAGAGATTCTCATGCAAACCATGTCCTTTCTAGCCATTTATCTCTTCTTTACATGTCTAAATTGTAAAGGAGAAAAAAAAACCGCTGACATCTTTCGGGGGAGTTTTCTGGTTTTGTATGTCACGTAAACTATACATGAAAATAATACTGCGTAGCTCATTTTTGAGGGACGGTTTAAAATAAATCATTTCTGAAGAAGTCCTTATTCTGCTTTCAACAATCAACAAACAGAAAGACAAATGTGGAGATGTAAAAATTTGCATACAAAGGAGGTGTTTCGTGTTTGTGTTTTACAAGAACAATTTCTTTCTTGTTAAATCGATGTGATTAATCCATTGTTGCATGTAACGTGTAATAATTACAAGCATGTTATTTTGAAACTTGAATCAATAGTTCTTTGATTGAACATAAAATTACACAGATCATCTGCTTTCATCAAACAGCAGCTACACTACATGTATTAAATTTACCGTTCTCTTTATGTTTGTGTTTAAGCCCAGCATTTGTTTCTTCTTCTGCCTCCTCCTCCTCCTCCTCCTCTTCTTCTTCTTCTTCTTCTTCTTCTTCTTCTTCTTCTTCTTCTTCTTCTTCTTCTTCTCGAATACTATGTTTCGGTCTCCCAGTTTGTTAACGACAATTTTCTAGTCGTATCTTCTTCAGGAATACATTGGTTATGGAAAATGTAATTATCGAATATGGCTAGCATAATTTTTCTTCAATTTATCAGGATCAGTCCATCCACCATCATGAAACCAATTAACATTTCACCTTATCTAGTAATATTTCACATTACATCATTTAGATAATACGAATGAGAAAATTATCATCGATTCCATGACGTCATCACCAAGTTAATTGTTTAAAAGTCAAATGTTAAGAATGTATATTTGTCATCCATTATTGAAGGTTGTCTGGGGAGTGTCGGTGTTTGTGAAATTAGATAGATCTATGAATTGTTTCAATTGATGTCACGATTCTTCTTTAATATCATTCTTTGTTTTTATTGGATATGTTCATAAAAATGTATGGGTTTCCAATTATGATAAGGCTTTGATTACTTATTTATTCAAATTAACAGAACCTATATCGTATTATTCGCATCCGTAAAATCAAAAAAAAATAAATAAATAAATAAATAAATTTACGAAAATATGGAAAGTCGTAATTGTGGTGAGGGCATGACTTTGTTGTGATTGTAAATTGAACTATATTTCATTGTTAATAATACACAGTGTCGTACGTGGATATCAAATAAACAAAATAATAAAAGCTCTACTATTTAGATAGAATCTTCTTATGAATTCACACTGTCACTTGCATTGTGCAATCAGTTGTTGTAAACACTTTTCTGATTGTTCTTTATAATATGATTTTATACATGTACTATAAGTATATATATGATACATATATATAACCCAACTTACAATAATGAAATAGAAAAACAGAAAATTAAGGTGATGTAGCGTAAAGGTGAGAAAATATTTTATTTTGACAAATATTACATGTAAAAAGTTTCGTATTCGAGACACCACATTACGGTTGGAGACAATATGGCCATAGTTTCGTAAAATTTACCATTTAGATTGACAAAACATTTGACATTCAATATTTATTATAAATGAAGTAAAGGACTCACATGACACTTATTCTGAGAAACAATTGCATTGTTTTCACTTTTTATTGAAACATGAAACAAAACAGTGACATTTTGAAATTAAATGCAAATAAATATTGATGAGCCGAAACTGATTTAAATTATCTGGAATCTGTTTTCCATAAATGTTATTTGCGCAAGGACGCAAAAATTTAAAAGGAAAAAAAGGGAGGGAAGGGGGGGGGGTGTTGTTAATGGTGGATAATTCTTGAACTAATTTTTGATCATTATATCATATACAAATACACAATTTATCCATTATAATATTCGTATGGCAGACCCCCACCCTGCCTTTGCTTATCGCCAAAATCAGTCTACAGACAGAAAGTGTTGTTTTCTAGTAATATGTTTATTTTGCTGACGCTGTTTTGTAGAAGATTATTATTAAAGAAACAATGATTTTGCTCACGTATGAGTTTGGGGCACGACCCGATATCGATTCCATCACTGTCATTGAATAGGAAAGGGGGGAAATAACATGTACTTCTTTATGCCGGTTTTATGCCGATTGCATGTCATACAAATTAGAAACGATTGTGGTCTAGCGTTTTGTACACCTCTATTGTATAGGAAATGCATTGTCATATACTTTGCAATGGGACAACACCTACTATTTTGTGTTTTCTCCGCATATATGATAACTTAGGTAGTTCGTAGAGTCGCAGAGCTCACCTGAAATATATAGGAAAATATATATTTGTGTGATATTTGCACGTTTGTGACATTGCGGTATATCAACAATGACAGTAGAAGTCATGAGATATGTACATGTATTGATAATACTTTTAAACACTCTGTTATTCATATGTATTTGTCATCATTTACTAGATCACCAACGCACCCATTTATACTATAGCAATGTAAAATACGACAGGAGAGTTAGTGGGACACTGTCACTCACACCAACGTACTACAGTGGACATTCATGGACCCCTGAAATTCACAGTGGTGGGTCTAGTGCGGGCGCCACCCACCCCACCCCCTTTTTCGCCACATATTTATAAGTAAAGCTCCAGATTTGACCTTTACATGGGGGCCCCCACCCCCTTTTGGGAAATCCGGGATCCGCCACTGAATCATGGGCGAAACCAGGTTCCCGGAAGGAGTTAGGGACTATTGCTTGGTTAGCCACAACTGACATTAATGCCAAAACATACACACGATACGGAATTTAAGCGTTGTTCGTATAAGATGAAAGTGAATCAATACTGTATAGAAAGTGTCACAGTCACACAGCATCAGAAAATGGGTATTATAACACTCAAGGCAAACCTCTGCGGGGAAGAACCATCGGCACATCATTAACCAAGGCGGTACTAATAAACACTTGTGATTAAATATTCAATGTAATTAATAAATAATTAATATGCTCGTAGGACAGCATTTGAATTGATCTTTAAATGAGTACTTTTGCCAAATTAAATGTGTTCGATTGATTAATTGAATATTGTTTTACGTCACTCCACGATTATTTCACGTATATGCTGACGGCATCTACCTGATGCATTGCATAGAAATTTAGACCTCTGCGATGAACCCGGCCGAAGCAGTGAGAAATCTTTTACGTGCCACGCCAAAAATGACACGGGACCTCGGATTTTACTGCCTCATCGATTCCGAAGGACAACGGTGCGCCCAGGGCGGGAGTCGAACCCGGGACCTCTCGGTCACGAGCCGAGCACCTTTTTCACTGAGCAACACCGGCTTAATTAAATGTGAAAAACGGATTTCATTAAAATACAAAAATACTTGAGGAAATCTCTCTCGGGTATGCAACATCTTCGATGACTTCAGGTAAAATCAAGCCGACAGTCCGTGTTTCTTTTGGTTCGTGGCTGGGTGGACTCTGGTTCGAATCCCACTTGCAGATATTCGTTTTCCTGACATTTTAAGGGAGTAAAATCTAGGTTTCGAGTCACTCCAGACGTCCACACCTTGACTATCCTTCTTTGCTTCGGATGGGTCCTCTTGCATCGGTATAAACTGTAAAATGCCGTCACCAGTGCCGTTGGTACCATTAAGCTTAAGGAAAGATGGGTTTGTGCCGATTTGTGCCATTCATCTTCAGGAAAGATGGGTATGTGCCGATTTGCAATAATGATACCGATCATAGTAAATTTCCATAATGAATTACTTATCCCGTACAACCTGTCTTCTCTCCTACTCCCCCTGATAATATCGAAGTCCTATAATTAACAATGTGGAATACCTGCATGTCCACAACCAATCAAAATACAGGATTTTATACATGTGCATTAGAATCCCTTATCCTTGGTGTCATGTAATAAATGTATAATATTTAATCTTAAAGGTATTCAGTTTTGTTTGTTTGTTTGTTTGTTTGATGTCACGCCACGATTATTTCAATTTAATACCAATCGACACGTACCCATCTATCTGGACGCTTGATGGTACCAATTGACACGTACCCATCTACCTGGACGCTTGATGGTACCAATCGACACTTACCCATCTATCTGTACGCTTGATGGTACCAATAGACACGTACCCATCTATCTGTACGCTTGATGGTACCAATTGGCACGTACCCCTCTACCTGGACGCTTGATGGTACCAATCGACACTTACCCATCTATCTGGACGCTTGATGGTACCAATCGACACGTACCCATCTATCTGTACGCTTGATGGTACCAATCGACACGTACCCATCTATCTGTACGCTTGATGGTACCAATAGGCTCCTGAAACTTGATGGTACTACTCGACACGTACCAATCTATTCTGAAGCTTAATGGTATCAATCTATCATGACATTTGATGGTACCAATCGGCACCCACAGATCTATCCTGGAACTTTATGGTACCAATCGGCACCCACAGATCTATCCTGGAACTTGATGGTACCAATCGGCACCCACAGATCTATCCTGGAACTTGATGGTACCAATCGGCACCCACAAATCTATCCTGGAACTTGATGGTACCAATCGGTACCCACAGATCTATCCTGGAACCTGATGGTACCAATCGGCTCCTGAAGCTTGATGGTACCAATCGGCACGTACCCATCTATTTTTATGCTTGATGCCACCAATCGTTATGTACCCATCTATCCTGAAGCTTGATGGTACCAATCGACAGGTGCCCGTCTATCTTGGCGATTGATAGAATTCAATCGGCACATACACATCGATCTTGAAGCTTTATGGCACCAATCGGCACATACACATCTATCTTGACGCTTGATGGCACCAATCGGCAAGTATTCATCTATCCAGATGCCAATCGTCACGCACCCATCTATCCAGAAACTGGTACATTGTAGAAACTTAATACTAGCGTCAGTGTCGCGGTCGAATTTCACTCAAGAAGCGACGCTATTCGTTTCCATTGTGCTCGACAGTCATTTTGCAATATCATATTTCCATGTTTTCGTCACATTTTTTCTTTCTATTTTCCCGTGTTTTGTTATTGTTTTTTTTTTTTTGGGGGGGGGGGGGGGTTATTATTATTATTTTTGTTTGTTTGTTTGTTTTTGCTAAGTGTTTAGTTGGATATAGAGAAAATATGTTATACTGTGCGCATGGTAATGCAACATATAACCTTGAATTTGTATATGGAAAAAACTTGTTAAACGTAAACTATCTACGTAACTTTCATTCATTTGTACAAAGAGCCTGTGGTTGTGTATTCGTATCACACTTGAAAAAGATACAGAATACCAAAAGTTCAAAGCGTGATGTTTTGTTTTCATATTTCCAGATATAGCACCTGATAAAAAATTGGTGGTGACATTGGGGTCAAGGACACTGCCTTATTTCTGATTGATTGGATATTGTTTTACGTCACTTCACGATTATTTCACGTATATGGTGACGGCATCTGCCTGATGCATCGCATACAAATTTAGACCTTTACAACGGACCCACCCGATGCAGTAAGGGATCTTTTATGTGCCATTCCTACCGTGACATGGGACCTCGGTTTATACTGTCTCATCCGAAAGACAGAACACCGGTGCGCCCAGGGCGGGAGTCGAACCCGAGATCTCTCAATCACGAGCCGAGCACGTTATCCACTAGGCCACACCGGTTTGCCTTATTTCTGCTAGCTCACAGATCGGCCCCTGCAAATACACAATGGAATCGCTTCTTTAAGTTTCTGACTTGACTTGATGTTCATTTCATGCCAGCAGAATATGCGCTATGTACACAGGGACTCATTACAAACCTTCTCTTACTTCGTAACAATGTAAATACACCGCTTGCATTGTTAATTTTAATGTATCTGCAATGTCACTATTTTTGGAGTGACACACGAGACACTTTATCTAAACTTTGAGTTTCTTTTTCCTACATGCATGAGTTAAAGGTCAAGGTCACTCTATAAAGGTATGGGAAAACTTTTTCTGAGCCATAGAACGCATGCGTGTGGTAGGGTTTACCAGACAATATCTAAGCTACTTTCATGTAAGAAAAGAATTCCTTTTGTTTTGACTGATATAAAACAAAATATGTTCGAATATGATCAAGACTTGGCTTTGTGGCATACGTGATATCCGGCATGGAGGTAAATTCATAAAGTGCAAATGACGAATCGATTCCGGATACAATTTTCCGTATTAATCATGATCTTGCTATCTTGATGAATTGATTAAGGAAAACTGCGTCAAATTTGAATGGTTATTACTTTTTCTTTCTTGGAAAAGGTAAAATGAACATGTATTTCCGTATTCCAGCATATCTCATTTTTTAAACTTGGACTAAATCACAGCATATCCTATTTTCTAAACTTGGATTAAATCAATGAAAATACATGTATAAGATAATCATTTGCCGACATAAGTATTGTTTAATTGACATATAATAAGTGTGTCATTATATTACATTTTCCTATTTATTTTACCGCCAACATTTTGTTGTTGTTGTTGTTAATGATGTTGCTGTTGTTATTATTGTTTTCGTTGTTGCTGTTTTACCGCTACATCAGTATTGTTCCACTTGTGTGGAAATGGTTAGTTCTGCAGAATGTACTGACGCATTTTCCCTCGGCCAGGGATCGATTCCAGATAGAGGTGTTCTCCAATGCACCGTTTTAGCCCACTCAGACTCCGACGCCCACTAAAATATCATTCTGTTTCATTTATTATTATTTTTTTTTTTTGTAATTGTTTCTTCACTATTACAACTGCATTAAAATCGAATATTTTTGGGATGTCTTTTTGTGCGTCATCCTTGTATTGTCCACGGCGACTGTTCTTACACGATTTAGTCAAGTTTTCTGTCTTTTCCTAACATTTCATCAACTGGGACGAAAAGGATTAGCCATGTATAACTACCGTATACCATTCAAAGTCGATCAAATGCAGAACCAAATCTTTATTCCCTTTCTCTATTTATCCAATTTTGGATAAAGATCTGGCGAAACCCCGTAAGGGGTCATGTTCTGGTGAACTTCGATGACGTTTTGTAAACTTTCTTCAACATCTTTCTAAGCAATTAACAATAAACATTTGTAAGGGAATCGATGACCGTTGAGACAAGCTACATTTAAAGGGATATTTGACCGTTATTGCCGACGGCACTTAACTTTCACCTGTTCATGAATATAGCTTGTAACATCGAATTGAAACTGTTTGATTTCAACTACAACTATCGAGGTACATGCATCTGTAATTGTCTTAATGCAGTGACGGATTTAGAGAGTGGCCGCCCCCTTTTTTGGCCACATATTTACCAGTAAAAATCCAGATTTTACACCAAAAATGGCTAAGTAGTTTGGCTAATATACATGTGCCCCCCCCCCCCCCTTTCGGAAATCCTGGATCCGCCACTATTATGGCCCAATATGCAGATTCGTTTTGACAACATTGATGAAACACTGAAATAAATGCAGACGACACTTGCGAATCAGATTTTTATCACCAGCGGTGACACATGCTTTTGAATGGACAGAAACAGTCGGACATATTTGACGCAAATATGTATCAAATATCAAATATTCCGTTTACACTCCCTCGAATAATTACTGTATTGATGCACAGTCTAGACTGTCACGAAATCGACATTAGAATTTGCATATTCCCCGAAAATGGACAAAAGTTTTATGACACTGTCCACAAATCATATATCTTGATCCAATCCGTGGAGTTATTTACAGGAGTTGCAAGATCAGTAGATTTTCTCCGTCTGTTGTCCATAAATATCCCCTAAATACCTATATATGACTGGTCTTGTTCCACTGACTTATATTCCCCTTTCCTCTCCAATGACCTGAAATCCTCACCAGGTGTTCTTCCCATAACTATGCTAACCCGACACGTCTGCTTTACACGTGATTCATGCGCGGAAATGTTATTGAGTTACACCTTCGATGGAAATGCAATGCACGTCCACGAAGATACCAATTGAGAAAGATTTATAAACGAAATGGCTAATTCGCATAATTTTTCTGTCAATTATTGATTGAATTATGAGCGAAATGTCGGTCATCAGAAATTCTAAATACACATATGATCATAAGCTTTACAAACAAGTATATATTTCCTTTAGACATTTGCAGATCCACCTTTTTCCATTGAAAAGGAAAGAGTTACAATCTCAATTAAGCGTTAATGAGATTTTACCAAACTGATTATTTCTTACTATTTTTGAAGCTGCGACAATATGTACTTGACAAACATTACTACCAAATGTGGCACTCCCTTTTCCATAAATTCTGGATTCATTCTTTTTCGGGTTAAACAGGAGAGTGAAAGAGGTCAGAGGTCAGGTCGTTTTTAAATAAAATATTTACTTATGTAATATAGATAGAAATATAAATAAGATTATACCATTGTCTATTCAGACATTTCTACTACAGAATAATTTGATCAATTATTGTTTTACCTCACTCTACGATTATTCCACGCATATGATGACAATACCTGCCTATGGTGACAGTACTTGCATAATAGAAATTTGCACCTTTACAACGGACCTATCCAAAGCAGTGAGGGATCTTTTATGTGTCACGATACGGGACTTCGGTTTTCACGCTGTGCCCACGGTGGGAGTCGACCACCGGACCTCTTTGTCACTAGCCGAGCACCTCATCCACTGAGATACATGCCTCATGGAAATGTTGTAACAAACTTTGAAGATCAACACGCACAAATTTAGAAAAAAAAATCGGGTTACCCTTCATACATATATATTTGTTTTTGGTCAATAAAACATTCTTGTGACATAAAAAATGGCGAAACGACTGAAGTTAAGGTTAAGATTTCCAAGGGGTATAACTCGAAATATTGATATTGAATACATCAGTGGGTTGAAAAAAATATTGATATTATGCATAATAGTGTTTTTGATGGAAAAATGAATGTTGCGGCATATTGTATAATAAAACAGGAGGGTATTAACAGCAAAAAGCAAAAAAGCCATATGGAAATTATTCAAAAAAGAAATAAAGTATTACTTGTATAAAAACGTCGGTAAAAGTTTTATACTAAATGTCAAAAACTATCCTATTGAATATGAGAAATCTAACTATGTATCAAACGAAATAGATAAAGATATAACATGAATATGTGATTGCATATATTCATTCTCTTCTTTTTTTTTTTTTTTTTTTTTTTTTTTTTTTTGATAGAAATGTTGCTTTGGCAAGAAAAACCCCCAAAACAAAACAAAAAGAAAAAAGGTGGTGACCAGGGTTAAATTATACTCTAATCATGAATATGGAGTATTTTCGTTCCATTAATGCCTTCCATAAGAAAAATGAATATGTAATAGGGAGTCATCTGTCCGAAAACAAGCAATATCCTGCACATTTTTACGATTGAAAATGTCCTTAATCGACCATAAAGCTGTAAAAGATGGCACGTTACCTGTAACATATACATGAATACCATAACCAGGGGACAGATAGCAATATTATAACAATGTAAGCTGGTCAAGATGTATTCTCTAAGGCATGCATGTGGGTCACTAGTATAATGGGATGGAGGTCGTTCTTGCGAATTGGTCAACGACGACTTAACGTTACGATATATAGCAATGTCAGAGGGTGTCCGTCTGTGTGTATATATATGAAATTAAATTACAGTTAAAGGAAAAAGGTTGGGGTGTTGGTCTTCGGCATGTACCGTTATCGTGGAGTTTATAATGATATTATCATATATACGCGCATGCTTCGTTAAACACGTATTAAATGACGTCATACTGACAGCAAAGCATTTCCAACTCTGTTTTCTGATATTGCATTATCAATGATCCATATATGACCTGGAAGTTTAATTGACAAAAGTGCCTTACTTGAAGTAATTGTAGCCTCTATCTGGTTAATCTGGGTTCGAATCTTGGTCCGATCAAAGAAGTAGGTGTGTGTGTGTGTGTGTGGGGGGGGGGGGGGGGGGGGGGGGGGGGGGGGGAGGGCGTCCTCAATTCTAATTACCAAATGTATGGTAATGGTATTTTCCTGGTATTTCAGTACCACTAGGTTCTCGTCGCCATTTCATATATGTAAAAGAATTCTCGAGAGGCATTCAACACTACCGAAATAGAACAAAAGTAAATATATAAAACATATATAGATTTATTTTGCTCGGACCTGATATTTATTCAGATCTTATAAATCTGAACCGGCCAAAGGATTCATAATGCAAATCCCATGACTACTAAATCCTGTCAGACCTCAGATTAAGACAAAAACAATAGTGACTCAAAAACTTTAAAATAAAAGACCGCGACCACTTGAATTGAAAACAAAAACAAGGTCAAAAGACATGGTATTAATTGAAAGCTATGGTCATTAATAATCTTTGTGTGAAGTATTAAAGCCCTAACGCTATTGTTCCAAAAGATATAGCCAAAATAAAAATTTAAAAGTAAGTCAAAGTACAAGGTCAAAATCACTAGGTCAAAAGTCATGACATAATTTGAAAGCTCTGGTCAAAATGGACCTATGTGTAAAGTATTATGTTTATACTCCTCTTAGTTGTTGAGATATTTAGTTGCTTCAACCAGAAGCTTCACCAAAATATGACAGACATCTGGACGGAGGGACGAACAAAGTCAAATTTATAGACTGAAATTCCGTTGCAGTACGGCCAATTAGAGAGAACGAACTGAAAAATCTGCCCCTGCAGCAGGACGTGCCATTCTACAAAATTCGCAGACCAAAGACATCAAGCAATATCAAATATGGTGTTAGTTAAAACCCGAACCATCAAATGACTTCATGATGACATCAGCCGTTGAAATCCTTCTACGAACGCAGATATGTGATGTGTATTACCACAGCTAAAAACAATGTCCCGCAGCAAAATATTAAGTAGGGTTTCATTCAAAAATAACTACCATGGAGGTGAGAGAGAGACGCAAGAATTGGTGTCTCAACACTCGTGTGCCATAATGCGTTGCTTGACAGGAGTGCGAAGTACATGCTCTACTTGTCATTCCACTGCCGTCAGCAATTCATCAGACAAACGGATAACAAGTATCCTCCAGACAAATTCAATTTTCTGGTAAATATTATATATAAAACGTACCAAAAGACATATTCGCATATTACTCGATATATATATTTTTAATTACATATACATTGCACGAGAAAATCAGAACGTATTGATATATCATAAACATCAGAATTGTGTGCAAACTCGATTATTTATGTTATAAAAATTCCCCTTGATGTCTACCAAACATGTTATTTTTGTTTTTTATGTTTTGGAGAATGTTTTTAGTTGTTTAAGACAGGGTGTACTTTTAAGAAACATGAAAATGTTAAGCACTAAGATTAACCCTCGTAAATTTCTGAATCGTGATTTTTATCTGTCAGTTAGTCTGTCAATAGGATGACATTGAAAAATATGGCGAGGGACTTTTAACATCACAATCTACATTACATATTCTGGTTTATGTTCTGTGTTTTAATGATATCTTTATATTAAATCATGCTTGTTCATTGTATGGTCATGTGATGAAAATATGAACTTTTAAAATGACAAACATATCAATTGTATCGATCTTGTTCGTTATAGGTTTGTCAATTTATGTGCCACTTGACATCCGTATTTTTAAAATTTTTATTTTTATTTATTTATTTATAATAATGATAATGAAAATAATAATAATAATAATAATAATTATTATTATTATTATTATTATTATAATAATAATTATTATTATTTTTTTGTGTGAATAGTACAGAGTATGTCATTTGTATATCAGCCAAATCGTAAATTATGTAACGATATTTTATCTTATAACCTTCATTACCTATTTTGGAGAGTGCTCTCTTGTATTAATTGAATTAATACAATACATCTTTCTATCACCAATATCGGTTTCTAGAATTCCTCATTCTGTTTCTACTATTGACAACGATTATAAGTGTTATTGGCCAATACAGCACTCCAATAAATTATTGGCCATTGCAGCATTCCAATACACACTGACCAGTACAACATTCTAATACATTATTGGCCAGTACAGAATTGCAATACAGTTTTGATCAGTACAGCATTTCAATTCATTGTAGGCAAGTACAACATTTCAATACATTATAGGCCGATACATAATTCAATACATTTTAGCCAGTACATGATTGGCCATTATACTATTGCAATACATGATTGGCCAGTTCAGCATTCAATACATGATTGGCCAGAACAACATTCAATCCATGATTGGCCAGTACGACATTGCAATACATGATTAGCCAGTACAACATTGCAATACATGATTAGCCAGTACAACATTTCAATAATTGATCGGCCAGTACAACATTGCAATATATTATTGGTTAGTACAACATTTAGTACAATATCGGCCGGTACAACATTTCAATACATTATTGGCCAGTACAACATTCAGTGTATTACCGGTCAGTACAACATTGCAATGTATAATCGAGAATGCTGTGGTTTCTACCAACACATTAAATCATTGAGCAGACAATTTCTTTACTCCATCGTTACATTTGAGAAATCATATTTTACTTTTCCAAATGACTGTTAAAAAGCTTTCATTCTTATATACACTTCAAATACATTCGGAAGGCCTTTTTCTGTACTCGTTCTATACAAGTTTGCGAGAACTTAATTTGTATTTTGTCACTGCAGTATTCGGAAGACTATGTTTACTTTGCAGTCAGTGCACATTTCAGTAGACCTTATTCTGTAACCGTCCAATATATTAAAGAACCCTGTTCTTAACTCGTATGATAAAATGTACGACCTTGTTTTGTACTCATCCAATACATTATTGAGGCAATTTTATTCTGCGCTCATCAAATATATGTATACGGCATGTATCTTTTCCAACACACCATTTACTAGTCTACTCTTATACAACATAAAAGCAACGCATGGTCAGTATTCGTGCAAAATACTGTTGAAGTAGTCTTATTCTGTAATCGTCAAATATGAAAATATGATATTCAGCTAGCTTTTTCTGTAATTTTTAGATCACCAATAACACAGCCTTGTCCTGTATTCCTCGAAACAATATTCAGCAGGACCGTAGGTAGCATTTCAAACGTGTGTTGGGGAATCTTGAATTTATGTCCTTTTTGTAACATGATAAAAATTTGGTCCATGATAGACCAAAAATTGGGGAAGGGCGCCCTCTGGTCCCGTGTTTCCTACGGGCATGTTCAGCATGGTTCTTTGTGTCTATATCTTTATTGAGGTAGCCTTGTTCTGTATTCGTTCATTACACTACTAAGCAGGACTTGATCAGTATTTATCACATTCACATCTACGCAGACTCAATCTGATCAAAACCATATCTTTATTCCGTTTCTCTATTTGTCCCATTGCGGATAAAGATCTGGCGAAACTCCGTAAGGAGTCATGGTCTGGTGAACTCTGATGACGTTTCAGTCACAGAAACCGTTATTTCCAATAGCCACTCAATGACTCGGCTAGGCACGTGATAGTGACGCAATATGTAACGAGGACTGTTCAGCTCATTCCTAGGAATTTGCAGCCGATCCCCTGTTCACCAGACCATGACCCCTTACGGAGTTTCGCCAGATCTTTATCCGCAATGGGACAAATAGAGAAGCGGAATAAAGATATGGTTTTGATCAGATTGACGCAGGCTTTGCCCTATATCCAACAAGTGCATTACTATACAGACGATTTCTACGCTCGTTTATTATACACGGCTAAGTATGTGTTGTTTTACGCATGTCCATTACACTACTGAATGGTACAATTTCGTACTCAAATACTTAAAGCAGAACATCTTCTGAACATAAGTGTTATCCTGAACATATCCAGTTCACGTCAGAAAAGACCTTGTTCTTTATTCATTTATAACACTATTTAGCAGGCCATGTTCCATATTAATTCTATGCAATATTGAGTAAGCCTTGATATGTACTCGTTGAATACACTTTCAAGCTTAAAGTCAAATGTCAAATACACTATTGAAAAGATCTTGACCAGTACTCGTCCAATAAAGTTTTCAGAAAGCCTTTATTTGTTTCTGTCCAAAATAATTTGTACAGCCTGTTCTCACCAATGCCTTTTTCATGGGCTTTATTTGTTCACTTGCAGTGTTCCATAGACCTTTGCTGGCCTATTATTAACACGGAGAAGGGTTTAATAAACGCGTACATAACGCGTCCATACCAGTATATTTGTTTTTGTTTGTTTGTATTTTTCACTTTATTCGTCTGGAACAAATAACTTTGAAAGAAAACCCTCATTGCACACACAATCCATACACAATCCAGTGCATTGTTCTATTAAATACATAATAGATAAGTTTTGGTTCACATAAAAAATCTTACTCTTTGCCTACCTAAAACACTTCTTACATAACTTGATTTTACCCATAAATTGTTGACTGTTGACAATATCTTGCTTTCTTCATTCAATATATTACCGAGGTCATATTTAAACAGAGGTCCTGCATTAACAACAATATCAACCTGTATAATTATACTTGTTCATTATAGAAGTGTGGTAAAAACTGAAAAAGGCATGAGTAAATTTTGGGCGAGTTGTGTCAGAAATCAAAGCAAATTCGGTTTGTTTTTGGTCACTGCAGTGGTTTAGTGTTTTAGATTTATCTCGACATTAAGCTGCAGACTGTGCCAAGGACGCGGCATGGTCATCCTAAAATGTCCTTAGCGAAGATTCTTGTTAGCTGGTCAAACTTTATCAAGCTACTTTGTAGTACTAATGTTAACACGCCAGACTGTGGTTAAATATCCACGAACAGATCATACCATGCATACACTACAATTATCAATGACAATAGTCTCGCCAAATCATGCATCTTACAGTGAGGGGTTTTAACCTGCATTCTCTGTAATGTCATACTGTCAGGACATATCAATATTTATCTGTGTAAAGTTATGACAGTAGTTGTCCTCTGCATATGATACAAGTGCATTTTAATCGTGACACTACCCCCCTGTACATTGCTTTGCATATGTAGACAACGAAAAGCAATGCGAGTTTCGTATATTTAAATTTACATAATTACAAATAATGTCCTTGATATATTATGTACATATTTAACAATATTATACATAGGATTTGTTTACATAAGACGATTGTGGTTTTGCGGTTTACTTTCAGTTTATCATTAAAATACATCTTCTTCCAATATAATTATAAAACTATTCATTACTACCATTTATGACAAAGACGTTTTATATTCTACACTGTATATTAATATCTTTAAAAATCTCCATCAACATCATCATCATCATCTTCTTCTTCTTCTTCTTCTTTTTCACACCACCACCATCGTCGTCGTCGTCGTCCTCCTCCTCCTCCTCCTCATCATCATCATCATCATCATCATCATCATCATCATCATCATATGAGCCTCATCTAATCGTATATAGGATATCAAGTACAGCTTAGAAAATTGCGAAATAAATTCACTTTAGTTATCATACCGTTTAATACAAGTTTAAACGAGATTACTAACATTGACATTCTTTTGTAGCACAATCTAAAAAAAAATAAGCTGACTCTAGGACTTGCAGTTCTTTGATTTTACTTTAATAGGCATCGATACACAATGATAATTAAATATGCCATATATAATAATGTCGATATAGAGCAAAACTAGATATGCAGTTTTAACCACCAAAGGAATTTAACATTCAACTGTTCACCAAAATTATTTAGTACACATTTCCAGTATTTATAAGAATAGTCCATTCCAATCAGGTGAGTGATCTGCCCTTGATCTTTAAGGTAGTACGCGGGAGTGGAAAAGGAGCAGTATGCAAGTTGTGCAATTTACTATACTTTTCTTATTTATATGGTCAATTGACCATGATGAGATATAGTCAGTCATGTAACTGTCACTTTTATATCCTTCACTGTGATGTATAAGAAAGAAAAGAGTCCTCATCAAGGGCGGAAAAATCACGATACTGAGATTACCTAAACACAGATGGTCAATGCATTATAGGCCACCAGCTCAAACGTACTGCTGCCTTTCACACCAATTAGTTAAGGGTTTGATTCCTTGTCTGGGTTCATTGATAAGCCTGTAAGTAGTCTTGCCTAATGTCCATTGTTTTATTCCGGTATCCTGATTTCTTCTGGTCCGGATTGTCTGACCCAAGTATGAGACTCGAGTCTAGATTCATTCTGTAAAGAACATGGACGGGATTTAAAAAGAACTTTGAAACTTGTTACTCACGATTGGCTTTGTTAATGACTTGTTAGTGACTTGTTAGTCCCTCATCATAGTGACTTGTTAATAATAATGATACTTCAGTATCAGTAAGTTCGCTTAAAGGCCGATAGCGAAAGATTTCAGCAGAATTTTTCCATTATTTCTATATTTAGATAATGGTAAATTCCATTTTTAATGAAATATGAGGAAATTCGGAGGAAGATGATAAAATTCACTTGCCACAGGATTTATATTGAACTTTCTGGTATAAAGCATAAATATTTAGATGAAAACATGTGAATGAAAAAGTAATTGTGAGTGGGGAAAAAGTCTCGAGTTTGCTTTTTTTCTTTCTTTTGTTTTTCTTAATTCCCGTCGATTCTCTCTACAGGAGGAAGGTCTGACTTTTTGGACCAGGTTTCCTCTAGTACTTAAAACTGACGTCATCCATAGGCAACTGAACGAACAAACAATCACCCACCACTTACTAATACTTTCCGTCATATATTCAAAACCTTAATTCCGTACTTTAAAAAGAATACATGTATTGTGAATTCTTATAAATATATAAATGTCCTATCATTCTCCTTTTTTTCAGCCATGTTAAGCATGCCGTCACTCCTTCAGATATTCTATCTCGTTCTTGCCATATTCCCATTGTGTCGTCTTCAACAAAGAAACAACAATAGCAATCTCAATCCAAGATTTGTTATGTGGATGAATTCCTTGTTTTATATACCAAATGAGAGAAATTTGCGAGTTCGCAAGGAGTATCGTATGATGTCGGATGCTGAGAGAAGGGACTATCATAGGGCTATCATACTGTTAAAAAACGACAGAGTAAGTCACTTAGATTTACATCGTATATTACTGAGGATAAAATCATTTCAGCTGTGTTAAATATCAAACCGACGTAGCCTAGTTGGTAGCGTGTTTAGTTCAAGGCTGGGAGGCTCTTGGTGCGAGTCCTATCGATGGCTCAAAACAAAATAGATATTGATTTAGAAAAATGATAATTTTAGATCGAAATTAGATATTATTTCCTGTTTGAAATGCTGAAATATTTTTGTTGCCTGTGTATTTGGACACCAGTTTTGAATGTTACTCACTGAATGGTGGACTTTCCCTCCAAGCACCTTGTCACACCTCTGATTTTCTAAGGTCAATGAAAGCCGCATGTGGCCCAGTGGATGAGGTGTTCGGCTTGTGATCGAAAGGTCCCATGCTCGAGTACCGTCATGGACACACCGGTGTTCTGTCTTTCGGATGAGACAGTAAAAAAAAAACGAAGTCCCGTGTCATGATAGGCGTGGCACGTAAAAGATCCCTCACTGCTTCTCGTGGGTCTGTTGTAAAGGCTTATTTCTATGCGATGCATCAGGAAAATGCCGTCACCATACACGTGAAATAATCGTGGAGTGACGTAAAACAATAATCAATCAATCAATCTAAAGTCAATGAATGTCAAATTTGTTATGTTACTGTGAGTTCCGAAGTAAAATACACGAAACCTTTGGAATTTCGTGATTTTTATATGTCATGCACATTAACTTTTTTCCTAAGTAAAGATAAAGAAAATAAAAGAACGATTTCTACAGGGAGAATCACAATAAATGTGTTAAGTAAATAATGTACTTATAAATATATCCCATTCTTCTTTTTCAGACAGTATCACCAAATAAATACGACGCTCTCGCTTCATTACATCACCTGAATTCGGCTAATGGCGCACATGGAGGACCCGGGTTCCTGGGATGGCATCGCGTTTATAACACACTGTAAGCCTTCTGATCTCTAACTAATGATAATAACCAGGCATGTTTATTACCAAACTAATCCAGAAAACTATAGTGTACCGTGTGTAAATCGTTTCTTTTCAAGCCTGGGATACAAATGCATGTATATGTATTCATATAGTTGACCCATCCCTTTCGCGGAATTTTTATTGAATTTCATGACGTCACAATACAATTTCAATGTTTGTCCGAGGTATGACCGAGGTGTAAAGTATTGTGACGTCATCTGATTTCACAATTTTTCGCGCATAAATGGAAGGGTCAATAGACCATATTGTGGTTTTGATAAATGACGACTTTTTGTCCGAGCTAATACCTTTGGCGTTGTTTTTCATAGTGACGTTATAAAAAAATCTATGTCATGCGTTATGATGTCACTATGAAAAACAACGCCAAAATATATTAGCTCGGACAAAAAGACAGCAATTATCAAAATCGGAATATGGTCTATTGTTAAGTCGCTTTTGGCTTTGTTTGAGGTTTGTTTTACGTCACACCACTTGTATGGTGACGGCATCTTCTGATGTAATGTAGAAAAGTTGAGACTTCTTCTACGAACCCACCTGGGACCTCGGATTTTATTGTGTCATCCAAAAAACTGAATACCGAGTAGTCATTGTTGGGACTCGAACGCGAGCCCTTTCGGTCTTGAAATAGGTACTTAACCGATTGAACAATGCTGGTTCTGATTAAGCCACACTAAACTAATTTAAATTTAGCTCTTCTTATTTTCGTTCTTCATCTTCCAACCTATACCAAATGATTAAGTAAGTAAAGACACATATACAAAGAGTTTCAAATTCTTGAATATTGAATAACATTGAATAAAAACGTCAAACGACCATCATGTCTGAAATAAGTTGAAAATTCTTCTATGACGTCAAAAACTATGACGGTATATTAGGATCTATAATTTTATTTAAGTATTGAATGTGGTGGTTAAGAAAATGGCCCCAAGTACAAGCAATCAAGTATGATCTCAGCATAGGACAATATTACTGAAACAGTTGATTCTCGTTTACTCGTTCACCGATAACTCGAATTTCCCGTTAATCTGACTAGTTTCAAAGTTGTGATTTTAATTTCTTGATATAGATATTAATCCCTGACCAGAACTCGTTAACTCGGAATGTTTAACACAGGCTTTTCAAGTTTGATTTATAGAAAGAGTTATAGAGAGTCGATTTACTTAGGAGGCTGGAAACCTCTCATCTTCCGGTCTGCAATATAATTATATTCAAATGTTAAAACTCCAAATAAACCAAACAAAAGTAAATCTCAAAAATACTTGGTCCCATGTGCTTAAATTAAAAAATTACATTTTGACAAAAAATGATAGTTTCATGTACATTTTCATAAAAGCCAATGATAGCTGTCTTAAATTATTTCGTTTTTGTTTCAGATATGAAAACGCTCTCCGAGAAAAAGTACCTAATGTCACGTTACCGTACTGGGACAATACCCTCGATTCCGCTTTACCGGATCCAAGGCGTTCGATCATCTGGTCGCCATTATTCCTGGGAAACGGACGAGGAGCCGTTGTCACGGGGCCATTCAGGAGATGGGGCACGCCGTACGGACCACTGCGTCGAGACGTCGGGGCAGACAGAAGGTTAATGAACAGACAGGATGTTCAAAACTTATTCACCAGGAGATGGCTATGGGAAATATCAAATCCTAGCGCTCGTGATGAATATAACCTAGAGTTACTTCACAACCACGTACATGTATGGGTAGGAGAGCAGATGAGTAGAATAGAGTCTTCCTCCTACGACCCTGCCTTCTTCACACATCACGCATTCATAGACTGTTTATGGGAGGAATTTAGACAGAGACAAAGGCAACAGGGAATCAATCCCGCCCGAGACTATCCGAGAATCGTTGGTGAACAATCACACCAACCGTTAGTATCTATGGGTCTGGGAAGACTCCTGGTTATCGATGGAATCAATGACTTTTTCACTAGACAAATATTCAGATGTGACCGGCGTCCAACGTGTGTACGAGGGTCCAATACGTGCGGTTCTCCCTACCTCAGGTGCAACTGGTCAACTCAAACCTGCCTGCCATTGATCATGAGTAATAGGGCGTCTACTACACAAGTCAGAAGAACAAACCAAAATCAACGGCAGCCATGGTGGAGCAGATTTGTAAATCAAAGGAATACGTTCCAGCAGGGCTGATCAGAAACTTCTTGATCATCTTTATATCTGTTCTATGTGCCAACGCAATGGTTTGGGGCTTGATCATTCAATTATTCATGAAACATTTGGAATGCTGCTGTTGTTCATTTTCATTTGATACATGAATAATTGCTGATGTCATTTACCACAAGTGCAGAAAAATTATTGTATGTGTTACAGATCAGACCTGAGTAAATCTATACAATTTCAACAAAGTGTTGTTGATGCCAAACTCGTAAAATATTCTGATCTAAAGGAGAAGGAAAAGGTATTAAAAATGTTTATATAGATGTATATGTAAACGAAGTTTGAATGAGATAGTTAAAAGGCTTTAAAATAGTAAATATATTTATTAATTTACATAATATAGATCTGATCTGATTTGTAGAAATTCAGAAAATTTACTTATATTTGACATTTTATCCATAAGATCGCTAATTGGTAAACCTCCGTTTATAAAAGTACTTTATATTGTGTATGAGTTGCTATGGTAACCCGTAAAATTGTGATACGTTGTGTCGAATCGTTTGTAGAAATAGTAAATTCTAAGTGTCTGTATGTTTCTCCCATAGTATCTCATATTGATAAGATATTTTTAAAACCTCGACAATTTCGAGAAGCTATCGATCTCAATATGATGTATATTTCATTAGTAGTCTGAATGCTAGACGAACACAAAAGACGTCATTGTTTTCGAAATCCCTTATAGAACATCTGATAGATAACAAACGAGGTTCGTCGGCAGTGCACTTTTACTAACAATTGCTATTTATTTTGAATAAATTTGTTGTTATTTTCAAAGAGCTTTACGTGTTATTTGTCATCTGATGAACAATAAAGGTGACAATACGTTTTATCTTTGTACTGATTGTTTAAATTTTGCAGGGGATGTTTACGTTAATTTATCACGTGATCATCTTGTCCATTTCCGTTGCACACTTAAACTAAGATTGGGAGATTATGATAATGCCCAATTTAAACAGTTTAGCGGAAGAAAAAGTAGTGTATATTTAAATAAGCCCCTCGAAAAACAGTGAATAATTACAAAATGCAATTTGAAAATATTGTCAACTTCATACATGTAAGTTTTTTTTCTTTTCTTTTCTTTATTTATCTATTTTTTTTTTGGGGGGGGGGGGGGTAATTTTAATTTTACCACATACAAGGCAAGCAGCATCCATTACTGTGTGGTCACGTAATAAAAGTGTTCCGAAAATATGTTTGCTTATTGCCTCTGTGTCTTATTATGAAGTGTGCGACGATATTGGCCGAAGTATTCCGATTGCATATCTTAGGCTTTAAAAGGATGCTTGCGCAGGCGCCCATAAATATGTATATACGGATTGTAAATGCATTGTGCCTTTTATATACCCTGAATATTTTCCTCAGAGCAAATGGATTTGGGGGGTTAAAAGTGAATTTCCCCATATTCGAATTATATCTACATGTACCTTGTTTAACTTCAAATCAGAGAAAAAATACGGTATGTCATGGATTGACAAAACCTTAATGAACAATATATCTCTGAAAAATAGAGTACCGTTAAATGGGTACATGCTACACCTGCATGTTGGTCAAATGATTCCCTCACCAACGGACCAGAACAAATTTGAAACCCAAGGGCACAACTCCAAGTTACACCATATCATATACCACCACCAAGTCATATGCATGGCATGGTTAAGTAAAAAAGGCACGGATTTTTATGGGGTTTTTTACCCCGCCCATTTTCCCCTACCCAAGGGACCGGACCCAGTTAAACCCAGGTGCACAGCTTCAAATCCTTCAATTTATCATCATAAAAGAACATTTCTACCTGTTATGTTTAATAAGCGCGAACAAAATTTGTGGGACGGAAGGACAGATGAACTGATGGACAGACAGATGGACAATAGCGGAATAGCATAATACACCCACATCTTAAACTTGTATTAGGACCTCAAAATATCCCGTTATAAGTTTAAATGTTCAAGCTTACGACTAAGACTTAGACATCGCGGATTTTCTATGATTATTTATTTGTTATTTTTTGTATATTGCTTTGAAAATTTACCTCTAAAGTGGCTCCTAACGCCTAGTGATGATGGAATAACTGGAGTTCAAGAGGAGAACCACTCTTGATGGGTACACATGTACGTATCCCCCCACCCCCCTTGCCTAAAGCGATCATCGAACCAACAGTACTCAAACAAGTTCTACTGTTACCTGTATCTCCAGCTCAAGGCTTCAGCACCCTCAGTTCTCGTCGCCCCTTAATAGTGACATACCTGTTCTGACTGAATTATACTAGAAACTGGACCCAATACTGCTTCGTGCGAGGAGATTACCTGCGAAATTCGAGTCCAATAATTTCAGTTTAGGCAAAATAATAATCTTTTTGGTTACTTGAGTCTCTGTTTTTAATATTCTCAAATCGAACACATCTTTTGTGGGTAATGTCCAAGTATAAAGCAGTACCGAATCCAGTCTCTGGTACGCGATGTATCAGTAGTGAAGGCAACCAGAAACTAGACGATTCAGTCTATATCTTTTGCGTTATTTTGTCATATTAATTCTTATGGAACATCTGTTTGGTATTTGAAAATTGTTCAACATGAAATATAATTCCACGAACATGTATATACATATTACATGTAATTTAATTCTGTGTTACATTGTAAATTCATAAGTTGGACTAAATGAGTTCATTTCTGATTCAAACTGAAAGATAAGAAATCAACGAATGTTAAAGATTTTCACAAAGAAAAGGCAAAACCAAATATTGTAATTAATGTAAAAAGTAATAAATTACTAAGTATTAATTATATTTAATTCGATAATGCTCGTATAATAAGGTCCGCTTTCGCTGTAGGATATGTCAAACTAGCGACTAAAATAGCCCAGGTGTGAGACCATCAAGAGCTAGACATGAGAAGCCAAGTTAATAAGGTTAAAACTGAAGGAAATAAATTATTTGTACTCTTTGACAGTCATTTTAATGTCTTGTTATTTCTTCATATAGATTTTCAAATCATGACAGTATGCGGAAAAACGCCTAATGGATATTGTCAGCGTTAAACGAATGCTTAGCATAAATAGTTATAAAATTAAGAAAGAGAGGGTAATTTAAAATCTTGACATGCATTAACGATTACTACGAATTTTGTCCTAATTTTTGTGGTATAATATAGTAAAAAAGGTAATAAGGTTACCAAGTTTCAAACTTTTTCTAGAGGAAATTACATTGAGTTGACAGTCGCTTTTTGTTTACATTTGTCAGACTTAAAAATCAAAGAAACAAAAGGGGGAAATGATTTTAACACAAAACAAGTAAATCAAATAAATTTTTAAAAATTTCAGATTATCGAAGAATAGTAAATATAATAGTTGCCAGCGTTTGGGAATTTCATATAATATTTTTAGAAAGATTAGATTAAATTATTCTCTTTTCAAAATTCCATCTAAACCATTTCCCCTTCCCTTTCTTGAAGCATTTTAACACGATTACACAAAAGAGCGCATATACACCGAACTTATGCATTACATGTATATGTTAAGGGACAAGTTTTCATCTAGATTATGACTCTATGAATAATAAAGGAACATATCTCACACTGCCAAAGATTGTCTTAACCTGCACATATTTATTAATGAAAGTGCACCCAAGACATATAAGAGAGTTAATTAAAAAGTTACGATCGACTAGCTCTTTAGTGTGTTTGTGTAGCTGTGAGTCCATATCATACGAAAGCTTTACTACCAACAACAAACGCCCTGAAGTTGTATGTTGACATGAATATTAATATTAAATACAATAGTATGAATATGCTAATGGCCGCCATTAAGGCGGCATCCCCTTTCTGTTGTATACATCAGAGAGCGGTGACTATGGTACTGTAACACCTTGAGCGAGATTACCACGTGTATGAACACGGTGTTTCACAGAGCTTGATTTGTGAAAGTGAATTAATGGTTTTTCTCGACGTTAGGACTTGTTACGTACCTTAGGGGGAGTAAAATGTGTCAACGGATACAGCTACATATCTGTTATATGGATGCTTAATGTCCACGGCTGACATTCTACTTTTTCATATGTACTATAGCGCTTGATACAACGGCAAACTGGCTCTTGATCTTCCGCATTGAAAATTAGGTCTTAAGGAATGCGTCTTTTATGACATTATGGCTGATGCTGTTATATTAGACAATAATGATAAAGATACATTTATATAAATTAAACGAGATTTGGCGCATTGGATGATGTATATAACAGACTATGGAATAAGTAGCTGCATCTACTGGAGAAAAGAAATTTGATTTATATCTTAATACCACCACCACCCCTTTTCACCACCTCCCCCTATAAAAGTCCAAAGCAAAAACAACAAAAATACAAAAAAAATAATAATGATATTGTAACATAATGTAAATCAACCAAAAAAAATATATATATATAAAATAAGATAAAAAATAGAAATGAAAAACCCACCTGAACTCATTTCCGGATTCCGGATATGTAAATTTCTGTATAAGGCCATTAAGGTTCTTGTGGAATATCACCATTGGTTCTACATAAGCCGGCAAAACGAATAATTCTGATTGTTTCCGGGTTCGAGAAATTTATTTTTCAGGCCATGGTAGCACCTGCTTCCTTAGTGTCCAATGTTCAATTTTTCAACATTTAGAGGAATTACACAACGTACCGGTACCATAATCTCAGCTTTACATAACCCACATATCAAAATTTTTAACGATAGGTTTACGATAGGTTATCTGTTTGTTGGAAGGGGTAACTAACAATTCAAACCAAATTCCAAGCACATGCAATATGATTCTTCAGAGCAGAAAAAGCTTTACAATAGGGTAATGATATTAAAATCTGTTTTACAGCAGCATCAATGTTTATATATAAATTGATAAAATGTTTCTCCTCTCTCTCTCTCAATAGATAGATAGATAGATAGATAGATAGATAGATAGATAGATAGATAGATAGATAGATAGATAGATAGATAGATAGATTGATTGATTGATTGATTGATTGATCGATCGATCGATAGACAGTCAGAGAAACAGACAGATAGATGGATAAAGAGAGACAGACAGACAGACAAACAGAGAGACAGACAGATCAGTCGATCGATCGATCGATAGATAGATAGATAGAAAGATAGACAGACAGACAGACAGACAGACAGACAGACAGACAGACAGACAGACAGATAGATAGATAGATAGATAGATAGATAGATAGATAGATAGGCAGACAGTAAGGCAGACTGACAGAGAGACAGACAGATAGATAGATAGATAGATAGATAGATAGATAGATAGATAGATAGATAGATAGATAGATAGATAGATAGATAGAAAAACGCAGCTGCTCTATATACCAGATCGGTCAACCATATACCTGGATAACTAACATACTTGGACATTACTTACCACTGTACAGAGTGCACTGAATGTAGTTAACTAATAGTTCTCAAAGTATTACATGACTACATGCAAATGAATTGCTTATTTTTCACTCCTACTATGTATTTATGTATCTTAAATAGCCTCGAAATGGCCAGTATCCATACACGTACATACTAGTGTATCGACTCTCGTACAAATCCCATCCAGACTACAATATGTAAGATTGCGTTCCATTATCCAAAACTATATTGATATATTTTAGTATGCCCCAGATACTGACTCTCGACACATGCACATATCAGTTTAATCGATTGCCAGTTGGGCCCCTATCATACTTTCTCGCTGGTTACTTGACGAGACTTTCCAACCTTGTTGATACTGATATAATATGCTAAACTAAATCACCTTTTTTGTTTGATTAAATAAATTATATTATAAAACTATGTTACGGTCAGAAATAAACCCTTCGGTAAAGCAAACAAAAATCACAAAGATTCTAAAAAATTAGCAATTTATTTACAAATTTACAAAAACAACAAAAAATACAGATAATGCTTACAACTACGAGGTCCAATAAGGTGTACATAGGTAGCTATTCCGGAACGCTGAAGTCCGTATTACATCCACTGTTTAATATAAGAATAGAGTGTCCAGTGTATAATTTAACAGTTCGATAAACCCAATTCAAGCAGTCAGTGAACACGATTTATCCCCAGTATATACGTAGAAAAATAATGTTATGCAGTGCTACCGAAATGCCAGAGTCCATGCCATACATATATTTCATAGTTTCTAAATATTTCTAGTTTCTACAATATTCAAGTGATTTCCAATATAGAAACAACTAGATTATTAAGAACTTACAAGAACATTCACAAATTATTATGGAAGTAAACAAGTTATATAACATACAATTACACAACTTTCTAGTACTTAATAGAACATTAAATAATATAAACAAAACAAAAAATAATTAAATAAATAAAGACCCTAATAACAACTACAAAAAGTATAATATATTATGCCATAAAGTTCTCTTCAAGTAATGAATCTGTTACGTTGAATGGTTTACTTTTCTGTTAGAAAAAAGGAGTAGGCAGCAAATCAAAGGTGTGTGTGTGTGTGTGTGTGTGTGTGTGTGTGTGTGTGTGTGAGAGAGAGAGAGTCGGGGATTAAATTTCTATTTTTCCAATGGAGTTTATTGTCCTTACAAGACGTTATTTTCAAAGCTAACAAAAGATGGACGCGACACCTCCTTCCCGCTTCCTACGACTGTGTAAGATTAAACTAAAAGTACTTTTGATATAAAAACATGAGGCATTTCACTTAGATTTGTAACATAATGCAGATGTTATTTTACTCCTCTGCGCGTACACATCAAGTTTCAATGCCAAGGTAAGACCTGTTTCACACTTTGTGCGTACACATGCAGACATATATTTGATAAAATGCATTAATAAATAACATCATCTTTGTATAAAACCCGGTGTTGATGTGGGAGGTAAGCACTGTCAGCACGGACTCCGTATATGTTGAAATATATCCCTATCTATCTTATAATAAATATTCAGTTACGTCGCGCCTTGTTGACACATTGTTTACCGAAAGATTTACTGAGTAGTGTTGGATAATCTGAGGACTTAATGAAACAATACGTGTGAACGTCTGAAAATTATGCCAGTAATAAACGTGGAAGAATCATAAATAAAAGGCAAGAATGGATCTGTCGCCATAAATAATGTCCGAAATAGAAATAAATCAATTCTGTATAGATTCGCCACTATGAATGTCCGAATAATCTGCATTATGGTCAGTCTGAGTGTGTTAACTACATCCGTGATTTCTCATAAGAAGTGCGCTTTCCTGTCGTCATCTAGTATATTCGCACGACAGCAAGACCAACAGTAGAAGTTTGCACTAGCGTGTATCACTTATAGTGCACTTGCTCTGGGAGTGTTTCAACATTAGGGTGGTGTTTAGTTTGGTTGGTTGATAGGTGTTTTACGTCGCTTTCAACAATATTTCAGTTATATCGCGATATGGAAGCAGGAGGTAACCAACCTCTTAAAGATAGTGGCGCAACCCGGGAATCGTCGGCGCCACAAGCCAAGCGCTGAATCACTTCACAAAGCCTGCCCCTTGTTGGCCATTAACAAAGTACTGGTAGGGCTGAAACGATCCTCTATCTTCGATACGATACATATCGCGAAACAGGGTAATATTCAGGCATTATATTTTAAATAAAAAAGGACACATAAAACATGTATTCCATATAGAATTTTTATCTGGATTTGATAGCAAATAATGATTTGTCCTTAAACGAAAACAAATAGCCACAATTCCAATAAATGAATAAATAAATAACAAACAAATAGAAACACATAAAACAAACATTAAATTACCCCATCCCCCCAAAACAAATTAAAAAACAAAACACACCTTCCCGAATGAAAACAAGCCCCCCCCCCCCTCCTCCCCCAAATAACAAACATAAAGCAAACAATTTCCCCGAAACAAGTCTTGAATGTTTCATTATTCATAAATACATGTACTAAGGAAAAGGGTGTGTCATCAATGTTGTGACTCAGTTGATGAGGTGTTCGTCTCACGACTGAGAAGTCATGGGTTCGATTCCCGTCGTGGTCACACTGGTATCCTGTCTTTCGGATAAGATAATAAAAATAGAGGTCCCGTGTCACGGTAGGCGTGGCTTGTAAAATCCCTTACTGCCTCGGATAGGTCCGATGCAAAGGTATACTTTCTATGCACTGTATTAGACAGATGCCGTCACAATATACATGAAATACTCGTGGAGTGACGTAAAACAATTATCAATCGATCAATCATTTAAGTCATCAAATATATTCAAGGGCGAATAACAAGTGACGGTGTCCCTTCCACCTTAAAAGGTAAAGTGGGTTTTCTTAGAATATTTACATTTTAGAATGACATAACATTCTTATATAAGGCCAAGTAATTTGGGATTGGCTGGGTTTAGTGTTCAGGTGATAATAATTGTGACATACCTTTCTCATTGATTTAAGTTATAATTTGCAAGTTGAACCCTCTGAGTTTCCAAAATCATCTACGCCCTGTTATTGTATAAAAGTGCGTGCACTTTGATATCTATACTGGCATATGGATATCTTTTTTTCATTGGAATGTTGGTAGTGTGCATCCTATTACCGATTCATTCTGCGAAACAAGTCATCGACTAGAAAGCTGACTCAGTACATAGTGCGTGAACTTCGTAATAAAAATCATTTATTGGCGGTTTTCAGAGAAATCTGAATGTCACTCTTTATTTCAACCAAACATGGCAAAGAAAAAGGAAAATTGAAAATTTGGGATAGAAGGTAGTTACATATGTCACTTGCGTTTTCAAGTAGTCTCGGTTCTCTAAATAGTTACATTTCAGGGCAATCGATACAGACATAATTTGACAGATCTAGACAATTTGTTAAATGTCGATAAACATGACACACAGTCCAATATTGATAATTATTTTTGTTTTGTTTTAATAATTTTGCAGAGTTATCACGACGAATGTGACTCTTCGGTAGGGAATGATTTGTCCTCCGTGACACTTGACTCTACATCTCTGTTTCGTCGAGGAGTCCGTGATTTCTCGTGTCTCATTACCGTCATCGATCTCTTTTGTTAAATCATTGACATTATTATTATCCAAGAAAGACTTCAGGCACTAAAAGAAATGATAATCTGAAAATGTCTAATATTGTCATAAGTAGTTCAAAAGATCATGCATGCCATTTCAGTTCATTACTTTATGGACACAGTTTATAATTTATAATAAACCTTACTGATGTACATATTGGTCAATCTGTCAAATTTATGTTAGCATACAACCTCTAACCAACCTATGCTATCATCTTCAGATTTACCAGTATTATCGAATTCTGGAACAGGAATATATGCGTCATATAATATATAAAACCTCCAAATTCTGTTTGGTCATTTGCACATCTTGAATTCTATCAGACAAATGTTACACTCAATCTCGAACCGCTTGTTGGTTTATGTTTACCAATGATAGCCAATATATTTTTGGCATGGGCACATAGTATATTCTGTCAGATACATATCCCACTCCGGTAAATGTTTGGATGATCTTCTTTGTCAACTTATAAATAAAGGAATAAATCATTTTATTTAGCAAGGGCATTTCATAATTATCTAGTTTTCTTCGGTAATTGATAAAAGAGGTTGGCAAAATGAGAACGTGTTGACATTGTCAAAATAACATTAAAATCTCAAAACAAATGACAGGGAGGTCGAAGTTTAATTTTGTTTTCCGTATGTATATTAAATAAAAATCATGATCATTAATAAAAATAGCACAAGTTTCATTCTATTAACTCTGCAGATATACATGTAGTTTGATTTTATAAGCTTGATATCGATAGATTTATGTGATTTATCGAAAGCATGAATAAATGGATGAATCGATGGATTGAAATGTAAAATACGAAAGTAACTAGTGTCACATGACTATGACACTAACAACAATGTACCACAGTGGACATTCACGGAACCCAGAAATTCAGAGGCGAGACCAGGTGCCGGGGAGGAGTGAGCGTCCCCTGTTTGACTAGTCACACCCGCCATGAAAGACACAGATTTCGGAGTGAATAGTGTAACCTAGGATACAACAAATAAATATTTATTTAAATGATTCTTTTTAAAATCACACTAAGATGACTGTACTCTTATTTTGAGGGCCAAAGTATAAAGATCATTTTCAATAAATGCATACCAATTAGAATCATAAATAAAACTGCACAAAATTTATAACAAATATATGTTCTAATATTTAGTATAACTATTAGACCGGTGTCACTGCTGGTGGACTGATAGTTAACGAGGACATCGCAAGTCTAAGTTTCAGTGCTTTTGCATTGACGTGAAATATATACTTAAAATGTTCAGTCATGAAATTTTGTATATCACTCTAAAACTATGAAGTATCTCTGTCATGTATAGCTCTGACCTTAATTTGATTCATTAACTCAATTTTGCGGCCACTTTGGTTTTAACTCTGCTCTTTAAATATTCATATATAATTAGAATTCAAACCATTTACCCATGAACATCATTGATAACACATAATTTTCCAAATGCACATATGGTGCACAAAATTATAACGCATATATGTTCTAATATTTATTATAACCACTAGGTCGGTGTCACTGCTGGTGGACTGATAGTTCCCGAGGGCATCATAAGTCTAGTTTTCAGTGTTTTTGTACTTACGTTGAATATATGCCTAAAATGCAGTCATGAAATTTTGTAAATAAAAAAGAAAAAGAAAAAAAAGGACTAAGGAGTATATCCCTCATGCATAGCTCTGTCCTTAGACTGATTCTTTGTCTCACTTTTTCGGCCACTTTGGTTTTGACTCTGCTCTTCAGATATTTATATATTATTAAAATTCCAATCATTCGGCCATGGGTATCACCAAAGAGACTTAAATTGTCGAAATGCGCATCTGGTGTTAGTTTGGTTTTTGGAGGGTTATTTTATTTTGATTCATTTTATTTTTTATACTTTTACTTTTAGTATATGTTTTATTTATAATTTGAAACAATAAACGACAATTTGGTTCAAACAAGGAAAAAAGATAGAAACAGCATACATGAAAAAAGTAGCGAATCTTGATGGCACATTTTTGTGGGTGCCACTGTCACATGGCACTACTGTCCGCGCCACTCATTTTGTAAACCGAAAAATCTGGATTTTCTCTTATTTATCTTTGAAATAGTTTTACAAAATTAATATCAATCGACAGATCTTGTTTAGTCGTAACTTTTGGTGTATGTTATATGTTTCTACGAAGAAGTATTCGTATTTCATAGAGAAAAAATCATTTCAGATAGGGCGTTTTCTATGTTAATTTTGACGTGACGTCCCCGATGTTTAACATTGAGTCTATGGGAAACTTGGCGACGTCACGTCAAACTTTAACATGGAAATCGCTTTAACTAAAATTGATTTTTTTTCTATAAAATATGAACGCTTTTTCATACAAACATATATCATACACCAAA
Source organism: Pteria penguin (assembly GCA_035048485.1). Taxonomy (NCBI): domain Eukaryota; kingdom Metazoa; phylum Mollusca; class Bivalvia; order Pterioida; family Pteriidae; genus Pteria; species Pteria penguin. Next base: position 14,783,404 of record CM068582.1, read on the forward strand.
AGTTACGACTAAACAAGATCTATCGAATGGTGTTGCCTTTTTGAAATTATTCTGAAGATGAATAACCGAAATTCCAGATTTTCCAGTTTCCAGTAGTTACTTTTAGTATTTAACATCAGAATACTGGAATCGGCAAAACTCATTCAGTAGATTGCTAAGCCCTAGGTCCTATATCACGATGGATCTTCTTCCTAGTTAGGTACCGACCTCATAACAAGTGATATCGTACTATTGTAGTAGACGCATAAAAGGACCTTCCTTGTTTGGGTTGGTACGTATAATTCAGTGAGGTCTTCACTTCTATAAAATGTATAAGGCAGATTTCGCTATTGTTAAAGTGGAATCATCTAATCATGAAAAAACATCCTTATGCAAACATACATGACATGAAGAAATTAAAAGATAAAACACAAAGAAGCAAACAGAGTAAAATACCCTTTAAACTCATACAATACTATAAAAAGTTCTTTTTTAGCGTATTTACAACAAATGTTATAGTTATAATATATGACAATAACAGTTTGTTCAAGGGCATTTGTTCCTTGCTCTCTTTGGTTCTGATTCTGATTTTGGACTGATTCCAAATATAGAGAGTTCGTAGCGGGAAAAGCATTCGATATCATGCATAAGTGAACTCATATTCTGATTAGTGTAGAATAAAGGTAATGGTCTTATAATTATTGCAAAGTCTTGCAGGAAATATCACAAGATGAATCTTAAACAAGCCATCATATAATTATAACAAAACTGCAGATATTAGGATGCATAGAATCTCGTTAGATTTTTACAGGTTGCTTTGATTAATGAAAACAGGAGAGTATTACTGTCATTTGTGAGATAAATTCGTATTGATGATGTGTTTGTTAAATGTGCATATGTTAACCACGCCGATTGAGCAACGGTTGTTACTTTAATTGGTCGTCCTAAGTCGGTATCGTAACTGCAGTACAATCGAATATTTAAGTAATTTTTTTCTGTGCATATTTTACAATTATCATATTTTAAGAGCCGGTCCTTGATGGTTTGTGTCATACAGCTTTGTCAGATGTCTTCTTTCATATATACCAAGAACACACTTTTTAAAAGATTTAAGAATGAAAAACGAAGAAGTGCCGAAGGGCAAACCATATCTTATAGTCCATGGAATAAAAGTACGGTATTGTGTAGTGTCATATTCAGAGAAATGCGAACCCCAATAAAATTGAGGAGAGGTCAGGTGACCGGGAGGCAGTAAGCGTCCCCTGATTAGATGCAACACCCGTCTCAAAAGTCCTGCAACAACTTTTCAAGTCGAGGAAGCAAATACATGAATATACTCGTATGAAAACATGAAGGAGAGAAGAACACGAAGTCAAATTTTCCTATTCAATGCAAGAAATCCTTATATCGACCATAGAACTTCCTCAGTGACAATTTCAAACGTTGTTCAATATATCCTTGTGAAAGTAGTTTCGTGGCAAGAAGCATCGCTCTCAGGACGAAAATTTCGTATATAGAACATGGCCTGGCATAGCGTAGAAGTTGTGAAATGAAAAGGCCATATGCGGGAAAGGAAGGTATGTCGGGAAGTTGGTAATAATGAAATTGAAATCGTCACGTTTGTCGTAGAGAGAGGTTACTAATGAACCATTGTCACTAATTGATAAGAGTATATCGAGGTATGAAGAAGATGATGCGCTCTGTGTTGTACCTTTTATCTAGAGTTCCTTTGAATATATGATGTTGAGGTGATCCTCAAATAAAGAGTTCGACAAAACGTCATCGATGTATTTGTATGTAAAATTGAACCGAGATGCTAATTGTTTATTGCGTTTGGAGAGAAGATACTGTATGAATTCTGCTTCGTTAGAGTACAAAATATGTCGGCCAGAAGAGGCGCGCAATTAGTACCCCTAGGAATGCCAACAATCTATTGGAACTCTTTCCCACCAAACATCACAAAAATATTATCTATAAGAAATTCTAATATTTGGATAATCTCTTTTTCTGTATACTTGCTGCTGGAATCAGACTGTATCTTTACAAAATATGTGTCGTTGTGGCCTAAAACGAGATACTGCAAATTCCTTTTTCTTTTTTTTTTTTTGTCTTAAAAAGGCGTTTTGAATAATTGATGTTATTCGTATTTTGATGAGGAATGTTTGTACAAAGTATCGAAAAGTCAAAAGATTTGATGCTATTGATATTATTGAAAATAGGAGATTTTAAGTGCTCTTTAAGTTCCTTGGAATTCTTTAGGATCCACATCGTGTGATTGACTCCTCGAGTAAGCAGTATTTCTGAAGACCATGTTTGATCTCTGTAAAATTAATAATGAAAGAGGTTTGGTGGAACATTTGGAAGATCCAGCTATGAATCGATGCTTATATGGAGTTTTATGCACCTTTGGAATCCAAAAAAGGTATAGTAGTCCTAGATCAGATCCATCTGTAGTAATACCGAATGAACTGAGAACTGAATTGTGATTATCCAATATCTGTGAAGAAGACAAATTTGAAACTGTGTAAGTTGGGTATTCAGGCGTTGAACGAAGACCAATCTCTTCTATAAGATATTTAGTTTTGTGCATAAAGAAAAAAAAATACCTTCTGTGATTACTCATAAAAGATGGGAATATACGTTTAGTATAATATATATACACTAGAATTAATTTGGTGAAACATTTGTGCATTTCGTTGACTTGTGTCTATTCAGGGAAGGTCAATGCCTAAAATGTGGAAATCGACAGTATAAATATTGAAAAGTAAACTCATTATCAAATTGACCTAAGTCAGAGTCAGAGCCAAAGGATAGAGATGTGCATTGGGGAAATACGCCCTAATTTCAGAATAATTTACACAGTTGTAAAAATAACCTCAAAAATGATTTGTTACTTATTTATCATTGCATAATATTAATAAAAACTAAAAACGACTTTGTAAGCATGCTTGCATATTTTCTCTTTTAAATTCTGTTTAAGGTGGGGAGGCAAATAGTGAGGAAGAGAAAATAATGATGGGATTTTCGTAAATGTTCTACAACATACACACGTGTTTGGGAGTACGTTATTGACGAACGATTTTTTCTATGGATACTTCCTATATATATTTCAGTAATCAGGTATGAAAACCTTTATAAGCAATAAGACCCGAATATAGATAATTATACGAATGGATTTTATTCCCATTTGATTCATTTGCTCTACCACCTTGGTATATGTTACATATTTTTTCACTGTCTGCAATAAAAACAGATCGAATATTAACCGTTTTAAATCGTTGAAATCGATATTTCGAGACACCAGAAACCGATATCATTTTCATGACATAAGTCAGAGAGATACATATTTTAAATGACGTCATATAAATTTTAAAATACATTGATTTTGGGTATCTATAGAGTGTTTGTCGTAAATAGGACTTCTATACTTAAACACTGTACGTTATTGATTGTTAATGACAGTGTATCGTACTCTGACATGGCGAGTCATACTCAAAACAGGTTTAACTACCTAGCATATTTAGGCTAAAATTTGGAACGTTTGAATAGTTTGTACATAACTTTACATCGACAAAAACCACCAAGGGTTCTTGATTTTATGTGGGAGTTTCATGTGAGACAGACAAAACTAAAAACAAATAGAGGGTAATAATAGAAGCATATATTACATATAACAAAATAATAAACAAAGTAATAAAACTATACCGTAAACGCGTGTAGATATTCACGTACATCCTTTCGGAAATATATATATGACAATTATATTTCTACAACGTATTTATATGTTTCCTTACAATAGGGAGGGGGCAGGCTTGGTGTAGTGGTTAAGCGCTTGGCTTGCGGCGCCGACGATCCGGGTTCGATTCCCGGGTTGCGCCACTATGTTTAAGAGGTTGGTAACCTCCTGCTTCCATGTCGCGATATAACTGAAATATTGTTGAAAGCGACGTAAAACACCAATCAACCAACCAACCTTACAATAGGTGCGTCTGTAATAGCTAAAATGTACGATTATGATCGACGACTAAATACACAAAATGTCAAGTAATTGCTCATAGATAAACATTATATTTACTTATCAACAGGCAAGGTAAAGTATCAAGACAACGAGCGGTTACCAACAAGCAACATTGATTACAACAGACAAAATACTGATACAGACTATCAAGGGCCTATGAAAGATATTATAGATAGGTTTCATTAGCATAAAATTTTATTAGAGTTACTTCCCTTGTGAGAAGTTGTCCGCCATGTTTGAGATATATAATTGAGTATTTGTTCATAAATCAATCAAATTATATAGGTAATTTCTCCAAACTAGGGATTTTTCATGGGTTTTTGTATTGCTTATGCAAAGTTTGATGTATCAGACAATTAAAAATAATTTCTAAAGAAGTGTAAATATTAACAATTTTCTACAAAAGGATCATGAATCTTAATGTGAATAAGAAGTAAAATCATCAGGCTTGAAGACAAACATGGCTGACAACGGTAGATAATTCCGGCTAAATTACAGCCAATAAAATCCATCTATAAATGTTATACATAATGGATTCAACGATCCTCGGGATATTCCAACCTGTCGAAGTTAGATAAAGTAAAAATGTTATAGAGTGAAAGAAAACATATATCCGACTGGATTATATGACAATCTGTCTCTGAGGAAATTAAAACATTAAAAATAAGAACGCATAAAGGACGACACACCCACCCATCCACACACACACTACACACACACACACACACACACACACACACACACACACACACACACACACACACACACATTTATCTATGGAACTACAGTGCATCTTAGGATCACTAATTGAGAAATAGACAGTGGGGTGTGGTTAGCAAACTTACAGGACCAAGCCTCCACTGTCTGTGCAAAAATGATAATCAGAACTATATATATCAAATTATAATATTAATTATGATATTACATGTAAATATTTTATATTTTAAAAATCTATAAATTAAACTCGAGGAAAATGTATATTCATAATAATATGTGATACATATACACAATTTCATTTCAGTTCAATAAAGAATTATATCTTTATCTTCACGTAGGTAACATATGCCTACATATTTACCAAATTTTGATTTTACAAATTATTACGTCTACCAATTGGACTTAGTACAGCTCCTAGATCTTTTCAGCTGTCAGTAGATAGGGTGTAATCTGGATTTACGTTCCAGTCAGCTCTGTGCTATTTGGATGTTGTGGTAGTAGATTCAGATACATTGGAATCTCATTTTTTAGACTTGTAGGAGTTACTTGATAGATTTAGGAAGGCTGGATTAAAACTGAACCCATATAACTGCAAATTCGCTCAGATGGAATGTATCTGAGAACGGTCTAAGTCCACCACCAGAGAGGATCGAAGCTATTAAAACTATCCAATTCCTTCATCAGCAAAACAATTACGCAGTTTCCTAGGACTCAGGAAATATATTCCACAATTTGTGAGTATAGGAGACACTCTGTACTTTCTGCTTAAAAAGATGTAGCTTTCAGATGGACACAGGAACACAGAATTCATTCAGCAATCTCAGAACATTGCTTATAGGCTCTTCGGTGCTTGCATATCCAAATTATGACCTACAGTTTCGGTTTGCAGTCGTTACATCTAGTAGAGGTATAGGATTTATGCTTTATCAACTTCATCCTAGTGACAATTGCAATGAAGAGTTGAGAGTCATGAGATTTGGTTCAAAGAGTCTATCCAAATGGCATTGATCATATGGACAAAAAAAACCCTCGAATTACTGGGTATGACCTTTGCTGTACTTGAATGTGCTTCATAATTGAGAGGATCACATTTCATAGTAGAGTGCGACCACCAGGTTCTCAAACCAGTAGAAACTCAAGGGTGCAATCTACGAGAGGTGGATGGCAATTTTACAGGAGTTTAACATTGTATATAAACCTGCAAAAGACATGGTGGTAGCTGATGCACTCTCACGCAATATCCAGGATAATGATGACAAATTTGATAGTCCGAATGTTGATGATGCTTTCTTTTTATACGTCGCAGAAAAATCAGGTTGTATCCCCTTACCTGATGGGAAGCAACTCTCTATGGATCTTTTGTGTCCAGAAGGCAATCACATTCAGTCCCTCAAAGCAAATTTCGGAGAAGACTATGATGCGGACACCGATGAAGATTATGGCTATTCAAGATTTTATGCTCATCAGTAAAGAAGATGACTCATAACAAAAAGACTGCAAAATCATTCAGGACACAAACAGACCATGACCCTATCTATCACATAATGAAATTTTACAAAACTAAAATGATACACAACATGGAAAGGAGAATACTACGTTAAGTGCATTATATCATAGTGATATAGACACTTCAGTGCCTCACAGTGATTCTCATGACACTTCAGCGCCTCACACTGATTCCCATGACAGTTCAGTGCCTCACAGTGATTCTCATGACACCAGTGCCTCACACTGATTCTCATGACACTTCAGTAGCCTCAGTGATTCTCATGACACTTGAGTGCCTTAGTGATTATCATGACACTTGAGTGCCTCACACTGATTTTCATGACACTTCCGTGCCTCACACTGATTCTCATGACACTTCCGTGCCTCACAGTGATTTTCTGGGCGATGGTTTATCTCAAACTGTAATTGGCATTATGGAGACAACAGATTTCACAATATCTTGATTCTGGTATTAAACCATTAATAGCTTACTTGAAAAAGTGACATGCTTCCACTGTCTCAAAAGCTATCACGTAGGAATTTATTAGAAGCTTCAGACTATATGATAGTAGATGATTTGCTTTTTCACTCTCGTGTTGCTAAATCTAAGAGATCGCAAGTTCAAAGCCAATATCAGCTAGTTGTATCTAAATCAGTTGTTAACACTTTGCTTAAATTTTATCATGAATTACCAATGTCAGCCCATGGTGGAATAATGGACACTCTGGACAGCATCAAGGAAAAATACTTTTCCCCAAAAATGGCTTTTTGTGTCAGTGAATTTATAAAATCATGCCATAAATGTCAGAGTCGGAAAATGACAAAAATCCTTACAAAGAGTGGAATTGTATCTTATCCGTCACCATCTCAGCCATTTAATGTCTGGCAAATTGATTTGCAAGGACCTCCACCTTCATTATATTGTGGAAATTCATACATTTTCACCTCAACATGTATGTTTAGCAAATTACTATTCACAGTGGTCATTTCCAACAAAGATGCTGTGACAGTTTCAGAAGCCATGTTTTAACTATTTACAACTTATGGCTCATGCAACACTATATTAAGTGATCATGGATCCGAATTTATTGCCCAAGTTGCAAGGGAAATATGTAGTTTGATGAACATTACTCAGCAGTTCACACTAGCATTTGCACATTTTTGTCTAGGTGCCTGCGAGAGAATGCACAAGACGCTTGAAGAAAGGCTTACACCATTCATTGATCACAATTGAGGAATTGGGATGGCATTTTATCTTCGGTGACATTTGCAAATTGCTATCAATCAGAGTGTAAACTCCTCATCTAGATACTCTCCATTTGAAATTTTATATGGAATGAGACCAACATTTCCTCTTTTGTCAGTATCTTAGACTACTGACCTAACATTTGTTGCCAGGGACTCTCAGGAATATGTTTCCAACACAGACTTAAGGTCATTAGGCAACATGTCAGGGCCAATATGGAGACCCAAAAGCCAAGATGGTTCAAAGAGACAATGAAAATGTTCACTCATTGAAATTGTCAGCTGGAAACTTTGTTTGTCTTCACACTCAACTTACAGGAGCAGCACAAAAATTTCAATCAAAGTACTCCAGACCATTTATGTTTATTTAGTGCTTTCAGACCACAGGATATTGCTCAATGGAACGGAGCCGTTAAGTACAAAATAAACCTGTTTATTTCAACAGACTGAAAATTGCATATGTCCGTGCTCCTTCACCATCCCGTGAAGTAAAATCTAGGATTGACCTACATATTGCTACAGACAATAAATCCCACAATGCTGGTTGATCTGCAAAAACAAGTTACTTTGCCTTCTAGACCACAACGCATGCGTAGAAATCCTATCCGTTTCAGAAATTCCAGCCATGTTAGTGCTATATCCGACAATCACAGTTCTACTTCTGACAAGTTGGGAAGTTTTGGAAAGGGATGGGACAGAGGGGTACTGACCATAACAAGGAGTACATTATTCATTATACAGATGAGCCTGGACAAAATGCAAGGATTTGAATGATAAACTTAAGGGAGTGGTGAAATCAAATCCTCCCCCTGTTTTTAAGTAGATCAGTAAATTCTTGCTTATAATTTCACATGTTGGGAAGAAGGGATTTTTTCAATTAGTTTTAGAGGATGATTTTATTCAAGGATTTCAATATGAACAGTTAATTCCCTGTTATGTTCTAGTACAGTAATAACAAGGAATACTGTCTCAAGATTTTGGTAGCAATATTGATATGTTTATGATTTACCTTTTAATATACCAGTAATCATAGTTAAATTTGACATATACATGCATGGATATACACATTATTGCATATTTTACTGCGTTTCATTTGTGACATAGAATGACCTATATTGCTCATTTGTAAATGTTACAGACACTCCACAGATGTTATTTTGTGGTCCATATATTATTTGATACTATACTACCAATATTTTATTTCATTTACAATATCAAAATGGGTAAATCTCACCATAGGGTTAAAAGTGTTAAACCCTGAATGTTCCGTAGTAATATTAAATTGTGTATGTATCATTGTATTTCTACAAGAGTTACGTCCCTTTTTATGAGTTAAGTCACATCGTCCGCCATTTCCTATGCTAAGTAGCATGTTTGTATAATGTGTTTGGAATTTGTTAGCCATAATGTTTAAAATTGTAACCAAGTTTCTCATATACTCATGTGTCATTCTCATTGTACCTCAATTTTATTTATTTGGGGGGATGTAATATACAAGTATATTTGTATGGACCGCCGCATGGGAATCCGGAAAACATTGTAACATTTTAGTTTAGAAAGTTAGTGGTTGTTTGATCAGAGAAATTGAATAAAGTTAAAAGAAAACGAAGAATTCATTTATATTGATTCAGACAGTAAATTGTAAAATACACCGCACACTAGCACAAATTTAAATTCACACCAGCACAAATTTAAATTTGAAGGAGATTGAGTGAGAAATGAATCTTAATAATTTTCTAATTTTTTTTTCAGAATAAAAATAATGAAAGACGCATAACTCTGTACAGACAAAGGGGATATTTTCCAAATTGAAGGGAATATTCTTTTATTTAATTGGAGTATTTTGTATAAGTTCAATTAAAATCAATTCATGATTACTGAAGTTAAATTTGAAGGAGATTGAGTGAGAAATGAATCTTAATAATTTTCTAAATATTTTTCAGAATAGAAAAAAAAATCAAAGACGCATAACTCTGTACAGACAAAGGGGATATTTCTTTAAATTGAAGGGAATATTCTTTTATTTTATTGGAGTATTTTGTATAAGTTCAATTAAAATTAATTCATGATTATTAAAGTTATTACTTTCATACATGTAGAAACTGATATTATGCTATCAATGAAAAAAAAATCCCAAGGGCCATAACCCTGACAAATCCCAGTCAGTCATACCGAAATGCGAACGGGTACCTACCATCATTAATACAAATTTATATGCACACTGATAATCCAATACCTTGAAAGACTGTAGAAAAATGCCCGGAAAACTGTAAAATTCTTGAGATTATCTAAGTTCGAGGGCTATAACTCTGACAGAGCCATGTCAATCATACCGAAATGCGAACTGGTACTTACCGTCATTGATATAAAGTTATATGCTAAGTATTAATCCAATACCTTGAAAGACTGCAAAAAAAATGTGGAAATATGAACTTAGGCTGACTGACGGACGGACAACGCCATAACATAATACATTCCGTCTATGACGAGCGTATAAAAACTGCCCAATGGCTAATATTGAATCAATTACTGGTAAAACTAAGCACATGACATTTGATATAAAATAAGTCATTAAATCTTATAAAAGATTAAAGTACATGTTTGATATTTTTGTATTTAAGGCTAATATTTACACTTATGTACATAACTTCTATATTCCGTTGTGGAAATCTCAACAGTAGTATCTTTAGTGTAACATGTATAAATACCATAAAAGACAATAGATATAGTAAAATAGTTTTATTTTGGCCATACACATACGTACTTTAATTGCTTTTTCTCATGATGATTCGTTATCATAAAAAGATATGGTCCTTGTTATAGACTCGTTAATGATTTGAACAAATGTTTGATATCAAATCCACATATAAAACGTGACTTGATATGGATTACGTAATGTCGGCGTTGATTGAATGTGTGTTGACGAACTTTTAATTAACCTTTGTCGCTAACACGAAGGTTCTTTCATTGTATACTGTAATGTCCCCGGATCGTCAACCTTTTAAAGCATGACACACACCTATGTGCACCTATAGTAGGTTTCAGTGTGGACGTGAAATCAAAATGTTCGGTTATGAGGAAGAACGAACTTTAAGTAAAGGGCGATTCATCACACTGTCATTTGCATGTACATTTTAAATTTATCTATTTCACAATTCATCTTTTTCTACATTATTTACTGAATAAATAAAAAAACCCTTTCGAATATTATGTAATCTTTGAATGAAATTTTCAACACCTCTTTTTAACCCATAAATTAGTCTCTCCGAGTGATTCTTTTTGCCACCTTACGATGGGGTGTTCATGTATGTAAAAGCTGTCTTAATACCCATATCAATTCAGAAATAACCTGCTACCAATGATAGTATTTCGTCATTTTCTGTCTTAGATTGTATGAAAGTATGCCATATCGTACAGCGATAAGACAGTACTGTTGAACTTAAGATATTGACCAGTAAACAAATCGTGTCCTTTATCACTGAAGAATGTGTGTTTCAAACCTATACGTAAGACCCTGTTACAAAATATGGGTATTCACGTGTTGGAACCAATTGTGATATAGTATAAAAGAAGTCAAACATGCATCGTGATGATAACTCCACAGTGGTATCTGGAAGAACTCTCGTAATTACAACAAACATGTTCACAAGTTTTCTATTTATAACAATCCTTGGTTTAGTCCAAGCTCAAGTGATAAGTTTTGGAAAATGTCCATCGGTACAGGTGAAAAGTACATTCAATGTAAATCAGGTATGGTTTTTTTCTTTTCAAATATTTGCCTGTTAATGAAATACGGATAATCAAAGAGATTCTACATTTTGTGACGTTATAAAGACATACTTAGGCATGTATGTTTATATATCAAACGCATATTACTGAATCTGCATACCAAATAGAATTAGAAACTTATAAAGGGAACATGTGTTCAAATTGTGTTAACGTCAAGATCAATAAAATTGTCACCTTGATGATTTGACAGTGTAGGAAATGAAAGTTTTATTTTAAGTTTCATCTTCAATGATAAAAACAAAACATTTATCACCTGTTTCAAAGGCATATGATTTGCATAAAAGATGTTCGATAGAAGGCATATGAACGGCAAAGAATTTTAATTGTTAATTATACATCCATGGATTTTGTACGGGGAAATTACGAAAAATTCCCGACATATTTAAAAATAACGATTGAATTTTGATTGTTGTTTATAAATTATTCTGTTTTCTGAAGAGATGGTATGAACTCTACAAGTTCAAACTCGCCATAGTTACAAATAACAAGAGATATTTATGTCTTCTGTACATGTCTTTTTAGTATCTCGGCAGATGGTACGAAATTTACAAGTTCCCCGCCATATTTGAATATAACCAGAAATGTGTAACTGCCACATACAGCCTCAAATCAGATGGCCACATCAAAGTTGATAATGCTGGGTATGCCTTTATGTGTATCAAGTTTATAATGTTATAATCTTGTTTATTAGTTTCCCTTTTTACACAATGATGAACACAAATATATCTGAATGTACTTATTCTACACGATTATCTCTAATGTACTGTTATTGGCTCACCACATGCTAATTAACCATAAACCAAAATTTAATGCTCAATCTTAAAATTTTGATATAGTGGAGGTGAATGATGAATTTATGAAAGGTGTTGTTCATTTCCAAGAAAATAGTCACCTATTCTCATTGTTTGTATTTCTCTTAAAATTTACTTCGATGCTCGTCTCTGCACTTTTAAACTTTATATCAGAGTGATGATAGATTATATATTGTGGAATATTTTTAAATGCATGTAAACAGGTGTAGATCAGTGGATGGGATACTCGGCTCTTAACCGAAAGGTCCCAGGTTCGACTCCCGCCGCGGGTACACTGATGTTTTGTCTTTCGGATGAAACAATAAAGACCGAGGTCCCGTGTCATAGTAAAAGTGGCACGTAAAAATGCTTGGGGTCGGTCCGTTGCAAAGGTCTAAATTTCGATGCAATGCATCAGGCAGATGCCATCGCCATACATGTGAAATAATCCTGGAGTGACATAAAACAATAATCAATCAAATGCATGTAATATTCATTTGACTTTTGACACATGAGATCAGCGGCCTCATTCGGTACTCCAGCGGCAGCACTAGAATATTTTGCGAAGCGTTCTTGTATACCTATTCTACCTTTTGTTAAGTATGTTTGTGGAGATATAGTTTTCTTTCCCAAATGAATTAAGCATAATTCTCTGCTTTTAAACTTACCAACATTCGGTTTATTATGTTATATTCATCTGATAGATTAACCAAAACTATAAAATAATAGAATAAAGCAATACAATTTTATTCTTACCTGATACATATACAGCGTACTAAACACTTCATGTTTTGTAACACACTGTAGTTGGTTATTGTTTGTACAGGAGAAGAAATGGTAAACTGATAGAAGCAATTGGAGATGCTTATATCCCTGATCAAAATGTAGCGTCGAAATTGTTGGTCAAATTCGCGCAATGTAAGTACAAAGATATAAAAAAAAAATTACTTTATGTTCATAACAGAAAAAAATCATGTAACAAAGAAAGATCTCGATCATAATTCATACTCATTCTCGTATTATCTCAATTAAACACAGCGCATTCTACATTCTACACATTTGATTAAAAGAAATTAGTTGCTCAGGTACCAAACTGGTGTTGAACAGGAACACATGTATTTAATGACACAATACTAAATTAGGCAATGGGTCAATCAATGACCTTTTAAAGAATAAGAGCTAGGATCAAATGTCATTAAGGAGAGAAAACCTGTCGACCCGTCATAGCTCTGTGCTTCCAAAGAATTTTTAAATGATGTTCATGTTTTTGTCAATAACTCAGCAAATTAAATTCAATTTGCATTTTTATATCTTTACAATACAGAAAGTAGGAATTGAAATCGTCTTTATAAATTTCAGATCTTTCTTACCAATAAATGTTTTATTTTTCAGCTCCAGCGTATGGGGACTACTGGGTTCTAGATACCGACTACAAAAACTACACAGTTATCTACTCCTGCGGTTCTTTCCTATGGCTGGGCAAAGTTGAGTTTGCTTGGATACTTAGCCGTCAACCAACCCTGGACTCAACAACCAAAGACAAAGTGTTTAATCTCATGAAAGGATATGGTATTGATATTAACAATTTCAAGGCCGAAGATCAATCAAACTGCCAATATTAGCCAAGCTTATGATGATCAATGTTGTTCCTCTATATTGTACGTGGTAAATGTTAAAACTGTCGATTTCTTATATCACATTGAATATGTATGTTTTTGATAAATGAATTAAAAGTTCAAAACTTGATTTAACATCTTAAAATATTTTGTGAATATTGTCAAGGGTTGATGAGGAGGAGGGAGATACCCCTTTTTCACAGTCCGATTATGTGAAGTCATAAGTTTTAAGCACCTTTCCTACCGACCGTTTAAATTAGGCTAGTTATCTGCCTTGTTTACTGAAATAGTCCGCTGAGATGGAAACGATTGGTGTAAAAAGAGTATTTCAATTTCTTTTCTTTCTTCTACAAACAATTGACGATAGTAAATTGGAGTAGCTACCACATCTATATACAACTCTTACCAAGGCAGAGACATCATCTTATTGAAATGACCAATTGAATAAAAATAAAAATAAGATGTTTCAGCAGATTTTCAGACACCTATTTCAGCAGTACACTAACTGAAAGAAGTAATTAAAACGCTTTCTTACGTTCTAGTAGTTCACTATATGTCGCTTTAGGAAACAAGGTGATACCTGAGATGACAAACAGTAAAAAACGAAAAGTCAATACTGGACACATTTTTCTGTTTTTTTTTTTTTTTTTTTTTGGGGGGGGGGGGGGGGGGGTTTTTTTTATTTTATTTTTTTTTTTTTAATTTTTTTTTATTTGTTTTTTTTTTTTTTTTTTTTTTTTTTGGGTTTTTTTTTTGTGGTGGGGGGGGGGTTATAAACAAAAGAGGAGGTAAGAAATCTGATGAAAAGAAAAGTAACTATGAACAGAGAGCGGTATAAGTTTTCGAAGCCCCAGAAATTTTCAAAATCACATTCCATTAAAGTACAACATTTGTGATTCATATTCTCTACCAGTAAATTTTCATCACTTAAATCCATAATAACAAATAAAGAGATTAACCGAATTTTCAGTAGTTAGAAAAGACTTCAAAAATGAAATATCGATATTATGAATACTATAAATGTATTTTTAACATGGCAGTATTATCTAAACCATGAACATAACATTATACATTAAACTGATATTCAACATATTTATTTATATAGAATATGACTTTACTTTGTCGAAATGGGTAACTTGCAATTGCAATGATATTTATCAACTATGACCACCACGCATTGTGTATTACAGATTACTCAAAGCATCTTGCTTTTGATTTCATTATATACGTGTACCATTCATCAAATGACGCTGATCCTTTGTTGATCATAATTGAATTTGTATACACAACAAAGTTTTTAATATATTAAAAATTGGTACAGATTCAGCATATCAGACATAAATTAAATCTGTTTGATTTAAACAAAGAAAATGTACATGTATCTGATAAAGACAATGTCCTAAACATGACGGAGCATGATTCTGAATCACCATAATTTCTATTGTCCAACGTGTAACATGACAGACAGCTCGCAATTCACAAATTAAAATAGTGCGAGTTTTTGCACTTAGCAAATAAAACGTTTGATACAAGAGAAAGAGGGAAAACTGACATGAACTTCGCTGTATAATCAAAGGCAAAATTTTGTCGCCTTTGTGGCGCCTGACACTACAGCCAATGAAGTTACCGAGATTTATCCCGAGACATGAATACTGAATGTTTGAATCTTCAGTTAAATTTGTTAAACATGGCTATATTTCCGTTGCATTACATGATTTATATACTCGCATCTGAGTTAATTTTTACCCGGAAGGTGTGAACTTTTAAACAAAATAGAGAAGAGTATAACACACTAGAGTTCGTTTGCCTTCAGACCGCACAGGACCTGAAACGTCCATGGCAGCTCTCAAGGGATATTCGAAGGTAAAACCCATGTATTTATTTTTATTCTATTTACTATTTTTGTTAATTTTACTTTGCGTCACATTAGAAATATAAAAATAATACCTTCGAACATTCATCAAATATTAATACAGAAATAACCCAAAACAAAATGCATAACTGTAATGCTATTTGACAAAATGAGATGTGATTAAATACACACACCCATACTATAAATATTAAGCACTGTATTGCCCGAAAGAAATGGTTAGCGTTTCCTTTCATCTGTTTTCTTTTGGTTGAATTTATTTAGAATAGTTTGATTGCTGTAAAATAAAATGTTTCACCGATACGAAGAGTATTGACATTTATAAAAGAACACATCTGACCAAGCTATACAAATTACCAACGACATGCACATTAAACATGATTATAGTCGAATGAATACAGAAAACATTACATTCGATTGTATTAAAGTTACGACAGCGACTTAGGATGGTCAATATAAGTAACAAATGTCAGTCAATTTGTGTGGGTAAATGGATAAACGGGTTATATAAATTAAACTGATAAGTAAGTAGCTGATTCTGTAAATTCATCTCTTAACTCGAGTAGTCTCTTGAGAGAGACAAATTTACAATATATATTTTCACCAAAAAAGAACTTGAAGTGTACAGTTGACTAAGGAGTTCAAAAATACATAAAGAACATATATACCTTTGAATTTTGTGCACCATATGCGCATTTCGACAAGTTATGTCTGTTCATAGCCGAATGATTGGAATTATCAATATATAAAATATGAAGAGCAGTGCTGAAGCTAAAATGACCGAAAAGTGAACCAAGGAATCTATCTAAGGACAGAGCTATGCATGAGGGAGATACTCCTTAGTTTTAGAGTGATTTACTTAATTTGATGACTGAAAATTTGAAGTATATATTTCATGTCAGTACAAAAGCACTGAAAACTAGACTTATGATGCCCTCGGGTACCATTAGTCCACGAGCAGTGACACCGGCCTAGTGGTTATAATACATATAGAACATATATACCTTTGAAAAGTTACATATCCACACCAATACATTCTCAAAAAGCTTATATATGTGTATTTATATACAGTTTAAATATGAGTACAAAAATAAGGTCAGTATACTACTTTGTGTCAATTAACAGGGTTTTTTTCAATACAGATATGGCGTGTTTTAACGTTACTCGCCACCTTCTCGTCATGTCACGCTATGATCGAAGAAATGCCAGTTCCTCACGGTCTTGAGGACTGCTTCTCACGATACGCATCCAAGACAAATATCCTGAAAACAGTAGGCCAATCCATTAATTGGATCTGCGTTCACCAATATACGTGGGTGATGAACGGGAAGCAGGGCTGGATGAGATATAACATCACAATGGACACAAATCGCTGGTTTGGGTAAGAATTAAGCCATGCGAAGGAAAAAAAACTTTGATTTTATTTATAGGAACATTGAAAGACGAGACATGTTCATCGTTTGGACTCAATGTTTCTTCTTATTTCCAGATCTGTCAATTTGTCAATTTGTTATTTGATGCGTTGATTTAGTGCAACAATGACAAAGCATCATTCACGATGTAACAGAATGTTTTGGATATTGAATATCAGCAAAGAACACTTTATAAATAGTATCTTTTAAACCACAAATACAGTGTGGTTGGTTCAATGAAATTTGCTTCACTGGAAGCAATATCTGATATCTGTCAAGTAGGGACGTTTAACATATGCGTTACATTTATTACAGTTTTGCTCTCTGTCTCGAAGATGTATATCCGACTTGCTAAGATCTAACAAATTTCATACCCGATTCAAGTAAACGACTCTTTCAAAGACGTGATTTTCACCATGATGTCATTAAAGGTTTGGCAAACGACGCAATAGTTTAAGCCGCCATAGATGAAACAACTGAAAACTATCTGATTGTCAAATTATTTTTTCAAACAGTAGAAGAGTTCACTTTTGCTCAACGGTCATGCCTTTCCAATTTGAATTTCATCTCAAGTACATATATTTCTTGTATTGGTAGTCGTCTTCTTCAATTCACGAAGAGAGGAAACATCATAAGATTCAAAAGGCAGACCAGAAGAGCAAGAAAAGAAATTCGCATGATGGGAGAAAAGGAACGTAATGATTTTTGGAGAGCTATTCATCTCATGAAGTCAGACAGAGTATGATTTATTTTCTTTGCTTATTATCATTGTATTCATACAAATGCCTGTAAGTCTTGTATATCTTCATATAAACAACGTTGGGTTCAATCTCTGATAATTTTTTTTCTCACTATATGTATACATTTGCAGTCTGTCTACCCTAATCGATATGATGCTTTAGCTGCCTTGCATCAGGGAATCGCAGAAACTTCTGCTCATGGAGGTCCGAATTTCCTCGGATGGCATAGAGTTTATTTGACAATGTATGTAGCTTTTTCTTTATATTGTAACGTAATCATAAAACAAACATTAGCAAGTTTAGAAACACTTGAAAAAGTTCAAAATCTAGCAAACTATTGAAATTAAAGTTGGAGTATAGTCCTTTCCTTTTCAATTGTTTATTTATTTATTTATTTGCCAGATACCAATTGTTCTATTTAGTATCTTATTGTGTATTTAATAGGTATATCGGTCAAACATATACCTGGAACAAATCTTAAAATTGATATTTTGAATAGGTTTGAGAACGCTTTAAGAGAATACATTCCATCTGTGACAATTCCGTACTGGGACTCCACTCTAGATGATAAGATGAATAATCCAAAACAGTCTATAATTTGGAGCAGAAACTTTTTTGGAAATGGGAATGGCATTGTAAATACAGGACCATTTGCAAACTGGATGACACCATCAGGTCCATTAATCCGGAACATAGGGAATGGAGGTCAGCTGTTCCGATCATCAGATATCCGAAGAATTCTCTCCCGCACAAGAGTAAGAGACATTACAGAACCACTTGGCCCTACATCTCATAATTTGGAATTCCATCACGGGGAGGTGCATTTGTATGTCGATGGACAGATGGCAGACTTGACTACCGCATCTCATGATCCTATTTTCTACCTTCACCATTGTTATGTAGATTACGTTTGGGAGATGTTCCGCAGGAGACAAAGAATGACCGGCGTGAACCCAGATATGGACTATCCAATGATTGTAAACCATACTCTGCACACTGCACGAGCGCCTTTAGGGCTCGGCACAATGCGAAATATTGACAGCTATAGTCAAAGAATGATTGCAGGTATCTACCATTATGAAACATCCCCACGTTGTTCAGCCACAAATAGAAACTGTGGATCACCATATTTGAGATGTCAGTATTTACATCGTGAGTGGACATGTGTGTCTGTAGATAGGTCATTTGCTAGGTCTAATAATGTAAATCCAAGTGTTGATAATTCGATGAACATGCAAATATTGAGGAACACGCAGCACATGCGCAATATTGAAAATCTGAGAAACACTCAAGCCAATTTACAAAGAGGCCGGAACATGAATATGGTACAGCCAATGTCACGGTCCTCCTCCTCGCCAAACATAGATCTACATAGAATAATGAAAGTTAATAACATTGACCCTAACATGGTCTTTCCGGTGATGAATAGTGCAGACCGGAATAGGTTCTTTGCAAACAACAATCAACAAAGTAATGTTGCAGGAAAAAGTCCCGTGTTCATCAAAGCCAATAATGGAAACATGATGGTATCGGTCACAAGGGAACAAACGAACCCTGCTAATTTCGTGATACACCAGATAACTGTAAATACAACTGGATCTGGATTTTCCCAGTCGAATGTTAATACAGCTGGTGTTTCAAATATTTTCAGTCAAAAAATTCAGAAAGCATCAAGTGGCCCGCCCATACAACAAGAATCAAGCAACGAAAATTGTCCTGCTATACCGGTGAATCAACCCTATCAGAATACGTTTAACATCAATGGACGAAGCGACACGAGACAATGGGTATATTTACCCGTAAATATTGTGTATAGACGACCACCGGAGTTCAAGAAATATAATGCTTTTCCTATCTACAACAGCCAGCCCTACAAAGCTACCGACATCTATGCACCCCAAGCATATAAAACTATTAAAACTAGATTAGACGTGGGAAGACTAGCTTCTTATCGCTGGTGTAAAACGGGTGAGTCCGGCGCAGGCTCAGTTTTTATACAGTCGAATGGTATTAATTATATAGGTAACTATAAAGAGTATGCAATTGTAGATCATAGAATGGCCATTTCGATGTCAACAGCCATGGTGGCAGTAAAAAATCCCCTTGGAGGGATCACAGAGGTGATGCTGTCAGCACATGACTCCTGTGGGCGTGTATGCCGACCATTTTGCCGGGATCCAACTAACCCATCGGGCATGCGCAGATGTACTGGTATGTTAAGAATAAACTCAAGGAGTCCGAAATTTTACGGAGCCGATTATGGAGAGGCTGTTTTTAATACATGGAATTTAAAAGCAGCTAACTGTCCAAATATTGATAGATCTAATATTTTCATAACATTTTATTGTGACTATGAGGAAGTGTGGCCTTTACCGGGAACAGTTCCACCTTCTCCCGCCCCGATCACTTTTCCAATGAGATTTCCCGTTCGAGTACCTGGAACTAGATTTGCCGCCACTATGATGAATGTAATGGGTAAATATTGTTTTTAAAACATACAAGACATACTGTATATGATCTATATCTCTAGCTTTAACCAATATGATAATTATGCTATAAATTTTGGATGACCAGTCCATCTTCCAATTATATTTAATCAGTAGTATAAGTTTGCTTTGAGGAATAATGATATTTTTTTGCATAGACATCAATGTTCTAAAAGAATTTAAGAATTTTAGCAATAACAGCCACATACCTTGTTATTATCTATTCATACTTTTAACTATCAATGCCATATCGCATTCCTCATTATATATTCTTATAAGTATAACCAACTCCCAAACTGTGCATTTCCTGTCATGTTTTTTTTTTCTTTGTTTTTTTTTTCTCAACATGGTCATATAGCGATTGCCCTCTATTTATAACACAAAATAATCATATTGCTGATTTAAGTTAAAAATGTATTTTATTGATAATATTTTGTCATAAGTTTTTTGTTCCGAGTCAGAGTTTTTTCCTCTCATAAATTAGTTTTTATTTTGTATTTTTCTACAGTTTGCAAAATTGGAAACGGCTGTATAATTCGGGCTCATTGTAACCCATGTGTTCATGGTGTCACTATGAAGTGCGAAGGCACATGCTCCTTATATGCCAAATGCAATCGAGGGACATACGAAACAAGATATTGCACGGAGGGGCGTCAGTACAACAGGATGACGGGAAAATGTGAAAGAGGAACATGCCCGGAAGAGGAAACTCCGCCACCTTTAAAGTTTGTTATACCAACGACGCCATCGCCAACGTCTGTGACGGGATCCGGAACCACTATTTTTGATGATAAATAATTATAAATTTGAATAGTATAATAACGATTGTGCCAAACCTATACAGTTTATTTATTCCAATGATACGATAAATTGAGCTTTGTTATACAAAGAAGAATAACTCTTAGTCGTATGCCTTTTGAACAATGCCACTTCATAGTAACGACTAATTTTAATTTTCTCGGTCGAAATATAGCTTAACCTTACATAATGACATTAGAATCAAACTAAACATTTCCGCATATTATAGCTATATTATTATTGTGGGTTTATGCATAAATGCACATGTTGGTTAACCGCTTATGAAATATGGAGGATTAAATCATCAAGAAACATGACCTATGCATAACGGAAACAAAATGTATATAAGATGTAAAACAAATGGCCACATTTTTAAAGAAGAATATGGAAAAATACTTTTAACCGTAGTATGATTTCATATAAGGTGAAAACCGACTAAAAGTATAACATGCTTAGTAGTCTTGAAATCAAAAGTGAAATAAAATTCAATTGTATAACAAAAACTTACAAGTTAAGACAAACAAACAAAACCACACCGCATCTATAGTCAGTTAAGACTTCGCCGGAAATTATGAAATGATATTGACGAAAGTTACCGAGGAGGAGTAAGCAATTCCTTCAGACTAGCATAAAGATAATGTACATTATATCTATATTAGTATAAAATTCAAAAAATTACCGCATTCATAATAATAAATGCTGGCTGAGCGGAAATTATATCTATGACATGGAGCTCAAGATGAGGTTCTAAAGGCGGGGCACGGTCAGCGTATGTATTCTTGACGAATGGACAATTCAGAAACGGTCAATTGTTGATGGAGCCTTTGTTTTCATGTCTCATTATTGCGCTATATTGAAACGCAGTTTGACTGTATTTAAAGGCTCATTTTCTGATTAATCGTTTGTAGTTATCTAGCTGTACTCTGCACAACTGACTATTGTAGCGAAAGAAGTTTTAATTATTTTTTCTTTCGTGAAGACGAATTAGAAATAAACCGATATTTTTTGGTGCTTGCTACGTACTATGTAGTTTCGATTTTATTTAAAGCATTGCAAATGTCTTATATACGTTTATGATATTATGAACAAAGATAGGACCGGATATTTCACTTTTTTGGGGATGAAAATGGTTATATTAAATCTGATAACACTACTACTCTTTACTTTTATTTAATCTGGAATCCATTTCTGTGAAACCGAGAGTGTTAATCTGGTATATAAATTTATTTATTAATTAATAAGCAATTGTTATGGGCCTGACCGAATACATTTCAATTTGATTCGGATAGCCTACGCTAATTCACGTATCGTGATAATTAAATTTGTAATAATGAAATCTCTTAAAACAAATGTATAACAAAGATGTAATCTAGAGATGAGAGTGCAGAATTTTGCAACCACCAAAGATTTGTATCTTGAAAGATGACAGTGTGAAATCTCGAAATATATTTCGTAAAAAGACGATGCCAATATTATGACATGTAATACTATAACTATCTTTTTGGTATAGTTGGTATTAATATAAGGTTAGGTGTATTGTCCGTATGCATGGTTTTGGCGCCCATCAGTTGGTTTTGTAATTAGTTTCTATTATATTTTGGATTGCACGATTCGGCATCTACTAAAGAGGCATTTCTATGTGCTTCCAATACACAAAATGACAATTACTATGTTTGTTTTACTTCTTTTCTTAGATTATCAATAACTGTTTAATGTTGAGGAAGAAATGAAAAGAATTAACAATGTGATTAATAAATAAGGAATGCTTGATCTGTAGAAATGTATATTAAAGCTGTATACCCTATGTTCGCTAGTAGAGTGCATATTATAGGTTACTTTAATCTAAATTGTTTTGATTATATATATAAGCCTAAAACATATTAAAAAGGATCCTTGCAAATGTTGGAATGAATTTCGTCATATTAAGTGAAATAACACTGTCTAAAACACGATGTTTGTAAACAGAATGTTTACAACCAACTTATCACGTGATCTTATTCGGAAGCCGCCGCATCATCGATACTGATGGAGGGCGAGGTGAAAAAATATGCATTCAAGTCTGCTAAAGTTAGTATTTACTGAAATCGTTTTCTTTTTGAGTCTCCCTTCATCGCATTTGTTTTGATTAAACTGCACATGCGCAAAGTCGGGTCATGGTTGTATTTATGGATTACCAACTTTATTTACGAAGTATTTTCTTTTTATTTTGATATCTCCCAGGGTTTAAATCAACAAAATATGTTGTTAACTCAAAGTTAATAACTTCAGCTATACAAGAAAAATACAGTTTTTATTTTACATGAGTTAATTTTTGAAATTATACCGAATTGTAGGGTATACAACTTTGAATAAGGTTGAGTCTAATTTTGTTTCTGCATAGTATAATTTGTGATGATATAAATCATTTTAATAAGTCTTCGAAATGTGGCATTGTCTAAAACTAGGATTTCAGAAGCGCTGTATAAAAGGAAACAAAACCAATAATTATAAACATTCAGGAGTTTATACGCTAAAGGATAGTGAATGATAAAAATGACTGCATATCGTCTCTATAAGTACGAAATATCAACGGTATAAAACGAGGCTCAACACATAAAAACTGTATTTTTAGGAACAGGAATACGCTTGTGTTCCAATGTAGAAGTCAATATATCCGAATGCAAATTCAACTACTGACAGCCAATTAAATCACTTGCATCAAATTATCTTGTTATTTATCTAAATCAACCGTACGACTTGAAATTTGTATGCATCAGATAAATTTATAATATCAATCAATGTAAAATACAGTAACACGCATTAACTGCGAGAGCGTTAAGATTATAAACAACTGTATTACGTAACAAAGAACAAAATGTATTCTTCATGATTTATCGGAAATGTTATACTATTGCATTGTGAAATTCATTGTAATAAAGCAATCGACCGATTGTCCCTCACTACTATGCCTTTTCCGTATGAAATGCAAAATAAAACGCGTCTTTGATTTAATCAAGTAACCAGTGTTTAATTCGGTTTAATTTGCATCTATTGCACGTGTCATTTTGAGTAATTTTGAACTGTTTGATTCAGGATGTTTTAACAAATGTGCAATTGTCTCTACACAATGATATCCTTGATCCATTTTAGAGAACATAACGTAATATGTATTTGATGTGTTGTCTATTTTGATGTTAAATGTTCGTAAATTAATGAACTTTGTAAGATGATTGATCCTCGAACTATTTAAAGAAATGCTGTGATTTGTTTTATTTATTTCCAGCACTATACACTCAATATACCTTTTGAAACATTTTGTCTTCAACATTTAGTTGATACTTCATGATCGCATGAATTCATTTGCTATTAATAGTCTTCTGAAGTGAATTATTTTTCCTTTGATTGCGTTAATCAATACACAAGTTGTTTCAGAAAACAATATCAATAGTAAACAATAAAAATTTTATATATACTTGATATAGATTAGGACTTTCCCGGATTTTTGAAATTATTCAATTGCACAAAAGACCTTCATTATTGTTTATTCTTTTAAAAAATATCTGTAAATTTAAAATATCGGTTTCTCTTACCTAGTAGAATGATTAATAATTTACTTAATAGGTTACAATAAAATGTAAATATATATTTACAAATGAGTAGGTAAGGCGAGTACACTTTTTATTTATACATTTAACCTAAAGAAGATGTGGCCTAGTGGATAAGGTGCTCGACTTCTGATCGATAGGTCCCGGGTTCGACTCCCGTCCTGGGCACACCGGTGCTCTGTCTTTCGGGTGAGACAGTAAAAACCGAGGTCCCCTGTCACGGAAGGCGTGGCACCTTACAGATCCGTCACTGCTTTGGGTGGGTCTGTTGCAAAGGTCTATATTTGTATGTGCAATGCATCAGACAGATGGCGTCACCATATACGTGAAATAATCGTGGAATGACGTAAAACGATAATCAATCAATTTATCAAAATTTAACCTATGGTAAACATTATATATATATATATATATATATATATATATATATATATATATATATATATATATATATATATATATATATATATATATATATATATATATATATATATATAATCAAGTTTAATTTTTAAGCTTAACTCTTTATTTTAGTTTTAAATGCTCGTTTCAAGAATTTTCGCCCTAAAGCGTTTCACCCTATTAGAATTTAGATTTTGCTATTTGTAAATGTCGGTTTACGGTGAAATAGCCTCGACGTCATGTCGAGAATTTAAGAAATTTCCTTATCGTGATTTATTTCCATTATATGAGGTCAATCGATTGGTTTTTAAAAGTTTCATTGGTAAGTACAGTATTAATATCACTTTTTATTCTAGTTTTACATGGAAATTTTAAACCCAACTTATTATTTTAGTTTTAAATCCTCGTTTCAAGAATTTTCGCCCTAAAACGATTCACCCTATTAGAATTTAGATTCTGCTATTTGTAAATGTCGGTTTACGGTGAAATAACCACGACGTCATGTCGAGGATTAAAAAAAAAGATCTTGATTTATTTCCATCAAATGAGGTCAATCGATTGATATTTAAAAGTTTCATTGGTAAGTACAGTATTAATATCACTTTCTATTCTATTACACGAAAATTGGTCTTTAAATAATTATGAATATACATCATAAATGTACAGGACTCCAAGGCGGTGCTTTCTTTCCATATTTTTTTCTTCCGTTCACAAGATACGTTTGAGCATAAAATGTAAATAAAATAGAAAGAAAACTGAAAATTCCATATGCTCTCACGAAGATGTGTTATAGTATTGTGTGTCAAGAATGTATAGAGAGTGACTCATATGCTTCTCATTTGATCCTTACAAAAGGAAAAATCCTTGTGAACTTTCATAAAGTCTTGTGTCTTGGCGTACTTTTTACAATATTGCTGTAGTATACTGTCGTACCCAATGCTACTTTGCAATTTTTAGATGATGTCCGAAACAGACCGTTTCGGCTTATGTGTGGGACATTTCGGGCATGTGCACAAACAGCTTGGGGGAGAAAGTATACATTGGCTACGCATCAGCAAAATAACAAGCTGATGATATATGTATATATGTAGAATATATAACATCCGTCATCGGCCTGAAGAAAAGAAACTGGATCTAAAGTATCCACCAAGCAGAGGGATGCGAAGTGTTTTAAAATTTCATAAAACTAATAAAATACGTAGTAATTAGACAAAAAAAAAACTGGGAAGTGACAAAAATTCTTTCGTTTGTTCTGATCACTTTGTGTGCGTGTGACATTCAGACATCAGAGAGGACGTCGATTATGCTTCACCAATAATGCTTATAAAATCAAATGGCCAATTCTCAAGGCAAATGCCGATCGGATCGTGTATTCTTCAGGGACGTATTGAAGGTATGTAAACATTGTAATTTAGTAAAGTATATCTATCTACCCCTCTACTTAAGTGTCGTAGCTACCATGCATGCTTGTATGCATTTATAAAATATATATTACCATCACACCACGGCGCACAGGCACTTGTTTACTGTAGTGACCACGCGCCCCCTCAGTCTCGAGCGATCTGTGGAACGGTGAAACGAAACACAGACATGGTACTTCATATTTAGCCGAATAACAAATAAATGAATATTTAGTTATACACACATGTTATCTAAACTGAATAGTTTATATTTACTAAACAAGTGCTTTCATTACATCTATATCTACACCTAGTGCCCGTGAAGCATAAGCATTAAATGTAAAGACAACAGATCAACATTTGTATTGAATCTGAATTTGTTATATTTGTCTACATTATCTTTTTAAAATTATGTAATTTTGACATTTAAGGCAGATGCATAAATCACTCAGGAGAGGAAAAAGGATATGTTACACCGACTCATTCGTTATAATGATTATTTCAGACATAAAGAGGATGTAAATATCAACAACAACAGCGGCAATCACAATACTTGCTCCACTACTACAGGTATTACACTGTCATGCAAAGTAATAGTCAATTGTTAGACTACTATGGATAATGGACTACAAACCATGTGATGAATGGGGTTTTTGGGTGGTTTTTTCGGGGGGGGGGGGTGTTCTTATCTTATCAATTTAATATTGAATTCATATGCAATTCGTACATTCGATTTCAAATTGAAGATGTTATGCTTCACTTAGACGACTACTCAAATCAAATGTAAAATCGTGTATGATGGGTCGAATCTAATCGAATAGCTTTATTTATAGTATGCATGTCAGATAAACACTCACTTTGTTTTTAACCACAAAAAGTGGAATGTAGATTATTGTTTGGACAAGAAAACAATTTCATATTACTTTGCATAGTAAGGTGTTTATTTGCATTTTTTTTCAATGTGTTATCACCATATGTAAACAATACTGACCATTGCTGAATAGCATTGAACTATATGCACTGGCGCCTTGTATATTATGAACGATAGACTGAAATTCTTAAACTTCCTCAAGAGCATTGAATATTAGCTGACTTTATCGTGGCAGGTCCCTTCGTTGTAAAACGGGTTGTTAGACTGGTATGGATAATGGACTTCAAATCATGTGATAAATGTTTTCTGGGTGTTTTTTTTCCGATTTTTAACCACCATCACACCATTTATGATGTAACTCTATTGAGGAATTCCGCAACTCAATTATTATCTCAATAACTTTTTCTATAATCAATTTCTTTTATTATATCTTTAAATATTACATTGTTGTATTTTCATTACCTTTTTTCCAAGTTTATACTTAATCAAATTATTGCTCGATTATACCAAGTGACTGTAATTCGATTCAGTTAGGGAAATGAATTCATATAAACGTTTCACTTCTGTTAAGATCCCTTGATATGATATGTGTTATGATATTTATGTATTGTATAATATCCATGAATAAATATGTATAAACTAACCACAAAAAGTGGAATGCACAGGGCTTTCGGCTCGTTGGTCTCCCCCCCCCCTCCCCCCCTCAATTACACCAATATAATAAGAAGTGTTAGAACTTCCGATTTACCAAAAATACACCTTCTACCGTCTGTGTCTAATTTATTTTTTATTCTTCACAAATCGTCTGAAACGTGGCATCAAATAAAAGCAGACATATTTATCCACACATCCATATATAAATTGTCCAAATTTATCCAAAACTGAGGGTGAACCATGGAACTCGAACTTTTGCTCAAAAGTTTTAGTCGGACACCGAGTAGTTAATCAGGTCAGACCCATCGTTACAGTGTAAAGCGACCGCTCGCCACTTTCCCTTAAAAAACAGTCTCTGGGGATTTACAATAAACAAAAGTAAATAACTCACTACAGTCGACATGTCAAATTATCCCTCCTATCGCCTCACCTTACCTTCGAGTGTTTTCCATCCTCCGTGATCCCATCCCAGATGCCATTTAAACTTCGACGAGCACATTTCCTAACGCGGCTTCTGATTAGTCGGAAGGAGCACTCGAATTTTATCATGCTACGAACGACCATTCAGAAGCCGTGCCACATTTGTTCTACTCATTTCGAGGACGAAAGGTTATTTCTGTTCAATTTCAGTTTCATTTCAATTCCGTTCCATTAACAGGCAGCTGGTATGTAAATTGTACTAGGCATACCTCAATACGCATACTATAGCTTGATCAAGCTATATCAAGTCCCTTGATTTGGCTTTGAACCCAACCTGTCAACAAGCTTAATTTTCCAGTTTATTTGGAGGATATGTTCTGAGTTCAGCAAGTTTCATTCATGTACATTTCCTTAAATGTCCCGGTTTCCGCCAGTTTCCGATGGCGGAAACTTGCTGGAAATGCCCCACTTACTGCAGGTTACCGCAAGGTTTCAGTTGCGGAAACATCAAGTTACTGCAAGTTTCCACCGGTTTCTGTTGCAGAAACACCATGTTTCAGCAAGGTTTCATTGCGGAAACTTGAAGTTTCCGCGCGGAAACCTGCAGTAACTGGGACATTTCCAGCAAGTTTCCGTCACCTGAAACCTGGCGGAAATTTCAGGTTTCCGCCAGGTTTCCGCAAACAGAAACTTGGGGGTTTTTGTTGCAGTGTTATACGGTTAACAGAAGGAAATATTTTCCCATGGGAATTTGCATTGGACACCGAGTTTCTGTATCAGTTGCAAACGATAGTATGACAATTTTTACTGGCCATTTATATTTTATCGATATTTCTCATTCACAAGTCATCTGAATATAATCTAATTTTATTTCTTCTATCATTATACATAATGTTATTATCATGTATGATTTTTTTATTTTATGTTTCAACCTTTATTTCTGTTCGGCAAGGACATAAAAATCTATTCGATCAATATTGAATTACCCAGTATATGTACATTTTATTAAAACTAAATCATTTCTCCAAACAGTGAATATCTAGAATTCCTTTCCTTAATCTTCAAATATAAAATGTCTTTACCTCCAAGTTTAATGAATACATTTTCAGTTTCTCACGCAGCAATTTTAAGGCAACTGAAATTCAAATGAAATAGTTTAATAAAATTATTTATTATAATGCAATCAATAAAAACTAATTTTAAGGACTCAGAGACTTGTCTTTGTCTTAGGGATCTTCAGTTCCAGTGCTGGAAGATTATCCAAACTGGTGACAATTGACGAGAAATTGAATGTTACAGTTCGTTTTGGTGGTAGAGAAATCATCTTTTACTGCTTTTAGATTGAAGTAAAATACTCTCTCTGGAATCATAGGAAGTAGATGTAAGGTCTAAAAGTAAAATGCAATGAATAAAAGAAACCCCAAAGTAGGACTCATTTTAAGATTTTCAGCATTTTTCTTTTAAGTGTTGTTTCTCCCAGATATTTTAAATGATTTTGAAGTCAAATCTTTTTCATGAAATTAGCAGAGCTTATCAAAATGAGTTGTATTTTTAGAATTATGCAAATAAGTAAATTCAGAAGGTATCCTGGTATCTGGCAACCTTATTATTCTAAATAATATATTGTTAGAAATAACAAATTATTTGAGTCACAATTAATTATAGAAAGTATTTCAACAGCAACCTTCTTGACACTCAGAAAACCATTTTCAATTGAAGATCTAATCTAATCGTGAAGATCTAGTGGTGAACAGCAAATTATCATGTATGAATAAATTGCAGCAAATTACAAGGTACTTGAAAAACTTAAATAAATAACAAGTCATTCTTAAACACTTGCATCCGTAGCCACAACAAATAAAATCCATGCAGAGTGAGAACGAACTCTGTAAAGTTTAGTAAAGATGTCAGGAAACGACGACAACAAAACATTCCAAACAATCTAAAAATGTCGTATTTTTATCATATTTTACCATGAAACAATAAAACAACAATTAGGATTTTGTTATATAGTTTATATATGGTATATCTGTTATTAATGACCTAAGTTCTTCTCGCTCCAACATCATCACAACTGATTCCATACATGTATATTAGTTACCCAGTCATTTAGCGACCTGATACAGAAAAATAAATAGTGTAGAAAACTTGTATCACTCGTATGCCATATACAAGTTCTCCACATCATGTAATTTATTGCTCCCCGAAAATATTCGGGGGAGTAATAGTCGCTGTTGTGTCCGCGTGTCTGTCCGTCCGTCCAATCGTCCCCCCGAGCTCATATCGCCTATACCTTTCATCAAAATCTGATCATATGTCACCAAAATATTATTTAGGTTAAGGGCTTTGGGACAAAGGTCACTCAAGGTAATTTCTGTAAGGTCAAGGTCACGATAAAAAAACTTTTCGGTCAAGCTTACTCATTTTAGTGTAAGATACTGTGATTCGCTTGTTCTACAGTCAACTCAGTTGGAAATCCATATGATACATTGCGATTTGAAATTGTCATCAATTAATACATTGATTTCTTATATATTGAGTCACTCTTATACTTTATTACTGCTGTGCTGCTGTGCTTCTTGGAGCATTTTTGTATATGAAATGAGTCAAGAATTTCCTGCGTTTTAAGTATAACTGCCATTCGGGGAGCAGCCATCAGTAAACTTTATTTACTGTCCCGACAAGTGCCACTTGGAGGCCATGTTATTCTATACAGATACCATAATAAAACCCTTCACGTTAAGTTTCATTCGGAATATTTTTCTCCCTTCCGCCCGCCAGCACAATCAGAATGACGTCATATTGCGCCAGATCATAGCATCTACTGTTATGCAATGCCGTAATTTAATTGTTCTAGGTCTATACGCAACACATCAAACCCGCCAAAATTAAATTTCGACAGCCTGAACAATATATTTACAGTCAAATTTGATTTGTACTCAACCTTAATGAAAGTGAGGTTTCCACTGATATTTCCAATAATTTCTTTTAAAGTTGATGGTTATATCTCATCCTGTTTGATCATTTCAGGTCGTATGAATGCCTCATTAATTGAAACGTTCTTTGCCGACTCTGAGTCTGATGCACTGCTGAAACTTTCGCCGAAGCTTTCGTCTAAGAAATCTTCATATATTTCCTGTATCATCAATATATTTCAGCACTATAAACTTTGTTTATCAAAAATAATCTTACACTCAAGTCTTCATAAATATAAAACATTAAAATTGATGGGAAAATAAGGTCTACTTACACCAAACAGAGTGCAAGCTAAAGGAAGTGTATTCAGTAACTCCCGGTGGGGGCGCTGCGAAAAACGGAAGATGGCAGCGCTATTTTAGAGTTAGCTGTCCTTCTTGATACAAGTCTATGATTTGTACAATGTGCTAAAGGTAGGTGTCGCCACTTGAAAGCGGAATAATAGTGTCGTGCAAACATGTATTTTCATGTAATATCATATATACGGAATGGGTAAAAGAATGGTGAAAAACGGGGCATTGGACTGGCTATTCTTCTATAGGATGAGCCGGAGGGGGGGGGGGGCAAATATTTCAGTGTATCAGGGGCTCTGATAGGATAAAATTATTGAATCAATCTATAAATTAACATTGATGATGCTGTAAAATAATGAATTTTAATGCCATTACCTTAAAGTAACTTTGTAAAGATCTCTTTGTTTACTTTGAAAAGAAACATATAGGGATAGCTTTGTCAAGCGCATGCCTGTCTGTCGTCTGTCCGGTTATCGAAGGTACTTCAGGAAATGTAGGTATATTCTGTCTCAAGTACTCGTGGTAGCATTCATAAGGATTAATAAGGTTTTTTTTATTTTGTTTTTGGTTTGTTTGTTTGGTGTTTTTTTTTTTTTTGTTTCGTTTTTTTTTTTTTGGATTTTTTTTATTTAATATAAAGTTTTGATTTTAATCTTATATTTTTCTGTAGTTATCAAAAATTTAAACGCTTAATATAGGGCATACATAAATACATACATACATACATACTTACATACATACATACATACATACATACATACATACATACATACATACATACATACATATACGTACGTACGTACGTACGTACATACATACAGACAGACAGACAGACAGACATACAGCTTGTCTACCGTAGATTGATTCATGATAATAATTCAATGCGAAATTTATTTGACATTCATATCGTGTGGTATTCTTAGAGTCTCAATAAATTTGTTACACTTGACATACTTATAAAATACGTAAGATTCAAATATGTAACTTTACTATCTGTCGTGATGTTTCGATACCAAACGAACGCATACAGGTGCGCATTTCCTTTCCTAAACGTAACTTTGCCTATGTCAATGGGCTGGAGGTTATATATAAGTGAAATTAAATAAGTAAGAACTACACATGCAGTCTTATGTATTCTAATGGGTTATCTCGCATTAACTGTACCTCTAAGTCAGTTTTCGCAGAAGTGTGTTTAAATGGGCAAGGACTTTAAAGATGCGTTTTGTATGTGTTTTTTTTAATTTACTTTGAGGTGGTTAATACTAAATTTAAAACATGGCAGTTATGTTTTAAATTCTGTATTTAAGTCCCCCCCCCCCAAAAAAATATTAAATTTTAAAACATGACCCAGGTATCTTGTTAAACAAATCATAACCCAGTTTTAGAAGACTTACGTCCTTACCTAAATTATTAAATTTTACCTATTTCAAGATTTCCTTAGATCCATCGGGGTAAATGGCAAAGTAAATCTGATAGTGTATCAATAAAAAGATTTCTGGTTTTCTGCGCAGTATCTAGTTTCTTCAAAAACTGAATGCTGTACATTTACATTTAGATGAAATACTTCCCATAAGACGACAACATAACTACATCTTCTCTCAACGATAGTAAAAAAAAAAAATACGTTGTGTCATTTGTCACAAAATATTCTCAATGGACTTTCATGGACCCTTGAGTTACAGCCGTTAAAATGTTTCATATTCAGAAGACTTATCACAGGACTGTAAGAAAATAACAAACGCATTTTTGTTGATGTAAAAGACAATACCTAAATGTAGGGATATTGTGTGAAGTAAAGTGCTAAGATACCCAGCGGTAGTCTATCAGAAGCATCCATTGTACGAGACAAGATATAAATATTGACTATTGCAGACCACTGGAAGAGACACTTCCTGTTTCTGTGTATATATATATATATATGAAATAAAATCTGTATACAATCTCTGTACTGTATTATGGGCAAATATTTTAAATCTAGCATCTTTGACCTTGTCAGCGTAAAAAAGTAAAATAAAATAAAAAAAAATAATAAAGAGATAAAATAAATACATAAATAAATAGATCTTCTTAACTTCAAATGGAAATTCACATATTCTGCCCGACAAATTACATGATGTGTGCTTGAACCGGATATTTCCCGAAATATTCAAATAATATTGTAAAGTACATGATCCTGTCTTATTTTATTGTTTTGCTTTTTATGTCGTTATGATCTCAATTTACTATCAGTCATTCATAGTTGACTATTTAACAGAAATATTTCGTTGCGTAGGCGAATGTGATGGGCGTGTTACAATTAATACTTTTTTATCGTATCATAGGAAAATGTTTTTATTTTCCCTTACAAAAAAAATAATTTCCCCGCCTCTAATATCGCTATACAATTTGCGCCATATAATATATTTTTATAAACATCCATTATGTACATATCAGCATTACTGCTAGGTCTTTTAAATCCAGAGCTGAAGTGCATTACACGATACTAGCATTAATGCGTCATATGTCAGTACACTGTGCACAATATGCGGATTTTTCTAGGAAACTTACGAAAAGCGAATTTATGAGGAATGCATCGACTACTAAATCCAATGGCATAAAGTTAACCAACGAATATAATCCTCTTTAGATACAGTCAACGAAGAAGCTTTTTTGTAGTAATACCCATGTTCAATCGACTTTTCAATATTCATGATTACTTATCTTAACCATCACATGATAATTAGCATCTATTGTAGATTATAATGATTTAGTTGCTCATGTGACTTCCTTGATGAAATACTCTGTACAGCATATGCATGCATCAGCACGTCTGCAAATCCTCATTGACGAATATTAATGAAATTTGTCTATATTTTTACCAATGAACGTGTTCAAATGAATGTGCCTTATGCAAATGTATTTTGCAGAGAGGGTTCTCCGATATAAACTGGAAAATGATGTAATGAGCAATGCATAAAATTTGAGAATCCGTTCAATTTAATTGATATAAATTGACATGAATACATTGATCCGATTATTGTTTACATGTAGAAGTGTATGTTGAACTAAAACCTTAAGTTGTACAAGAGGTTGATAACATGTTATTAGTTTTTCCCCTGCTTTTATTTCATACAAGGTTACTAGGTCCACGATTCAATACCTTTTCAATCATTTTTAATGTAAACAGTTAAAAGTTCTTATTCATTTGTTAAAGAAAATTTCACATATCGTGATGTTGCAATAAAAATAAATCTTCCACAAAACAATAATTCTATGGTATCTAAATTGCTTTACATGCTATGCGTTGTCTGCGTGTTGGTGAAATGTTACTTGAGGGTTATAAGGAACAGACCGATGTTCAAATTATAATTATAATTTCAAATCAGTGGTCAAGAACTTTGATATATAATCTCATATACCTTGCGATAAAATTTAGAATTTCGAAAAATACAACTCATTTCGCTAACAGGGAAAAAAGATGAAAAATCACAAAAACAGCCCTAATGTTGGTTGTCTGGTGTTTTATGTCGCTTTCAACAATATTTCAGTTATATCGCGACATGGAAGCAGGCAGTTACCAACCTTAAACATAGTGGCGCAACCCGGAAATCGAACCCGGATCGTCGGCACCGCAAGCCAAGCGCTTAATCACTACACCAAGCCTGCCTCCAACAAACCTAATGTGATAAGTAAATAGTTCCCATCCTTTACACATTTTTGCATCATATTTAAAAACACACATACATATATACATGAAATACCTGAAGGTTTTCAATTTAGCGAGAATTTAATTTTGCGATTTTCTCACTTTGGATATACTCACGTGTTATTATTTTTGCAAGAATCAATTTTCCTATGTACTTAGTCAAAATATATACTTCAAATTACCGAGTGAAAAATATTTGTAAATTATTCTAAAACTAAGGATTATCTCACTCATACAATAGCTCTGTCCTTTGAATGGTTTATTTTGGCTCTTACTTTTAGGTCAATTGGTAGTAAATTTACTGTTCAAATATCGACATTTTCGAGTTCCACAGATTTGGCCTTGAGCATCACTGAAGAAGACACATAATTTGCTGAAATGCGCATATGGTGCACCAAAGTTTATACTCGTATATATATCCTGATATTTATTCTTGTTACATTTAATGGTCAAATTAAGACTGGCAGTGGCATTATGTTCGAATGGACTCTCGAAATTTCGCGAAAATAGAAAGTTATTACGAATAAAATAATGTTGTTTAAAATGACAACGAGAGAAATTTCAATATCTCTTTCATTCATATACCTTTCTTCTAACCATAATATGTCTAATAATAGAAGGTAATTGTATTTCCGATTTTACCGCATAAGGTTGTATATCTGATGTGTACTTTATGCAGGTGAAATACTTGTCATCAGTGGTAAACGGACTGGATCATACAAGGTCATGGCGAACGTCTTCTTGTCGCCTAGACGTGCCGTCTTACACTTACATTGTTCTGCGGTATGTAAGTGTAAGTACGTACAAAATATATGAATCATTTTTAGAATGAATGTATCATATTTGTCAAAATGTGGATTTATATTTTATTTTCATAAGTATATGTATTTTGTTGTCATATATTTGAAGTTTTCTTTCTTATTTTTGATAAATGTTAAGTTTGAAAAAATTTGAACACTATAAAACATGTACATGGTTTACGAAGTCAAAGTGAAAAATATTGAAACTTAAACTATTTGTCACATAACGTAGTAGTCTTATAACAAACGACTTTCAACATATGCCTATATCTAAACCCAGTGTTTTATACGCAGTTTTATATGCAATTTATACGCATGTAGTTGTTGCACTTCATTCAATTAACATCGTCAGGTACCTTACAAAATATATACAGGAAAAGCAAACAGTAGACAGTGTGGAATCTAGTCTAGAGAAATTTAACAGATCACTAAAGATATATAAGCATTTTTAACTTTCAAATCAAGATATTTATCTAATTTACAATCACGTTTTGTTCAACTTTTGTATTGGTTTATTAACTATTGTTTCGAAAAATCAAATAGATACTTTATATGCAAATTTAAGTTATAATGAATTTGATTTTGGTACAGTGATAGTTCAAATCACGTGTATATCGGTACATGGTTGTCATTTTAGTGCATATAAAATCAAAGTACACATGTGTTACATTAATATATAATAATATAAAAATAATTCACTCAGTAACATAAGACTATACACACACCTAAATATGTGCACACACATACATACACACATATTTCTACGATTATGATACCGTATCAACTTTCACTATGAATAATAGAAATCTGTTTAAACACCAGTTTAGATACACTAGAACAGATGTGCTTATAGATAATAAAATCGTTGCGGAAATATCTTTCTTATTCAGATGAGATTCAAATTGATTTGTTCACTTATTCTACTGTTATTTTAAAATATATTAAACATTCGAATGATGAGGTAATGAGAGCCATCGAATTTCAGCCAGCTCGGCTTCGGACCAAGTGAACAGCGTCGGATCGGTTACATTGATGCGAAAGTGAAAATCGAGGTCCCTTGTAATCGTAGACGATGACGCGTAAAGGATCTCCCCCTTCTTTAGATGTGTCTCTGGTATTGAAATTTCAATGCAATATAGACGAGGTT
This sequence comes from Pteria penguin, assembly GCA_035048485.1. Lineage (NCBI taxonomy): Eukaryota > Metazoa > Mollusca > Bivalvia > Pterioida > Pteriidae > Pteria > Pteria penguin. The sequence continues at coordinate 14,820,585 of CM068582.1, forward strand.
ACTACGTGTGTATATAATGTAAAAAACATAATATGAATATTATAATGATATGTCACTTCACCAGTCATGCCAGTATACCATATTTGGAGCTAATGAGTCCCCGAAAAACATCTTTGAGACCAAGTGCTTGGAAGAGGTAAGCGTGTCCTATTTGACAGCTTTACCCGTAATGAATGTCAAAAGCATACCAGTGTCCAAAATGAATGTATACAGTAGGTACTAATAAGACATGAATGTCTTACTGTATACTTGTATAAGTGAAATTCTCTTAGTTTGACGTAATACTATAAATCTTGACATTTAAGCAGTTCAGTCTCTTACATCTATCAACCGAGTTCACTGAGCATTTAGTATTAAGGAATTGTAAGATAACACGTTTACTAAAATGTTATGCAAAATGTTAAGTAAATGAGGATATGATCTGTTGGTATAGATTACATTGCATCTAGCAATGATTTTTATGTTTAATCTAACAGTAAACATGTTGCTTAAATTATTATTAACAATACGGCCTACAATAATTATCATTACATAGTCTCATATGTGATAAACCATACGATTTTATTATATAACAATGAAAATAAATTGTTTACAAGTCATCTGAATTAGGTCTGTGGGGAATTCTCAACAACCCTGAGCATTTATGTATCTACGGAAATCAGAGGCGTGACCAGAAGCCTAGGCAGTAGGTTGCATATCCTGCATATCTAAGCACATTTGTCATGAATACATCATGTCAAAACGGGTAGACAAGATGTCAAAATGTACATTGTGGAATGGTAAGCCATCCTTGGTTGCCTTTTCATTGTTATTAAGTAAAGTGTATCCTTGTACGATAAAATCCGACGCCGAATATTTGCAACGCACCAATTGAGAAACAAGATCACTAAAGAAGAGTAAATAAGCAGAGCAATATACGTCGGAGATGTTCCTTATTTGTAGAATATTTCAACACATTATTGTCACTGTAAATTTCAGGAAATAATTCTACTTGAATATATATTTGCAAGATACTATAACATGAATATACTTAGAAAACGCTATGTACCAGAAATTATACGGGAAAAGCGGTAAATCTTGATCTAAATATTAAGAAGCTAAAATGTTAACATAATTTATGGATTTATGACAGACTGTATTTTACAAAATGTTACGTTAATGAGTCGCAGTTTATATTTATAAATCATTGATATTGCTTTTTATGACAATACATGACATACATATCTATGCCGCTTTCTGAGTAGTTGTGCATATAAGTATGTGCTACTAACAGCAGTCATTGTTAGCTTTCTGCCTTTAAACCTCTATAAGGTTAGCATATCAATATCTGAAGTGTTTAATGTCTCACATTATGGGATACATCCATTATTTCTATTTGTGTATTCCATGAATTACTATATATTTACCGAGAAAAGTCACTGTCAGTGCCACAGTAATATCCGTTAATACATTTTACATTGTCGTCGGACTTACTTCTGTTGCAGTGAAAATTTGTGAAAATAAACCCCGCGAAAATAGTTTAGTTTATATCCAGGAACGGTGTTTATATGCTATGTGTGTCATTTATGAGTTTCAAAAATTCATATTGGGTCTGGCTTGCCAAATGGAAGATACTTCCTCCACGTAGTTATTTTCTCCTTGATATCCACATGGCAATTGCTATCTACCATGGCGCTTTGTGGTGTTGTTAGGGGAACAAAGACAGCACAGAAGGCAGTTTTGTATTTCATATTCATTTGATTCAAAGCTTTTCCGTAATGAAAACCGCAAAATCAAAGAAGAATAAAGGAAGTCTTTCAATATTGATGGCAAAGGATGAGAATTCATCGTATCTGGTACTCCCTGCTCTTACATTTTGGTTAAATCTATTGAGTTATTCAATGACTCACAGGGCAGTGACCCGTGAAATGAATTCATTATTACCTGAATATAAAACAAAAACTAATGTATAACGTTGATCGTTTATGCTAACATTAATTAAGTAACGTAATAAGCGATATGGAAATTGTGAAAGTTTATGTCAACTCATAGCACACGATCGACTTGATTTATTACAGGCTGATCTGAGAAGTCTGTTTCCACTGTGTTGCGTTCAGTGTAGTGTTTCAATACAAGAAGGGCCCATACTAAACAGGGCTTGAGGTTTTGTATTGAAATCCCGGTTCAATACTTCCGGATATTGTCGAAGATTTTAAGGAAAGAATACTGCCAGGAACTAAGGTAAGAGCGTTTGCTGCAATAACATATACAAAATACATAGTCTGAAATATATTTTAGATTCACACCGTTAAAAGATTTTTTTTTTAATTTTATGATTAACTTTTAAATAAAGATGTTTTTTAAACAAATATGTCACTATTGAATCTGATTAAAAAACCATATGGTTTCCTATTGCGAAAACGGTAAGAAATATATGTTAGCCATTATTTCGAAAAACCATCCATATGGTAACATGTTTGAATACCGTATTAACAAACGTATGGCACGAGTATCATTTCTGATTAAAATGTATGTTTTTCATATTTATTTGTTTATTGAATATTAATTTTTTATACATTTCTAAATATAAAAGTGTCCATTATATTCTTTTCTCATATACATGTATAAAATATACTGTTTTTAAAAAGTAAACCATTTTTATCATTATATACTTCGCTATCACCATATATATTACGTTACATACATGTTCCTGTTTGAGCATAAATTCATGCGAAGCATTTTGGATAGATTGTCATCCATCACTTGTTATGTATCGACTTCCCTCTCCCTCTGCTATTTTTTTATGTAATTATTCAATATTACATCCCGGAAAGAAATTGCAGTTTCTGGTTTTCCTCTGTATTTTGTCACGTAAATTGATAGTTCTTAAATCTGATTGGCTTAATAACGCACAGTACTTTAAGTACAGATAATAATATACTACATACCGTCAAATTAAAACATTTACAATATAAAACAATTCCAAATTAAAATTTACTTGTCAGTTTAAGTATATTTTCTGTTGACATTTCCTGAAATGAAAATATCGGGGACTTTTGAATATATGTATACCCTAGTACTGTATTCAATTCACGTTTATGATATCCGAAAGCGGAAACAAAGGAACGAAAATAGATAAAAGACAACCGATATAACAAACGCCTTACTTTTAATGGACAGCTTAGTCAATATATCAAACTTGTATGACAGTTGACAATAATTAAATTTTATCATCCCCTGGCGAGATTTGCGGTAAGTAACATGACATTCAAATTGTATTTCCGTGTCAATAGTCATATATGGCGTTATTTTGATACAGTTTGGCTTAAGATTTCTGCTTTCGTATATAGTTCAAGTCCACGAAGACAATTAAGTGAATGGTCTTAAAATATTGATCTGAAAGGTGCTCGTAATTGATATTTATAATCAAAATAGAGGGGTTTCACTTCTTTGTAGATAAAGAGAAAAGTTTATTCTCAATTTGTAATTAAAATTATCATTGTAATGTTTTATTGATAAATTAACTTAATAGGATACACTTCATATATTCTGGTTTTGAAAGTTTGATTTTTATACATGTTCTATATATGCGAGCTTGCCATAGAGACAAAAATTATTTATACATAAATTGCAATGTCATGTGTTCCAAAAGTTTAAATCACTTGTTTAACCATGTAATTAATTTCAATCAGACATTCATCAAAACCATGAAATTCAATTTATTTCCTTTTTCTCATTGCACGTCATGTGATATATCCATCAATTATGGTCGATCTAATTTGCATATACCGCAGCACATGACTCCGTCTATGCATATCATAAATGAAGATCTTTTTTATTCACATTTTGTTTCTTCGGGATATTTTGTAAAACAAATTTATGTGTAACACTTTATTGTGATTACAATGACAATTTTATCATTACAGATGGAATCACTTGTATGGAAATTTATTCTGTTCATTGGATTCGTCTGTGCAGTATATTCGAAGATTATTGAAATCCGTGTAGCTCGCGAGTTAGAAGAATGTTTTGAACAAAGGAGATTTCATAGCAACCTCACAGACCCTCGGTATGACAATATACATGGTTATTGTATTCAAAAGTACAGATGGCACCTTCAGAAGCACTACTGGCAAAATATCACAGAGGAAACTTCGAACTGGATCGACGAACTTCTAAGGATATCCAGTAAACAGGCTAGAAGAAAACGACAAACCCTAAATGTTAGAAGAGAATATCGCCGCCTTACTGACCAAGAAAGATCAGACTTTCACCGAGCTATAAATATGTTAAAACAAGATACAGTGAGTAGCTCTAAATCAAGAAGTGGTCAAGAGTAAACGCTCTTTTCTAACTCGTCAAAATAATTTTAAAAAAACAAACCAACAACAACAAATCAGATTCAAGTATCTTGTCGATCATTCATCTCTGTGATGCATTCACTGTGAATAGTATTTACGTATTATTGTTTCTTTTTACACACCAGTGAAATTGTATTGCATATTACGGAAGTTATATGTACTGGTGCTATGTCACATGTCCTTTATACTGTTTAAAATGTTGTACCGCCAGGGACTTTTACTTATTCTTGGAAAGAAGCAGTAGGACTAAGTGCTGATTGTCAGCGACTCCTGTATAGTTGATAGTAAAAACCCGAAATAAACAGCAAAAACATTTATTTTTTATGTACATATTGACAAGTTGATGTTATTATATATTCATATTGATTTTCACAGTCTGTCAAACCTAACCGATTTGACGCCCTTGGATTGCTGCATCAGAAGCTCGGAGACGACGTCCACCATGGAGCAGGGTTTCTCGGGTTTCATCGTGTGTTATTAGTTGTGTGAGTATTGGTCATCCCATCATATGTTACAAATTGATAAGGCTAATATATTTAGTAAATAGTACTAGTTAAATAAAGTTAATGAATATGGTAATCAAAAATCACGAGAAACAATTCATTCAAAGCTCTATTTCTATACTAACAGGTATGAAAATGCATTAAGACAAAAAATCCCAACTGTCAATCTGCCTTATTGGGATTCTCGACTAGATCAACCTTTACGAGATGCGACCCGATCTATCATCTGGTCACCACAGTTTATGGGAACAATTAAGGGACGTGTTGTCAATGGCCCTTTTGCATTCTGGCAAACACCAGCAGGTCCACTAGTTCGAAATGGAGGTCAAGAAGGTGAACTGTTTACTTACAGCCACATTCGAGCAGTGATGACAAGGTCTCATCTCTCAGAAATCAGTGAACCTCATGCTCTCCCGCCATACGATTTTGAAATTCGGCACGGTGATGTCCACCAACATGTTGGGGGTCTCATGGCTCCTGCGGAAACGGCGGGCTTCGATCCCGTATTCTTTATGCACCATTGTTTTGTTGATTACCTATGGGAGGTATTTAGACGAAGCCAGAAAGAAAAAGGTGTCGATCCTACAAAAGACTACCCTTCCCGCTTTGGAACAACTGCACATGGACCTAAACATAAAATGGGTCTAGGACGTTTACTGAATGAGCATGGACTAAGCGATATGTTTACGTCACGACTGTATACATATGAACCATCTCCAACTTGTAGCTTCGGAAGACCATCTTGTGGGTCTAACTATTTAACATGTGAGTTCAGATTCGGACGACCTCAATGTGTTACTTTAGAAATGTTATCTACAACACCTCAGCAACCTGTCAATAGTAATATTCCCCAGCAATGGAGACAGTTTACACCTCAGCTCCAGACAGGAATACCACGAAGTCCAATGCCGAATCAATTCAGATCAGCACTTGCCAACCGCCAACGACAACAACAGCTACTTTTACAACAACAGCAGCAACAACAGGCCAATAATTTGCAAAATAGAGGTCGACAGCAGCGTGGTAACATTCAAAATAGAGCCCAGTCTTTTAATCAGTTTGGACATGGAAGATTTGGCAGATCGAAACGACAGGCACCTAACCAAGAGGGTCATGCCATTGATGGCGGTCGCTTGGCTCAACTTGGTCAGAACGTTTTATCCCAGTTCGGAGGAAATCAACTATCAGAATTTATCCGAAATAAAACAAATACAGCATCAGAAAATAGTCAGTCTGTTCAGACTGCCGCTCCCGATACAGATATATTCAAAGTCATGAAAGACGGTACTAACGACTTAATTGTAAGTCCAGTAACAAATATATGTCCATCCACTAGTCCCCAAAATGTCATTCAGAATCTATTCCAGTTGAACGGTATCTCCGACTCCCGAGTTTGGGTATGGATTCCGATACGAGTTGTTTATAAACGTCAGCCAGAACAAATGAAGTTCGACAACTTCCCTGTAGAAGCTGGGTCAATGCTCAGTGGCAAAGATATTTACGATCCGACGCAATATAAAGGACTATCAAAACACTTCGAATATAAGTTCAACCATCCACGAACATGTCGCGACATGGATGGTATTTACACAAAGATTATGATCCACAGCGACGGTCTAAACTATCATGGCACATTTAGAGAATTCGCCTTAGTCGATGCTCGTCAACCGTTCGCAACCTCCGTTGTATATATTGCAATAAAGAGTCCCGAGAAATGGAATACGGAAGCTTTACTATCAGGATATGACCCTTGTGGTAATGTCTGTAAGCCATATTGTCGCAGGAACAATGGATTTGTTCCGTGTGATGGAGCATTGCGTCTTACGAACGAATCGAAAAAGGGACCAAATGCAAAATCACCAACGAATTATGGAATGGATTATGGAGAAGCAACAAAAATGGTTTGGGATATCTCATCATCAGGAATTCCTACTTTTAATGACGGCTTAATTTTCATGCAGTTTGTTTGTAACTGATCAAAAAGTTTGTTGTAAAATAAAACACATTTGTAAAGTCTAAATTGTGTATTAGTATAAATATATTGTCATACTAAGTTGTACATATGATGTAGCCAATTCTTTATTTATTGAACATGTACATACGTGGTATCATGGAGACAGAAAGTTTCACACAGGTTGGAAAATGCCTTTTGTTGCATTACATTCTAGGTTACGAACATAATAAGTTTTGTAAAACACAATTGAAATCCTGAAATTGTTATTCTTAAATTATTATTTAGTTGAAAATGTTGATGAGGAATAGTGTTCCTAATAATTTTGGGAAGGGGGGGGGACTACTTTCATTTTCATATACTTTTTTATCTCCTAGTCTATCAAGACTTATTATTACGCTATAAAATTCCTTTATTAATGACATATGTAAACCTTTGACAATTTTATGCAGTTTTACTATTGTTGAGTTCATTATGATTCTAGTTATGTTTGTAACTCGATTTAAAGGAATCAACCTCAGTTTCATATGTGTACAAGGACAAATTTTTGTCTCAATCAGTGGTCAAAGTTAAAAATCACTGTAACTACATAAAATATTTAATCAATGTGCTTTGTCTTTCTTGTTTTAATTCCATTCTTATACTTGCAAAATGCTGTTCAGAATCAATCTCCTTGATATGTTAGTCTTAACCCGAAAATTCATAATTTCTTTACACTTTAATTCTGAAGTGAAAGTAGATTTGGTACCAAGGGCTGGCATGGGAACCATAAAAAACATTTTCAAGCATATGACAAAGTCAGCAACTTTAAAATGTTTTGCAACATTACGTTAACAAGTAACAGTGTTTTGCAAGTTGAAAACACAAGCAAACTGAAAAACATTACCGCCGAATTCGAGTACCGACTGTATGGGTAGCCTCGGTAGCAAATGGTCCACCAGGATATGTGCATTGATAGACGTAAGTAAGCTCCCAATGTGTTGATATAGTTTTGCAAGAATACGTTACAAATGGGAAAGTGGGGAATTATATATACATCAATATACTTTACAAATAACACTTTTGATATCCCTTATGTAAATATCATAGATCTGTAGATCGATGCAGGATTACACAACAGCCGCATCAACGTGAAAAGCGGTCGAGAGTACGTTTAGTACTGGCGGCAGGACTGCTCAATCAAACGGGCGAGTGCTCGCGTTACCATGAATTATTCCCACATGCACTCGGTCCAGTGCAACGTTCACATGTTCATTTCATTTTAGACCCGTCGCACATTTGAAGTAAAGATAATGGATTTAATTAAATCACCGAGAATATTTCTACATGTAAGTGATTTGCATGTATCCTTAAAATGATACCCTCACTTATGCTTCACACAACCGCTACCCCACCCCCTTTTAAACTTAAACCAGATTACGCATAATTTTTCGACTGAAATTGCTAGGTATACATGTATTAAGTATTAATGAATATACATCATTATCATCGATTTTTATTTATGTATTGTTTCATTTTATTTTGTTTTGTTAGATGTAAAGGTGGTTTCAAATTAATGCTCACGTGCCAATGCGCGTTAAACATACATTTACAACAACGCGACGTTAATTTAACGTTATGTCAAGACTAAGTAAGACCTGAAAGGTAACCCTTAACACCATATTCCTAAGGTTGTCAACATTATACCATTTATACCAAAAGTTAATTGATTTCATATTATTGTAATATTGTGTTATTTACTTTTAGTACGGTGTACCGTAGTACTCAATTCCATGGAAAGCTATAGAGATGCCACAAGGACAAAATATGGCTTCTATTTTGATAGAGTAATGCTATGATGTCATTATAAGACTGACGTCAGATACCTGTCTAAATGGAAGATAAGTCTAGATCTGTATTATAAAAATTGCCCATACTACAATACATACCTTGAGGAATGTAAAAGACAGACTTACAGACAAGGGCCAGAATCAATGTTTGGAGGAGGAGACAGGTCCACTTTTATTCATTAAATCGTGATTGCTACCATCTGTGACATAACTTTCATCTATGAAAGCTTATAAAGCCATTTTTTTCCATTTGACTTTAAAAGGAGTTCTAAGCATTTGATTAACATTTATACTAATAATTATATTAGCCTGGATTAGGGCTGATGTGACCAGCAGCGGATACCTAGACACCATCCATTTGATAATCTGGGAGGGCCTGGGTTTTCATCACGGTCTGGGTTTTTTCCTCAATTTTGGGCATGGGAGTTTCTTTAAAGTAGAGCCTAAGCCGGCGTGGTCTAGTGGTATCGCGTCGGACTCCTAATCGGGAGGCTGGGGTTCGAGTCCCGCTCTGGTCATGTCTTTCGGATGAGACAGTGAAAACCGAGGCCCCGTGTGCGTGGTATGCATGGCACGTTAAAGATCCCTCACTGTTTCGGGTGGGTCCGTTGCAAAGGTCAAAATTTGTATGCCCCGCATCAGGCAGATGCCGTCACCATATACGTGAAATATTCGTGGTGTGACGTAAAACAGAAATCAATCAATCAATCATTTAAAGCAGAGCCAGGATAAAGAGTTTTTTTCACCAATAAGATATTGTTGTGTAATACGTTAACGTCTAACTAGCTGTCTGGTATGTTTGAAAATTGAGCAATGACGCAGTAATATCAAAGGGTAATGTTTTAAGTACAATATGTGCCTCAAACAGTTCATTATGATAATTTGAAAAATATCAATCGCTGCTACGGACCTCGGACAGTATATTTTTTTCATAATGAACGAAGGGGTACAGAGAGAGACAAGAGAGAGAGAGAGAGAGAGAGAGAGAGAGAGAGAGAGAGAGAAGGAGAGAGAGAGAGAGAGAGTATAGAAGCAAAATTATATTTAGACAAAATGAGAGCAAGGATTTTTTTTTCAAAAACACCCCAATCAATATCATATGGATGGTGCCTTACTCTTATAAGACACCTGGTCCACCTGTGGTTCTTTCAGGGATCTGTTATTGTCTATGTTTTCTATTTTGTCTAGTATTATAGTCATTCCTATATGACTACTGCTGGGTGTCTAAGCATTTTATTTTTGCATTAAATAATAGAATAAAATCGTTTTTTTCATCATCATGATTTCCTTAAAGTCAAATTAGGCCACTGTCTGAATCTACTTCTTTGAAAAACAAATATTTAATAATATTTCGGAGATCATATCAAAGGTTAATATATTCACATATGGAGGAAATTATTTTGATGATGGATGGCAGGTCGGAATGAGCATGGTTATAGGAGATCATTAGTTTGTGGTGAATTCTCTATGCCTCGAAAACCATGCGTTATTTAATTCATTTGAATTACAACGATATCCTCATGCGCGGATACAGAGGGGGGTGGGGGGTTAGGGGGGGGGTCTGGGGAATCCAAAAATTTTACCAAAAAAAGGTAATATTTTGGCATTTTTGGGGTTGGACCCCCCCCCCCCCCCCCCTCGTCTAAGAGAAAAAAAATACCTTTTTTGGTTGGACCCCCTCTGACAAAAAATTCTGGATCCGCGCATGTATCCTGGTATGAATTAATGTGCACTTTGATCTGAAGTGTGTTCGTTCAAAATATTTTAATTATGTATAATGCTTGGGCTGTTTTCTCTGTAGCGAAAATAAATGTTTTAAAGGTAAAATTGGAGGAAATTAAATTATTGAAATGAAATGGGTACTAGGTGACTACAAATCTTATGAAACAAACTGTACTTTATGATAACGATGTCAAATATGATGATAATAAATATACGAAGATATATTCCGTGTATAAATTTGATGCACCATATGCGCATTTCGACAACTGAGTCGCTTTCTTACTGAGCCAGTATCTATTTTGCACTTACAACAATGTACAGTGAACACTTATGGACTCCTGGAAGATGAGGCCGAGTGTCTTGGGGCACTTAATGTTTCCTGTGTAGCTAATTATACTGAAATAAACACTAGATTGAACTATATCATTTTATCATAGAGGCAACCTTTTTTTGATTTGATTGTTGGAGAAATCGTGGGAACTTACCGTGTTAATCTAATAGTTCAGGCAAAATGCATTCGTCATATTTTACTTTCTGATTAAAGAGTCGAATTTAAATTCTTCAGAGATAAAAGGATAAAATGATTTTTAGTCAACTTATGAGTCCACTTTTTAATAAAACAGTTCAATTCATTTATAAAGGAAGATTTTGATGATGATGATGATGATGATGATGATGATGATGATAACGACGATTGATTAATTATTGTTTTATAACACTCCACTATTATTTCACGTATATGGTGACGGTATCTGCCTGAGTCAGTGTATAGACATTAAGAAATTTATACCTTTGCAACAAATCCACCCGAAGCAGTGAGGGATTTTAACGTGTCACGCCTACCAAGACAAGGGACCCCCAGGGGTTTTTTTTCTGTCTCATCTGAACGACAGGACACCGGTATGATAACGTCGGGAATCGAACCCGGGACCTATAGGTTACGAACAAGCATCTCATTTATTTACAGGACCACACCGGCTTTGATGATGATGATGATGATGATGATGATGATGATGATGATGATGATGATGATGATGATGATAAGAAGAAGAAAAAATTCTGAAATAGATAGATAATTCAATAGTTGGTGTTTTTTTTTTTCTTTTAATGATGTAAAATGTGAACAAACAATCCCCCCCCCCGCCCTTTCCTGTTAAATCATCTTACACCTAGGTATGCAGACGTCCCAATGTTACTAGAGATAGTATGTATATGCAGATAATACTGCATTATGTATTTAACTTTTATGCTTTTGTTTTGACTCGAAATATTAAACTTGAAGTTTATTGTGACAAAAGTTTGTTACTTTTCTCAACCCAAGGAGTTTATTCCTCATGTATTGTTCCTTTGAGGTTTCTAATTTATTAATAAGTTTGCTCTTTGAATATTCATATTTGAAGTTTCACCATTTTTTTTTTTTTTTTTTTTTTGCCTTGATGATCATTGAAGAGACATTAGTTGTCGAAACCTTCATATGTTGCACTAAATTTTAAAATTCATGTACAATATATTTCTTATATTTATGATAGTCATTTCTGAAAAAAAGGGCACACAGATGTAAAATGTGTTCCACGAAACGTCGAGAAATTACAATAATCGCATATGGAGATTTTTAATATTCCGATACACAATATATATGCAGTTGCATTTAAATGTATATGTCAAAATTATGTTATCAACATTTTGTGTGTGGTGAATTGGCATATGGCCAATAAACGATCTAAAACAGAAGTGGAGAGGAATTTGAAAAGAAACATTTTGTGAAGGTAATTTGAAATAAAATTACCAAAATATAATATGATAATTTTATGAATATTTAAGGAAGAATACAGGGTGAAACCAATTCTTTTGATAGTTCCAGCACATTTCTGACTTGCGAAAGGGATAGTCTTTATGTTTTGGTAAAGCCCTTGAACTTATGTACAGACGGTTCGGGTTCGATTACCGGATTGCGCCACTATATTTAAGAGGTTGGTTACCAATGTTTTCATGTCGCGATATGACTTAAATTGTTGAAAGCCACATCAGACTGCAATCACACAACCAACCAACTGACATGGTAAAAGTTTTGAATCAAACTCCAGGAAGACTCATAAAAGATTGGTCCTGATTTTCTCATAGTGCAGTCCAATTGTGAAGTGGTCAAAATGAATATCTGCAGGCATTTCGCATCAGTAACATATAGAGATGCTAGAAGAGAAAACGTGCTTAATGTAAAGCGCAAAAGTGAGTGATGCATTATGTTATGGCACTCAAAACAACTTACAATGAAACACGAATGCCCCAAGCGACAACAAAGTCCAAATAAGGCAAAGTTTGTAATGTCTTGTATCTTGATTACGCTCCCCATGGGAATATGCATGTGAAATATCAAAGCCCTCGCTCTTAGAATTAAATATAACCAATATTAAAGTTTTTGAAATGTAGGTCAAGGTCACAATCAAGGTCAAAACATATTGTACCGACGGAAAGGTCGTGTCACAATACATATGCATGTGAAATATGAAAGCCCTATCTTCTACAATACAAAAGTTATGTGAAATGTTAAAATATTTTGCCACAGACAAATAAACAGACAGACAGACAGGCCAAAACCTAGGTGCCCCAGAATCTTTTATTCCAGGGGCTGGAAAATATACCATGTAGGACATCTATGGACCTAAAAAGTCTGGAGAAGACCATGTATCCGTTACTTACAAAGGGCCGCAATCTGGCACGCCGTAACCATCATGTATCCACAAAATAGTAACAAATTCATAAAATAAAGAATAATTAAGGTAAACAGCCCTGACCTTTATATCAACAAAATGATTCTCTCAAAACAAATCATGCTACCACTAAATACCGGGGAATATTTCATTCACTACATTTCATTTATTAATAAGCTTAATTACAATACAGAATCTCATTTTTCATTTTCTCGTCTAATTATTTAAAATCAAACTTTGAAATTGTTCCAAGAGTGCATCTGTGTATGATTACGAATATAATTTCAGAACATTCCGAGATGGTCGTCACGAAAATCATAAAATACTTCATTAATTTCTCTTTTGAGAAGAGACAAGGAAACATTTTTATACCAATTAACACACGTCAACACAATTAGACTCACTCCTTATTCGAGCATGTTAACATTATAACGAAGTCGTTGAAAAAAAACAAATAAAAAAAAAAAAAAAAAACCAACAACAACAAAAAAGAAAAACTCAAAAACAAAATAAAAAACAACCCCCCCCCCCTTGCCAGAAAAAAACCATCAAAAACCAAAAACAAACAAGCAAATGCGAAACAAACAGTTAGTTATCTATTTCAAATTATAACTCATCACTCAAAAAAAAACTAATTCTTGTTACCAGAAGGCACCGGATTCGAATCTCATGAAAGGGTTGCTAGTATCTTGTCTGACATGAGATATTTAAACCTGATGCTCTATATCACAGTAGTGTATCGTCTTTGTTTTAAGTGGGTTTGTAGGATAAGGTCTGTGAATGGCATCTGCAGGTGTCATCACCATACAAATGAATCAAATTTAAAAGGCAGCGTAAAAAGCATACATAAAAAACAAAAGTCTCCAATTTTACGGTGGAAATTGACACCTTCATTGTCGGTTTGCAATGTTGAAACATACTTGTGTCGCCAATGAATTTTGATCATTCATGTCAGATGCAGCTTGTCAAGCGGTAATCGCTTACTCACATTCATTTCCGATGCACGATTACAAGTCAGTGGCAGATTTAGAGCCCCTTCCCCCTCCCCGCTTTCTTGGCCACAAATTTAAAATGTATATATAGAAAAGGTTGAAAACACTCAAATAATATGAGTAAACCTCCAGACTTGGCACACAAAATGGCTTAACTAATACTTGACTTTCACATGTGGGCTCCCCTTTTCTGAAATCCGCCACTGCAGATCTAGTTTCCAGGGTCCAAAAATGTCCTGTATAATTATTTTACATTAAAAAATGGCATGGTATGTATTATTTCAGGGGCTTTTTAATCATATGTCTAACAGAATCAGATTAAACATTTCCTCAATAATTTTATCTGTAAATATTTATCATTAAGAAAATATTCATTATTATCCTCGAGAATCAGATTTATTTGTCAGCTGTTTATTATTTACATCAGAGATTTACCTGAAGAATGAGATGTAATAATGTGGTATGAGCAGTTGATGTTTGGTGAAAGGTGCAACGTTTGCCGCTGTGAATGTTTGCCTGAACATTGTACATTTCTGAAATGCTTTCGTATGTATAAAATTAACATGTTATGATGTGTAACATATTTATCTAGGCGGCACATTGGACATAAAGACATTTTGGTAAATGGAGAAAGAAAGAGTACTAAAGCATGTAATAAAGTTACTTGTTACCAAGTCATTTATTGGCCCATTGACAAAGAAATTTGATCAAGTACAGGGAGATGAAAGCTTCTCCTGTTTTGGCTAACCGCATCTACAATGAGTGCAAAGGATAAATAAACATTTACACATACACCCAAGCACCTCGTCACAAGCACACACAAACAAGCACACCTACACACACACACACCTACACACAATTGTACACGGGTGATGACCGACTTCATATCACAAAAACACTGCATCAACGATTCACTTCACAATGTTTTCCTGGGAGCAGAGTTACCTTAACCTGAAATGTTTTTGACTCAAGGCTATGAGGACATGGGTTAGAATCCTAGATGCTCAGTTTTCCGAATGAGGTACTAATAACCGAGGCTCCAGGTAGCAGCAGACTTTGGTACAAAAAAAGATCACTCTCTAAGAAAGCACCCTTGCAAAGTTCTACATTTCTGTGCAATTCATTGGGCAGATGTTCGTCACCATATACGTAAATGTAAAATAATTTGGTGTGGCGCATAATGAGAAACAAACAAACAAACTCTTCTCTTTGTTCATTCTTCATAAGTTAACAAGACTGACAAGGAGGTTCTATTCACTGATTTTTGTTTGTTTTACGTCACACTACGAATATTTCACGTATATGGTGACGGCATCTGTCTGATGCGGGGCATACAAATTTTGTCCTTTGCAACGGACCCACCCGAAGCAGTGAGGGATCTTTAACGTGCTATGCATACCAAGACACGGGATCTCGGTTTTTGCTGTTTCATCCGAAAGACAGGACACCGACATGACCAGAGCGGGACTCGAACCGGCGCGATACCTCTAGGCCACGCCGGCTTCGAGTTTCTAGTGCATTTTCGAAAGCGTTCACTACTGATTGCATTAAACAGCTGAAACTTTTTTCATTTCTTTTACCACTTTTATTCGATAGTAAGAAAACATTGAAAAGTTCTGTTATGTATGCACATTTCGCACACAAGTCATATGTTCGTAGTGTCACGGCACATGTCCTCGAGGATGTGAAATGAAAATTTAAGAATCAGTTTTTACAAACAAATTCATAACATATTTACTTCTGATATATGTGTGTTTAATTGACCACAGCGAGATATGTATGGTATTGTATTGTTTATTAATCGTACGCATTTCTGCACATAGATATACATGACGTAATGCATATATAACAACAGCAATATAATATAAATCAGACATAGTCAGAGAGTGAGATAATAATTGATAATGAAGATGAAGCTTATACAATGTGTTTTCTAATAATAAAAGAATGTTTTATATATTTTCCTAAGTTATATAGTTCTTTTACATTTTCTGTACATAAAAGTTGAATTAATTTAAAGACGGAGGGCCTAACATAATAGTATTTTTTTTTCAAAAACTGTTGTCTTAAATGAACATAGTGGGGACATTTCAGAATAAAATGGTACTCATTTTCAATATCTGAAGTACACAAAGGACATAAACGTCCCTCTAAAGGAATTTTCTTCTATCGACCAGTTTCTGTCATCGGACAATGTGATGACACTCTCAATTTACAAATCAGTTTCTTATATAGTGTTGGAATACGTTGCAAAAAATAAGACTGTAAGGTACACTTGTCAGCAATATGTCTATAGTGTCATATGTAATATAGATAATTTGTTTGGTCAATATGATTATAGATAATTTGTTTGGTCAATTATCATATTGACCAAACAAATTATCTATATTACATATGACAATAGATTGAACATTTTGAAGAAGAATTTATGTCAGAAAATAACGATTGCTTATAATTGTCAAATAAACGTTGTTTGACAATTGCAGTAATATATTGTGGGTTTTCTATATTCTGGTTAGTCCATAGCTCCAACAAGCATAAACTAGACAATAGTTGTTTTACATTAGCGACTTAATTCTTGCAATTACTCTTTTGCAAACTTTCATTATACATTGTCTCATAGTGAGCTAAAATACAATTTCTTGTATCTGAAAGTTTGATCCAATATTTTGAAATACGAATTTTACGAATACATTCTATTGGCAATCTACCAAGTTCAAAATATATAACAGCATTTAGCGTTGATTTCTTCACACCCAGCATATTTTTACAGAAATCAAGATGAACCTTTTCGATATCTGGTGCTGAGTGAAATCCCCATACTTTACATCCATAATATGCAACACTACAAACATATGTGTCAAAGAGAGATGATAATGTAAACATATTAAGATTCATAGCATAACATTTTCTTTTAAGGGCAAAATGGTCTTTCTTGCATTGTAGTGATAGTTGTTTTTGAGTAATATGAAATTTTCCATTATAATTCAGTAAAAGTCCAAGGTAACAAAATTTATCAACAGTTTCAATTTTTTCTTTCATATAAAACCATATATCTTGAGAACGTAAAGATCCTCTATTTCTATATACCATTAATTTTGTTTTATCAACATTTACACTTAAAGACCATTTATTTGTAAATTATTCTATTGAGTTCAATAATGACTGTAAACCGGAATGGATACTTAAGTATCAGTCACTTTTATGTCCCTTCTGTACCTTTGTGTCCCTTCTGTACCTTTATGTACCTTTATATACCTTTGTGTCCCTTCTGTACCTTTATGTCCCTTATGCACCTTCCTGTGATATGCAGGCAGTTAAAAACCCTTATCAAAGGAATACAAATCATCTTGTGGGAACTTCCAACAACATTTACAGGCACATATTTTGCTTGATTTCCCATTGTTTGTCGTCTTCCTGGTCATCAGGGTCCGGCGCCATAAACTGAGAATATGCTTAAGTCAAAAATTCATATTCTTCTGTTCATCAATGAATTAATAAGTGGGATTTGGATTTTATTTAGTTTTATTTTACTGATAAATAGAATTAAACCATTCTGCATTAAAATTTATTTGAACGTTTGATAATGGAATAAATTAAAATGAAATACTTGACTCAAGTATATTCTCAGTTTATGGTCATATATGGCTTCGTAATTATAATACCTTTAAGTACATGTAACTATATATATATATATATATATATATATATATATATATATATATATATATATATATATATATATATATATATATATATATATGTCGTTATTTACTCTCTATAGAAAAAGTGTTTGATGTTGACTGACACAAATAGTATACGCATAACGAAACTAATGAAATATACCTTAATCTAATGAATTTCCCAACATAATTTAGTTGAAATCTATACAACTACCCCTCAAAGATGGTGGACATCTTTAACACAAGGGAAGAAACTCAAGTTACATTTTATGCTACTGAATCCTTTCTCAAAGTTGGTTTTTGAATGGGACTTCTGAAATTTTTCCTCCATGCTTGATTTTTCTCTTCATCTTCGTCGTCTTTTTTGCGTGAAAGTGCGGCACAGCAGAATTTTTGACAACAGCACAAAGCAGCACCAATTGTAACGATGGAAATTGCTGTTATCAATCCTATCTCAAAATAGGAAAACCAGCCCGGTAAGTTAAGTTCCGAAACGTTTGCGGATGATCCCGAACTGTTTGTGGCGTTTCCTCCAGTCCCTTTCCGAGCAAAGCCTACATTAAAAAATATATATATTTACATACATATATTTCTTCAGCTATGCAGTTTATACATATACGTTTTTTCTTTCAGATATATTTTACTGTATGTTTGCTACATAGGTTTGCTACATAGGCGGATCTAGAAATTTTTGAAAAGAGGTGGGGTGGTTGCCAATCTCCAAAGCAGAGTTACGGTCCTTGCACTTCCTTTAATCTCTGCCAACTACTGAAAGTAGTTCCTAGTCAGAAAGCAGAAGATGTAGACTGCTTTGCGTGTTTTGGGGGAAAATATCATCGTATTTCAAGTCACTGGCGGATCCAGGATTTCTGAAAAGAGTGGGCCCACACAAGTATTACTCAAACGCCACTGCAAGTTATCTGGGTGAAAATTAGACAATGAGAGATTAATTCAGAAGTTACAAGACGTGTTAGGTGCAAATGATAGTGTTATTGACAAACTGTATTATATAAGTACGCTGATTTTTACGCTGAGAAAATATAGTGCGGTATAAATTCAGGGTTGATTTCAAGTAGATGCCTGATTAAAACTCAATGTAACATGGTAAATGCTTTAGATTTAACTATTAAAGCTACTTAAGACCAAGTCTCGAGGCAAATATCTGATTTTACAAGTATCTTGTAAAACCTGAGACGTTGGCAGAGGTGTGTGTGGATTGTAAAGGAATGACAACTCTGCTTTGAAGATTGGATGGTTGCAGCCTTTCATGACTAATATTTTGCGCTATTTGATCTGGAAAGGGAGAATGCAGCTCTAAAACGGCCAAAAATGACCTTTTTGGTAAAATTTTTCGACCAAAAGGGGGAGGGGATGCAATTTCTGCACCCCATCCCACTTCTAAACCCACCAGTGCATGACGTCATTAAAATCGAATTTTGTGCTAAAGTGCTTTCGATGAAAGTGGATCAGTGGACCCAAGCTCAGTGGATTAGGTGCTTCGCTCGTGATCGAGAGACCCCGGGTTCGAGTCCCGCCGGTAGCTCATCACCAGTGTCCTGTCATTCCGACGAGGATTAAGCCGGCGTGGCCTAGTGGTATCGCGCTCGCCTCCTGATCGAGAGGCCGGGGTTCGAGTCCCGCTCTGGTCATGCCGGTGTCCTTTCATCCGGATGAGACAGTAAAAACCGAGGCGCCGTGTCGTTGTATGCATGGCACGTTAAAGATCCTTCACTGATTCGGGTGTGTCTGTTGCGAAGGTCAAAATTTGTATATGCCCCCGCATCAAGCAGATGCCATCACCATATACGTGAAATATTCGTAGCGTGACGTTAAACAAAAATCAAACAAAACAACCGACGAAGACTCGTGCAACGGTATACACTGCATATAAAAGATACCTAACTGCTTTGGGTGGGACCATTTCACAAGCTTAAATTTCTGAGCAATGTATCAGGCAGACGCCGTCACTATATGATGCTATATAAAATCGATGTGACGCGAAAGAAACAACAATGAATAAGCAATATATCTTGATTGATGGATAATAGGATCGAGACGTTTGAAGTCAAATTTACCGCCGGAAATTGGACAGATTGTATAGATCTCTATAACATTTAATTCATAAAATCAATTAAATATAATATTTAAATTTTCTCAACAATTACAAGTACAGCTTTTAAGAAAATGGCCATCATGTGGAATGACTTTTCCATTGGAAGTTTAGAAATGTGCAAGACTCATGATCGAGAAGTCCCGGGTTCGATTCCCACCGTAGGTGCACCACTGACCTATTTTTAGGAGAAGAGTTTGAATATTGAGTTCCCGTGTCACGATAGATCTAGGCTTGGCAACTAAAATATCCTTTACTTCTATTGGTGGTTCCGTTGCAAAGGTATAAATTTATATACGATGCATCAGGCAGATGCCGTCACCATATAAGTGCAAAATTTGTACGTTACGCAAAACAATAATCGATCGATAAAGCATTAATTGTCAGAGGAATCTACTGACAAACCCCATTTTTTACGCAAAATTATCGACCGACAGATAACGAGATTCTGTCATTTAATTCATTCGATTATGGTTCGTGTTATAAAAGTAAACACCATAATAGATAATTGATTGAGTTTGTGTCTGTATGTATAAATATGTGTATAGTTAAACATTGAATTTTGAATTCATATTTTACTGACCGATGATAAATAGCTATTGTTTTCATTGTTAAATGTATACGGTGTGTAATAACAAAGGCGCCGCCACTACAACCCCCTTTTCTCTTTTTTTTTTTCTTTTTCTCTCCACTCCTTTACAAGTCACATATAGATAATAAAGTCAAAAACATTTAAACAATATGAATAAAACTCCAGACTTGGCACCCAAAAGTTAACTTTCATATATGCACTCTCACTTTCTGAAATCTTGGGTCCGCCTCCTAAGAATTTTTAAGGGAGTTTTACACTACAATCGACAAATATAATTATCATTGTGAAAATTCGTAATTCAATTTTTACATCAATTTCACACTTTTTGGACATAAGATTCTATGATGTGGTCATGCTTTGTGTTATAACTGATAGGGTGGAAGAGATGTATGATTTCCCCCTTCTAATCCTACCTAACATCCAATATATTTCCTAAATTCTTTTTGCACCCCCTATTTCCCCCTTTCTTTCCTTCTCCTCTTTCTCTTTCCGTTCTCTCTATTTCTACCCATTTGTCTTCCTCTCTTTACCATTCTCTCTTTCACCCTCGCCCATCTAAAAGGGTAGATTATTCCTAGGATATTAAAGGCATCCTGTCCTTGATATTTACCCATACAGTATCTGACCTACTTGTTAATATAGCCGGTTTTGTAGATGACGATATCCAACTTTTGGGAGTTGTCTTTTTCGATCTTGCCGATGTATGTTTTTGTACTGATGAGGAAAGTATCTGTTTTGTGTTGGTTGTTTTTCGTTTTGCTGTGGTTGGTTTAGATGTGGTTTTCGTCGGTATTGGTGGTGTCGTTGGTTTTGGTGTTGTGGTCGGTTTTGGTGTGGTCGTGGTAGGTTTTGGTGTGGTCGTGGTCGGCTTTGGTGTGGTCGGTTTTATTGTGGTCGGTTTTGCTGGTTTTGGTGTGGTCGTGGTAGGTTTTGGTGTGGTCGTGGTCGGTTTTGGTGTGGTCGGTTTTGGCGTTGTTGTTGGTTTTGGTGTTGTTGTTGTTGGTGGTTTTGGTGTGGTCGTAGTCGGTTTCGGTGTGGTAGGTTTTGGTGTTGTTGTTGGTTTTGGTGTTGTAGGTTTTGGCGTTGTTGGTTTTGGTGTTGTCGTTGTTTTAGGTGTTGTTGTTGGTTTTGTTGTTGTCGTTGGCCTTGGTGTTGTAGTCGGTTTTGGCGTCGTTGTTGTCGGCCTTGGTGTTGTTGATTGATGTTTTACCACTAAAAGTAAAAAGCTTTAATTATATGAGAATGTAAACATGAGGAAAATTCAGAGCTTTTACACATCGTTGTAAACAATTAGCAGTAGCATTGCTGAAAGAATTTAGTTACCCTCACACGTTCCTCTTTCAACTGCTCCCCGTATCCCATTCAAGGCTTTAAAATCATTGACATGAAATATTTTTCGGGCATCTGAGGCTATTATACTCAGTTCGTGTTGGTCAACTGCGTTACTAATTCCAATGACGTATACGGTACAATTTGTCGCTTTAAGCTTTTTCGCTGAATCGACTGTCATCGATTTTATGGAGGAGTCCCCATCGGTAAGAACGATAAGTACGTTTGATGCATAGGGGCGGTCGCCAAACTGAGGTTGGAACATTTTAGTTCGCACAAAATCTAGACCAAAATTGGTAAAGGTCAATCCAGGATGTTCGTATTTCACTCGAAGTGTTGCACGCTGAAGGGACTGAAGATCCTGGTAGGCAGTCAAATTGTATTCTAGTTTTACATCAGTTGCGAATGTCACCAGTCCGACTTGAGTATGCTGTGGACCTATTTTAAATGCTTTGACAAAATTAGCAATGAATTCCATTTGTAAAACGAAATTTGATTGGTTATTTTCATTGACGCTCCCGCTTTCATCTACTAGGAAAACTACATCAGACGGCAGCAATGTATTGCAGGCTGAAAAAAAGAAAGTAAAATAAAAAAAAAAATAAATTATCAACTGCGATATATTTTTAAAATATTCAACACATTACTATCATATTTATGTACATAAATAATTGTTTATCAAATATTTGGTTTGGTATATCATATCGTTAGGAAATGAAGGTGATCTGGGTTCGATTCCCAAATTGCGCCTTAATGTGTAAGAAGTTGGTTATAGCTCCAGCTTCCATGAATGACTTCGCCACCATTAACTGCAGTCTTAATGTTAAGGGAAGAAATTCCCACAAAAATGACGTAAAGAACAATGAAACGTTCTTATGACGTCAAAAGGTTGATAACGTTCAACGTCGTTTCTAACTCATAGTACACAAGCACCGTCTAACAGATGATAATCGATGGCGAAGCTCATTGTTCAACACGACGTAAAATTATAATCAACCAATCATCCTTTATGTGTCGTATCTTGAGAGTCGGAGTTGGAAACTCAATATTTCTCTTTTAGGAATTTTATTTTGAACAATTCATTGTTATCACATATTATATTGGTTTAATCAACGCAGTCCCTAATGTAAACACAAAGAAGATGAATTATGTCTGTGTGCAAATAACATAAAAATATATTATCATGCAGACATGAACACAAAAATCAAAATTAAATGTTCGATAAAGGTGACAAAATTGATTACTTTAAACAACTCTATCGGCACGTTTCGTAAATATTTTTGGTTTGTTTCTAGTTTAACGTTACACAAAGATAATTTCTCTTATATAGTGACAGCATTTGGTGACGGTATTCGGTGACGGCATTTGGTAACGGTTTTCGGTGACGGCATTTGGTGACGGCATTCGCATGAAGTAGGCGAAAAACCCACCCGAAGCAGTGATGTATATTTTACATGTCACGCGTCCCGTGAAACATCGACCTCGGTTTTCACTGCCTCCTCCGAAATATAGGACACCGTCTAGCCGCTAGTGGAATTCGATCCCGGATCCGTGTGGTGTCGAACCAAGCACCTGACCGACTGGACCACGCCAGCCCCTCTCGTTGATATTACGATTACAAAATGTAATGCGATTTGTAATAACGATTATTGTTTTATTTTCTTTATATAGACCATTAAGATTCAGAGCAAAATAAAATTGAATACTGCAATTAATAAAAGTAGAAATATTTGAGGTTATTCTAGTTATGCTGAGTGATGGGCAGGGGGGGGGTCAGGGATGGGGCTTTGAATGCTGTTTTAGAGGTTTTTAAGGGAATTTGATGGGGCGGAGTTGGGGGTCACTTGTTAGTAGGTTTTGTAGTTTCGTCAGTAAGAAAGGATTCTGTTGTTACCGGTCAGGCTCGTTTCTGGGCCGCCTCGGCTCAGATTCCAACACTGTAATAATAATGATTGTCTTAAGCGACATCCGGCTCTAGCGCCTCCTAACGGTTCAAAAACAATCATGTCTCGCCATTATTCAATATTTGCTTTTGTACTAAGAAAAATGGAATCGCCGACATCATCACTTATATAGTTACACAATCAAACAATCAGTTAATAAATATAAATATCTGGAACGTTTTCGTTTCTTTTTCATGTCTGTTTTTAATCGAAATATGTTTCAGAACGTACAGCCTTCCAGATCGCATTCGATCCGCTACGACATATCTAACTGATTTAATGAAATTACATATATGACAGACTCATTCAACGTAAATTTACCAGATGTATAGGACAAAAGGCGAAAACACTACTTTAAAACAAAAAAGGGGGGCGTTAGGGGCAAAAGACACAGGTGGTATTGACTGCTGATTCATTTGCAAGATATACCCCCTCTATTTTTAGGACTTATCTACTCTACAGTGTACGTACATTTTATTTTCATTTTAATATTGGATATAATGATATTATGTACATATCAAGTTTACTGATGTTACTTTGAAGTACATATGACAAAACTTTTTGACCTTTTCCCTAATATATTATCTATTTCTGTCTCGGTTTAGATGTATGTAATATGTATGTTAACATATTAATTTATAATTGTCTCTTAGACCACACGATCTAAATAGGTTTGTGAGTTTAGATGAATCAATCATGTATTCCAATTAATAAAATTGAACCCTCATGTCTGGAATTTTAAAATGTTTTTTTCAATAATAGCTTTGTTTAATTGGAATATTTTTTTCCACATGACGGTCTTATACTTAGAAGTAAAGGAAACCAAAAAACGCATACAAAAGGAAAACAAATGACCTTCCAGAGACATATTGTCAAGACTGGGAATCGAACATTGTCTGTTGAGAGACCGAGTTCATAGCAAGACCTGGCACTGCGTCTTGCCTTGTGTCTTGTTCTAATTTTGGAATTTACTTGGGGTGGTAAATACAAAAATTAAAACATGGCATCTCTCTCTAGACCAATCGATTTGATAGAGGGGGAGGGTAGTAAAGCACAATTGGATAGGTGCTTGGCTCATGACCGAAAGGTCCCGAATTCGAGATCCGCCGAAGGCTCGTCTATGTCTTTTCTTTTAGATGAGACAATACATACATATATATATATATATATATATATATATATATATATATATATATATATATATATATATATATATATATATATATATATATATATATATATATATATATTATGTCTTATTATTAAATTGATTTTACTGAAATATGTTTATAAAAGAGAACGTAGAAGTATATACCTTTCGATTCCGTTATTGTCGGTAATGCAGCAACCCAAAGTATAAATACAACCGTCAACATCTAAAAATAATAACAATACAGGGACATTTGAATTGTTCACCTTATAAAATTGATAGAGAAAATCAAAGATTAAATGTAACACTTTGAAATACATTTCGTTCTTTCTTTCTTTCTTTTTTGTAAATCTTTCTTGAGTGCATATGAAAATCAAACTACTATACATGTTACGTAAATATTTTCAATGAAGTGGGAGAAAACGTTTGTAAAAATAGTAAATTAAATTCTATGTTTATTTATTTATTTATTTATTTATCTATTCATGTTTGTTTTAAATAAGAAAAATACTAAATCATTCTTTAGACATCCTTCATAAATTGAACGAGCGACGGGGCCTTCATTGCAAATCTTTACCTACTGTACAAAAATAAAATTTCATAGCGTATTGTTTATTTGATCGTCATCTTAAATCTTCATTAAGAGAAATGTAGTACCTACAATTTATTAAGAAATGCAGATATAAAATCGACTAAATAAAAACCTGGTAAAATTACCATAACATGTAATGTTTTATTTTACTTCCTGAGAGCAATGATTGAGTCTAAAAGGTAAAATAACTTTATCGATTAAAATCAATATCAACAATACAAATTAATACATAAATATATGGGTTTTTTATCATTTGAAAAAAAAAAATACTTTTTTAAACTGAATTTAAATAAAACAACAATTAATATTATAATTTTGCATATAAATACTGTACCTTGTTCGAGTAATATACGGAATTCGACAATTCAAAATTGATTTACACAGATAACTTCATCACAACACATTTATGACTTTATTGTCAACTTTTTCAAAAGACTCTCGAGAACAATGTGATTGACGTATTTATTGATAACCACTTCAGGTCAGCTATCCAAGTGTCCCTACGCGTGAGGGGTTCTGGAATTCCCGAGCTGCCAATACTTCAACTTAAACATATCCAGAAGACATGTCGTATCCATTCATATAATTGTGAGTCTATTGTCAGGCCGATGTTGACATAATTCTGACCCACCTACCCCCCTTTTTATTATTTTTATTATTAAGGTTAAATGTAAATATAACATAAATTCTGATGTCGATACAAATATATGAAGGAAATGAAATATTAAAATATTCACAACTATATATATATATATATATATATATATAGAGAGAGAGAGAGAGAGAGAGAGAGAGAGAGAGAGAGAGAGATTACATATGGTTTATAGAACTGTTTATATATATGAAAGAAGTCTGTTACGGAGTTCAATAATCAAGAGTGAAATTACGCAATTTTCCTTTTCCTTCTATTGAAATGAAAATCTCCGACAGAACGAATGTTCGACTCTTTTCTGTCATTGCTAATCTATGAAATCCCAATTTTTAATCTGTACATATAGATCAGTCAATGACGGTAATATAAAAAATGTGACACTCTACGTGCTAATGGGATGAATATTATCTTAGACATGCACATTTCCTTTGAAAAATGTCACGTCGCGCATGTACGATGGATTAGCGTACATGGACCATGCTTCATACGAATGTTGATTTACGTGCCACAACTGAACATGAAATTAGTAACAAAGGTTACATCTTACTTTGCTATTTTCTTTAAATGCTCCTGTGAGTTTGCATTTTTCGTCTGACGCGAAACCAGCCCTCGTCGCCTTATTCTGCCATTCGATTAAAGTCTTGCCTCACTTTGACATTAAATTCCAAAGTCCCACCTGACTTCGACTTTCATTCAGCGAGTCACGCCTGCCTTTGACATTTGAATAGCTAGAGGTGCCTGTATAAGAATAAGATCACTGAGTCACGCCTGCTTTTGACATCTGAATGATGAGAGGCGCCTGTATTAGAATAAGATCACTGTGTCACGCCTGCCTTCGACATCTGAATAGCGAGAGATGCCTGTATTAGGATAAGATCACTGAGTCACGCCTGTCTTTAACATCTGTATAGCGAGAGGCGCCTGTATTAGAATAAGATCACTGAGTCACGTCTGCCTTTGACATCTGAATAGCGAGAGGCGCCTGTATTAGAATAAGATCACTGAGTCACGCCTGCCTTTGACATCTGAATGGCGAGAGGTGCCTGTATTAGGATAAGATCACTGAGTCACGCCTGCCTTTGACATCTGAATGGCGAGAGGTGCCTGTATTAGGATAAGATCACTGAGTCACGCCTGCCTTTGACATCTGAATGGCGAGAGGCGCCTGTATTAGGATAAGATCACTGAGTCACGCCTGCCGTTGACATCTGAATAGCGAGAGGCGCCTGTATTAGGATAAGATCACTGAGTCACGCCTGCCTTCGACATCTGAATAGCGAGAGATGCCTGTATTAGGATAAGATCACTGAGACACGCCTGTCTTTAACATCTGTATAGCGAGAGGCGCCTGTATTAGAATAAGATCACTGAGTCACGCCTGCCTTTGACATCTGAATAGCGAGAGGTGCCTGTATTAGTATAAGATCACTGAGTCACGCCTGCCTTTGACATCTGAATAGCGAGAGGTGCCTGTATTAGTATAAGATCACTGAGTCACGCCTGCCTTTGACATCTGAATAGCGAGAGGTGCCTGTATTAGTATAAGATCACTGACTCACGCCTGCCTTTGACATCTGAATAGCGAGAGGTGCCTGTATTAGTATAAGATCACTGAGTCACGCCTGCCTTTGACATCTGAATGGCGAGAGGTGCCTGTATTAGGATAAGATCACTGTGTCACGCCTGCCTTTGACATCTGAATGGCGAGAGGTGCCTGTATTAGGATAAGATCACTGAGTCACGCCTGCCGTTGACATCTGAATGGCGAGAGGTGCCTGTATTAGGATAAGATCACTGAGTCACGCCTGCCTTTGACATCTGAATGGCGAGAGGCGCCTGTATTAGGATAAGATCACTGAGTCACGCCTGCCGTTGACATCTGAATAGCGAGAGGCGCCTGTATTAGGATAAGATCACTGAGTCACGCCTGCCTTCGACATCTGAATAGCGAGAGATGCCTGTATTAGGATAAGATCACTGACTCACGCCTGTCTTTAACATCTGTATAGCGAGAGACGCCTGTATTACAATAAGATCACTGAGTCACGTCTGCCTTGGACATCTGAATAGCAAGAGGCGCCTGTATTAGTGTAAGATCACTGAGTCACGTCTGCCTTTGACATCTGAATAGCGAGAGGTGCCTGTATTAGTATAAGATCACTGAGTCACGCCTGCCTTTGACATCTGAATAGCGAGAGGCGCCTGTATTAGAATAAGATCACTGACTCACGCCTGCTTTTGACATCTGAATATCGAGAGGTGCCTGTATTAGTATAAGATCACTGACTCACGTCTGCCTTTGACATCTGAATAGCGAGAGGTGCCTGTATTAGTATAAGATCACTGAGTCACGCCTGCCTTTGACATCTGAATAGCGAGAGGTGCCTGTATTAGGATAAGATCACTGAGTCACGCCTGCCTTTGACATCTGAATAGCGAGAATCGCCTGTATTAGGATAAGATCACTGAGTCACGCCTGCCTTTGACATCTGAATGGCGAGAGGTGCCTGTATTAGGATAAGATCACTGAGTCACGCCTGCCTTTGACATCTGAATAGCGAGAATCGCCTGTATTAGGATAAGATCACTGAGTCACGCCTGCCTTTGACATCTGAATGGCGAGAGGTGCCTGTATTAGGATAAGATCACTGAGTCACGCCTGCCTTGGACATCTGAATAGCGAGAGGTGCCGGTATTAGGATAAGATCTCTGAGTCACGCCTGTCTTTGACATCTGAATAGCTAGAGGCGCCTGTATTAGTATAAGATCACTGAGTCACGTCTGCCTTGGACATTTGAATAGCGAGAGGTGCCTGTATTAGGACAGATCACTGAGTCACGCCTGCCTTGGACATCTGAATAGCGAGAGGTGCCTGTATTAGGATAAGATCACTGAGTCACGTCTGCCTTGGACATCTGAATAGCAAGAGGCGCCTGTATTCGGACAAGATCATCGAGTCAAGCCTGCTTTTCTCATAGTATGGGTCAGTAACATCTGAGTTTGGCATTTGAATAGGGAGTTTCATTGTATTTGTTAGTCACGCTTAATACTGACCTTTGATCGGCGAGTTTCATCTGGTTTTGGTATGCAATTAGTGAGTCACGCATGAATTTTCCAATTATTTTATTGAGTCACGCTTGACTTTGGCATATGATCATCAGGTTTCATTTGACCTTGGCATAAGATCAGTGAGTTACGCCCGACTTTGGTAAAAGATCAGTGAATTACGCCCGACTTTGGAATAAGATCAGTGAGTTACGCCCGACTTTGGCATAAGATCAGTGAATTACGCCCGACTTTGGAATAAGATCAGTGAGTTACGCCCGACTTTGGCATAAGATCAGTGAGTTACGCCCGACTTTTTCATCGTATAAGCCAGTCACGCTTAACTTAAGATAAGTAAACCACGCTGGAGTTTTTCATGATATAAGAGTCAAAGTCTGACTTCGCAGGTGATATGGCGAGTTTCTACGTAGATGCCTGATAATAATGAGTAATGAATAATGCCACAGGCCTGACTGTTATATTATCTAAGCAAATCACCTTATCATCTGCTTATGGCATAAAATAAGTTAATCACCCATAACTTCTCCATTGTTTTAGTGAGTCACGCCTGACCTTGACATTTAGTCAGTGAGTTTCGCGTCTGCCTTTGGTATAAGATATGTAAATCACGCATGATTTTCCATTATATAAGCGAGTCATGCCTGACTGAAATTGATCAGTGAGTTTTATCTGAGTTTAGGTCAAGACAGGTGAGACACGCCTGATATTTACATCATAAATGCGACACACGCATGTTTTTGCATACAGTGAGTCACACCTGCCTTTCTCATTTGATAAGCGTGACAAATTACGCCTGAATACGAAATTTAAATAGCAGGACACGCCTGAGTTTCACATTTGATTGGGAAGTTACGTCTGATATTTGCATTAATAAATTAAGTCACGTCTTACGGTAATAGTAGAAAAGAAGTCACAAAGGACTCTAAAAGTACAATATGTAGTTCAGTTAATTGCGACTGACTTTGACATCCGATTTATACTTGACTTTGAAAGTAGATCAGCGAATCACAGCGGATTTAGACATTAGATCAGCAAGTCAACGTTTATCTTAAAACAAATGCAAAACCACTGTAATTGCCGGAGATAAAGCATTCAAAACGTTTGTTGTTTATTTTCGTATAAATAACAAATGGTCGGTGACGTCATAACGCTCCACATTTGAGGTCGCAGATGAATATATATGTCAACAATCAGCAAAGTATTTCTACCTATAATTCAGGCTTCTTGTCATATTCATTGTTCAAAGTTGGCTTTTTCATTTTGGTAATTCCAAATACACTCATGTATGTTCTAATTTCATTATCCAAACACTTTAATGTTTTGAATGACCGGATAATAGCAGATAAACAGATACACCGCCAAAAAAGTAGTTCTAATCTTCATTGTTGACTACTGAGATTTGAATTTCTTAATTTACCAAAATTGGTTGGTTGGTTGGTTGACTGATATTTTACATCGCTTTCAACAATTTTTCAGTTATATCCCAGCATGGAGGCAGGAGGTTAGCACCATAGTGGTTCAATCCGGGAATCGATCCCGGATCGTGGCAAGCCAAGTGCTTAACCACTACACCAAGCCTGCCCCTTACTGAAATAAATGATTGCTTTTTAAATTTGTTATAATCTTTATGACATACTGCATTAAATTATGCATTTTTTTCTCTTCTGGTAAACGTTAAGTTGTCATGGGACAAAAGCTGTTTTCTTTCCATTTTAACTTCCATCCAAAATGGTTTACCGATGCTCTTTATAAATAAAAAAATAAAATAAAACAACCCCCCCTTCCGAAACAAATAATTGATAAAATAATTTTTTAAAAACACAAAGAAACAACACCCCCCCCCCCCAAAAAAAAAAGAAAAAAAAAACAAAACAAAAAAAAAAAACAAAAAAAAAAAAAAAAAAACAACAACAACAACCTACCCCCCCCCCCCCGCAAACAAACAAAATTAAAAACAAACTAACCAAACTATATCACTATAATAAAACTGATTCCACTTATCAAGTCGTAAAAGATAGCACTTACAAGTAAACTGGGATTTAAGTGAATGCTTCTGTACGAAATGACCGATTTTATTTTAGAGATTTTAAAAAGTAATAACATACGTTATCCAGATCTTTTGTGCAATATATCCCTTAGATGCCCATCCCTAGTTCAAAAAGGTGAAACAAATCGTCCTTACTTTGTCTAAAGAGATTTACGTACAAGATTGAATCTTAAAAATATTAAAGATATTTATCAACATGTTGATATATCAAATATCGTTTCTTTTCTAAAGGTTAACATAGGTCGTTTATACCGTAGAATAAATTCTTTCGCATAGAATATTTTCAATTTCGATAATATTAATTTAGTAAAGAAAGAAAATTCTAAATACACCAGTTTACAAAGTAATAATAATTTCAAAATATTTATTTATTCCTTTCCTATCAGAATTAAATGTGAGTGAATGTCCAATAGTCAGTAACTCAGTGAAGGCACAGCTATAGCTTTTGCTGTGATAAAATAGTCCTATAAAATAAAGAGCATTTCTCTGTTTCAGACTAAAACTGGAGGTTTACAAGTTGTTTTGGTATCACTGCAAGATATAAATTTTCGAAATGTCAATTATTTGGTGTTTTGTATAAATAACGTATATTACAGGTAATGTCATACCATAAACTCTACATAATCTATATTGTTTGATTATAGTTTTGGCTGATCAGACAATAACCAATCATATGCCGCTAGCATTTGATAAAATGCATTGGTCGATACGAATTCGGCCATATTGATGTTTACGCGATAATAACAATGGCTGGAAGTGATCACCCTGCTCAACCATCTTTCATGCACTATATCCATTTTTATACCACTAGATCCCTTGGTATGAAAGCAAACAATTAAACACAGCTATATAATAAAATAGAGCAGTGATTCAAAACCTTATCCATGAATCAATGACGACGCAACTGATCAATTCAGAAATATTTTATCTTAAAAACAGCGCTTTTATTAACTTGGTTACGTAATTTTATTCCAATATATCATAAATAAATTGGGGAAATATGTGGCAGAATAAGATTACAGCCTGTCATTTCAGAATCCCTTCTAGTCATCTAGAGCTGAACAAGTGAAGATATATCCGTGTATTTCTCGAAAATAACAAGATTTTCCCGCATTCTCTGGTTTCGTCTATAATAATAGTAACCTATCAAATGGGATACAGTGACCCGGCGATTGTTTTGGGATGTTCGATTTCCGGAAAATGGTACTACATGGCATATTCAGAAAGCTGCTTACCAACTGATTAGAAAATTGATAAAATGGAAAAAAAAGAAAAAGAAATAAAAAATGAAAGAGAAATTGATTAATCAAACCCACAAAAAAAGTAATTAAGTAAAAAAGGATAAATAAATAAATAAATAAATAAATAAATAAATAAATAATCGTGATGTGGTGTTAAAAAGTATACAATTCATGAACACCGGATTTGTTTAATATCTGCTAGCTACATGTATTTTACTTAAGTCTACGATAGCTAGTAGATGACGCAGATCACTTGACTGTATTGCAAAGAACTGGTAGAGCCAGCATGACTGAGAGGTTTTGGGTTCGAGTCCCCATTGAAGGCTCGTCGGTTTCCTTTAAGATAAGAAAAGATTTATTTAGTGTTAACATAGTAAACAATATAAAACCATAAGCTACGCAAAGCTTTTGACCTGTCTGCCCGATAAGACATTGAAAACTAAGGTCCCGTGTCACGGTAGACATGGCACATGACATGTCTCACGGTAGACATGGCACATGACATCTCACGGTGGACATGGCACATGACATATCTCATGGTAGACATGGCACATGACATATCTCACGGTAGACATGGCACATGACATATCTCATATCTCACGGTAGACATGGCACATGACATATCTCACGGTATACATGGCACTTGATATATCACTCACTGCTACGGGCAGGTCTGTTGCAAAGATCTTAATTATAAGACAGGTACCGCCACTATATACGTACAAAAGGAACGTGTGTCCGGCATTGAAATTTGATTACTTCAAACCCTTAACACAAAATCCTTGCCATGTAAAAATCATTTTTAAAATAATGTTTAATTTACTTCCGGGGGGGGGGGTTATGAAGACAGAGTAAAAAATGAGTAGGTAGAGAAATAATCTGCCATTAAGATTTTATAACAAATAAAAAAAAAAGAAAGAAAGAAAAAAAAAACCCAACTACACGCGAATTTCATAAGACTCCTTTGTTTTGAATTGTTTGTATAAGATTTCAATGCAGACTAACTGGATTGCCATGATAGTCACATGTTTACTTCGGGGAATTTACTAGGCAGTCCTTCTCTTTAATGGCGTTGTAAATATTTTGGAATAAGACTATACAT
Organism: Pteria penguin; assembly: GCA_035048485.1. NCBI lineage: Eukaryota > Metazoa > Mollusca > Bivalvia > Pterioida > Pteriidae > Pteria > Pteria penguin. The sequence continues at coordinate 14,854,137 of CM068582.1, forward strand.
GGGGATATGAAGCAGGTCTTTAGATTACTTTTGGCATGATAGCTAAATTCCGTTATGTATGGTATTACAATAACAAACTACTCAAGTTATTAGAATGCCTGGGTATTGATACCGAACAGAAACGACATCGATACGAATGGTGGCTGCTTTTTGTTTACAGTCGTCAAAGGGCATAAACGGATCCAGTGGTAAGAAGTACGCGTGGGTCTGTACAATCCTCCTCTCTGAAATTTTCAAAGTATATACCATAAAACCATAAGTTTCAATAATTTTCAAGAGTTTTTAAATACATTCCATTGTTTTCTATTCAGATGTATTATATGCAGCATTAGTTTTAAAGATATTTTCAGTCGAAATTCAACAAGGCAACACGTCTGACAAGGTCAGTTTACATTTGTGTTAACCAAAAAGACAAAATAACGCTGTTTAAGAGGGCTGACCAGTCGGACTATAATTTATTATATGTAATTAGTACTCATCACCCACCCCCTCAACAATAAATAAATAAATAAATAAATAAATAAATAAATAAATAGATAAATAAAAATAAAAAAATAAATGAATGAATGAATGAATCAATAAATAAATAAATAAATAAAAATAACGCTTTAAACATATGCGTTTGATACATGTAGTCTGTAAACCGGAGGGGAGAGTATACTATTTTATATATGTAGAGGTAAACTAACGTATGAAGTTTTCAAAATGTGATAACATAGAACATCCCCCTTTCCTAGAAAAACTGTCGTGAGAGAATCAAGAACTTTCACGTCCGGAAAAGCGTTAAAAAGAATCGATTTCAGGATGGATCCATATAAACCCTTCAATATTACTCTGATACATTTGTTTGTCGAAAATAAATTTTCCACACATTGACACATATGCCGAAATATATATATATATATATATATATATATATATATATATATATATATATAATATATATATATATTATATATATATATATATATATATATATATATATATATATATATTTATATATATATTTTTTAAGGGGGAGGGGCTCAGTCTCCAAAATGATAAAATATATTCATGACAAATTTTAATTATGATGATGAAGTTTGAGTAAAAGAGGAACGGCCCCTTTGTTTCTCTTAATCCGCTGTCGTTTATGGTAAAAAATTAAGAAGAAAAGAGAGCTTGTCGCATGCGTTATAATAGAATGAAAGAATAAGATTGAAAAGTCAAAACTTTCAGCTTGAAGGTCAGAATCACAAAACAAAACAATAGATTTGAGTGAAATGCTCTACTTGAATATGAATGCTAAATATCAATGTCATATCCCTCATAATTCAGAAGACGGTTGCCGTCATTTTAAAACTTGGTCAAAGAATAGGGTCAAGGTCACAATATATAGCACCATTAAAATGTAAACTTAGTTTCGACAAATAATTATTTTTAGCATTTACATAGACTTGCTCAAGTCTCTATGTTATGTTTTTATTAATAACTATTCTCCATTCTGTGCTCCCTATAATACGTTAATGTGAAACATAATGCAGTATGACAACGAGTAGAATTTAATATGAGGGACATTATGAATAAATACACTCTTTACCTCGAGACTTGAGCGAGTCTAGCATTTACACTGATCGGTCGAGAGGGAAATTCAAAGAACGATAACTTGCAGATAATGACAATTGTGATATTTTTTTATTATTATTATTTTTTTTTTTTGTACAAAGTATTGCAAATATTTGTTTTGTCAATTTAGAATTTTTTATGAAATTTTGAAATTGTGTTGTAAAATATAAGGTAGAATAAGTGTACTTTTTGTTTGCATATTACCATATAAATAAAGTATTGTATAAATTCGTCATTTTGATATATTTTCTAGTCACCATTAGATTCCTGTTTAAAGTCATTGTGCAAATTTGTCGCAAAAATGACTCAGAGCTAATAAAAAATTCCAACAGATTTTTCAATAAAAATTTCATATTAATTTATTATTTATTTTTCTATTTATTATTATTACGTGTATAGTTTATTAAAAATCCTAATGTAACATTGACCAATCGAATTTTCACTACACCATGTTATGCACAATATTCTTTTGTTTTATTCTTTCATGAAAAAAAAAATTCTAAATTTCCTGTGTTATTTTCAAATTACCTTATCAATGAATTGAAGAGCTCACTTAGTTATAATCCCAAAATTATTTTACCCACTGTAATTATGTACACAAAAATTGTAAATCTATTTAGATAATCCTTATATATTGCAAATTATTATATAACTCTACGACTTTATTAAATTTTCTCAGAATAATGTAAATTTACGCTCTCTGAGCATATTGTCACAGGAGAACCAGTGATATTTATAAATTCAAATAAGCTCATGCTCAAATACTTTCATCGAAAGCGAAATTGTTGTACATGTATATGTATAAAATATATGACTATTTTCCTAACAAGCATTGATATTTTATTGAGGTTTTATTTATTATTATTCATTTATTTATCAAATTATCATTACTATAATTTATTTGTTCAAATTGTTAATTATTGATTTTATTATTTATTTTCATAGCTTGTTTTAGTTTTATTTATGCATTCATTTTCAATCTATTTACATATTTATTACTATTATTATTTTTAATTTCTCGTTTTGTTGTCTTTTTAAAGGGGTGGTTTTGTTTTGTTTTGTTTTATTATTATTATTTATTTATTTATTTATTCATTTTATTTTCTTTTGCCTTTTGGCCTTGTTTTGAATGTTCCCCGTTAATCCAAGAGCATTGACTTGTATGGTGAAGACATTTGTCTGATCCATTGCATTGAAATATCGACTTGTGCAATAGAACTACCCGAAGCTGACATTTACCGTGCTACGGGACCTCAGCTTTTACTGTCATATCCGAAAAACAGGTCACCAACGAACCACCACTGGGACTCGAACTACGGACCCTTCTGGCATGAGCCTAACACGCTATCCACTGACCTCAACCGGCTCCAAATGTTAATATTGATATAAGCGTTCAGGGGCCATTTGCTCGAAACCTTAACCAGTGTTTAACCACTGGTTAAAATTTGAGAGACAGTTACTTTAATTCATAAAATTTCTCTATTTCTCTCTTCTCATTTCAAAGATATGGTTAGATGAAATTTAACCATTGGTTAGCCTAACCAGTAGTTACAGTTTCGAACAACTGGCCCAAGAATGATAATGTATTTTAGATTTTTACGATTATAATGATTAAAATCATCTGCATGAACAGTGGCAGATTTAGAAGAAAGGGGGGGGGCGTCCTTTTTTATCGCCAAAAGTATTTGTAAAACTTCAGATTTGGAAGCCATAATGGCTGAGTATTTTGGTTAATACTTGACTTTCACATGTGCCTCCCCCCCCCTTTTTTTAAATCCTGGATCAGCCACTGATGAATTGACAATTTAGCTTTAAAATGTTCAATAGAGCTACTTTATGACGTCAAGGATACCAAATTAAAGTTGTACTAGCTGTCGTTTTCCGTATTAAAAACAAAGGCTGTAATTTTTAACCCTGGACTCTCTCCTGAAGTTAGCCCTTTATACGAAATTACATTGTTATATTCGTTCGATAAGAATTGGAAAAAATAATTAAAATGCAATTAAATACTTACGACCTACCCGCACAAAGTCGGTAATTTTTTCTTCACTTGGCATGCCCAGTGTATCAATGACCTAGCCAACTAACGCGAGATCAGGATACTTTCAATAATAACAACAACAATGGTGACGTACATAGAGCTATCGAAGATGAGACGTCCCCCATTAAAGACAGAATTCGAGGGCATCTGGGGTGAAAAAGACTGGGACGAAACATTGTTTAGAACAAGGATAACATAAGAGTTGCAATGGAGCGATGGGAAGCTGTGAGAGTTGTCAAATTGCAGAAAATACTTGGTGAGTGTTTACATTTTTCTACACCACGTGGAAATGTCTTTACATTGATTACTTACGTCTTTGCATTATGAAAACTGTTCAATAATTACTGTCATTATATAAGGTAGTCTCTGACAGTGGCGTATATTACATATAGGCTAAAAGGCTCGAGCCTACACAAAATTTTGGAATTTTTTTTTTTCATTTTTGCATTTATGTTCATTTGTTTGTTCTTATAATACTAACGTTACGAGGAATTGAGAGGTGGAATAGTAAATGAATAGAGATTCAGAAAGAGAGAGAGAGAGAGAGAGAGAGAGAGAGAGAGAGAGAGAGATTACGGATCGTATAATACGCGATCGGTTTTCTTTTATACGGGTTATTTCATTTCCGATTCGATAAGATTTTGTATTGATTGATTGATTGATTTTTGTTTAACGTCACACCACGAATATTTCACGTATATGGTGACGGCATCTGCTTGATGCGGGGCATACAAATTTTGACCTTTGCAATGGACCCACCCTAAGCAGTGAGGGATCTTTAACGTGCCATGCATACTACGACACCGGGCCTCGGTTTTTACTGTCTCATCCGAAAGACAGGACACCGGCATGACCAGAGCGGGAATCGAATCCCGGCCTACGGATCAGGAGTCCAGCGCAATACCACTAGGCCACGCCGGCTTCAAGATTTTTTTTTTTTTTGTACAAAGTCAAATTGAAAAAAGAAGTCGATATCAGACTTCTTCAAGCACAAAGAGAAAAATGGCAAATTAATGTATTTATCACATGATAAAAGCTCTATTATCCTTTACCAATATTCTTCCTTACAACGTCTGGTCTTATTACATGCTGGATATCTTTTAACATTTGTTAATGAGGTAGATATGTTGACGCAATACGGCTGCCTGCCGGAGGCGGATGTCAAAGGATACTAGGTCCAAAAATAACCAACCCCCATATTTGAACTTAACTTGAATCCTACCATAATACCTACCAGCCTCAACTGACTGAATGGGCGGAAACCAACAAAAAGGCCCGACATTCTGCAATAAAATTTTGTTCGTTTGTTTTATTGCTTTCAGGCGCGTAGCCAGGAACATATTATTGTGTAATCATCAGATGGGCAGGTGGTTTGGGGTCAAGGACGAAGCCCTGGTTGGGACACAGGGTGCGAAACCCCGGAAGCAAGCGGAATTTGGATTTTAAAGATTGATTATTGTTTTACGTCAGTCCACGATTATTTCATGTAGATGGTGACGGCAACTGCCTGATACATCGCATAGAAATTTTACCTTTACAACGGACCCACTCGAAGCAGTGAGGGATCTTTTACGTGCCACGCCTACCGTGACACGGAACCTCGGGTTTTACTGTCTCACCCAAAAGACAGACTACTTGTGTACCCAAAGCGGGAGTCGAATCCGGGACCTCCCGGTTAAAGCCGACCACCATAACCACAGTGCTACACCGGCTTGAGTTTTAGGCTTAACACATTATTCTGACCCTTTGTATTCAAGAGTCAAAGAAATATTAATTTTGAAATGCAACATGTACATTAATGTCAATTATTACAAGTGAGCTCGTGACCGAAACCAAAAAAGTCATCGACTTTTGCTCTCTGTAAAGTTTCGGAGAAGGACATCTCTCTCTCTCTCTCTCTCTCTCTCTCTCTCTCTCTCTCTCTGCGTGTGTTTTTTTTTTTTTTATTTGGGGGGGGGGGGTGTTTTGGTTTTTTTTTAAACAAAATGATGTGAACGCCTGTGCGTATTTAGCATAATGGCAGCTACGCACCTGGCTGTGCGTCACAACACGAATATTGCACGTTTATGGTGACGGCATCTGACTGATGCAGGTTACACAAATTTTGACCTTTGCAACGCGACGGACCCATCCGAAGTAGTGAGAGATCTTTACGTGCCACGCCTATCGCGATACGGGGTATCGGTTTTTACCGACTCATCCAAAGGACAGACACCGGTATGACTACTGCGAGGCTCGAACCCGCAACCTCTCGGTCAGTGGAAAAGCGCTCAAACCACTGAGCCATGTCGACTTCGGCCGGGCAATAAAATAAATTTCCATATGATCACACTCATTGATTCCCTATACGATGCATTAACTTTAACCTTCTCCTGCATTTAGATCATGTGTATTACATACCACGTGACGGCATCATGATTTCCGCACCGAAGACGACGACGTCTCAATAAAACGTCAAATAAAAACTCCTTTTTCTACATTGCTTTACTTTTTAAGGCAAAGAGAATAAAGATCACGGGTTATTCATGCAGAATAAACCATTTTCGAGGACGCTGAACACGAATATGACAAAATTTTCCTGATTCGATAAAGTTAAATATTTTCCGATTTTTTTGGAAATTCAATATTGGGCCAAAAATATCAGAGAAAAATACTCTTTTATAGACTGCTGTGACAGATGCATCAGTTACACCCTCGGGGTCTCAAAATCATGCAAAACCTTCGGCAAGCCTCGGGTTTTACTTGATTTTGAGACCCCTCCGGTGTAACTTATCTTTGCTCACATGTATATATTATATATATGTACTCTTAGCCAGGACACTTCAAGTTCAGCAGTTGAGCATGCTTAAAACATTAATCTTGTAGCCATTTTTATTCCATTATCTTTAAAATAAATTTTTGCACACCTAACAGCTATAGGGCCTGTTGGGTTTGTACATGAATAATGTAGATCTATATATTTATAGATGCATAATGTATCATTGTATGTACACGGTTGCATGCATGTTTCTGTCATCATATCCTTCAAATTTGATAATGATTTATGGTGAACATTTATGACTGTGTGGGAATTTGAACTGCAACAATGAACATTTATCTTGGATAGATATAGCTGTATCGACATGTATTTTTCCCAAGCCAACAATTAATTGAAAAACTCACATACTGGGGCAGACTTGGTGTAGTGGTTAAGCGCTTGGCTTGGGGCACCGATGATCCGGGTTCGATTCCCGGGTTGTGCCACTATGTTTAAGAGGTTGGTAACCTCCTGCTTCTATGTCGTGATATAACTGAAATATTGTTGAAAGCGACATATAAAATCAATCAACCTCACATACTCAAATCCACCTCAAAACAAAGATATATTGTTTACTTATGAGAGATGGCTGAACTTCAGTTAATAGGCAAGGTCAAATGTAATAGATATTCTTGGATTCAAACTTAGGTCCCATGGCTACAATGTACCTGGGATTGACTCTATCAGTTGTATACAGTTTAATATTTATAATGTAAAACATTCAATCTGTTAGGTAAATGAAACTTATTTGATGGTGAACTGTATAAAGGGTGTATACTACATAAAAAATTAAAATAATATCTTGTAGAATTGTAGTATGATTGAGTCAAGGAGGATGCTTGGGGTTTTCTTGTCACATATACACATGTATTTCTTATTTTAGGGCACCATGAATAACATCATCAATGTTGATTAATCCAAAAGAACTTAAAGAAGATGAGCTATTTAGGCGGCCATCTCTATGATTCATTGTTTGTTAAAAGGAATCAAAAGCATCATGCATCTTTCAGGTAATTTAAACAATTTGCTTTCAAAAAAATTAGTATGTATTTTATTACATTTTATATTATAAAGATGCCTTTTTGAAATACATGTCTTAGTTATAAATTATATGATATGGAAAAAACTAATCAGGGTAACATACATGTATATATATAATGTAACGTTTTTATTGAGTCCAAAATGTTGAAATTTGAGTCATATTATGGATTGACTACTGAAAATATCACTTTACTGTCCTTAAGATATATCAAATGAAACAGTTAAATTTATTAGAGATAATACAAATGGTAGCAACATACACACATGTATGGGAAGTCCTTCCATGCAAATAGGTAAGATATCTAGTGGTGTTTATTATTATACCCCCCCAAACAAACAAAGTTTGGGGGGGTATGTAGTACTCACCTTGTCTGTCTGTCCATCTGTCCAGAAAACTTTAACCTTGACCATAACTTTTGAACCAAATTAGAGACTGCATAGGTATTCATACTACACATGTATATTCCTTGTGGCAAGACCTTTCTTTTGGTGCCAAAATTTTTGACCTTGTGAACTTGGCCTTGACATTTGACTTACTTTTTAAAAACTTTAACCTTAGCCATAACTTTTGAAAGAAAAGAGATGGGAATTTCGTACTACACATGTGTAATCCTTGTGGCAAGACCTTTCTGTCAATACCAACATTTTACAGTACTGAAAATCTGCAACTATTCACGAGACTTTATCTTCGCGAGATTGCTGCCCCTGATATATTTGTGAATTGAAACTAAATTACCATGTATCTGATGTTTCTGCTTTGAATTGTAAATAGTAGATCTTTTATATTGCACATGAGATTCCTCATGAACAGATGTTTCATTTGAAACCATTACTTTTGTCCTTGGTCTATGCCCCATTTTGAATTTTTGTGCCGCTAGGGGGGGGGGGGGGGGGGGGGGGGCAGTTCTAGTTTTCATAGTAATTAAATATATAAATACTACTTACAGTAACTAGAAAATTTAAAATTCAAGTTTTGAAAAGCATGGTCCAGCCTGCATGGGTTAACTCCCTTAATGTAAGCTTGTTCATATCAAATATGATTTCTTTAATTATGTGCAAATTGGTATTTTGCTTTGAAGGAATATAATACTATGTGCGTTGAATTGTATCAATAACTTTCCCATAGGAATATGATTGAATAATCTTATAGAAAGTTTTTCTATTTTTATGCAGATCTGACGAAGTCTGTAATATCAAGCATCATTGAAACAACTCAGTTCTTGACATAGCACAGATGATGATACCGTCTGACTTTAAACCTAGTGAGTATTAATGGTAATTAATTACAGTTCCAACTAACGGAATTTTGTGGGTAAATGTATATAGGAATCATGCTATCCTTATCTCTGTCTGTCCATCCAAGTTTGTCCAGATCATAAAATCTCTATGCTTTTGATGTGGTTGATATTTCATACAAGTGTTACACATGATACAATGGTGTGTTCTGACTTGAACCAAGGTCATATTACTCCAAAGTTCAGGTACACTGACACACTAAGACATAACATAATTTTAAATCTGTTTCATATTTCTGTCAAGTGTTACCTGTGACACAAGGGTGTGTTATGACCTAGAAAAGGTTATATTTGCAAGGTCAAATTCCCACTAATACCATAACCATGTGTTTTGGTTTTCTACAAGAACTTTTTAGTTCTACTTATACATAAAACAGTTCCCATACTGGTCTAACATACACTAAATTAAATTGAGTACTAGTAATATAAATATACATGTGGAAATCAGTCATTATGGTGCCAAGTTTTGCTTTCACTGACCACTTTTAGTTAATTTAGTTACACAGTTAGCAATTTATTAATAGAAATTTAACATGTATAATTTAGATACCACTAATGATAGCAGATGGAATGAAATGAATTACATGTATATATTTCATATTTAATTTTATAATTATCTGACTTTCAGAAACCTCCAGCTTTATAAAACAAAGGTTAGGCTAAAAGTGGATAGTAGTCCAGAAAAAAGGAGTTCCATTACATGCCCAAATGGATAAAGTACACATTCTAGGTGTATTTGGAAGACAGTTTCAGTGTATATAATATAGAGAGGGAAACTAGCTTTTTTGCTGTAGTATCCGTACTACTGAACTAAATAAAGAGCTGAAAAGTCACAGTGCATAACCAAAACTTTAGCCTCTTCAGATGTTCTGTCAATTTGTCAAATACCAGCATTATTAAGAAAAAGCAACATGTGCTGAAAAAGTGTGATTTTAATTTTTACTTCTTATAATTAAGAGAACACAGGTCATTGTAAAAATTGAAGCAATCTATTTCAATAAATAGATATATATGAAAATGATATGAGTAGATGTACAATTCTGTATATGAATTAAAATGATGAAATCTGACTCTATGATAGCTGTAAATATTTTAGTTATGATCATGAATACAATCACTTGAACACATACACATTTGTATTTACAAAATATTTCTTGTATAAAGGCATCTATATATGAATATGTATATAAATGAACACAAGTATTACATCATTTAAACACTAAATATATAATTAACTTTTTCTTTTATATTTACATATGGGACCATGGATACATATGTAAATGACTTAGCTTGCAATTAATGTGGGTAATACCAGCCTAGACACTGCCATTAATTATGTTTGAGGTTAAAGGGGTAACCTTCTGTTACCATATTTCAGTAAGACTTGTACTGGGTGAAATTAAAACACAGAGAAGCCATGACTTCAGATTTCTGTTAATATTACTTTGGAAAGGTTAATCTATTAACCAAATAAGTTCTAAACATCTTAAATGTCAGGTAGAGCAAGGACTCCTGAAGAGGTTTCCGAAGAAGGGTACAATATTGCCCTTTATTACTTCTACAGCTCATCATATTAAAAGCTGGTCAGTCAAAACAACTTTAGTGTATGGAATCATAAGTACTTTCTCTGTACCCAATGCCTTCAAAATCCAACCTTTTATTTTGTGTATAACTTGCATAACACAACAGATTTACCTATGCAACAAAGATGAAACATTATGAAATAACATATATACAATGGCTATGAAAGTTTTAGAAGAATTCTGACAGCTAGCAGTTTCTGCCTGGCAGACTAATAAATTTCTGGACATGGGTGTAGGTCTCCATCTTGACCTTTATGTGCTTGGTATGTTAATATTTTATACATCTTTCATGAGGGCTATAGAAACTTCCATTTTTCATCTGTTGTCATTTCTGCAAAATTATCAATACATTAATATGCAATTACTGGAAGACATGCAGTTAACGAAACAAACATGATAAGTAATTTTTAAAGGCTTTCATTATTAATGTTTTATAATCTTTTGTAACAACTGATAGTAAATATTTATAATATGCAATGTAAATAACTTTTCAAAATGTGATGCCTTGACCTTTTCTACCATAATACTTTTAAATTCTGTAGAGTAGCATATTAGAGGTCAAGGTCATATATATCATATTAGCTGTTGTACCTCTAATCTTGCATTCCTTTCTTTTAGCAGCTTTGAAGACATTCCTACAGTTCTTTTATTCCTTCTCATTCCGTGGCCTCTAGATTATTTAATTTATGCCATTATTCTAACACTTTCTTGGCTTGCTAAATGACCTGAACCACTTTGTTTCCCTGTTTTACTATGACTGCTCAGTATCTTTTATCTTCCATAGGTACAAAGTAAGTTTCTAATCTGCTATACTGCTATCCTATAATGGAAATTTGTATTACATTATTCATTCCTAGCTGCCTTGATCTAGGATCAAACCTGGATTTGATAAAAGTAAAAACTATAGTGTGTTTCAAGCAGGACTGTAGCCTATTTTGTCACTGAGGTTACATGTGTATTTAGAAATACTATGATAATATAGATATTATCAAACAGAAATACAATACACATTTACAAGTAAAGTATAACACTGACACTTGTAACATGTTTTAATTGTCTTTAGTAATAAATACAGTGAGATGTTGCTCAGCAAATGCAGTCCTTAGCTTCAATGGAAGGAGAACTCACTGGAACACATTGTCACATCTCAGATATTTTCAAAAAAGGATAGGGGCCAGTTTTAAAAGTTCTCCATCAATTTGCCTATGACCCACATTTATCATACAGAAAGACACTTTTCGTAAAAGACAGCATTATGAAGGGCTGCATTCAAATTTTACTTTCACATAACTTCATGTAGATCTACAGAAATGATGAGATATTTTCCAAAAAAATGATGTTCTCTCACAATAAAATAATATATGGAGGTTGAACTGGTGTTTTTCCAAGAAACATCAGAAAACATCTTATTTCCTTCAGCATTAAATTTTATTCAAAATAGTATGAAAGGTATGGATAAGAATAATGAAATTGTTGGAGAAAGAAAAAAAAAGGGGGGAGGGGGGTATTGAATTGGACATTTGGACATATGAGTAAATGTTGTCTTCAAGGCAAATAAATTTGTGAATCAGAATCTACTACAATGTACTATAAATAACTATAACTGTTACAAATAAAATGCTTATAAGTGAAGACAGCAAACGGGAACAGAAGTGTGTGGGAGGAGGGGGGTGGGGTGGGGGGTTAACTCCCAAAACACTATTCCTTTTTTTTCTTGTTCCTTCAATGGGTAAATTACAATTTATTATAGTTTTAACTAGGCTGTTTTATATACATGTACTCCACTTTGTAGTGTAACGTTATGATCAAAATATAATATTGTCACAGTACTGTAAAAAAAATTCTTTATGAGCCCCTTTTGGGGGCCCCTCGATCAAACCACGTTGGACAACTACTGTGACATAAATCTTTTAAATATTCATTGCATAAAGTCAAATTACTTATGACAGTATTACTTACCATCTTTTTCTGTGCCTTTGGGTAGTTAGTGTGTACTTACACATCTAAAATGTTTATAGAGTTTGATAAAACACGTTTTACGAAGTTATACTCACCGTTACACTCGAGTCCTTTGTTTTTGTCACTTGATATGCTGAACCGATCTACATGCATGTCAAATGTTGAGTAAATGGTGAGGGTAACGGACATTTCTCAATTTTCCCGGCTCCTATAAACGCGTTAATGTCGTCAACAGAGCCGACTTTCGATTTAGTGTAACTGTATTTCGTAGTTTTATCGTATTTAGTTTCAGATAGGTAAATGATACATAACGTTTATGAAATACCAATTCAGACAGCTAGTGCAACTTTAAACATAGTTCGACACCCTTTAATTTTGTATTTTTTCCGCAAATACTTTAATTCTAAATGAATCAATAAATGCAAAAATAAATGAATGAATAGATAGATAAATGCCTTATTTTATACAAGATGAAATTAAACAATTAAATAATTCCTCAAAAAGGGAGAGGGATGAATTTAGAAATTAGAAAGGAATGGGGTGACCTTTTGTAATAAGTTTTTTGATTTTGGTTTTGTTTGTTTTGTTGTTTGTTTTGTTTTGTTTTCTTAAGGATTTTTTGTTTTGTTTTTAAAAAGAGGGAGGGGGGAAGGGTATATGCCAAACTGAGACATACCAGACATACAAGGAAAAGCGTGTGGGCAAGCTTGGACTCGAACTCGAACTTTTTTTCCTTACAGTGTGGAAATAAATGCTATAATAACAGAGTTATTTAGGCAGAGGACTTTACAAATTTACCATTTACTCACTAACAGTATCATCATTATTAGATTTACCATCTTACCGTTATACCGACTAATTATTTTAAAAGGTAGAAATACGATAAAACTGTAAATAGTTTTGTATCAGCTAGAGTTATCCTTCTTTCAAACGCATCGCCAGGATCGGGGACTTCCACACGGAAACTCTTTATCAGAATTACCGAATAAGTTCTTTCATATATGTTACAGTTTCCATTAGATGATGAAATTGATCATGACTGTTTCTGATGAAAATGCATATGACCATTTTGATTTAACCATAGGTCCCTCCCTGCAAATATGATTATAATATCCCACCCCCTTTTGACTTCTAAATAGTGTGAAATGAAAAGACAACGAAAGAAGCCTTTGTCTTTTCATTTCACGCTATTAAGCGAAAAGAGTCAGATAAAAAAGGGGGCAGGATATCTTATTATCTTATTTACAGTCAGGGACCTGTGGATTTAACAGCAAAATGAAATACATATCAGCATAAAAAATAACAACACTCTTTTTTCATAATGTTTACATTATATCGCTATGATATAATGATGGATTTTACATAAGCGCTGAATAAATTTCCTTTTTTTTTCACTTGATAAAGGCCAAGATGCTGACAATTTTTGAAAAAGAGATTTGTTATTTTTATGCTTTTATGTACTTCCCTTTGGAGGATATTTATATCAGTATATTGAAATATTTATCATTTTATTGTATTAAATATATGACATTCAATTTTTAAAAATTCTAACCGTGTTACAATGCTATGTGTCATGACATAATTTAACAAATATATTTGCATTTTAAGCAATAACCTTTTAATCAGGCATTGAATGCTAATTACTAATCTTTTCATTGATTGATTGATTGAGTGATTATTGTTTTAATAGTTATATCAAAAATGTATTAATTTACTTACATTCCCGAGCTACAAAATAAACGTCTGAACAAACTGTCTTGTTTACCTTCCAAAATGTATTTTATCATTCTAATAGATACAGTGTACATGTACATGTGTATGCTAAATTGAATGTTATTTTTGATAATATTAAAAAATATAATCGTGGTGAATGCTTTAATGATAAAGTACAAGGCAGAAATATGACAATCAACATACTTCTGTAGTGTTCTGAAGGAAGAGGTGTGCTTTGTATAAAACCCCATCTCTTACAATGACAAAATATATTAAACTGTCCGCGAGCTGTGTCGTTCGAATTTGCGTTTGTTGGCGCTTTTAAACATGCTTAAATGAAATTTTGAGGACAGATATCAAACGGTTAGACATTATTTTACATGTTGGCACTTTATTTTTCTATGATTATCATTGGAACTTGTAGAAAATACTGGTTAAAACGGCTGCATTCTGACCGTCGTTTCTTGTCTTAGGGGAAAGTGGAACGAGACGATATATAAAGGACGGGGATTAGTTTTAAAAAAGTCACTCTTCATGTAACACAGTGCCTGTGCCTAGGGCTTAAATGCTACACCACGCCAGTAATTATATGCAATATGTAAAGCACTTCAAATACAATGCGCAAAGTGGGCAAAACAACAAATATAACGTTCGAAATGTGCAGAAAAGTAAATACAACGTGCAGAATGAAAAGAACAATCAAAACAATGAACAAAATATGTCACAAATTTAATACAATGCGAAAAATGCAAATTAATCATGCACAATGAAGAGAACAGTAACAACAATGCGCAAAATTTGCGACAGATCAATTTCCATGTTAAAAATGTAGAGCTATGAATAATTCCAGGCAAACTGTGCGATAATCTAAAATGCAATATGCAAAATTTGCAACATATCCAATTTAATGCTCAAAATGTGGAGAATATGAACGACAATGTGCAGCGCTTGAAAAGCTCCGTGCAAAATATGCAGTTACCCACAGAGAAATATGTGCAGCAAATCATATACAGCAAAACACTGCATCATGTGTGCTTGATACATGCGGCATACCAAATGCAATGTGAAACAATGAAGAAAATCAAATACGATGTGCAAAATGAAATCCTCGTCAAAACAATATGCAAAAAGTGCAACAAAGACATTTAAAGCGTGAATTCTGGTTTATCTAATACAATTTGAAGAACAACAAATAATTTGTGCAAAATGTGCAGAACAGCAAACACAATGTGCAACAGGTGTAACATTTTACAAACAATGTGGAAAATGCAGAGAATGTGCAGAACAGTAAATACAATGTGCAAAATAAAAAACCAAAACTTGAAAACAATGTGAAAAAAATGCCACAAAACAAATTTAATGTGCGAAATATGTATTGCATCCAATACAATATGAAGAGCAGCAAATATTTTGTGAAAAATGTGAAAACAACAAACAAAATGTGCAACATGTGCAGAACAAGGAAAACAATGTGAAATATGTGCAACACTTCAAATTCAACATTCAATATGTGTAACACACCAAACATAATGTGCATCAATCAATATGAAATATGCAGAAAAGCATATATCAGGTGCAAAATGAAAACAACATCATCAAAACAATATGCTAACGGTGCAACGAAGTAATTTAATATGCCAAATGTGCAGCGAATGCAGCTCAGTGTTAAGTGCAGCATATAAAATTTTTAAAATGTATAAAACAACAAATACAATGTGCAAAATGTGCAGAAAATTCAAAGCACTGTGCAAAATGTGAAGAAAATTCAAAACAATGTGCAGAAAGTGCAGAAAATTCAAAACAATGTGCAAAATATACAACAAAACAAAATCAATATGCAAAATGTGTCATGTACAATGTGAAGAACAAGTAAAAGAATGTGCGAAATGTGCAGAACAGCAAAAATGATAAGCAACATGTGCAGTACATTCAAAACAATTAGCAACATATCGAACTCAACGTGCGAAATATGCATCTATTAAGTATAATATGCAGAATGTGTAGTACAGCACATGTAATGTGCAAAATGAAAAAACCCCATCAAAAACAATGTGCAAAATATCGAATTCAATGTGCAAAATAACCTCATATCAAATACAATGTGCAAAATAAGCAAATGCAATATCCAAAATGTGAAGAGCTAGAAACACAATAGTAAATAGTCAGAAACGATGCGGAAATATGCAATAAATAAAATTCTGTGAGAAATGCGCAGCTGGCCAATTTATGTGTAAAAGGTGTATAATGGTACAGACAACATGCAAAAAGTGGATATTTAACAGCTCAACAAAAAGTATAACAGGAAATACAATGTGCAAAATGTGGAACGCATAAATTCACTGTGCAAAATGTGCAGTGCATCAAATACAATACGCAAAAGGAAAAGCGCATCAATTACAATGTACACGATGTTTATTACAGACAATAAACTGTGAAAATGAAATTAAAACCATTGTGCAATCAAATCAATTTATTTACTTGTTGAAATACTTCGTAAATCTCTCACATACCTGTATGGTGACACATAATTTTTTTTCATAATTTTAGTTTAAACATTTATTTGCAATACATTTAACAATATTACAGGTACAAATACATCACATCTTAGAGATCAGAAAACAAGTACAATGTACTTATATAAATTCTTCTCTCGGGTAAACAATTACAACATCAAACAATATCGAAAAAGCATGCGTAGAATGAAATAGAATGGAAGTAATATATACAAAAGCAACACAGTGAGAGTAATAAGTGAAGAATAGTTCATTGTCATCTTTTGCATCCATTATAATTTATATGATACATTTATATTTATGCATAGAAAGTTAGAGAAAAAAACGAACTTGCTAATCACGATTGTATGTTATTTGTTGTATTAGAGCAAGTGAGAGTTTAGGGGGGGGGGGGGTCATCATGTTTTCTATCATTGCATGAAATATGGATTTAAGTATGGAAGGGCACGAGTATTTTATTTAGCCAAAACGCTTGGATCTTTTAAAGAAATCATGCACCACGCCAAACGTATATTCATTTTGGTTTTGGAGGATAAAGCGAGTTTACGTATAAAAGCGTTTGTAAAGTTTTATCGTGTAATCGGTCTATGGTGCGAGAACGTGCGTCATTATACAGTGGACACTCTAAAAGGAAGTGATTTGTAGTCTCGATACTACCACATGAACAAAGAGGACTTGGAAACAATATTGCGTTTGTATAGATGGGCATTTAGTGAACTGCATTCTGTTCTTAACCGTGAATGGATTATTTGGTGTTGTCTTTTTCCGAATAGATAATACGAAAGGAAGAGGAGTTATGTTCGCGATTCAGATATCTTTTGAATACATATTTTGATGGATTATTACGGATTTCTTCAGGAATTTTCATTCCATAAGGATATAACAGAAGGTATGAAAGAATTTTGATAGAATGACGTGTTACATGGAGGGGGGATTAGTCTATTACTGTTGCGAGTATTTCTACCATGAATTGCGTATGCACTACGTGGGACGAGGACGTTTAAGTATGGAGGGGCTGAGAGGTGGTACATTTTATGGAATAACATAAGTTTTATGTTTCGAACGGCGATTTTTGAAGGGTTTCCCATCCAGATTCCTTCAATAGAAGAGAAATACTGACTAATTTAGTTGTGCCAGTGACTATCCTGGCTGCCTCATTATGTATTTGTTCTAGTCGGGTTTTTAGTAATTGAGAACAATTGTCCCAGATGACATCGGGCGTATTCTAAAGATGGACGGATATAAGCAAAATACAATTTTTGAAGAGAAGATCTGTCTAGATTAAATTTCAATTTTTCTAAGGATGTAAAAGTTTTTTAGTAACTTTTGAGATAATGCTTTCAATATGAGTATTCCAATTACCATCTACATTGAAAACAAGTCCAAGATGTTTATGGGTATTTACATTTTGAATAGGTATATGGTTCATAAAAAGTGGTGGATGAGGAGGGGGGTGAGATTTTTTTAGTGATAATCAATGATTCGGTTTTACTAGGGTTAAAATCGACTAGCCATCGTTGCGACCATTGGTGTGTTCTTTCCAAATCAATATTTAAATTTATTGCGGAGGATACAGGGTCATCTACTACAATATAAAGAGACGTATCATCGGCAAAAAGTCTAAATATGGCTATTTATATCATTAACTATATCATTTATATAAATAAGGAATAATATTGGTCCAAGAATAGAACCTTGAGGAACGCCGGCTTTAACATGTGTCCAGTCAGAGGAACATCCATTTAAAACAACACGCTGTTTTCTGTTGGTTAAGTAACTTTGGAACCAGAGTAATAGGTTGTCCAAAATACCCATTGAGTTAAGTTTATGAAGAAGTCCTTTGTGCCAAACCCTGTCAAAAGCTTTACTTATGTCACAGAATACCACCCGAATTTCTTTACCCTGGTCTAAAGCTTGCCCAAGTTGATTTGTAAGGTCTATTAATTGGTTTATTGTCGAGTCATTTGGTCGAAATCCAGATTGAAGGTCAGTTATTAAGTTATTACGTTGGATGAAGTTATATAAATGTTTAAACACACAGCGTTCCATAACTTTACCAAGAATATTTAGTAATGAAATCGGTCTATAATTTTTGGTTAGGGATGGGTCGTCCTTTTTATAAATTGGGGATACATTGGCTAGTTTCCATATATCAGGGAAGATACTCACGCGAAGCGATAAATTAAAAAGTTTGGCGAGGGGGGCGGATAATTCATTGGCGGCTGATTTCAATAAGATTGGATTGATTTGGTCGGGACCGGTGGCTTTGGAAGTGTTAAGTAATCGGAGGACATCTTTCACGTCATCATCACTGATTTCTATGTTATTTAAAGTTGACAAATTTATGTCAGCGATATGAGGTAGTGGTTTGTTATTATCATTTACAGATTGCTGAAGTATGAAATAGTTGTTCAAGACATTGGCCTTTTCTATGTCCGTTTCAGCGTAGGAATTGTTATCATGTTTTAAAGGCGGGATTTCATTTGTATTTTTGTTATTGTTTGTTAGAGTTTTAGCAATTTTCCACCATTCCTTTGGGTCCGAATCACCATTCTGAAGTTTTTCAGATAATTTCTTGAAATAATTTTCTTTGGATTTACGTATCATATTGATGCATTTATTTCTTATTTTTCGAAAAGTCGACCAATGGGATGGGTCGTTTGAATTTTTAGCGCGTTTATGAATTTGTTTACGTTTTCGAATATTTTTCCTGATTTCGTTGTTTATCCAGGGAAGGTCCATTTTCCGAATTGTTACAATTTTGTTAGGAATATGACTAGCGGCGGTATTTAGAATGTGATCACTAAGCTGCTTCGCTGAAACGTTCGGATCGTTTTGTTATTATGTCGGACCACTCGGTATTTGGAAAAGTTGATCGCGATAGGAATTGAAATCGCCTTGACTATATATCCAAATTTTACGTTGGAATGAACGAGCGCGAGACTTAGCGACGTTAAGTATAGCGTAGATGGGGCAATGGTAGCGAATGTTATTGGCAAGAAAATGTTCCATGACACCGGATTTGTATATGAAGTTGGGATCATTAACCAGTATAAGGTCAAGAAGGGAGGTAGAGGTGTCGGAAAAGTGAGTGGGCTCGTTGATTATTTGACTTAAGTTGAAAGAGTCAATAATATCAGTTATTTCATTGGTCGCGCTGGAGAGCTGGTTGCAGTTAAAATCGCCGCAAATAAATATGTTATCATGTTTAGTGGACATTGCGTTTTCAATGGATAATTTTATGAGGTTCCATGTTTCAGGGGGTGCGTTAGGAGGTCTGTAGAATGTACCAATTGATATGGTTTGTTTATTAAGAGTCAGTTCGAGCCACACACATTCGATTTGATTAATTTCAAGATCTGGACGACGTCTTGATGTGATATGCGACTTTACGTATACTGATACGCCACTACCTATTCTATTGGATCTAATGTAATTATATGGTTCTGTATAGCCAGGAATTTGGAGATCATCTGGACTAAAGGAGGGTTTTTAACCACGTTTCAGTGAAAACAAAGGATGTCGAATTGTGTAGCTCAGTGTGGAGGAGATCTATCTTAGGAATTAGGCTTTGTACATTAAGATGTATTATAGAAACACGTGATTTTAAAGTCTGTCCAAGAAAAATCGATATCGGTTTCGAGTGAACTAGCCGAGGAGTCAGATGAATCATAAGAGTCAGTCTCAACTGGACCAGGGTTTGTCTCGATGTCCCCTGAAAGTGTGAGGATTAGCAAATTTATCGCAAAATAGATGATTAAGTTGAGGGAATATGAGAATCACGCGGGGGAAGTTTACTTCGCAGTGATTCATGTATGGTGGGTTCGTTTACCATATTGTGCGTCGGAGTATTATCATACATTTGCATTTGAGACCAATTTGCTACTACAAGTAAAAACAGTGTTATGTGTAAGCCCTTAAAATTGGTAAGCATCAATATATTAACGGATACAATGGTGAAGATATCCAGCATTTGTGTCGACAAGTGAAAAGCATGTATGTAAAATAGGCCAACCCTAACACCCACTATCAAAGGACACGCTGGCATTATGTTACAGCAGAGGGAAACAAGAAGTGGGGTGGTAGGGTTGGTCCATGGAACACATGTTCAATAGCATAAATGGCGTCAATAATACGACTGAAAATATTGGATGCACTAAATTTGACACAAAATGGACAATAAGAATACAGAATGCAAAGCGAATACAATAAGAGAAGGTTGACAAAAATGAAAAATGTTGCAAACATTGAAAATGTTTCAAAATGTTTAGCACAGCCAAATGGACACTACAAATATGTAATTAGCAAGTTAAGTAGAGGAGCATTGAAATAAAATTTTAAGTAATATACCTCTGACGATAATGAAAATAATTGGAATTCTATGAGTATGAAAGGATAGAGGGGTAAGTGGGTAACAGTGGTGGAAACTTTTGAAGTTCATGGAAAACATTATGAAATTTTGATAATGCATGCATGTTCATGGATTCAACAATATCAAACAGTGGTACAGTACATTGCGTATGAGTGTCTACCATTTACTGGTACGTGCGCACCGGCGCATATGAGGGACCCGGTAGAGCGTAGCGACAAGTCTACACATGGACGAGTCCATGTTCGCTAGGACCCTCTCATTACAAACCGTATGACCTAATACCTGTAACTCACCATTCAATAATACATGCGTGTACACTTATGTCAATAAAAACTTACATGTATATAGAGGATGAAATAGTGACCAAACTTAATAAGTAAGAACTATTGGTTATACCCACTTACAGTCACTGTTTATAGATGAAGAGGACTGAGATTTTTATGTAACACGTAGAAACAATACCACAAAGCGGGGTCACACCTTGTAAATATAGTATTGATAATAAAAAGATAATTAATACAGTGTTGTTTTCAACAGCTCATTTAAGCAACGTGTATATAGGCTTAGGATAATTATGAAAAAAAGTGTAAGTTTTTTTTTCTGACGATAGTTCATTAATTACCTCACACAATAAGCTAACCACTTCCAGCAGCAGCTGATGCATAAGAGAGTCGGGATGGACGCGCACATTTTTCTTTTAACAGTTCTAGCTTTTCGTTGTTCTCGACGCGGTGTTTAACGTCGTGGTGATCGGTGACGAAGATTTTCCCATCATCAGTCCATGTTTTTTTGAAGGTGGACGATTTTACGAGACAGCGTGCACGGTAGGCCAACTCACTACGGGCCTTAGTTAGATCCTCGTTCACGAAAACCCCTCTGGGGTACTGTCTCCTGGCTTTCAGGGCGCGCTTTTTGGCCATTCTGTTCGTCAAATTAACAAGAATCGGTCTAGATTTGCCATGTTGGCGCCGTCCTATCCGGATGCAGCTCTCTATGTCAGAAGTATCAACTTGGGTCCTAGCCGCCGACATGACCTCTAGAGCGACTTGGATGGTGTCCTCTTCCCTGGTGTTTTCCGGGATGCCCGTTAGTCGGATAGAATTCCGTCTACTGTATTGCTCTAGATCGTCGATTTTAGCCTTGAGCATTGCATTTTCAGATTGTAATTCGGCGATCGTGCCCTGGGCATGTTGGAGGGACTGTGTCATATCATCTTGAAGCTTTTGAATAATGGGGGCCATGATAGAGCTAATGTTCTGCACAACGTATTCACATACGGCCCGTGAAACAGACTCCATGTCATTTTGGCCGAGGGTAAGCACGAGTCCCTCATTTTGACCACTAACATCAGGTTCGCCTGGTTCGGTGATAGATCCACGGTGCTCATAAGATGAGGCGCTTTCATCATCAAAAACCGACTTTGGTCTCTTAGCGTCATTAGGAGGAGGAGTGGGCTTGGAACCTCTACGATCTTTTTGAGATATCGATGGAGTGGACATGTTTAGACGTACGATCCGTAAAACCGGTTTTTTAACTTACAGAGACGTACAGGTATTGAGTACTGCTCACAAGGTGTGGTATACGATACAAGTGTTCGATCAAATTCTAACGTTTAAATGTCGGGATGAGGTTTTTACTTACATTTCATAGTAAGTCGATTAAAGTTCCAGCATTATATGTCCATCTGGGTGCTGAAAAACACTATTTATTTCATTATTTTACACAAATCTTCGGAGCGGTGAGAAACACGTCTACTCCACCCGACGCATGCGCACCCGTCCCGTTCATACCGTTCATAATTTTACAATTTGAAATGAAGCAGAGAATACGATAAGAGGTACAAAGTTTACAGTTACATACATACATACATACATACATGAATATATATATATATATATATATATATATATATATATATATATATATATATATATATATATATATATATATATATATATATATATATATATATATATATATATATATTGTCTTTAATCAAGACAAGATGTTATCTTAAGCCGGTGTGGTCAAGTGGATAAGGCTTATGATCGAGAGGTCCCGGGTTCGACTCCCGCCCTGGGCACATCGGTGTTCTGTCTTTCGGGTGAGACATTAGAAAGCGAGGTCCCGTGTCATGGTGGGCGTGGCACGTAATGCACAAGGCAGATGCCGTTACCATATATTTAAAAAATAATCGTGGAGTGACGTAAAATAATCAACCAATCAATGACGATGTTATCTCAATTGTTAATTTCTAAATCGATCGACTGAAAACCAAAGCACGAAAGGTCATCGTCATGCAATTATTTCTACTTGAAGTCACATTCCCTACTTTACGCAAGATGATATTAGTACAGCAATCAGGTCTTTGACCTAATAAACATTGACCTACGCTCTGATGACAGTGTATTATGTGTGTGTAGTGATGGAAGGGGGTTACTCTACTTTTTATTGACTCTTAGGAATTTATATGACGTTATAACCAGTAGTCATTTACCATTGCTCGTATGTACTCTACCTTGAACTTAAGTTAGATGGAGTTTCAACCTAAATGTTAATACAAAAGGCCTTAGTACGATAGGTCCTCCTGTAGTCACCTGATTATACATAACCACTTATCCTCAAATACACGGAAAGTTCTTGCATCGACCTTCACGCTCAATTGAACAGTAGTGCCATCTGGCCCTCAACGCTCACCTGTTCACATATCGGAATGTGTATTTTTGGCCAGGACATAAAACACTCACCTACGCGCTCACCTGAATAAAATGCAAAGGTATGATGGAGCATTCGACGGCCAACTTCTGATTACGGAAGAGATTCGGTAGCCTCTTTCATTAACAATGGTAGACGTAACTGGAACTGATACCGTAAATCAGGTATTTACGGAATCAACTACGGATTCGTACTTCACGTAACTTTAGATGAATTTTCATCTTGAGTTTATAATTACGCTTCTGAAGACTCTACACACATTTGGTCCCAACCTGTTTCAAATTTGCCGGTTTCTGTGTCAGCCATTCGATCTGGCGAGATCTCGTTAAAAGAAACCTCACAAAAAGAGGCGGAGCTTACGAAAAACACGTGGTCATTGTTATTTTTTTTTTTTATCATTTCTCTGTTTAGATTTTATTTATCGGCTAGTAATTTGTGAAGAAGAAAACTAAACTGAAATGACCAGAAATGCGGTAACTAGTTTTCTTCTTCATAAATAATAGATATAAAAATAACAATGACCACATGTTTTTCGTCAGCTCCGCCTCTTTTTGTGAGGCTCAGTGGATGAAGTGCTCGAATCGTGACCGAGAGGTCCCCGGTTCGACTCCTGCAATGAGCGTGTCTCTCTTTCGGATATGACAATAAAAACCGAGGTCCCGTGTCACGATAGGTGTGGCACGTAAAAGATCCCTCATTGTTTCGGGTGGGTCCGTTTGCAAAGGTATAAATTTCTATGCAATGCAGCAGTCAGATGCCATCACCATATACGTGAAATAATCGTGGAGTGACGTAAGCAATAATTCAATACAACAATCACCTACAAACTTATATTAATATTGTAATGGCAGTGCCTTCATTGCTGTTCTGATTACATAGGAATAAAACATATTTGATACTCGTTAAGGGCTAAATCGCTCACCTATACCAATATCTGCATATCTGAAAGGTAGAATTTTCACATGGATACCAGTATGAGAAGGCCTCAGTATGATATGGCCTTCAGAAATTACATGATAACATAGAATGACCTGTCCTTTAATACACACCTTGGACTTTAAACACCCACCTAAACGCTCACCTGAGTAGAAATGCGCAAAGGTTTCCGTCGGAAACCTGACTTCATAAAAGCTAGCATTTGTTTGTTTGTTTGTTTCTTTTTTTTTCTTTTAATTTTTCTTTGTTCGGGGTTTTTGTTTTGTTTGTTTTTATTTGTTTGTTTGTTTGGTTGGTTGGTTTCTTGGTAATTTTTTTTTGTTTTTGTTGTTTTTTTTTTAATTTTTATTTGTTTGGGGTTTTTGTTTTGTTTGTTTTTATTTGTTTGTTTGTTTGGTTGGTTGGTTGGTTTCTTGGTAATTTTTTTGTTTTTGTTTTTGTTTTGTTTTGTTTTGTTTTATTTTTTTTTTTTTTTTTGGAGGGGGGGTCTTTTTTGTTTGTTTTTTTTTTCATTCTGTTTTTCCAAATCTGCTCAGAATGTTCACCTACTCGCTCACCTGATAAGAATTGTAGGACTTTGGATACTCTTCGAATAAGAAAGAACCACAGGTCCTTCAATATTCACAGCGACGAATTACCCGGCTTTGTTAATCGCTTGTCTCACTATTAGTTACATAAAACATTCAATACTAGCCTGATGAAAAAAGTCCTTCGATACTCGCTAAGGACTAAATCGCTCACGTGGATACTCACCAAAAGATTAATAAAACAAAGCCTTCACCTGAATTCTGGAACGATAGGGCCTCAGTGCAATATGGTTACCTTCGGTATTTGATGACATAAAAATAAAAGATTCTTCTACATTTATATGTTCACTCTACAATCTCACCTGAACAGTAATAAGATGGGGGTCTTCGGGACTCACTTGATGACATACCAGAAGAAGTGGACATTAAATTCTGGCACAGGACATGCCCATCTGATGAAGCCGTTGACGTTCCACTGACGTATTAATCAAATAACAGCCTGTAAGCTGCTAAGGGCTAAATCGCTCACCTAAACACCCATATCATAGGAGGATCTAAATATTTTTGAAAGGGGGGTTGCAGTCTCCCTTGACTAATGTTTGCACTATTCGGTCCAGAAAGTATGTGTATGTGTGTGTTTGTGTGTGTGTGTGGGGGGGGGGGGCAGTACTAAAAATGGTCGAATATGACTTTTTTTGGGGGTAATTTTTTCGGACCAAAGGAGAGGTTGCACCCTCTGCAACCCCCCCCCCCCCCACCTCTAAATCCGCCAATGCATGTGCCCTTGGTGCTTACCCAATCATATAATGATCACTGGTGTTTTTTTTTTTCAAATCTTGCTAAAGACCTAAAATGCTCACTTACTCGCTCACCTAAACGTAAGTTCAATATAACATTCGGCGCTCATCTGCCGACACAAATACCAGTCGTACTTCCGTTTTTGCTCTGACACTCTATTTCTCACTTAAACGTTCACTTATAAATCTGTACCACTAAGGAAACCGTTGGCACTCATCAGATGATATGACACTACTGGCATTTCAGTAAACGAATAGGAATTGCACGGCTTTGCTAAACCCTCGCCTAGTTATGAATAACGTATGACTAAGACACTAACCTAGCTATATACGAAGACTAAGACACTAACCTAGCTTTATACGAAGACTAGAGTTCAATCCTAAGACTAGCGTCGCTCACCTAGATTTAGCTACAATAGGGCCTTTGACGCTCACCTGATTACATATATCAATAACCTCTGGTTCTACATACTTGCCTATGATGACCATAGATCACATACACTCCTGATATATAGTGTGTGAATAAAAGTACAAAAGGACATTTCGCGATCACCTGATAACATGAGAACCACGGGTTCTTCAATACTCGTTTGGGACTTGATCGCTCACTTGAACGCCCACCCGAAAATCGGGAAGAAAAAAAGCCTTTGCCGGAATGTTGGTATGGCAGGATCTCATTACAATATGGCTTCCAGTAGTATCTGATGACACTAATATTTTGGTTTTTCAATACATGTTCAGAACACACCTGTCAATAGCTTAAATGAATAGTAAAACGATCGGACATTCGGTGCACACCTGAAGTAAACATTTCTTGTTCTAAAATGTTTTCGTGACTTAAAATTCTCACCTATTTGTTCAAGTGAATATGTATACCAAAGGGCCCTTAGACGCTCCCATGATGACGTAATGCTGATTCTTCCATACAGGTGTGGTATAGTGGTTAAGCGCTTGGCTTGCGGCGCCGACGATCCGGGTTCGATTCCCGGGTTGCGCCACTATGTTTAAGAGGTTAGTAACCTCCTGCTTCCATGTCGCGATATAACTGAAATATTGTTGAAAGCGACGTAAAACACTAATCAACCAACCATACTCGTTAAGGACTAAACCGCTCACTTGATTGTTCCCTTGAACATCAGATAGATAAAAACTTTACTTGAACAAGGCCTCAAGCAACTGCGATGACAAAACAATCACTTCACACTTGCCCTTTACCATATGCTTAGGACTTAATGCACCTACCCATATGCTCACGTACGTATTACAGCGATTCCATCTTAGATGCTCAGCTGAAAACATAAAGACCAGTCTTTTTTCAAGCCTCGCCTATGACTTAAATGCTCATCTTTTGTCTATCTGAATATAAGTACCATAAGGCCTTTGGTGTCCATTTCATGAAATAAGAACCACTGGTTCTGCCATGTTCGTTAAGGACTAAACCTCTATGAATGTTCCCCTGAACATCAATAAGATTAAGACTTAACTTGGACATTAGAATGATAAGACCTCACCATAACAAGGCCTCCAGCAAATCCCAAAGACAAAAGAATAACTTGTTCTTCAATAAACCCCTAGTACTGACTGCAGCTATACCAAGGCTTACCATAGTAGTAGAACAACTACTTCGTTAATGCTCATCTTAATATCAAATACTTCGTGCTTTATTATTTATTTTTTTATTTTTTCAAAATTTGCTCATGACTTTAAATGCTCATCTACTTGCTCACTTGAACATAAGTACGATATGGCCTTTAGCGCCCACCTGATGATATAAGAACCACTGCTTCTCCCATACTCAATAAGGACTAAACCGCTCACCAGATTTCTCACCTGAACATGAATAGATAAAGTGTTTACTTAAATAAGGTCTCCACCAATACCTTATGGCATAAACATAACTTGTTCTTCAATACACGCCTAGTGGCTTATGTGCCTAAGCTCATATTCACGTGGGAAAGAGCATGATCTAGCCTTCGAGGCTCACCTGAAAACGTGAAAACTGGGGGTTTTTTTCTTTAATTTCCTCATGATTTGAAGTATTCATCTACTTGTTCATTTGATTATAAGTAAAGCAGGGCCTTTGCGCTATCACAACTTAAGAATTATAGGTTCTTCCATACTCGTTAAGGACTCAATTGGTCACCTGAAAACTCACCGTAACATTAATGGATAAAGCGTTTACTTGAATAAGACCTCAGCAATATATAATGATAAACGAATCACCCCCTTCCATACACACCTAATGCTAAACCACATTAAATCACACTCTAACATGAGTGTGAGAACGAGTGGGCCTTCGGTGCTCAGCTGAAAACATAGTAACTAGTATTATTTCCCAAATTCGCCTGTGGCTTAAAACGCTCAGGCACACACTTACCTGAATATAAGTACGATAGGGCCTTTAGCGCTCACCTGATGATATATGAAATACTTTATCTTCCATACTTGTTAAAGACTGAACCGCTCACCTCTGTTGAATATCAGTAAGATAAAGCTTTAACTTGGAATTTGTTATGGTAGAATAAAACCTCCAGCAAAACCAAAATGACAAAAGAAGCACTTGTCCCAATGAAGCTATCCACACGCTCAACCTAGTGGTAAAACAATGCGCCTTTGGTGCTCACCCGAAACCATAATAAGCAGTGGGGTTTTTTTTTCGAACTTCCCTCATGACTTAAAATGCTTCTCTACTTGCCCACCTGAATATAAGACCGATATGGCCTATGGCGGCAACCTGACGACATAAGGACCATGAGTTCTTCCAACTTCGTTAAAAGAGAAAACAGAAGACATCTGACAAAGCTTTATGACACAAATTACCAATGACATGCACAAAAACATGACTATACACGGAAAAACATTATAAAAATATTAGATTGTGCTTCGTTTACGATACCGATTTAGGACGGTCAATTGAAGTAACAAAAGTCACTCAGTTGGTGTGGTTCAGAACAAAACCGCTCACTTGAATGTTTAACATCAGTTAGATAAAGCCTTTCCTTGAATATTCATATGATAGAACTTCAGTACATTAAGACTTCCAGTACTATCTGATGACATACATGTAAGAATACTTTGTTCTTCAATATAACTTAGGACCAAAGACACCTGCCAACATGCGCAACAGAGTAGTAGAACGATCGAGCCTTCCTTCGGTATTCACCTGAAAACATAATAATAGTGGGGTTTTTTTGTTTGTTTTCCCCTTCTTCAAAATTTGCTTATGAATTAAATTCCTCATCTACTTGCTACTTTCAAAAAGAATTGGTAGAAATTGATCGGGTCTTTGGTACTCACTTGCTGACGTAAGAACCGCTGGGGGTTTTTCCCCCCATAGTCGTTATGGACTAAATCGCTCACCTGAATGCTCTCCAGCACATTAATAGAATAAAATCTTCTCTTGAATGAGGCCTCCAGTAAGATGACCACAAAATAACGTCCTTTCATAATACATGCCTAGGACTTAATGTACATGAATTTACACGCTGACGTGAGTATTAGAGGAAGTGGTCCTTCGGTGCTCAGCTGAAAACATAACGAACAGCATTTTTTACCAAAATCTGCCTATGACTTAAGGTGCTTACCCACATACTTATCTAAATATAAGTACGATAGGGTCTTAAGCGCTCACCTGATGATTAAAGAACCATCGGTCCTTCCATACTCGTTAAGGACTAAACCGCTCACCTCAGTGTTTACCTGAACACCAGTAAGATATAGCCTTAACTTGAATATTAGTATGATAGGACCTTACTACATTAACCCCCCCCCCCCTCCTAGCAAATTCAAATGATAAAAGAATCACTTGTCCTTCAACAAACGCAGAGGCTTTGACCTACCAACATGTTGATGTATAAGTGGGAGCATGATCGCGCCTTCGGTGCTCACCTGAATATATAACTAGTATTTTACAGAGTTCGCTCATGGCTTTAAATGCTCATCTACTCAAGTACGATAGGGCCTTAAGAGCTCACCTGATGACATAAGAACCACTGCTTCTCCCATACTCGAAAAGGATCAAACCGCTCACCAGAATACTATACAATATACCCCCGAACATTAATTAAGAAAAGTCGTTACTTGAACAAGACCTCGGGCAATACATACATGTAAAGACATAAGAACCACTTGTCCTTCGATACATGCATAGGACTTCATGTATCTATGCACATGTTCACGTGAGTAAGAGCACGATCGGGCCTTTGGCGCTCACCTGAACACATCATAACCAGTGGGGTTTATTTTATTTTTTTTTTTCGCAAAACCTGCAGATGATTAAAATGCTTATTTCCTTGCTCACCTGAATATCATTACGACAGGGGGCCTTTGGTGCTCATCTGAAGTAATAATAACCACCATTTCTTCATATTTTGTTAAGGACTTTATCGCTCACTTAAACGTTCAACTGAACATCGTTAAAAAGCTCTTTTACTTGCTTACATGAACATAAATACGGTAAGGATTTGACTATTAGTAACATTAATTTATTTATAAGAACTTTTGTGTTTCGACACCTATATTAAGGATTAAATCGTTACCATGCACGCTCACCAAAAATCAGTACGATAAAGTCTTTATTTGAATATTAGTACGATTGGACCTCAAAAAAACCGCTAAAATACTTCATCCTTCAATACATTCCATTGACTTATCATTTTTACTGACACGTTCATCTGAGTAGACCAGTGTATTTAATGCTCGCCTAAACACACAATAACAAGCTGGTTTTTTTTCTAAGCTTGCTAAGGACTTTGAACTGTCACCTGCAGAGAAAAGCTATGAGTTTTATTTTTAATAGAATTCAGATAAGATTTCGATTAGATCATTAATATTTCTGACATATAGAAAGAAGCTTTACTTAGTTGACTGCCAGCTTACTTCAGGTCACTGCTTTTCTGCTCTTCACAGTTTGTAGGAGTTTCACCGCATTGAAAGACTTTACTCCTACATGTAAATTAAACTGCTCATCTACTTGCTACTTTCAAATAGAATTGGTAAAAATTTGATAGGGTCTTTGGCGCTCACTTGATGACGTATGAACCACTGGTGGATTTTTTTCGTAGTTGTTATGGACTAAATCGCTCACCCGAATGCTCTCCAGCACATTAATAGAATAAAACCTTCACTTGAATAAGGCCTCAAGTAATACCTGATGACCACACATAATACATGCTTAGGACTTACTGCACATGAACTTACACGCTCACTTGCGTATTAGAACAAGTGGGCTTTTGGTGCTCAGCTGAAAACATAATGAACAGCGGGGGGGTTTTTTTTATTCAAAACCTGCCTATGACTAAAGGTGCTTACCCACATACTTATCTGAATATAAGTACGATAGGGCCTTAAGCGCTCACCTGATGATTTAAGAACCATCAGTCCTTCCATACTCGTTAAGGACGAAACCGCTCACCTCAGTGTTTACCTGAACACCAGTAAGATATAGCCTTAACTTGAATATTAGTATGATAGGATCTTACTACAATAAGGCCCCTTGCAAAACCAAATGATTAAAGAATCAATTGTCCTTTAACAAACGTCGAGGAATTGACATACCAACATGCTCATGTAAGTGGGAGCATGATCGCGCCCTCGGGGCTCACCTGAATATATAACAACTAGTATTTGATAGAGTTCGCTCAAGGCTTTAAATGCTCATCTACTTGTTCACTTAAATTTAAGCACGATAGGGCCTTAAGCGCTCACTTGATGGCATACGAGCCACTGCGTCTCTCATACTCGTTAAGGATCAAACCGCTCACCAGAATACTCCCCCTGAACATTAATCAGGTAAAGTCATTACTAGAACAAGACCTTTAGCAATACATACATGTAGAGACATAAAACCACTTGTCCTTCGATACACGCAGAGGACTTCATGTATCTATGCACATGTTCACGTGAGTAAGAGCACGATCGGGCCTTTGACGCTCACCTGAACACATCATAACCAGTGGGGTTTATTCTATTATTTATTTTTTTCGCAAAAGCTGCTGATGGTTAAAATGCTCATTTCCTTGCTCACCTGAATATCATTACGATAGGGCCTTTGGTGCTCATCTGATGAAATAATAACCACTAGTTCGTCATATTTTGTAAAGGACTTTATCGCTCACCTAAATGTTCAACTGAACATCATTAAAAAGCTCTTTTACTTGCTCACATGAATATAAATACGGTAAGGATTTGACTATTGGTAACATTAATTTATTTATAAGAACCTTTGTGTTTCGACACCTATTGTAAGAATTAAAATCGTTACCATGCACGCTCACCAAAAATCAGTAAGATAAAGTCATTATTTGAATATCAGTACGATTGGTCCTCAAAAGACCTCTAGAAATACTTCATTTTTCAATACATTCCATTGACTTATCATTTTTACTGACACGTTCACCAGAGTAGACCAGTGTATTTAAAGGAGCATGGTCCGATTGAAGTCGGGGAAAGTATAAACAAGAGGCCCAAGTGGGCCTATATCGCTCACCTGAGTACCTATATTATCAGTCATGCATGAAGGAAGAATTCATTTATTTTTGCATTAATGTGACTAAGTCAACACAGATGTTGAAAATATGTCAAATTTTATTTCAGGCTAGAATAAAAAACAACACTTTTTTGCACATCCATTCAGGTGATTTTGATATTAAGCATTTCCTTTGTCTCTGCAAGAAGTCATTCAGGGCATTCAGGGAAAAAGAATATTGTTAAACGAGGGAACTCTTTTGTGACCTACTCTTGACTATGGTGGCGCCACCTGTAAGGAGGTCTGGACGAAAACAACAGAATTTGAAGAGGATCATAAGTGACTTATTTCTACCAAGATTTATTAAAATCCTTCAAACAGTTTTGTAGAAAAAGTTGAAAATGTGAAAAATGGCCAACCCCCCCCCCCCCCCACCCCCCCCCTTTTTTTTTTGGAAGTCTTAAACGTAAAATTCCTAATTTCATATGTTGAGTGTTGAGAAACATCTAAAAACTTATTTAGATGTGTAAAAAAAAAAAAAAAAAATTTTGACCACAGCTGGATTTGAACCGCTACTCTCCATATTTCAATTACCAAGTGGTATATGTACCATTGTGAGACCTACTTTTAGACATGGTGGCATTATCTGTTAACCAATTTGGATGATCCGCACAAAAAACAAAACCTTTGAAAAGGACTATGAGTACTTGCATCCTACCCAGTTTTATCACAATCCTTCAAGTTGTTCTGTAGATCAAGTTGAAGATATGAAAAATTCCCCCCCCCCCCCCCTTTTCTTGGAAGTCTTAAAAAATTCATAAAAAATTCAAAAATCGAGATATTGAAAAAATTGCTTCGCACCAGCATTCCTTACCATAGAAATGATTAAATGAAACCAAATGAATGCATCAATGTTTACTAAAAGAAAATAATAACTCTTTAATGCATTAAAATAACAAAGTCCAAAATAAAAATGAAAAAACGTCAAAAATTTGATTTCGGAATGGAACCAAAAATATCAACACTTCTTCCCATATGCCTCTAAATCATTCCTATGCAGTCGGTTTGTCGCTGTATGCACCCGATCTGAATAAGAAGTTTGTCAAAGGAGGGTACCCTCTGTGACCTACTTTTGTCTGTGGTGGTGCCACCTGTTCATGGATCCTGACAAAGATGACCACATTTGTCGGGGACCTTGAGTATTTGATGCATGCCAAGTTTCATTGAATTCCAGCAAGTGGTTCCGAAGAAAAAGTTCAAACTGTGAAATGTTTACACCAATTATCCCACCCCCCCTTTTTCTTGAAAGTCTTAAAAAATTCATAAAAAATCCAAAACATAAAATATTGAAAAATTTTCTTCGCAGTAGTATTTTCTTACCATCAAAATGATCAAATTAAACCAAATTAATGCATCAATGTTTACTAAAAGAAAAAAATACCTCTTTTCTGCATTAAAATTACCAAGTCCAAAAAAACGTCAAAAATTTGATTTCGGAATGGAACCAAAAATAACAACACTTCTTCACACATCCCTCTAGATCATTCCTATGCATTTGGTTTGTCTCTGTATGCCCCCGGTCTGAAGAAGAAGTTTGTCAAAGGAGGGTACCCTCTTTGACCTACTTTTGCCTGTGGTGGCGCCACCTGTTGATGAATCTGGACGAAAAACAACAACACTTGTAGGGGACCATGAGTACTACATGCTTATCAAGTTTCATCAAATTCTGTTCAGTGGTTCTGGAGAAGAAGTCGAAAATGTGAAA
Source organism: Pteria penguin (assembly GCA_035048485.1). NCBI lineage: Eukaryota > Metazoa > Mollusca > Bivalvia > Pterioida > Pteriidae > Pteria > Pteria penguin. The sequence goes on from CM068582.1 coordinate 14,888,262, forward strand.
AGTTAACGACGGACGACGGACGACGGACGACGGACGGACGACGGACGACGGACGACGGACGGTGATTGATCACAATAGCTCACTTGAGCCTTTGGCTCAGGTGAGCTAAAAATGTAAACGGATTTCTTAAACGGCAATCGATTGTTAGTATATTATCTAAGATGTGTAAAAAGTATCGTTACCAAAGTCGATGTCGTTAACGAGATATGCCCGTATTAAATTTGCAACTTAACCACACCAACTCCTTGAATATTGATGAGGTCGGTCAGAGGAAATCACGTGACAATGAAACTCGAATTTTACCCGATTCTTACATTTGTTCCATTTTTCATTTTTTGGCCTCCGAGTCTGTGTATAGTTATTTTCTACCACACTTTTGCTTTTCTCGTGCTCGTATTCCTCCATGTGAACCATTTTTGTAGTTTTCTACAGTGAATATCCGCGCACGCGCATGATTATGGGCGGAGCATCGCCTTATTTGGGGAATTGATACCAACCGAATTTAATTCGACTCAATTACCTTTATTCTACCAAAACATTGAGTAATTTTAGTTTTAAATTTTGCAATTAACACAAAGTTTATAATTTATGTAATACAGGAAAAATAAGATATTGTCGTAATTTATCCTTTTCATGCTAAAAATTTCCAGTCCAGGACTATGTCCCTTTAATGTTCGCCTAAACACACAATAACAAGCTGTTTTTTTCTAAGCTTGCTAAGGACTTTGAACTGTCACCCGCAGAGAAATTTATTTCAAATCGCTACAATAACAGAAAGAAAAGCTATGAGTTTTATTTTTTATAGAATTCAGATAAGATTTCGATTAGATCATTAATATTTCTGACATATTATATAGAAAGAAGCTTTACCCAGTTGACTGCCAGCTTATTTCAGGTCACTGCTTGTCTGCTCTTCACAGTTTGTAGGAGATTCATCGCACTAAAAGACTTTACTCTAACATGTAAATTAAACTGCTCATCTACTTGCTACTTTAAAATTGACTTGGTAAAATTTTGATAGGGTCTTTGGCGCTCACCTGATGACGTAAGAACCACTGGTGGATTTTTTTCGTAGTTGTTGTGGACTAAATCGCTCACCTGAATGCTCTCCAGCACATTAATAGAATAAAATCTTCACTTGAATAAGGCCTCCAGTAAGACCTGATGACCACAAAATAACGTCCTTTCATAAAACATGCCTATAACTTAATGCACGCTCACTTGCGTATTAGAACAAGTGGGCATTCAGTGCTCAGCTGAGAACATAATGAACAACGGGTTTTTTTATTCAAAACCTGCCTATGACTTAAGGTGCTTACCCACATACTTATCTGAATATAAGTACGATAGGGCCTTAAGCGCTCACCTGATGATTTAAGAACCATCAGTCCTTCCATACTCGTTAAGGACGAAACCGCTCACCTCAGTGTTTACCTGAACACCAGTAAGATATTGCCTTAACTTGAATTCTAGTATGACAGGACCTTACTACAATAAGGCCCCTTGCAAAACCAAATGATTAAAGAATCAATTGTCCTTTAACAAACGTTGAGGAACTGACATACCAACATGCTCATGTAAGTGGGAGCACGATCGCGCCTTCGTTGCTCACCTGAATATATAACAACTAGTATTTGATAGAGTTCGCTCAAGGCTTTAAATGCTCATCTACTTGTTCACTTAAATTTAAGCACGATAGGGCCTTAAGCGCTCACTTGATGGCATAAGAGCCACTGCTTCTCCCATACTCGTTAAGGATCAAACCGCTCACCAGAATACTCCCCCTGAACATTAATTAGGTAAAGTCGTTACTTGAACAAGACCTCGGACAAGACATACATGTAAAGACATAAGAACCACTTGTCCTTCGATACACGCAGAGGACTTCATGTATCTATACACATGTTCACGTGAGTAAGAGCACGATCGGGCCTTTGGCGCTCACCTGAACACATCATCAATGGGGTTTAGTTTTTTTTCTCGCAAAAACTGCTGATGGTTAAAATGCTGATTTCCTTGCTCACCTGAATATCATTACGATAAAGACTTTGGTGCTCATCTGAAGAAATAATAATCCCTTTTTTTCAATATTTGTTAAGGACTTAATCGCTCACCTAAATGTTCAACTGAACATCATTAAATATCTCATTTACTTGCTCACCTGAGTATTAGTACAGTAAAGATCTGGCACTTTAATTAATTAACATTAATTTATTTATAAGAACTTTTGTTTTTCGTAAGTATTAAACTGTTACCATGCACGCTCACCAAAACATCAGTAAGATTAAGTCATTATTTGAATATCAGTACGATAGGATTTCAAAAGACCTCTAGAAATACTTCGTCCTTCAATGCACTCCATAGACTTTATTGCTCCTATTCATATGCTCACCAGAGTAGACCAAGGTATTTAATGCTCGCCTAAACACACAATAACAAGCTAGTTTTTCTAAGCTTGCTCAGGACTTTGAACACTCACCTGCAGAGAAGTTTGTTTCAAATCACTACATTAAGAGGAAGAAAAGATATGAGTTGTATTTTTTTTATAGAATTTCATACAAGATTTCGATTAAATCAAAAATATTTCTGATATATAGAAAGACCCTTTACCCGGTTGACTGCTCGCCTACTTCAGCTCACTGCTTGTCTTCTCTTCACAGCTTGCAGGAGTTTCCCTACAATGAAAGAGTTTCCTATTTCTGTTCTGTTGGCAGGTTTGGAAAAACAAACGAAGCCATATTTAGCTATGTGAAATAGATTGGTTGGTTGGTTGCTTAACTGATGTTTTAAGTCGCTTTCAACAATTTTTCAATTTTATTGCGACATGAAAGCAGGGGATAACTAACATTTAAAACACAGGGGTGTAATCCGGGAATCGAACCCAGTTCGCCGGCGCCGTAGGCCGAGCGCTTAACTGCCCCTATCTGAAATAGAAAATGCAACAAGAGTCGTCTGAACACAACAAAATTCGCTGGAAATAGTGTTTGTTAGTGAAAAGATGCTCCCCCCCCCCCCCCCAATAAATAAATAGGTAAATAAAGTAACATATTGATTGATTGATTTTTGTTGAACGGCACATCACGAATATTTCACGTATATGGTGACGGCATCTGCCTGATGCGAAGCATACAAATTTTGACCTTTGCAACGGACCCACCCGAAGCAGTGAGGGATCTTTAACGTGCCATGCATACCACGACACGAGGCCTAGGTTTTTACTGTCTCATACGAAAGACAGGACACCGGCATAACCAGAACGAGACTCGAGCCCCGGCCTCCCGATCAGGAGACGAGCGCGATATCACTAGGCAGTGCCGGTTTACAAAGTAACATGAATAAATAAATAATAGATAAAAAAGAAAAACAAAATAATCAAATCAATATGTATATTTGAAGATCTTAAATTCAAGTTTCTATATTAGCATACATAACACCTGAATAATCAAATATTGAAGCAAATATTTAAAAAATGACTCCAAGATCAATTAGTTAAGATCAAACAAGGTCAAAATCTATGGTATGATTTGAAGGTTCTTGTTATAATTGTACCGAATACTAAATATGTTTGCTATATCATTTACTATCACTAAAATCGAGTTAAGGTAAAAGCTTTTTAAAAATGACTCTGCTGTCAAAGTCAGTGTAACGAGGTCTACGGTAAGATATAAAAATGACTCTACTGTCAAAGTCAGTGACAACGAAGTCTATGGGTAAGATATAAAAAGAAAGGGAATTATGAAGAAACGTATTTATCCATTTAAAAGCCATACTTATTTCTATGCAAGAAATAATGGGAGGGGGTTGTTTTGTTTGTTTGTTTGATTGGTTGGTTTTTTTTTCTTTTGGTCTTTTTGTCTTTTGTTAGATTTCTTTTTTTTTTTTCGTTTTATTTAAGTGGTCGGGGTCCGGCGCCATAAACTGAGAAAATTCTTATGTCATAATTTCATATTCTTCTGTTCAACAATGAATTAATTACTGGGATTTTGATTTTATTGAATTTTATTCTATCGATAAAAAAAAATAACCCTTTTTTGCATGACAATTTATCTGAACCTTTGATAATGGAATAAATTAAAATTAAATAATTGACTTAAGTATTTTCTCAGTTTATGGCGCCGGACCCAGGTCAATGTCACTGGGACCAATGTACTGGTAGGAGATAAAAGTTGATTGATTGATTATTGTTTTACGGCATTCCACGATTATTTCACGTTTATGGTGAGAGCATCTGCCTGATGCCTCCCACAGAAATTAAAAACCTTTGCAACGGACCCATCCGAAGCAGTGAGGGATCTTTTACGTGCCACGCCTACCGTGACATGGGACCTCGGTTTTTACTTTCTCATCCGAAAGACAGAACACCGGTGTACCCACGGCGGGAATCGAACCCCGGACCTTTCGGTCGCAAGTAGCGCACCGCATCCAATGGGCCACAAGAAATATGTACCAAATATGAAAGCAATACCTCCAACAATTCAAGAAATAATACCACGGTTAAAGTTCCTGAGAAACTGCCAAATAAAAGCTGTCATTATGAGGAAGCTATTTACCAAAACCCTATATAAAGATCATCAAGTGAGCTACAGACAGTAATCAAATCAAATCGTTACAACTGACCAATGCAATATAGTGGCAGACCCAGGATTTCCGAACTGAGAGACCAAGTGTGGAAGAAGTCAAGCATTAGCCAAAATACTCGGCCATTTTCGGTGCCAAATCTGGAATTTTATTCATATTGATTTAGTGTTTTCAATCTTATCATCTATACATGTATATGCCCCCGCCCCTTCTGAATCCGCCACTGCAGTGACAGAAATATCTAAGCATTGTAAAGACTATATGCTAGATATTGATAATAAATCCGAAGTCAGTCCATTTACATTTATGCAATGATATCATTCATATTTCACAGCTTACCATGACCTTGACTGGCCCGAGTCTTCTTGGAAACAGCCCATATTGCTTGGTGATCAGAGAAATAGAAATTTACCTGCCAAAATGGAATATTTTCCAGAAGTATTTGAATGAAGATGTGACAGAAATGTGTCATAATATGCTTTGAAAAAAGAGGAACTTGACAGAATGTTCTACTTTCTAAATAACATTGACTAGCGTAAAATGACTATAGGTCAATGTCACGACACGCTTCTCGGATAAGAACATGAAGAAGTATGGAGCAGATCGAAGAGCTGTTGGATATAAATCTTAGCATTCTCGTTATCATTTCACCATTGAATCTGACCTTGGAGATATGACCTTGGGTGAAGGTTATAACATACTTCTGGACCAAAAGCAGCAATATAGAAAACATTAAATCTAACTATCGAAGTAACATAGCTGCGAACACTGTTAAAACTACATGTACATTCTACTTACCGTGACCTTGGTGATAAGATCTTGGAACAAGGTCATGAAACAACTATGCTCTATGAGCAACAATGTACTGAAGTGCATGTACTAATAAAGGTCTCTCAGATTCATCATGGACTCTATAGCATGCCATTACCTTGACCTTTGTGATATGACCTGAGTAAAGTTAATGTAACGCCTCTGGAGAAAAATATGGCGATCTCAGCCAGAGTTAGAGAGATTTAGATATGAACCTTATTTACCTTATCTGTAACTATATATCATATTTGAAAATCAAACAAAGAAAATAAAACACTGCTGTAATAGGATTTCAAAATTTGAAAGATGTAGGCAACACGCTATGAAAAACCCCAACAAACCTTGAGAGAAAGACGAAAATATGGGCAGGGGGTCCATGTACCCCTTACAAATCTTTTAGTAGATTTTCCACATTTCACCTAAACACTTTCATCTATCTATCTTGTCATACTGCAGCACCCTCTCGAGTTTTATGTGCAGCGTGCTCGTCTGTGCAGTGATTAAAAGGTTTCAAGAACTTGGTTTGTGCTATTAAAGACAAAGTTGTGTTAAAAAGTGCTAAAAATAGTAGCTGCTTAGGACCTGGGGTGTCGCAGGTTAGCAACCGCGGCCTTGAAGGCACACGGTTCAGCCAACTCGACCACGTGCAGTAGCAGATGGTTTCACTGAACTATAGCTAACGGGAAAAATGAATATTTATAGAAGTCTTTAGAGGTAGTGATCTGTCTGAATGAGAGCGGGTGGGCAGTACGAGTTTGTCTGGTGGGCTGCACAAAGTATACTCAGGGAGGGGGATTGCCACCCATCCATATACGATGTTATGGAACAGTGCCAGTCGTGCACAGGACCTCCTGTGTTCCAATGTCTCCCACCCAAGTTTGTCTAGCAAAGAGATCACACTTGAGGTGGATCAGAAGTCATCCATGATCCACCTAGCAGCTCTGCGCTGAATTATCTCAAGTTTGGTGGCGAGGTCCTTTGTATGGGGTCCCATGGTAGCATACTCTAGTGGTGTCTTACGATAGTCTTGTATGTTGTGGCTCTAATAGTCTGGTGTTTAGTCTTTATATTTCTTTTAAGGGGTCCTAAAGATCTATTGGCTTTGCTCACTACATAGTCTACATGCTTGTTCCTCTTGAGATCTCAGGCTAAGTTGACTCCGAGGTATTCTGCCCGTGCAGTGAGTACCTAGATGGAATAGGGTGTCTAGCCCTACTTACCTGGATGACCTGACATTTGCTGGGGTTGAATTTCATGTCCCAGTCTGCTTACCATACCGTTAAGTCTCTTTGGATGGTTCGACTATCATCAAGTTTGTTAAGTGTAAGATATAGAGCCGTGCCATCTGCAAATAAGCGGACTTTAGATTTTACCTGTTCCGGGAGATCATTAAAATATATATTAGGAAGAGGATGGGCCCAAGGATAGAGCCCTGGGGGACACCGGATGTTACTGATATTTATGTATTTGTAGAAATATACTAATTATACCCACAGAAAATCCAGCACCGATGTTTATATTGTCGTGTAGTATCAGACATGGCGGAGTTTTCCCTGCGGGTATATATTATGACCTATTTTTACACCCAGTGCAGACGAAGCATGATGAACATGTACTCATATGAGATCACGTGATCCCCTCCCGGGGAATTTTTTCATCTGAAAGAGATCCAACCATGTTTCCATTTACACGTATCTGTTGAACATCAAATAGCAAGAAGAATTTTATTTAGGGAGTGGGTGGAAGTTTTTTTTTATTTTGTTTTTTGGTTTATTTAATTTTTTTTTTGTTTTTGTTTTTTTATTTTTTATATATATATATTTATTTATTTCTTCTTTTTTTGGAGTTTTTGTATTGCTTTTTTTTTTCTTTTTGTTAGGGAGAATTTTGTTCCTTCTTTTTTTTAAAATTAATTTCGCTACAGAAACTGCAACCCCCCCCCCAAAAAAACAACAAAGAATGAAAGAAAGAAAGAAAAAAGAAAGATTTTAAATTTCATAGTTGCAGGGACGTATATATCTACGTCCCTGATAGTTGGAAGGAATAATTGTACATCGATAACTTGATTCTCGTGCTTTGGGACAGTTTGTAATGGTTGCAGGGCGGAAAAGTTGATATTCTTTCAAAGTGTTAAAAAACTGCTGCTCCTGAATCAAATAAATTAATTGTTGTTCTGTTTTTTTTATCTTGAAAAGTCATACTTGTTTGTTAAAGGGGGTTATTTCTTTTCGTTTGTTTGATCTTTTTAAGGGGTGAGTTTTCATTTAATTTTTTTTCATATTGGTTTGATTTGGTGTTCGCAGATTTGTTTTCATTATTTTAAGGATCTTTTGTGTTTTATTTTGTTTTTATTGCTCTGTTTGGTTCGTTTTATGAAGGAATTGTTGTTGTTGTTGTTGTTGTTGTTGAGGTTGTCGCTGTTGTTTGGACATTAATGATACTTTATAGGCTATGATTTTAATTATTATCTTTTCCTGGCATTTTGTACAGTTGCAAATGTAAGGTGCTTACAATATACTAGTAGAGAATGAAATCAAACAACACTATGGGAAATGCTACGATAACCTTCTGACCTTTGTATCAATACTGTCCAGGCGAAAACTCGTCTTAGAGGGGCTGATTGAATGATTGATACGTCACTCCAAGGTTATTTTACATATATGGCATCTGCCATATTAGAATTTAATAGAATTTTAGACTTTTGCAACGGACCAACTCGAAGCTGTGACAGATCTTTCACGTGCCACGCCTACCGTGACACGGGACCTCGATTTTTACTGTGTCATCCGAAAGACAGGACACGGGTGTGCCCACGGCGGGAGTCAAACCTGGGATCTTTCGGTCACAAGCCGAGCACCTCATCCACTGGGCTACACTGACATTTTTATTGAGGGAAGGGAAGACCATCCCAATGACCGGCAATCTGACAAACGAAAAAAGAATTAAAGAAATAAAACAAAAATAAAAAAGAAAGAAAACAAACAAACAAAAACAAATAAATAAAAACGAAAACCCCCAAAACAACACAAAGCAAATAAACAAACAAAAACCCAAACAAACAAACAATACCAAAAGCAAGCCTATAAACAAGCAGACAAACTTACATCTTCTATTAATTACAATATTTAAGAAGTTCTCCAAAATTAATTCTATGCCGTGTTTAGCTGTTGTCAATCTCGACTCTCTCTCAGGATTGTAACATGATTTATTTATGTCGACATTTCAAAAATATTCTAACATGATATTCATACAGCATTTCATTCCTACATATTAACTGTTGTTCACGAGTTATAACCCAATATGGCCCAGTCATATTAGTCAATAATACATGTAGGTACATATTTACACGATATATCATATTTATATCCAATGCTATATACGGTTCATGTTTACGGTGTCTTTTTCCGAAGTACCGTTATTACCACCTGTCACCTTTTGGATTTATTTACACCTAAAATGACACCACCTGTGTCTGATAGGCTACCTACCCAGTACATGCTGGGTAATTAACCGTGGGTTGCGTAGAAAGGCGTGTGCTACCTATTCAAGTAGTGTGTTAATGAATCAATGTCCACTGTGCTAAAGAAATATGTATACCATAAATATAATGCCAATCACAGTTTTGCCGTGACGTCATGTGTGTATTGCAGTAAACAAATTAGATATAAAAAACATTCGACGATTCCCGCGAGAGGGTAACTTCTGTATCAACAAAGGAATAAGGAAGAATTTATTTCGTACGATATAGGTAAATATATGCTTATATTTTGTTACCTTATTCCATTGCCAATTCAATTCACAATTATAATTCATCCTTACTTTTTGTGCAATATTAGCGATACATGAATTACATAACAATCAAGTTTATTATACGTGTTATTTTAATGTCTGCCTTACATGATAGATAACTGTTTATTTCACATAAGTTCAACATTTATTTTCTTCGTCATCCTTTGTCAACTTAACTGCGCGACGTTCTGAATTTCTGATAAGTTGTTGACAATGTTATTTCTGAAGAATTTTGCAATAAATCAAGAATTTACAGCGCACCTATAAAGATGGTGTTTTATTCCCTTAACATTTCGTACATTATCATAAGTTTGCTATTTTACGAATTATTTAGTTTTTGTTTATTTTTGAAAAATCCCACATTGTTAACAATCATTCTATAGATAGTTTTCGAATGCATAAAGTTTAACTGGAGTTACTTCCCTTTTCCGCCATATTGGAGGTATGTGACTGAATATTTGTGCATAAATCAACCAAATTGTGTAACTCAAAGGTATTTCTCCAAACTAAGGATGCTTCTTGAATTTTTGCAATTGTTACGCAATAATAAAACTATTGAACAATGTCAAAATGTTTTCAGAGAAGTGAAAATATAGACAACTTTCTTACAATAATTCACTGTACTTGGTATGAATATGAAGCAAAAACTGAAGCTTCACCGCCAACATTGCGGAAAAGGAAAGTAACTCTAATCAAATTTCATGCATTTGAAAACTATCTATATCGAGAAGCGGTATTAACGGTTTTGTCTTCAGAACAAGTCACAGTTATTGTAATCGGCCTCGGCCGATTGTATATTAAGATAGTAAATTCGCTTTGAGAGCGCATGTGCAAACTCCATTAGCGTGGCATGTTGGGTAATAATCTAGTACTAAGAAACAATCTTAGCACATAATTCTGCTGTAAATATTAAGATTTCTAGAAATAAATCTTATGAAATGTTCACATTTAAAAAAAAAAGATTTGATCACTGCAAAAACCAACTTATTTCCGAATATTAACGATAAAATTCGACAGTTTTTCCTAAAAAGGAAAAAAACAAGGCGCGACTACTTTACTAACAAGGAAAAAATGAGGCGTGGCTTTAGAAATTTTAGCGGGAAAATTCACAAATGCGCATAAAAAGATGGTTTCAAAACAAGTCCGTGTAATTCCTATTTACATAAAGCCATTTGGCTTTGTGACCAACAGCTTGAAGATTTAATGCTATTCCGATTGCAACCTAAGCTTTTTAAAAAGCTACGCTTATGGACACGTTATATTGACATGGACATTCTACCAGGTTTTACCGACTTCCTGTCAGTTTATTTAAACCAAGCATGAGCGAAGCGGTTTGAACATCATCTTTCCCCATATGGATATAGAAGTCAGATATCACACAATCTGGAGCCGGCGTCACTCAATGGGGTAGTATGCTTGACTCGTGACAGATGATGTTACCGTGTAAATGAAATATAGTTTTGTCGCAATAAATAAAACAAACAGCCCTTGCTTCCGCTGCTTAGACCAAGACAGGTTAAAACTTGATTCATTTTTGGTTGTTTAATTGTTGGTTGGTTTTTGACCTGAGAAACGCCGAACGTTCAAAACTGGAAAATTTCTACGATTTCGAAAATCAGACTTACCTTGGCAGATTCAGGTGAGATTCAATCAATCATGACCTTATTTGATTACTTCCATCGTGAATTCACTAGATAATTACTGTTTAATAGCATTCATAACCACTTTTTCCTCGATTTGCATGCTGTTTATTGTACTTTCTTTTTTGAAACAGAAAGTGAAAGTACACTACCAAACAGCATGCAAGAGGAAGAAAAATAGCTTTATTGATTGATTGAATATTGTTTAACGTCACTCCAAGATTATTTCACTTATATGGTGACGACATTCGCCTGATGCATTGCATACAAATTTAGACCTTTGCATCTGACCCACTCGAAGCAGTAAGGGATCTTTTACGTGCCACACCTACTGTGACTCGGGACCTCGGTTTTTACTGTCTCGTCCGAAAGACAGAACACCGGTGCGCCCAGGGCGGGGGTCGAACCCGGGACCTTTGGATCATGAGCCGAGCACTTTATCCACCAGGCCACACCGGCTTGAAGAAAAATGGTCTTGTATACTATTGCCTATAGTGAATTTACAAAAGGTCCCGAGTTTGACTCCCGCCATAGGTACATGTACACCGTTGTCCTATCTTTCGGATGAGACAGTAAAACCGAGGTAGGCGTGGCACGTAAATATTCCTCACTGCTTCGAGTGGCTCCGTTGCAAAGTTATTAAATTCTATACAATGCATCAGGCAGATGCCGTCACCATATATGTAAAAAAAAAATCAATACATCAGTTGAAGAGGGCGGTAATTTGTAACACGGGAAGTAACTCCAATTAAATTTTATGCCAATGATAGCGAGCTACACTTGATCACTGTTTGGGCACCACTTGCTTATTTGTGAACATAAAACGATTGACAGTAGGCTACGTCGTAACTTACCTTCTAAACTAAAATTAGAATCTTTATATCGTGGGAGAGACATGTACCTCCAACGTCATGTACGCCTTTGGTAAACTCTCTTGCTTCAGACATAAAGTGCTTTATACATAGGCGTATTGTGTTGGTTAATTACAGTAATTAATTATAAATGTAGAGATATATGTGACATAAGATAATAAAAATCCGTCACAATGTGTATTGACTGATACAATATATGGTGCAACACTTCCCTCTGCGAAATTTGTTGGTTAATTAAAAAGTGTATGTAGGTCGAACATACAGTCAAGTAACATACAGCTGGAAAGAAAGAGTGAATCGTGTATTTGTTGGTTGGTTGGTTGGTTGATTTGTGTTTTACGTCGCTTTCAACAATATTTCAGTTATATCGCGACATGGAAGCAGGAGGTTACCAACCTCTTAAACATAATGGCGCAACCCGGGAATCGAACCCGGATCGTCGGCGCCGTAAGCCAAGCGCTTAACCACTACACCAAGCCTGCCCCTTCGTGTATATATATATATATATATATATATATATATATATATATATATATATATATATATATATATATATATATATATATATATATATATATATATATATATATATATATATATATATATATATATATATATATATATATATATATATATATATATATATATATATATTTACATCTGTAAATATGTGCTCGTATCTTTCTTTCTAACTTTTGCGTTTGACTAAAGAGACAGTGCATAAGCCGATCCAGAAGGGAGTCAAGTGACATATCGCTGACGAGAAAGAGTGAATAGTGTATTTGTTTTTTTTTTTTTTCGTATTCTTTTTCTTTCTTTCTTTCTTTCTTTTGTGTTTGAGGAAAGAGGCAGTGCATAAGTAGATCCAGAAAGGGGCGGGGTGAATTACTTGCATTGCAACCATTTCTTTTCGATGGAAAATTTTACATACAAATATAGGATATTGGAGCCAGTATATCTGAGCATGTATCGTACTTTTCTCGTATTCAAAAGGTCAGGGGTTCGAACCCGACCGACGGTCAGTCGGTATCCTGAATTTTGGACAAGGCAGTAAAAATGCCAGTATCACCATGGAGTTCAATACACAGACGATGCTTGAATGCTTCTGGTTGGTCCGTTTTCAGGTCTTAAGTTCTGTAAAAGATAAAAAAAAAAAACAAAGAAAAGAAAAACAATAACAAAAGCAAACAAACAATAAAAAAAAAATACAACCCCCCCCCCAAAAGAAAAACCCCCGAAAAACAAAACAAAACAAAAAACCAAAACAAAACAAAAACACAAACAAAAGACAACAGTCCAAAAAAAAAAATTTTTCAAAATCAAAGATAACTGCACAATTTTATTATGCAATTTATGAAGGAACCTCCTTGTTTTCTAGACTTCTGTATCGTTCGCTGTAATTGTATTGTGTCGAATATTGAGACGTCCTTTTCATGAGAACAAATCTCTACAATGTAAATTGGCTTTATTTGTTAAATTTCCTATTCATTATAATAATAATAAAATACCGAAAGCCGCCGAGAGCATGCTTTCCACTTAGCATAAATATCATCAAGTGTCAGTCATGCCGGTATCGTAAATATAAAAAAAAATATGTTTGGAATCAGAGGTAATATAATCGATGTATGATTGAAAATATATCGAGACAAAGGGGAATGAATCATTAACTATACTAACAAAACCAATTAGCTAAGTGTGAGGAAGATAACAGAATGAATTTTCTGCTCTTCTGGTTAACACAATGCAGCAACTCTTTCGTTTGGATTTGCTTTATGTTGTTCGCCCTTAAAATTTTCGCAACATAAAATGTTCGATCGATGTAAATGTTTATGTTTGCTCAAAAAGGCGGTGTGGATGAGGTTCTCGGCTCGTGACCGAGAGGTCCCGAGTTCGATTCCCGCCCTGGGCACACTGGTCTTTCGGATGAGACAGTAAAAATCGAGGTCCCGTGTCACGGTAGGCGTGGCACGTGAAAGATCCTTCACTGCTTCGGGTGGGTCCGTACGGTGCAAAGGTCTAAATTTCTATGCAGTGCATCAGGCAGATGCCGTCACATATACGTGAAATAATCGTGGAGCGACGTAAAACAATAATCAATCAATCAAACTTCGTTAGTAAATATGGCGGTAATGGATTAATTAATCCTTATAAGATTATCCTTACTTGATCATCAGAAATAAACTACACATTATTGTCCCGCAGAAACCCTGCTTATTAAGCACCTTCCTTCCCGATTTGTGAAAAATAAATGTATCACAGTGTTTTAGAGGGATTCAGCCTTGTTTAAGAGATAGACACTGAAGTGAACATTTCATATGAGCAAATACTGATAATGATTCTTTTTTTATTTGCCGTTTACTCAAGATGCTCAGCTGAACGATGTTAGTCCATATGTGCCTCTTGTTTCCTTTGTCACCTTTTAGCTCACATAAACCAAACGTTGGCTTTTGTGATCGCTCTCCCTTTGGTAAGCGTACGTCTATTCAGGGAAACTAATGATTTCGGATTTTCTTTATAAACCAATGAAGGGATTTTGATGAAAGTTGGTTGAAGCACTAATGGGCCACTTCAAGTTTTGATGTTTTCCAGTCAGAAGTGGGTCTAGGATGGCGAAAAGTAGGATCTGTTTCTTCACATTCCTTCACACACGGGTCACATATAATGAAATACCGCATCTGAATTGATATGAAGATGTCATGTGTGTGTTTTTTTTATATCCGATTCTTCAATGACATTTACTGCAAATCAAGTTTGAGATCTTGTCGTGTGGTGTGTTCGGTTTGCTCAAATGAACTATAAAAACCCATGTGTGCCTCTTAATCAATGGACATAATCGATTTTCATCTTTATTTTCAGTATTGTTTCCATAAAAGATTCCTCTTGTGTATTAAAAATGTTGATTTTTCATTACATGTAAAAATCCTCCATTGTATAGCTGTCACTGAATAAGTGATGTAATCTTCGGGTAAGTAAAAAATAATAATAATAAACCTCAAAAACAAAACAAAACAAAAAAAAAATCATCGTGTATCTTATAGCCATCAGCTAGTTTTGACAGGAAGAGAGGTAATGTTTTACTGCAATATCAATGTGTATCCGATGGCTTCAATGAATGATACCTAGTGGCGCCATCTGTTGTTCAGAATAAACATTTCCTAGACAACACGATATTAGACGGAGACGGAGGAAGAATAAAATGATGTCAAATCAAGACATGACACAGGATTTATAAGGCAAACCTTGATAACAAGTAGGAGAAAGACTATTGGCATACTGATGAATTTGAACGAAAGCAAGAAGAAAAGTTAAATGACGAAATAAATGAAAAAATGTCAAACTAGATCGAAAGCGAGAAGACTATAACTCAAGCAAAAATTACGAATAGACGAAAGATAGATGTGATTGATGTCAATTTAGAAAAGAATCAAGAGACACAAGCATATTTTTCACGGAAGAAAGTAACATCTAATGATGCATGCAAAAAGAGAAATGGCAGTGTGACTCTTGCCTTCTTCCATTCATTTCAGACATTAACACAGACAGGACGGATTAAAAAGTAGCGCGAAGCCAGAAGAAGCAGAACATAAAGAAGGAAACCAAAAGACAGATAAGGAATAAGTCATGGTAAGATGATCCTTATTAATCCCCGAGTTTGTTCTCCTTCAACATTGTCATTATTTATTTGTGCCTTAATACTAGTTATCTTCATTTCCACACGATTCAAATTCACACCTCGACAAAGTGTATTGCAAACATACCACACCGGATATAGAACGTCCGAACCCGATAAGAAGATTAGAGCAGACCTTTGTTTCAATTAAATAGATTGTCGACATAAATGACACTGACGCAAACAATAATGAAAGTATTATCTTAAAGTCACCATCATTGCCTTAGTGAACCGGAGGCACGTAACGAGACGCCGTCACTGAGGTCGAAAG
This sequence comes from Pteria penguin, assembly GCA_035048485.1. NCBI lineage: Eukaryota > Metazoa > Mollusca > Bivalvia > Pterioida > Pteriidae > Pteria > Pteria penguin. Next base: position 14,903,892 of record CM068582.1, read on the forward strand.
ATTACCGTCCTGTAATGTGAGTAGGTTTCCATTTTCATATTTATTTATATACATGTATATTTCATAACATGCATGCATATATCGTACTGGTGACCCTTCCTATTTCCGCAGTAAACACTTCATGATATTAAGTAGTCAACTAGGCGAGATAGTAAACGTTAACGTAATGGCAGTGGGAGATTTGGAAGTGATATTTATTTCTTTTGTATGGGGTCCTTCCGTATTAAAGTGGCAATGTTCGATTTCTGAAATTGTCATGGTACGGGGTCTTTTATTTATTTTTATTTTTTTTTTTTTTGTTTGGGGTTTTTTTTTTGTTCTTTTTTTTTTTTTTGGTTTTGTTTTGTTAAAGTCCGCCTGTACATCTTTACTTTCTCCGTGTTTTACTGTAGTCCAACTGTACCTCTCTGATAATTAACCTGGTCCCTTTTTTGTTGTGGTCCATTTTTTTACTTGGTAGTTTACTTGGTCCATGTCTTGTCTGTACCTCTGCTAGGGTACTTGCTACGTGTTTGCTGTGCCCATACCTCTCTAATAATTTACCCAGTCCGTTTATTATTTAGTCTATGGATACCTATTTTATTTTGTTCCTGTTTACCGCACTCCGACTGTACCTTTTGGTTCACAGAATACCATCGTCCATTTGTACATGTTCCTATCGGATAGCTTACTTGGTCCACATTGGCCTGTCTGTATCTCTCAGATAGTTCCGTGTTGATACACATAATGTACATGTTACAGATATAACAAATAATCAAGATTCGAGACAAGGTTACGAAGAATGTCATCGTAGCAATGACCTGATTTGCAGCTTTAAATTTAGATATGTGTATGTACCATCTTCATTTAATTGACCAATAGAAATGATCATTAAATTAATTGTGCTGTTATTGATTTTACATTTGCGCTAGTGTGACCTCTCAACACCAGACCTCATGCGCGGATCCAAAGGGGATTTCTTGCGATTAGATCCTTACTTTTGCTGGGTCAGTTTTGACGCGGAGATGGTTATGTACGTGAACTTGATTGAATCCCAATCCCCTTTTCTTGGTAGAAACTACCAATAAAAATTGAAATCCCCCTCCCACTTTTTTTACAATATTCTACCAACAAACGGTTTAACACCTTTTAGATTTGCTGGATCAACTCCAAATTTAGGACATTGCATAATAAATTTCAACCCTTGGTTTACGAACCGAATTCACTTGTGGATCAGACATCTTGGACTTGTCTTATAAAGCCGGTGTAGCCCAGTGCATGAGGTGCTTGGCTCGTGACCGAGAGGCCCGTGTTCGACTCCCGCCATGGATGCACAAGTGTCCTGTCTTTCTGAGTCGATAAAGACCGAGGTCCAATGTCGCGATAAGTGTGGCATGTTAAAGATCCCTCACTGCTTCGGGTGGGTCCGTTGCAAGGGCATAAATTTCTATGCGATGCATTATGCAGATGCCTTCACAATATATTTGAAATAATCGTAGAGTGACGTAAGTTAAGAATCAATCGATCAATCAATCAGTCATTATGTCTTATATATTAGTGAAATAAAGTAACAATTCATTTTACCTACAGCTGTTCAATGGATGAATGATTTTCCGTTTACGTACTGTAGTATATATACACATATACACACACCGTAAATGCATGTTGACAAATAAGATACAAGTAACGAGATTCTAGTATACAAATATATATATATAAATATATATATATATATATATATATATATATATATATATATATATATATATATATATATATATATATATATATATATATATATAGTATACTAGTATATACTTTGACTTTGATGAATAGATTTTCTAATGTTAAGTTCCCACCAATGTGGCTCCTGAATCAGTTTTTAAGTAGACCATTACAAAACATACACACCGTAAATGCATGTTGACAAATAAGATACAAGTAACGGGATTCTAGTATACAAATAAATGTGTATCAATTAATGAATGATTGCATTTTTACCTGGACCCCAGAATTCTTTTCTGAACAAATTTTAGAATACAGTATTGAAATTTAAAGTCCTGCTATGTATAGACATGTAACGTATAATTTCTTTCCTGGTGACTCTCCTTTCAGGACGGACCGACCGCATATTCCTCATATTTATTAATCTATAGGTCATCTGTACTTTATATCCTGTTTATACTTTAAAATATCTAAATTACTCATGCCATTTAGTATAATAAAACAAATAAAAACTGATCGACTGTAATAAATTATAGGACGGTCGCATATGGGTGACAGAACGGACGTTTACAACTTTCCGAGGTCGTACTGTGTCATATTAACTTGCAAAGAATGTGATATTATCGTGTTGGAAGTTGATACTGTGTCATATTAACTTGCCGAGAATGTCACCGTATCGTGCTGAGAGTTTCCTTTTTCCACATACTTCGGTTGGTTGATTGGCCGATGAAGTTATTTTTAACGTTTTATCAGCCGTATCGCGGTGGGGAAACATGGGATAACCAACCTCTTAATGGCGCAAATTGGGAATCGAACCCGGTGTTATATAATACTTTTTCCCCTAGCCACCACCTCCCCCCCCCCTCGGACAAATGGCTATAAAGCAGTTTCCCCCCGAAAAAAAAATATATAAATATATATATATATATATATATATATATATATATATATATATATATATATATATATATATATATATATATATATATATGGGGATCAGGTCTTGGGACCGCTTGTCCTTCCTCTTATCCATCAATGTAACTTAACGTTGCAGCAGGACAACGCAAGGCCCCATGTTGCTAGGATTTGTCGTCATGTTGCTAGGATTCATCGTGACTTTCTGACTCACAACAACGCTCCAGTGTTTGAAAAGCCACAATACAGTCCAGACTAGTCGCTAATGATTCCATGCATCGGATTGAAATTGCATCAGCCAATCAGTGTTCTTGGCGCTCATATTTGTTGAAGGATCGGATCGAAAATTACAAATCTGGTAGAATGAATGACGTCATGAATAACATGTATACGCAAATAAACAATGTTTTTTTACTATACAGTAATAGGAGAAAATACCGCACTATGGTAAATAAATAAAAAGAAAGACATGCACACATTTACAACAAAACACTTAAAAGTATATAGAAACCCCTTAACCATAACGCCATCGGTTTGATCCGCAGGCCATTACGGTACCACAATTGTATTTCAAATGTTATCTAATTTATACAATGAGAACGAACGCGTATAATTTCCAAACCGTTACGTAAAGGGGGAAACAACTATGGGGGAAAGACTACTGTATAGCAGTTTTTCCGCTATGAGGTAAAACCACTGTATAGCCATTTTTCCGGGGGGGGGGGGGTTGACTACTATGGGGAAAAACTACTATATAACACAGGCACCACAAACCAAGATGTTTACAGGATGTGTTCAAATAAAAACACATTAAATAGCTGATATCATTACTTATTTTATTTATTTATTTTAGTATTATTTACTTAATTGTTTCATTTATTATTTTTTTCTTTGAACTTGAAAAAAGTCACTATATCTTAAACGTTCACTATACATCATATATCATTTGTTAATATCTTTCTACATATTCATAAGTTTCATCATAAACGCATCGAGCTGATGAGGGTTTTATATAATTAACACGTGTTCATCAGGGTATCCTCGAATCGTTTTTAATACCTGCTTTAATTAATGATAAAACTTTCACACAGAGACACACATGCAAGAAAACGTCACAAACATTCAAAGTTGTTCAAATGGTATGAAAGAGGAAAAGAATGGAAAATCAAATTTCACCTACAGAAAAGTTCGGAATGTTACTTGACATGTGCCACAAACGTCTCCAAAAATAACGACACATGGCATTTACTTGGAAAAGGTTTTACTTGTTTATCAAGTTATAAAATTAAAGCACTAAGTAACCTTTACGTGTATTTAAAGTGCGCGATGTATATTGAGCTGTTAAGAAAGGTTTTCTGATGATATCGTTAGTGCTGAGCTCTTGAGATAGTGAGTAATATTCCTTTTATTGCTAATTATGATTTACTGTCATTGATTTGTTGAAGCAGTAATTGTGTCAAAGTTTTAGGCTTATTTGACCATCCACTGCTCACGCACGCAGTCACATGGTTTGAGAAAATTTGGTTGGAGGGGGGTCGCTTTCTTTATTTTGTTTTGGTGGGTCCGTTGCTAAGGTGTAATTTCCGTGCACCAGAAAGATGCTATCACCATATCATCTTCACAAGTCGAGTGTCCGATGCGTCCTGCCGTCCTACTCTCCGCAGGATATATCGAACATTTGACTTGTGAAAATATCACCATATAAATGCAATAAACTTGGTGTGACGTAAAACAATCTTGAATCAATCAAAAGAAATTAGATCTAAAAAGAGACGATCTTCATATTTTACATGATATAAGCGGCCCAAGACCCGACATGCAACCCTTTGCTGGGATTTTTATTTTGACGTTATTGCTTAAATTGTGACGTCACTATCTAGTTTTATACGTCAAAAGCAAACCCCGGCAGAAAGTAACATGTCGGGTCTTGGGCCGCTTATTGGGTCTTTTCGTTATGCAGAGTTATTTCCCATTTGAGCAGGTATCTGACGTCAAACCCTTGTGACGTCATACAATTTCTATATCACTTCTCGTAATTTTACACCAGTTGCCATACAACTGATTAACGTCACAATGGTTTGACGTCAGATACCTGCTCAAATGGGAAATAACTCTGTATAACGAAAAGACTCAATATGAGTCTTTTCGTTATACAGAGTTATTTCCCATTTGAGCAGGTATCTGACGTCAAACCAATGGGAAATAACTCTTTATAACGAAAAGACTCAATATGAGTCTTTTCGTTATACAGAGTTATTTCCCATTTGAGCAGGTATCTGACGTCAAACCATTGTGACGTTAATCAGTTCTATGGAAAATATGAAGATCGTCTATTGTTATTCACATTTCGACTTGGAAGCATGAGGTCACAAATCTCTTAAAATAGTGGCGCAATCTGGGAGTCGAACCCGGATCGTCTACAACATGTCAAGCGCTTAACCACCTCTCCAGTATGAAAAAACAGACCAGTTACACACATATGTGAAATTTGGGGAAAAAAACATTAAATTTGGTGTTTGTTGGATCCGAGAGTTACACCGTACTTATACGGAGGGGAACAGATTTGCCTTGCCCTGCAACGAAATAGCAAATCAACAGTAATATTCAGCCGTATAATTACGCTATACAATGTATCTGTGGGAACAAATAAAAACGTTTCGATTTTTACTTATGATTAATTTCTTATTTAAATCATAAGCAGCTTGAGCGATTTGTAGACGTGCTCTCTGAATTATATTGGTCCGTATCTGTGTTTGCTAGTGAAAATCGAAGAAAAAAGAGCAGCGAATTAGAATATTGATTATATTTCTCACTAAGTAGACCTTATATTTATATATTTCTACTTATTTATTTATCAATTGATTTGTTTATTTGTTTATTTATTCATTTATTCATTATATTATACTTCATTTTGATTTACATATATGTCGTTGAAGTTTGCATACCAAAGTGGAATATTTCATAGATGGTCTTGCACTGTGCAGTAGTACATATAGTACATACATGTGTATAGTATAAGCATATTTATGGCTGGAATATGGATGTCATGGATATGGATGTCAGAAAAATGGATGTCAGGAATAATGAATGTCATGAATATGGATGTCATGAATATGGCTGTCAGGAATAATGGATGACAATGCTATTCAGGACTGTTTCTCAATACACATAAACAATATACATGTATAGTTATATTTATACAGTGTTATATATTTCATTGTCAGTTTTGGCATCTATGTTACGGTATTGACAGTTGGAGTTGTCTGTCCATGCGTCTGTCTGTCCGTCAACATTTCGGTTAAAGTTTCTAGTTGAAGCAAAATCTCAGCATCTAAGAATAGAATAAACTTAATACTTTACACATAGGATTCTTATGAACAGAGCCATGACTTTTGAACTAGTGAGCTTGACCTTGGACTTTACCTACTTTTAAGAAACTTTAACTATGGCTATATCTTTTGAATCAATAGGGATAGAGCTTTGATACTTCCCACATAGGTTTCTTATGACGAGTGCTTTCAACTGAGACCATGACTTTCGACCTTGTGACCTTGGACTTTCACCTAATTTTAAAAAACTTTAACTTTAGCTATATTTTTTGAAGAAATAGGGAATAGGGAGTTGATACTTCCACATAGGCTTTTTTATGACGAGTGCTTTCAACTGATACCATGACTTTCGACCTTGTAACCTTGACCTTGTTCGAATTTGCTTTGCAGTCCGGCTATACCGTCTGTAGCGGTTTTTGTCTACTGCTTGTGCCAAATTTGTCCGTTTGTTTAAATGTAATCTGAATCATCTACACGATTGTTTCAGCCCACGAGATGAAATTACTCAAACGTGTAATTGATTTAGAATATTACAGACAGACCTATGTATCTGCACTGCATTCTAATGACAGAGTGGAAGTAAAGTAATAGTGCCGCCCGTTGGCTTAATGTTTAATTTGTATATTTGTTCCATTTCATGCTGTAATACATTGAATCTTGCCGGCTGACCCGTTTATCAAAAAAGCAAGTTAACGCAACGTAAGGAACTCTGGCCCTATCATCTATAGAGAACCACCTCTTTCGGCTAGAGAGCATTAGACAAGTAATGCTTAGTCTTTTTGTGGTGAAAATTGCGGCTAGAACTTATGAAAATTCGCATCAGCTTAAAAATATATAGAATTATTGTATGAGGTTTCGAATAAACTTTACATTGTGAGCATTTTAATCTATATTTCACGAGTAACTATGTCAAATAGGACGAATCCATCAGATAAGGGGCGTTTGCCATTCGTTATTCAAAGACTTTCTAAATATTCGATTCTTATGTTGGATTCGTATTACCATTTTTTAAAATTTTAGTATGATTGCTTTTGTTGTTGTTGTTGTTGTTGGAGGGTGATGGTCTTTTCATCTTACCATAATGCTGGTAGCAAAACTTCTGATGGACCTCCGCACATGGACCCACGCCCCCTCCCCCCTTCTGTTTTCTAATCACTTGGATTCGATTTAACGTTACAGCGCGCATGACGTTTATTTTCAGTTTACGATACCAAAGGCTTTTTCTAAACCTAAAACATTGCTTACTTCATTTGGGGGAGGGTTAAAAACTGTATGGAGAAGTAATGACAAATTAGTTTTGATCGGTATGTGTCCATATTTTCTTCCTGAAATATTGATTTGATTTGTTCACACACTCCTTTAACCTAACCGCATCCAAATAGCAGTTTATGTAGCCAGTTAAAAAACCCCTTCCACTTTGTTAACTAAATGAAATCTAAACCTCTAATAAAAAATCCACTTTGTTAACTAAATGAAATCAAAAACTCTAAAACACCAAGCAGATGTTTACTGACAGAAAGTTATCATAGAAACTTTTGTTCTATTCATATCTGACCATATTCACTTATTTGTATCGTTTAAAACTATCAAAATAAGAACAAAGCTATTTTACATTCACACTTTGTAACCTCTTATTTTCGAACTAAAACTATGCACCATAATACTTATAAATAGTACGCATATGCCTCATAACATGTCGCTGATAAGCTACATGTACGGATATTTTTCGTGTATTCATGCAGAAAGATTTATTGCATTCGAACACGTCCTTATAAACGTTAAATTAAAGAGGCGTAAAAACCGCCAAAGTCTGTCACTTGTTCAGACGCAATAATTTCTAAATACTGTTGGGTGAACTAAAATCCTATTTCTGCAATGAAAAAATGGCAGAAAGATTTGCCATTGTTCCGTCGAGAATTCCTCAATAGTATTTAATTCCCCGTTTATTGATATTCATCCATTTTGGTTTACCTACTTCAAATCAAGCATTATTGTAAGTATTGGTTTTTTGTTACATTTAAGTATGTATTCAAGGTCTAGTTGGTTTGGGGTTATTTTTTCCCTTTATCTTTGCTTTGTTTTGATTTTCTTTGTTTTCTGTTTTGTTTTGTTTTTTTTCTTTTTGTATATTTTTGGGGGGATGTTTGTTTGTTTGTTTGGTTGGGGTTTTTTTTGTTTTTGTTTTGGGGGGTTTTTTTTGGAGGGGGTTGTCAGGTTTTTTTGTTTTTGTTCGTTGTTTGTTTGGGGTTTTTTGTATTTACACAGTACATACAGCTTATATAATTTAGTTTTTATCACGAAATAGGACATAGTTTATCACAATTCAGTGTTCCGTAGGCATATCTAATCAGGGTTTGTTTGTATAATAATTCATTTTCTCATTACATAGTGCCATGATGGAATATTGATAACTTCATCATAGCCTGTTTTGTACGCCGTGAGTTGGTAAGTGAATCTCAACGACAACTGCAGTGTAAGTTTGAAGTTGATACTCTCTCTGTTTTGTTTGTGACCTAGATATATTAATTAAGCGATTAAAACATAGCGATATATTACTCAATTCTACTGTATAACTTGTTTAAAATTGAGTTATTCATGTTGTTATATTAGGTCGCAGTGGATGTGGCTCAGTGGATGAAGTGTTCAGCTCACGACCGAGAGGTCCCGGGTTCGACTCCCGCCCTAGCATACCGTAACGCAGTAAAACCCGAGGTCCCGTGTCACGGTAAGCGAGGCACATAAAAGATTCCTCACCTTTCGTGACGGTCATGCCGTTACCAAGGGCATGAGATAATCATGGGTGACGAAAAATAATAATAATCAATCAATCAGTCAATTTATTATGTTGATATATATCGATACTGACATAGGTTCAGGAACAGGGAGTAAGTATGTAGGTGTGTGTGGTGGTGAGGGTGATTAGGAGGCTCTGTCCTTTTTCAAATAATGTCTCATAAAGAAACGTAAACTACACTCTGGTTCCCGAAAATAGATAATAAAGATGTTGCCCCCCCCCCTTTTTTTTTTGTCTGCTCCTTGAGTATCTACTGAGATATAACGTCATGATATACAGTTGACCATTACTTGAGAGTTAATGATCAATTTATCCTTTGAAAACTGATAATTGAATTGCTTTGCTTCTGTATTGATTCGCGTCAACTAAAATACATAATCATATTAGGTCTAATGACAAAATGCGATAACATTTTCTTTGTACAGCAATACAAGAAGTAGAGCTAAAGCGAGAAGGTATAACATATGTTAATCAAAACAATCGGCTTCTGGGTTTGTGTGATTCACACATTATAAAACAACTCCAAGTCGATTAGTTTAAGGCAAAAACTAATTGTGTGTGTGTGTGTGTGTTTTATAACGTACTTGTAATTGAAAGGTCGGGACATCGATTTTATTATTCATTTTATATATTTATGTATTTTATTTATCTATCCACTTACTTATCTATTTGTTTATTTATTTATTATTGTAATTATAATTATTATAATAACTATAATAATGATAATAATAATAATAGTTATCATCATTATTATTGTTGTTGTTGTTGTAATGCAACAATGACAGGAAGAGGTGTGGGATATCTCACTGACATCATGCCATTCGCCCCGTCTTTAAGATGACAACATCTGCCAAATTTCAGTGCTAGGACTGTCAATGGTGCGCAGCTAGTTAACATGATTTGTGTATAAAGATTCGAAATGGGGTTCACCAGCTCTACACGTCCGCTTCCAGTTTTATATAGTGCCCGACTCTTTGTCGAGGATAGGCCCGAAACATTTCGAATGAGTTATGTAGTAAGACTTTGGATTTGTCATGAGCGATTATGCATTTTTCAGTCACATATTATCAATATTATTGTAAATATATGAATATCAGCTTTTGATTTCACTGGAGAAGCATACATAGATGAAATATTTTTAATTATTTTCTCACTTTAGGCAAAAGTCATAGTAAAACAAAATACTGAAGAATAAGTTTTTACTTAGACACGGAAGATAAATCCCGAGGGTATGCCCATGTAAAGTCACTTGTCTGGATCATCTGAGCGTTTGCCAGTGAACCATATTGTAACCCTAACAGGCTTGTTTGCATGTCTTATCCGACCATTGTAAAGCTATGTGTAATTTCAATTTAAACATTGATAAAAACGATCTTCCAACTATGTATTGGCTTCCCACATTACACAAAAATCCATATAAATCACGTTTTATAACAAATTCTAGGCATTGTTCTACAACAGTGCTTCCTAAACATATTACCTCCGCCCTTACTGCACTAAAAGACTATGTTATCATGTATTGTAATGTTGTCCTCAGCAATAGTAACGTCAATTAATTTTGGTCTATCAAAAATTCTAACGAATCATTGAAAAATTCCGTTTGAGAAATTTTAAGGCTAATAACGTTTCTACTTCTGATTTTTAGACACTTTATACCTCTCTAACTCATGACTTAATCAAAACCAAACTGTTGTCTCTCATACACTGGTGTTTCAACAGAGAGTCTAAATAATACCTCTGTATTTCGGTTCGCTGGAGCCTGCACTGATGTTTTCGATTTTCATGCAAAAAAAATTCTCAGATTACTTTTAAACTTCTCACTCAGGGTTATAGATATCATAAACTTCGAAAAACTTTTTTTTTAATTTTACAGATCTTATTCAGACATTTTATCTAAATTTGGAAATTTGACTTTTCAACAATACGTATCCAGCGGAATATCCCATCACAATTTCTATGGTGATCTAATGTACAAACTAAGGAGGGTCAAAGGTTCCGATAATTTCATATCAGAGGGTTCTAAAATTATTAAACGCCTTCGACATCTACAGTATGACCCCGAGATCATCGCTAAGACCATCGCTAAGACCATATTGGGTCCCTCTTCAACCCAATGCAGACTTTTGCTTGAGCGTTGCACTCTGACTAACAGGGCGGTGGGAACTCTATGAAGGGCCTTGCACAAAACTTTTCAGAGGAGATAATTCAAGGTCCTGATCCTCGTCCCCTCTGACTGTTAGTCGGGACTCCTATTGATCAAGGATCTATACTCGGCTTACAGACGGACAGAGCACGGTTTACTTATGTTGATGTTGTCTTATAAAGTTTTGATAGCAACATGTTATTTTACAAACTTTTTTGTGTGTAATTAAATTTTTATGACTTCTCTTCTTGAGAAACCTGTTGATCCTTGTTCTCTATATGGAGGATTATTTATAAATTTTTACATGTGTGTCCTTTGATTGTGCTGCTTTTGCGGTGAATGGGAAGGTGGGCGCCCGTAAACCGGTTAATCACACCAATTGAATGACGTTTGTTACTTCAATTGACCGTCCTAATTCGGCATCGTAACCGCAGAACACTCAAATATTTTTGTAATGTTTTTCAGTGTATATTCTACTGTTGTCATTTTTTGTGTGCCTGTCCTTGGTGATTTTTGTCATACAGCTTTGTCAGATGTCTTCAGTTTTCTCTTTTGATGCATTGAACAGAAATCTTTATCTACAATGTGTCTAAAGGACCCTCCCGTGAGCAGTGAGGAAACTTTTACTTTTCACGTCTACCGCGTCACATACCTCGGTTTCCACGGCCTCATTCTAACACGCCACGTGACCTCGGTCTCCACAGCCTCATTCGAAAGGACACCGATATGCACTGACAGGACTTGAACCGGAAACCTGTCGATCTTAAGGTTAGCACCATACCGACTGCCTCCGCCAGTTCTGGCTTCCATTTGAAGAACAAACACGCATAAAATCTAACTATAAAATTAATAAGACAATAAAGAATGAATTGTCATCATTACAAGCGTTGTAGCAGGTAACCTTCCTTTTATGAATGTCCTAGTTATACTATTTGAATGGGAAATCTTTGTTGCTAAGACTACAACCATGCCATATGATTGCCTGACGAATCGATCAAGATTGGCGGAAAAAATAGAATATAAAGACATTTTTGTTAATTTTTTCCTGGAATTTTAAATAGTATACCATACTTTTGAATTCCTATACTTTGCTTCTGGACGTTTATCTAGGATTTGGATATGAAAGCATGTGAAAGACGACAAAATCTGAATTTCAAAGTTTCCACCTTTTAGAACCCGTCGATTTTGCCAATAGATAGACCTGTATTTTCGTTCCTAATGTCGGGTTTGATATTCGATACAAAATTTTGATGATATCTAATGATCTCGATGCAGACAGTGTTGTCGGATTCTCTTTACCTAATAACCTAGAATGATTAATGTAATTACTGAAACGTTTTGATGTTTATGTAGACCGTAGTATACTTATTCTTTTTATAGTATAGTTTATTCATCGAATGCAAATACAACATATAGATATACATAAAAAATCAACATAAGTAATATAACAAGGTTAATTTAGTAGGTATCATTGTATATTAATCACAATACATGTATATGCATAATAAAGTATTTCTTAAATCAAAAGCTTTCTTGATACATTTTCCAGTTATGAATAATTCAGTTGTTTTTGAAAAACATAATAAATGAACAAGTTTAAAGACAGGGTGGTTTGTAATAATAAGGTTTCAGAAAAGGTACTTGGCTCGTGACCGAGAGGTTTAGGGTTCGAGTCCCGCTGCTGACTAGTCGGTGTCCTGTGTTTTGAACGAGACAGTCGAAACAGAGGTTCCTTGTCACGGTAAGCGTGGCACCTACACGATCCTTCGCTGCTTTGGGTAGGCCTATTTTTTTCTGTTCAATGCATCCGACAAATGTCGTCACCATAAAACCACACAAACGCATTCATCTTGGTGTGACGTTCAACAAGAAGAAATACAGAAATTATATGTAGAGTTTCCTCTGACCACCTAGAAAAAAGATCCCTCCCCCGCCAAACCTTTCCTTAGGCTTCAATAATAATATTCATTTCAATTCAATTTAATTCAACATTGGCGAATTTGGAAGGGGTTATGGGGTTGAAACCCTCCCCCCCCCCTTTTTTTTGGCCGGAAATTTTTACCAGAAAAGGTCATTTTCGACCATTTATAGGGCTGCAACCCCACTTTTCCAGACCAAATAGTTAAAAACATTAGTCATGGGAGACTTTAACCCCCCCCCCTTTTCCCCTTTCAAAAATTTCTAGATCCGCCTATGTTCAATAGTAACATTTTTTTTTCTCAGAATGCAAATGCTCAATTTCTGCACATTATTTGGCATGTCATTTGGAATAATTATAACATAGAAAGTTCTGCAAATGTCATTAATGATCTGTAAAAGTCATAGTGAATGGGAAGTGTCGTCAGTGATTAGGTATACAAGTTTACATTGAATAGCTACGAAACTGTGTCTTTCTTGTTTTTAACCTCGTATCAGATGGTGAAAAGATAACGATACGGCATTGCTGTCAATTATTGAATTATTGGCAGTAACTGAATAGATGTCTTTGATTTTTTTTATCTTCAATCAATTTTGGGGAAGTGTGTTCTTGTTTTGGATGAGGTACGATTTCAAAATCGATTTCGGTCATAGCACCAGACACTGTGTATATCAGGCTAGGTGGATGAATGGATGGATGGATGGATGGATAGACAGATGGATGGACGGACGGACGGACAAATAATAATAATAATAATAATAATAATAATAAAAATGATAATTATAAACATAAAAATAGAATAAAATTATATTAAAAAAAAACATCAGATGTCCGGCTTCTAAGCATCGTATCTTGAATTTAAACTATAAAATTCCATATTCTACATTTTCTGCATTTTGTCACCTTTCAGTTTTTCTAATTGATTTTTGGACAATTTGAAAATACTCCATTTTTTTTTTCAAGTAAGCATTTGTAAGCGTTTGTTTTCCATCACATAAAAAGCAGAACAGGTAACATTGAAACAGCTACCTTTTATATATAAATTTATCCACATATATAATAATTCAATATTTTTTACACTCAGTAGACTATGTTTCGATAGTAAGAACATATACACGATAAAGCGAGAGATCTTCGGCAAGTGATTGCTGAAAGGTCGTCGGATTCCGTTTGACCGATTTTCTTGTCTGATGTGACTTCGTAAAGGTTCATCACGTCTTAACATCCTTCCTTGCATCATAAAAACCCTTATCAGCCTTTAGTGACGATGCTTGACAACAGGAATTTCTTTGAACTGTGGAAATAGCACTGGTAACAAGACCATGATAATCTTATACAACTGCAGTTATGTGTTTGTCAGGTATAGGCATAGGAAGCTTGAGTCAAGGGAGTATTTTTGTTTGTTTGTTTATTTTATTTTGGTTTTATTTTTTGTTTCAGTTTTAGTTTTTGTTGTTTTTTTGTTGTTTTTTTTTTCTAATTTTTTAGGGGTGGGTGGTAGAGGGGTGTTATTATAATTATTATTTTTTCGATTGAACATAAATAATTTCAGATCAAAGTAACTTCCGCTCTGGTCAACACCCCCCCCCCCCTTTAAAAGAGAGAGAGAGAGAGAGAGAGAGATATTTCTACACATCTATATTGACCATACGTTTAACAGATTCTCTCCTCTGTTATCAATACCACATCAACTAGCTAACAGAGTTTTTATGTTCAAGCGTGCGTTAGGCGTGAGAGGTATTGAATAGTTTTTTTCTTATCAATAAAATTTATTGCTTCCAATTTCTCGTTTTGCGTAACCTCCGGTGGACAACTTTATGAAATTAAGGCAGATCTTTCATCCCTTCCTGAATTTAAGGCTTGAATAGGAATGGCCTGTCTACAAGATCAATAATTTTCAAGTAAATATTCATTAAGAAATATATCTAATAGACTCATTAATCGATTAATTAATTGTTACCTGAAACTAATAGTTATTGAATGTATTACAGGAATGACATAAAATTAACTGCATCGCGGTAACTGATATATCCACATAGCACAATACATCATAAAATATATCATTTTTTCACTTTAACGACACTTCTGCTAAACAAAACTGAAAAAGATACCATCTTTCACGGACTTCTTTATAAAATAAAGCCTTGTTGTCCAGAGGATGAAGTACTCCGCTCATGACCGGAAGGTCCCGGGTTCGACTCCGGTGTCCTGTTTTTCGGACTAAACAGTAACGATAGGTGTGGTACGTCAAAGATCCGTCACCGCTTCGGGAGGGTCCATTTCAAAGGTATAAATTTCATGCAGTGCATCAAGCAGATGCCGTCACCACATACGTTAAATAATCGTTGAATAGCATAAAACAATAATCAATCAATCTTAATCACATAAGTTGTTTAAGAGTATTAAGATATGACCAAATGTTAATTAATTGTATGTATCCTTGGCAACTCATAAAAAAGATATCACCGATTTTATATTCCCTAATATTCATTTCTTAATACATTTTCGTCCGTAAAGAGAAAAATAATATTTCTCTCTATAAAATGATATTCCGTATTAAAGAGGCAATTCATCTAGATGGTATAATGAAACTATATCCCACATATGGGAATAAGCAAATAAATTCAGTTTATACATGTATTGTAACTCTCGTTTGCCACACGGAGGTCCATCTCTTAACAATAAAAGATACGCTGGGTCGAATATATTGATGCGTTGTGTGGAACTCCATTCATAGCTTAATGCTTTTGATGTTAATGGAGTAGGGACCTCTGCGAATATTGGCTCCGATCTGTGTAAACAACTGCATACTTGAGTAGCATTTGTCACTGATTTACTATTGTTTTATTTTAGAAAACTTTTTACACAATTTACAAAAATCATAAATAAGGAGATAAGGTTTGTCATCGTATAATCGCCTATGTGGATCTCATCAAGTTGAGCTATAGTCGAAAGGTGTAGAGAAGAAATCAATTTAAGTACGATATAGATTTTATTAGGGGGCTTTGAGCGTACGCCTTACTTGACTGTCCTACCTTTCAGGATGATGATGTAGGGAGAATATAGAGTCGTGGTGAGACATGCACTGTCATGCACGTGCGGAGTCTGATTCCGGTGTAGACTACCACATTCAATCATGCCTGATTTTAACATTCCTGGTTGTGATGACTTTTTCATTGGTAAAGGACTACTACGACAAATACCGAAGAAAAGGAGCGCAAATCGCAGTTGTCGTTCTTGGTGCTGGACCCATTGGGATGACAACTGCCTTAATTGCAATTAGGACAGGGAGGTTGTCGTCGTTAACGATATATGAAACAGAAAATAAATTGGATACCTTTAAAAGAAATTACCAGATCGGAGTGGACAGGAAAAGTGTGGCATTCCTGCGTCAGCAAGGGATAGATTTTGATAATATAGAAGGGTGTTGGGACAGTCGGTGTTTCTACACAAAAATAGGAGTCTATTTGGAATACATACTAAATGTTATTCAATCATCATCAGTGTCTACCGAAATCTATTTTCACACAAAGGTAAGCTATTTCTAATACAATTAGTCCACGATAAAGACATTCGTTTGTCAATCTAAGGTCTCTTAGAGGGAAATATGTATACTTGAACAATGCAGCAGGATGTAATGTAATCAGCTTTAAGGCGTTCAAATTGATGTATATTTATGTGTCTGCACTTTTCTTGTAGTAAAGTTTATTTGCGAAATGTCGCAGTATGTATTAATAAATGAGAACTTTCGTCGAAAGACTTTGTGGAATGCATTATTTAGCATTAAAACAACAACGAAAAGGTCTTTTAACAAATGGATTCGAGAAATTTAGCCGAAACTTTAGTGTTTGTAATTTTGTATTTTAGAGTATTCAATCGATATTTATGTAAGCATCAAAAGATAGAGTATGGATTTGGTTGGTTGGTGGATTAGTGTTTTACGTCGTTTTCAACAATATGTCAGTTATATCTCGACATGGAAGCAGGAAGTTATTAACCTCTTAAACTCTTAAACATAGTGGCGCATCCCGGGAATCGAACCCGGATCGTCGGCGCCGCAAGTCAAGCGCTTAAACACTACACCACGCCTGCCCCTAGAGTATGGATTAAAAATTGGAATCACCTTTCTCGGTTAGGTTCAAGAAAGTTTGGCATGCTATCTAGGCGATCTTATGCTTTTTCCATTTGACACTGTAGTTGGAAATTGTTGAAAGCAGTCATACAAGATTTCATTGGTGTGTTCTGAAATAGCGAATTCCTAACTGATAAGTACTTGATCATTAAAAAGTGTATGATCGATGCATAAAAATAAGGTGTTCAGTGAGTAAAGTGTTTAAAGTGCGAAAATCGTATAGTATTTCAGAAATGGAAGCTTATTCATTTTGTGTCGCTCGAAAAACAGCGAAGAATATTGGGAACATTGTATCCAGCATCTCTCTGTGTCCCTATGTCTGTCTGTATGGTAAGAATTAGATAAAAAAAATAGCGGGCAATAGATGATCTCTTAGAACACTCTGGAATGCGATTTCATTTTATGCTGAAAGCGTTACTGTGTTTACAGTTATATGTCAAAACTCAGAGCAGTTAAATATTTGCCACTAACAAATAAGATTGATTTGCATAAGGCACTTAAGCATTAAGTGTCGTTATCAGATCAGGGTCCGGGCCATAAACTGAGAATATACTTAAGTCAAAAATTCATATTCTTCTGTTCATCAATGAATAAATAACTGGGATTTGGATTTTATTTAGTTTTATTCTACTGATAAATAAAATTAAACCATTCTGCATTAAAATTTATTTGAACGTTTGATAATGGAATAAATTAAAATGAACATTTTGACTTAAGTATATTCTCAGTTTATGGCACCGGACCCAGATTGTAAGATGGTATAAAGTACAAGATTGAAGGCGATCATGTTTAATTAATATTGATGACGAGACTTGTGGAGGTTGTTATGTTTACTCAGAACTTTGAAATATTTTCAAAGTATACGTAATTGCGTATTGCTTACAACATTTTAACACTACATGTATTTGTTTTGAGTTTTACTCATTTCACACTGGTTACACTATGCGAATCGTTTCTTCTTTACACATTATTAAAAATTATGGTAACTTCAAAGAAGTACCGATTCCCGCATACATAGTGAAAGGTGTTAATGTTTGTAGCAAGGAATATCATACTTCGAAAATATGAAACAGTAAGAAAGATATCAAAATGGCATTTCTTGTATTATTACCATGTTATACTTTGGAGTGAATTTGCACTAAGTGACTGTGACGAGACAATGTGCACGGTCCTTCAGTAACGATCTAAGCATAATAATCGCTATATTTATTACACTTCTTGTTATATGTATGTTCATATTAACACTAACCCAAACCCCCTTAAACTCACCAAAACACTTAATATTTTTGCCAATACTTTATCTGTTATATCTGGTATATATATGTTTTACTAAGCACTTCCGTTTTTGTATAGATATCATTAAAATACAATAAAACCCGCTTTAACGACCACCTTGATCAAGCAGTCTCCTATCTCACATAACCACAATATCACCTTGTATTAAGAGACCACCTGCCTTTAGTGAACTCTAACCACTTTTCTCTTTGCCGGTCGCTTAAAGTAAGTAAGCAGGTTCGATTGTATTTCAAACTCACTGAATTTAAAGATTCTTAAAGATGATATATGTGAAATTACGAATGCCAGGGAGGGTCAAATTCAAAGTAGACAAAAACATTTGAAATACGTAATTACGTGATATAAAGTCGTTATTACGAGAAAATAAATCGTTATTGCGAGATAAAAGTGGTAACTACGAGTTATGACAGTCGTTATTACGATGAAAAATATCGTTATTACGAATTACGAAAGTCGTTATTACGAGATAAAAAGTCGTTATTACGAGTTAAGGAAGTCGTTATTACGAGTTAAGAAAGTCATTATTACGAAATAAAAAGTCATTATTACGAGTTAAGAAATTCGTTCTTACAAGATATTAAGTCGTTAATACGAGATAAAAGTCATTATTACGAATTAAGGAAGTCGTTATTACGAGATAAAAAGTCGTTATTACGAGATAAAAAGTCGTTATTACGAGATAAGAAGTCGTTATTATGAGTTAAAGAAATGGTTTCTTAAAATCTTTCTGAACTCGTAGTAACGACTTTTTACCTCATAATAACGACTTTTTATCCCGTAATTACGACTTTTGATTTTTCCCTACTTCGAATTTGACATTCTTAGGCTTTCCTATGAAATATGCAAATCACTGTCAAATTAATGTCTGTGTTTGATATACCAATCATCTTATGGTTATAATTGTGTACTTAGCTATGCTAAAATGTGTGGAACAACATTTATAGAAGTATGCCACTTTAGATGTATTATTCTGGATTTGCGAGAATCGAACACTCTGTAGAAATTTTTTCTTGGTCCTACTTATTGATACATTGTATTCATATGTTTATGATAAAAGGGAAAATATCCTTATTGCATAATTACTGTACTATTCATCAGGAGGGCAATTGGTGTAATGTTTGTTAATATCAACATGGAGTAAAATAAAACCAGAGATTATGGAGGATTTGAATTCGAGTGCTCAGTGATGAAGACATTTATGTCTGTGTTGGAAATACTAGTACTTTTAAGTTTCTGGTTTAGAAATATTTGTGGTGAAGAGGATTAAATTCACGAGCTGTATATAGCCGTTGATGCGACTGTTTTTATGTACAAGCTGTTGAAATACTCCCATACATGTTGGCTGCAACGAACGATGTGTTGCAATCTAAATGATTCGATTTTTTAAGGAAGGGTTAAATATTATTTGATCCTTGAAGCAAACAATACTGATTCATCAAAATTGTCGTGAAATGACAATAATTTACAATAATAGAGTGCAGATAAGGTCTTGAGCGATCTTAAATTCAATATGTATAATTATCTCTTGCTCTGAAGTCTATATTAATCACATAATAGAAGCTAAGTTACACAGCTGAATTATAGATAAACAGATATGAACAGCGGGTGACGTATAATGTTCCTGGCGATACAACAGTTAATCTTTTAGCTGGTACTTCGAGTGTTATATGATTTAAATAGATTTTATAGATTTTTAAAAATGTGTGTCCTTTGGGTACATTGCTTTTGGATAAGTGGGAAGGAGGGCCCGTAAACCGATTAACTACACCAATTAATTTACCACTGTCATTTTAGTTGACCGTCGTTTGTCGGTATCGTAACTGCATTTTAATCGAAAGTTTCATTTATGTTCCTATGTGTGTTTTTCTCTCTCATCTTATTACATTACCACTAGGCCGGTGTCACTGCTGGTGGACTGATAGTCCCCGAGGGCATTATAAGTCTAGTTTTCAGTGCTTTTGTACTGACATGAAATATATACTTCAAATTTTCAGCCATCAAATTAAGTAAATCACTCTAAAACTAAGGAGTATCTCCCTCATGCATAGCTCTGTCCTTAGATAGATCCTTTGGTTCACTTTTCGGTCAGTTTGGCTTCAACACCGCTCTTCATATTTTTATATATTTTGAGAATTCCAATCATTCGGCCACGAGCATCACTGAAGAGACATAACTTGTCGAACTGCGCATATGATGCACTAAATTAAAAGGTATATATGTTCTATATTTATTAACAGTGCTTTTCTGTGGTGATTTCGGTCAGACGCTTATCTTTCCCTTTGTATAAAAATTAAGTAATTGTGCACACTTATCACAGCTTCATTCCTGTATTCCTCTTTTACAGACACATGGCAATCTAAATTCACATTAGATTTATGATTTATCGAGAAGACTTTAGAAGGTATAATTTACATACGTGTTTTAACTCAATTCATAATTATGTAGCCTATCCCTTCTTGCTGAAAAAAACCCCAATGGAATGACATTGTTAACAAGTTTTATAATGCCAGTTTGTTACTTTGGCATTGAGTGTTGAGGATGACATGTGCGCTGTAAAAGTAGTTATTTTTGACGGATTCTTAACGAGCCATATTATATCATGGAACACTGTACTACACTCTCTTACACGCTGCTTGAATAGCTTGTTAAAGGGAACACCTAATTCAGAGGTCTTGACAATTTGTAACCAGATTGTTCAAGCTATATCGAAATCAATGATGCCAAATTAACCAGGGAGCTTCGTGCCGAAGTCACAATATGTTGATCCGGATCAAGTTCTTGCCATGACCAAAACAACTCGATCGCTGTCAACATTCAACGACATTCTACTTAATACCATGGATGTAATTAGTGGACCAATGTGGTGATATCATTTTTCATCCATTGTATTTTGTCATTTTTGGATATGACAGTCATTTGATTATATCATTTGTACAGACAGTATTACGAAGTATTCGGTCTGCACAATAAATGAGTAGGGAGATTTAATTGAGAATGTAGGGTAACTATTGAGGATGTTTGACACCGGGTAAAAGATTGATAGGAAAGATTCTAATGCAATTTTGGTTTGTGTGTGTGTGTGTGTGTGGTTTTTTTCTGGTGTTTTGTTGGGGTTTTTTCGTCTTTATCAGCCTCGTTCTTGTTTTACATCACGTTGAGAGTATTTGATTTGAATTCGGACTTTATCACCAGCCTAACCCATTGCACAAATATTTTTGCCTATACAATACACCCCTCCAAAGCAGTGAGGGATGATGCCACATGCTAGCGTCTACTTTGACACGGGGCTTCGGTTTTTACCATTTGCCACACATGACAATTACATGACGCTAGTGGGACTCACACCCGGAACCTCTTGGTCACATACATGGTACCAACTGAGCAACCTCACGCACTCCTGCATCATATAGCAATAACACAGTTGTACGTACCTCCGATATACGCTTATTATGTAAAACGCAGTGTAAAATACTAAAGTAACTGGTGTCACATGACTATGGCACTAACAACAATGTACCCTAGTAGACTTTCAGAGACCAGATGCCCGGGAGGAGTAAGCGTCTCATGTTTAGCTAGCCAGACCTGCCGTGAATACCCTTACATACAAACGAAACATGACTCATCTAATGGAAGATTTTGTAGTGTTTGTATTCTTCCTAATACAATAGATATATTAATGTTCAGTGTACGAGAATTAAGATTTATATTACATTTTCATGCATGTTCCTTTTATTTTTGGCATATGTTTTCCTGGTATTGATTATGATTTGTCATGTTCGTATCATTTTTACAAGTTTTAGACACGGAATTGGACCATCAACAAAATGAGAAGTGTTCCGTGATGAAGTAAATCAAATTACTGAGTTTACTATTATAACGATAGAAATCATCAAAGCGTAAACAGGAAACGATTTATCTTTTTGAATTACTCACGTTGTTCATTTATGGCATGGATTAATCGAAACAATATATTGCATTTTACTATGCTGGTGTATTATTGATTTAAAA
Source organism: Pteria penguin (assembly GCA_035048485.1). NCBI lineage: Eukaryota > Metazoa > Mollusca > Bivalvia > Pterioida > Pteriidae > Pteria > Pteria penguin. Next base: position 14,926,131 of record CM068582.1, read on the forward strand.
TATAATTTTGAATATATTATATCAAAGTATACTCGTGCGATACAACAACTAATATTTCGAAGTCCTGTTTTAAGTAAGCCGGCGGTGATTTATGGGTTAGGTGCATGACACATGACCGAGAGGTCCGGGTTTCGAGTCTCGCTAAATGCTGGTACGTGTCCTGCCTTACGGATGTTAAAATCCGAGGTACCGTATTCCAGTAGACGTCCCTTACTGCTTTGGGTGGTTCGGTCGAGCAAGTCAACATTTCTATGTATTGCATCAGACAGGTGTTGTCACGTGCAATAACCTCGGAGTGACATAACCCACCCCACCCCCCCCCCCCCCCGAAAAAAAATCTTTTGTGTGTACACGTCACGAATCTCTTAAATAATAGCTTGCCTGATCAGAAAACCGCTCTTTGTATTTTTTTATTGTAGTGACGCCATATCCTCTTTATGAATATCGAAAATGATAAATTTAATTTCAAACTAAAGTAACAAATATCAACCTGGATTTTTTTCTTCTCGTGGCAAGAAATGATTGATAATTGATTGCCTTAAATTTGTTTTGCGTCTCTCCACGATTATTTTATATATAGCACAGCATCTGTCTGATGCTTTGTATAGACACTGATACCAATGAAATGAACCCACTCGAAGCAGTGAGGGATCATTTGAGTACCACTGTTACCGTGACATGTGACATCGGTATTCACTTTCTCGTCGGAAAGATAGGTCACCGATGTGTCCTCGAGCTCGGTACTTCTCAATCACGAACAGAACACCTCATCAATTGAGCAACTGGGTACAGAAAAAAGGTAGATAAAATGATGTGGAAATGTACCTGAACATACGTCAAACATTTCAAGAATGTTCTTCGTATATTTATTCTCATTCATTTTAGGTGTTGGTTTGTTCGTAGACTCACAATGATGACGATGTGTCTTACTATGACATTCTCAGGTTTTGCAGTTAGGACCAAAAGTCCAAGTAATGAATTCTGTATCGAAAATGACCCATAAGTTTATTTGTACCTTCCTTTGAACTCAGAATTTGATCATACAGAATGCGTAAGCTTCTTTTGCCGCTGCATCAACAATGCAAACATCCTTAATTATTTCAGTGCTGTAAATGAAGCATTTAATGTGTAGAGCCACTTCTTGAGGTAATATATCCATTAATGTCCTGAAACATGAAATGTTTACGATGCATCCATGCATAGTAATGTAACATTCCTCATGTGAAATAAAATTATGGATTTAATGACTGAAAATCATTACGTAGATGTAGTATTCGTTATAATTTTACACCGATCCTTCTATGTTGAAACCATCTTTTCATGTTTATCCTTGATGTTATACTCGATACCTTTTATCGGCAGTAATTACTTCACTTAATGATTCTCTTCAAATGTTTCAGTTTTTACTGGAAAAAAACAACTAATGGCGGAGAATTTATCCGTCTTTGATTTCCTTTTCAAAGACGTAAAATTTACATAAAGAAATTGCAAATTTGTTGAAATCAAAGCACGCTGGAAATTGAATCCAAAAGGCTCAAAATGCCATGACACAGATAGGAAACCGCTGGATATAACAATTAAGTTTTTAAACACAGTTGCGGGCACTGATATTTCGTTTCTAATAAATATAGAATATATATATACCTTTTAGTTTTGTGCACCATATGCGCATATCATCCATTACAACAACAATTTTCCAAAAAATTTTGTAGTTACATATTTGACAGTTTTTGAAAGTCGGAATTGCGACAGCAACTCTAGACCCTTAGGCACTGTTCCCTTTCAGAAAAATTAAAATTCTGGAATTTTAATCATAACCTCAATTATTTATCGCGTAACATGTTTATATTAAAAAAAATACGATTCTGATCAGTACAGAGTTAGCAAATTAAGTAAATCACTCTAAAACTAAGGAGTATCTCCCTCATGCATCGCTCTGTCCTTACATGGATTCTTTGGTTCACTTTTCGGCCATTTTGGTTTTAACACTGCTCTTTAAATATTGATGTATTATGACAATTCCAATCATTCGGCCACGAGCGTCACTGAAGAGACATAAGTTGTCGAAATGCGCATCTGGTGCACAAAATTAAAAAAGTATATATGTTCTATATTTATTTAAGAGACGCTGAAAGACAGCAACGTTTTTGAAGCCCTTGGATACGTGATCATGTGTACAAAGCTAATTATAGCAGCGCTTGTCTATTACAATCTGTGTATATCAATTCACCTATTCAAGTCACAAGAAAGAGAAATCGTGTTGAAGATAGTTTGAGACAGTTTGTGGATGATTTGTGTCTTAAAACTGCCTCAGTGATCGAAAACTCATTTAGAACGGACATATCCTTCTGGATGTATAGTTATCAGTACTGACATATCTAAGCAAAGAGTGAAATCATAGGAAATTCTTTATCCATGATCGGCAGTATATGCAATGTTCATGTATCATTTAATCTAAACACTGTATGCGCATTTGTATTTTCAGTTTATAAATTCGCCGGGACAAATGTCCGAAGAGACATACCCCCGGCGGCGTTGTCGTCGTCTGTAGACAAAACCTGGATCATAACTTTAGAACCGCTAGATACATATATATTTTATAACTGTATTTCTTGTGCCAAGACCTTTCACTGGGTATCAAGCTTTGACGTTTAACATACTATTCAAAAACTTTAACCGTGGCCATAACTTATGAACAGTAAGAGATAGGTCTTAAATATTTCGTGTGAAAAAAATCTTTCATTACGTATCAACATTTTAAAGTTTTATAATTGATCTTGAAGATTGACCTACTTACAAAAACTTTTGCTATCTAAATTTGGTTGCCAGCGGCAAGCTCTATTGTCCTCCGACACCTCCTGTGTTTTTCATATTTTACATTCCTGTATATGGTTTGTATCCGAATATCAGTGTAAATTTGCGTTCAAATGTGAATAAGCAGGTTTAAAAAGGAATGATTTATCCTTATGTCAGCCATGCAATGGATATTTCAGCTAAAATATACAAGTCCGTACTTTAATATTTGAATCTGCACATGCAATTTTGAATCTCAAAACTATCAGTATATCTATTTTGAGATATTCGTGAAATGACAATAAAGGAAGTGATAAATTGACAAAACTTTTATAATGTGGTCGTTAAGCTTTTCACGTTTTAATGTTCGAAAAGAATTTTTGATCTTGATCCAGTTACGCACAATATGAATTGATATGATAAAAGTTTATTATCATTTTATGCATACACTTGTGAAAAGCTTGACTATGATGTTCTCGAAGTCGAATGTTCGGAACAATCAGCTAAAAAATAACAATTGTACTATAATCTTATCATTCATCATATTTAGATTAGATATAGAATCTACAATGACATTACTTCTGTTATATTGTATGCGCAAAATTCTGTATTTGATAAAAAGAAATACCTCACGTTGTAAGATGTCTTTGGGAAAAAACCATATTTCACTTTTCTTTATTAAAACAATCCTCCTTCGGTACATGTAAAAGAATCTGTGTGGCCGGTGAGATCTTCAATTTTAATTACAAATCATTATTGTTTGGTCAGGTGACTAAGGTTGCCTAGTTCCCAATTGCATTGCTTCCTTCTTTTTGATGTCAGAAGAAATTGTGTACCTCATATCTTTGAATATTATGTAAATTCATATGTAGATATCTATGATACTCTTTTTTCGTTTTTATCTTCGATCGTGTATTTGAAATTTGTCTTTAAACCCACTTCTCTGTTGCTGTGCTTTAAGTCGATTTTTATTTTCTAATCGGTACCAAAACCTAACGGGTGTTAATTCAATCCCTAGCAAAGACTTCTGAATTTATTGTTCATAATACAAAATACTGCAAAAGCCGATAATTTTAAAATAAATCAGCAAAAATTATACATTTCTTATACATCAGGTGAACAGACGTTTGTTTGATAGAGCTAAATCAGGATTATTTTACACAGGTGTGTTAGACAAATAACAAATTAATTATGTCAAAATGGCTTTGAAAATTAAATAAAAAGATCCGACTCAACTGTATGACAGAATTCACCACAGAATTGCACTGTATTATTCTCATATTTTGAAAAAAAATCCCATAAGAACATCACTAAAAATTGTTATGAAAGTGCAGATGCGATGCCGACTTTGGACAGTCAATTGATATGACAGTAATCTGGCAATTGGTGTGATTGCGGGCCTACCTTAAAACTGTACAACACCATTACCATTTGTTAAACCAATATAATGTTCGAATGCGTCTTAGAAATGAGTGGGATCTTCTTCTTTATTATTATTCTTTTTTTTAGATTTTATATGTACTTCGTATTCACTATGTTTACGTTACACATATCGACGTAAATTATATATATCATCTATGAAACGATAATGTCAAGTCATCAAACTATTTTGTTTCCACGTATTTGAAACAGGAATATAAATGTTGTTTTTATGACTTTTTCAATAAAAGAAAATTACAATGAACTTTTGAACTGAGAAAACAGTATGAATTTGAATATTCTCATGTTTAGCTGACTTATTCTGTCTGTGCTCTAGGATTTCTGTCATTTTCTCTCTAATTTTATGCTAGGATGAGATATAACCCTTATTCATTACAAGGTTATATATGCCAACCAAACCACACTGTGGCTGGTTTAGAAATGTCAGTCATATATATCCAGAGCAGAAAACCACATGTAAAATACGAAAGAAACTGGTGATATCACTGTGACTTATTTAGATGCACCATGTTAAAGACTTTTAACTTCTGGACACCAGGGATAAACTTCTGCTGATTGCAAAGCCACAGCCACATTAATGTTCAAAATATATGACAAAATATTTCAACACTGCAAGTAAGAGATGAATGTGAACTATAAATAATCTCATAGTCAAACAATATCAGGGATCAGGGATATACAGACCTCTAGTCAATCCTTTTGTGGGAACTTTCTGCGAGCTACACAATATAATATGTAAAGCTTATGCAGTATATTTTACAAATTTTCCATATGGAAGAATTTGGAAATGCGTATCAGTGTTACGTTAAAGATTTGCTGTTTCATTGCACTCCTGTATCTTCTACCGAAATTAGGAACAATAGTGGAATTACTCATTACATAAGGGATCTTAGAACATGAACTGTGAGAAGATTTTGAGGAAATTCCAAAGCTATAAAGTTCTTGTATGTTATTGATTGACATTTTTGGGGTTCTTTATTTAATGTAGATAGCTGTAGACCACTCTCACTGTGGTTGTGTGATATTACAATATTCATATACCTTCCTATTGTGACTGCAGTTACACTGTTGATAATTTGATATGACTACGAATGTAAACCAGTTAAACCTAGGACATTAAGGTGGATATAACGAGTCTACAGGGGATGTTATCTCCTACATATCACTTCATTACCTTTATTCTTAATTTTGTAATGTAATATTAGATTTTATTTATGTCTAAGCTATTTATTATCAAATCAAACAAACAAAATCAAAAACCACCCAGAAAACAGGCAATTTTAACCGAAAGTTATATAAAATCAAACTCCCAGTTCTCGAAATATATTTTTTGAGAAGTATGATGAGCTCTTGATTGTCAATTTTAATGGTAGAATCATGCAAAACACCCGTCGAACTGTTGATGTCGTCGTGTAGGTATTTAGTTTAAGCAAGTGTTTATCTTGGGAATATGTTAAACGGCTGCGACAAGGCTTAGGCATATTCGTAGATCTGTTTAGGTTTTTATGCGCATTTCAATGCTGCATTTCTGCGGAATCTCACAATTCATACCTCGAAGTAGGTTCTGCCACTATATTGTTCAATTCTCGGTGATCGTGACGTTCACTATATATAAATAGCAGTAATGATGTTTATGGCAGTAGTATATATAGATAATCAGCAAATTATATACGAACCCAACATAGAAGCAGACACCTACTAATATTGCTCAGATTACTGTTGGTATTCATCTAAAGTTAAATTAGCGCTTGGACTGAAACCTGTTGACCGCTTGTGATTAGATATTAGAGTAAATTAGCCAGAGCTCAGATAATGTGTACAACAACGAGGATTGTATGATGGTTAAAAGAATGATCAAAGTGATAGATGATGGAGTTAATAAAGTACTAAATTAGATTGCTTGTTTACGTGACTGGCCTTAACCGGGATTTGAACTTAGAACAATACCCAAACCAAAATTAAGACCCCCTATTGGTGCAGATACCTTGTAGGAACAAGTACATCTGTTTGTCTAACCATCAACCCTTTAATTGGGTGTCTAAAAGGTTTTCAACTTGTAGGATTCAAATTTTACATATGTACTTATAATAAGGTTAAACGTTTTAGTCACAGTGTAGGACTCTTCATGACATTCTTATTTAAAATTTCATTAGGCTATCTTAACACCACGAACTCGGTTTGTGTATATCGATATCTTACACATGTATGTTCTTATTAATGCTGGATTTATATTTCACGGGCGTAAGATATATATGAATGCTTCTTTTAGTATGTAGTCAAATCTGTTCTAAGCGACCATCGGAGGGAATGTTGTATAGTGGTCACCTAAGGCAGGTGGCCTCTTAATACAGGTTGATTTTGTTAAAATAATTGCTTGTAAAGAACGGAGGAATATGTTTGTTAATCCTTAATACAAGTGGTGACTAAATCAAGCTCAGTATAAAGTTCCATATCAGCAATGATTACTTCATGGGTCAAAGGGTCAAAAGTTCGATTTAAAAAAATGGAAGTTCTTCTCTTATTGTGAAAATTGACTAATTTTATTATGATATCTATATATCTCAGTAGCGTTTAGAATGATGCAAATCTAAAATAAAAAGAAAATAAAAAAGGGTAAACGGAAATTTTTCCTATTGCGTCTGATTTAGAAACCTAAACCAAATTGCATATTTCATATTTCTGATAACTAAAGATAAAGTTCAAATAAAATGTAAAATGGAAACACATGCCTGTCTTTTATGGGGAAATACATATATGGTTTTTAAAAATAACTATTATGTCCTGCTTACATGTATAAATATATATATGGAATTTATACGATTTGACTCTTTCTACTGGGTATATGTGACGTGTGTTGCTAGCAAGCAGGAGATGCTCCCTCTCCCCGGACTTGTTTTCATATGTGAATAGGTTAGTGAATATCGAATTAAGAATCTACGAATGTCTTGACCCCTGTGCATTACCTTGATAAAACGCTCATATTTTTGTACTTTATGTATAAAATTTTGCTTTAATAACTCTGAATGCAGTATGTAGTATGTAAACAAGGAGACGTAAGACAATGGAGTCGACCCGACCTATCGTTAAAATTCCATTAAAATAAGATACATGTATTTTGATTAAATTCTTTATTTTGACAAATAAAGTCATTTCAGTGGTACTCAAAACCAAAATTGAGAAAATCAAAAATATTAAAAGAACAAAAAAAAAAAAAAAAAAAAAAAAGAAAAAAGAAAATAATTGATTTATCTAAAAGCGAAAACTGTCTACGAACAGAACTATCCATGAGACAGACACTTGTTAGTATTTATTTTTTCTATATAGAATTAACGCAGGAAGTCTCTTCCAAAAGCATTCTTTTATATCATAAATGTTAAAGGAATTTTTTATTTGCAATATCAATATAACCATAAAAAAGTTATTATAGTGCGGAACTTTATTCGAGACAAGTCCCATTGAAAACAGATGAGTTAGTCTGATTAAGTAATGACCCAGAATCCAATACTGGACACGATATTCAGATCTATTCAAATCTGAAACATCGTTATTGTTGCATCCAGACTTATTTGTCATGATTCATCGAGAACATAGTAAACCATGATATAGTAAGAATTGTGTAAGCTGTCATTACTGCTCAGAAACCACGATCTTTGAAATGCTGTGCACAATCTGATTTGTTTTCTTCAAGTTCCCCACAGAGAACACAACTAAAGTGGGTTTTTTTTTCTACGCAGGGCGTAATGCGTTGCTATTGTAGTATATGCAGCATTGATTCACCTTTATCTTATAACACTTTGTTATATTTGTAAGTGGGTGTGTTTTATCAAATAATTAATGTAAACACCTCCCAGGTACCTTGTTGTCACCTTTTTGTAAAGTTGGTTGATTGGCGTTTTACGTCGCTTTCAACAATTTTTCAGTTATATCACGATATGGAACCAACCTCTTACACATAGTGGCGCAATCCGGGCCTTTTTGTAAAGCGTCCATTTATGATCATTTTGGCGCATGCCACATTGCTGTTAATGCCTGTGACAACTTACTATATACACTTTTAGAAACAGTATCAACAACGACGTTCACCTGGAAATAGTGCCGATTGCTTTTATTTTTGAGTAATATACTCGAGATATTACAATAACTTATATACAACGAGCAGTAAATGTCCATCATTTATTTAAAATGTGCGAAAGGAATTTATTATGAGCTAAAGGAACATAAAATCAAACATGTAGTCCCATTAAAAACCCCGAATACTACTCAGTTACATATACTGAATGTGTGTTGAAGGACTGCTCGGTTGTTTGAGTGTTTACGCAGTAACAAATGTGACTTTTCATAGTCAAGGAAAGATAATTGTCATAAATGAATTGTAAATGGTATAAACCGCAAGTAATTTAAATACTGTTCACCAAAACATGAAATATTATTGCTGCCGAAAGCAATGTCATTTTAAGGATGTGAGTGGTTTAGTTGTGGAAATGCGCATATGGTGCATCAAATAAATTCACTCATGTATTTTCTCATGTTTATTTTAATGAGACAGTAGTTTACAAAATCAGATTTAAATCTGTAAAAATGTTTCGCCCCTGTTTCGGCACCGTGTAAAATATGGAATGGAATGGATTGGAAGAGTGGAATTGAATGGTTTTATGGAATGGAATATGGAAAGAATTTTGGAATGAAGATTTTAAATTAATGTTTTGGTGCAAGGGTCACACATTCGGTTTCTTCGGATGAAAGGGGTTACATTTTTATGGTAAAATGTGTAATAATTGACCACTGGTCAGTCCAGTAAAATTTTGAAATAAAAACTTTTTGCGTTATCTTTTCACACAATGAACTGTCTATAAAAATCAAAATGTGACAACTGACCATTGGTCACTCTGTACAACTGATCATTGGTTACCGTGCCAAAATTTGGTATTAATAAATCTAAGACTATTTTAACACTGACAGATGGTAAAATGGTTGCTAATAAAGTAATATGATTATATGCCAAAAATTGTTAGTAAAGAAAAAATAAACTCTAATGTTTGATATGTCACGCGACTATACAGTTTTTCATGAAGTTAGCTCGAATCAGATGCAGCCAGGATAAAACCTTTCAGTGATTGATTTTGTCGTGTGTGGTACCCGCTTGGTCGAGAATTAGTATCTGATTATCACACGTCAATGTTTAGAAATTTTTAAAACAGTTAGGTGGAACTGGATTGACATAGCATGCAATGGCAAAAATTGTTGTATTTTAGTATGAAGGTCACGGTCAAGATCACTGACCTTAATGTCATTTGAAATGGTTTCATTAGTTAAATAAGCATGCCGAATATGGAGTCTCTATCTCGAACGGTGGAAAAGTTATTGTATTTAAGTAATCGGGACGGATGAACGGTGCCTTTTAGGCCGGGCGTAAAAAGTATTCCAAACTTCTATTCCAAAGTCTGTTTCATTCCATTCCATCATTTCATTCCACAATTCCATTCCACGATTCCATCCCACTCCATTCCATTTTTTACACGGTGCCCCCTGTTTCGTCCTTCTATTTGAAAGGAGCAGAGTTGTAGTTGTGAATTAGTTCTAGAAGTGCGATGAAGGCCATTCAGGTATTTAAAGTTTTAACCTCTTGCTTCAATGTTGCGACATGACTAGAAAATTGTTGGAAACGACATTAAAACACCAATCAACCACTTAATTTTAGACCTTGAAATTGCATTTCACATAAAAGCAAAGCAATTCCTAATATTCTAATCATGGACAAGAGCATATTGTATTAGATAACTATAATGGTAGCGTAGGTAACTATCAGACCATGTTTACTGGAATTATGATCAATTTCTTTTATATTTTGCATTCCTTAAATTTCTGTGTGACTACAGAACCGGGAAATTATTATGGTAACACGCTTTTCTACAGAAACAAAGATTATTTCTGCTAAATTCATCAATGGCGGACAAATAAGGACGATGATAAGCTAATATCAGTTGACACTATAGCAGATTTATATTATGCTGTGGATTGATTTTCTAATTTCCAGCTGTTAAAGCTGATATCAACGAGAGCGTGTACTGTGTTATAGTGCGTTTAGAACTCGAGTGGAAGTCACATTTGAATTTTATATCGCATATGCGTACAACACATTCCATTAGGCTTCAGTTCGCATCATTTAATGATTTGTGATGTTGAAGGAAAAACAAGAGTAAATTGTATTATCCCCCTTTGACTCCATCGATCAAAATATTCTGATAGTAGAGTTTTAGGATAATGTATTTTACTAATCCGAGGTAAAAATAATTAGTTGTTTTCCATCTTGCTTATTCCTTTTGACGTAAAAAAAATTCAGCAATTCAATCAAAGTAAAAGTTGTTACGATGATAGATATAAAATTTCAAGTATATCTGAATTGATCTATTTCTTCTCCTTATCAAGAACCATTGGTAATGAAAATGTTTGCAGATCAACCGTCAATGATTGTATTTTATGAAAATAACAAATTGCACGGATGAAGTTTGCAGATGTATTTTTAGAAACAGAATGATCAGTCTCTATGTACTTTTAAAACCGTATGATTTTAGATTGGGATTTAATATGATTTGATGAATTATAGGTTTTGGAATATCAAACGTAAACAACAAACGATAACTTTTAAGGGGTTTACGTAGAGTTTCAGACAAAGTTCATTTTTTGTCTCAGCTTTGCAATTAACTGAATTTTATTCTACAAATTTCAGGACGATCTATCATAGAAATTCAGGATGAGATTTATTGCCGAACAGTATTTATACCAGCAATGCAAAATTTTGATGTCTGACACTTCCTAAATTGTTTTTACTAATATGGATATGGGTAATGTCTTCAATGAGGCAATAAAATCTTTGAATTTTGGCACTCTTACAAACTAAAATTTGAGATCTCTGATATTCATTTAGCTCTCAGCCTCTCATTTACCCTCGTAATGATTTATCACCGTTATCACGGTCATAACATCTTTAAGTCACAGAGCTCTTTATTGCAAGCATGGCCTTAAAAGGCGTCATCGAAATGCCCACTGCCTCTACACTTGTAACAAAACTCCACCGCCTCTACTATTGTAATTGAACTCCACTGCCTCTATATATACTTGTAATAGGACTCCACTGCCTCTATATATACTTGTAATAGAACTCCACTGTCTCTACTAATAGAACTCCACTGTCTGTGTACTTGTAATAGAGGTCCACTGTCTATGTACTTGTAATAGAAGTCCACTGTCTCTGTACTTGTAATAGAAGTCCACTGTCTCTGTACTTGTAATAGAAGTCCACTGTCTGTGTACTTGTAATAGAGGTCCACTGTCTATGTACTTGTAATAGAAGTCCACTGTCTCTGTACTTGTAATAGAAGTCCACTGTCTCTGTACTTGTAATAGAAGTCCACTGTCTCCGTACTTGTAATAGAGGTCCACTGTCTCTGTACTTGTAATAGAGGTCCACTGTCTCTGTACTTGTAATATAAGTCCACCGTCTCTGTACTTGTAATAGAAGTCCACTGTCTCCGTACTTGTAATAGAAGTCCACTGTCTCTGTACTTGTAATAGAAGTCCACTGTCTCTGTACTTGTAATAGAAGTCCACTGTTTTTGTACTTGTAATAGAAGTGCACTGTCTCTGTAATTGTAATAGAAGTCCACTGTCTCTGTACTTGTAATAGAGGTCCACTGTCTCCGTACTTGTTATGGAAGTCCACTGTCTCCGTACTTGTAATAGAGGTCCACTGTCTCTGTACTTGTAATAGAAGTCCACTGTCTCTGTACTTGTAGTAGAAATCAACTGTCTCTGTACTTGTAATAGAAGTCCACTGTCTCTGTATTTGTATTAAATAGATGTCCACTGTCACCGTAGTTATAACTGAACTCCACTGTCTCTACTGATAGAACTCCACTGTCTGTGTACTTGTAATAGAGGTCCACTGTCTGTGTACTTGTAATAGAAGTCCACCGTCCTTGTACTTGTAATAGAAGTCCACTGTCTCTGTACTTGTAATAGAAGTCCACTGTCTCCGTACTAGTAATAGAGGTCCACTGTCTCTGTACTTGTAATAGAGGTCCACTGTCTCTGTTCTTGTAATAAGTTCTGAAATTAACTCTCGTGAGTATATTATATTCAACATCTTATTTTATTTTCTCTAATAGTTTCATTCAATACTTTTTCTTTAATTATAGAAGAGAAAACATCCGACCAAGCTGTGTGATACTAATTACGAAATACTTCCCATAAAACATAATAATAGTAACTTTAACACAGAAATCATTCGATAATACTGTAGTTACGATACCGACTTAAGCCGTTCAATTAAACCGACAAATGTCACTCATTTGGTGTGGTAAACCAATTTGCAGGCGCCCACCTTCAACTCACTGCAAAAACAGTACAATCAAAGGTCACACATTTTAAAATCAATAGTCCTCCATACAGAGAACAGGGATCAACAAATTTCTCAAGAGGAGAGATCATAAAAATTTATCACACGAATCGTTTTATGGAATACTATGCTAGAATCAAAAATATGTTAGGCGACATAAACATAAGTAAACAGTGCTCTGCAAATCTGTAAGCGAGCTCAGATTACGAGAAGAAATGAATTTCGTATAAAGTAGTGATTTGGATAGATTTAGAAGCTATCAAAGCTAGGAATCTACTTGATTGCTAGCTTTATTCATTGTGATCTTATACGAAAGTGAAATGAACTGGAATGAATATTAATCACGTCATGAACGAAAGAAAAAAAATCAATGAATTGCTATACTAGTAGTCAGTCAAATAAAATACGTCATAAAAAAGATATTCAAAACAAGAATTTTATTACAAGAAGAATTTTGAATTGATGCATGAAACGAACACACCTACATCTATCCTAAACGTGTTTTACCAAGGGTATTAAGGGATTTTAGGTGCATTTTGGTAATTTCATGGGGTATTTTGAAAATGGGGTATCCGAGAAATGGTGCATGAATGTGTCCAATAAAATTTCATAACATTTCCATGAAATGTGATGAAATACACATGCTTTCGTAAATAAATATTTACTTTTTCAAATATCTGTAACTTGTTGAACAGTGGTATTATTTTTATTATCATACTATAATTGATTTTTCGGATATGTCCGATAGAAAAAAAAATCTTTTATAGTTGTAAAATAAAAGTCACAAATTCTGCATGAAATTTAACATTCTGTAGACGTCATGTATGATCTTTAATAAAAACCTCCCATAAATTTTGATTAGTAAGTATACGTCACATTCAAATTCGTTGATTATTAAATAAAGACACCTTCATTTCTCTGTGATGATTGATATATGATTGGTCAAACAAATCATGTGATCATGCAAACTTGGGTATCTGTCTCGTCATCACATGATCGAGAGACAATACTACATGTCTGTCATATTCAATCACATAAGCGGCCAGGCAAATATTATCATCCCCATCATATTCACTGTTCATATAATACAACTTTTTAATTGTTCTTTTGTTTGTTGTTCAGCTTCAAAAACATTGTTCCCTGATGGTCTCCTTCCACTGGGATATTAGATGTGTATCTACAATACGTCTAGTGCAAAACAAACACACAAAATGATAAAAACAACACAACTCTTAAAAACAAAGCGAAGACAAACAAATTCTCTAGTGCAAAATACGAAAGTTGGGTTAACTGTTGCTGTAACATTCACAATAACACATCGTGGACATTCATAAACCCTTCATAGTTGAGTTTGGTCCAGGTGTTCACACAGAGGTAGGATTTAGCGAGAATGACCATATCTGGTAATAGATCCTAAAATCAACTGCAAGAACATATATAACAGTGCTAATTTATTTTACTGTATGCACACAGAGCCAGAATTCTTGTCCGGGTCATAACTTCTTCTGTTGTATTGGGGGTGGGGGGGGGGGGGAGATTATTTTTTACACAATTGTTGTCTGTTCGACAACTTATTTTTCGACAACTTATGAAACTTCTGTAATACTTCAAGCTTAAAATGTTTGTTCACCAAAATATATGTAGAACAACTAATATTAACCTTGGCCTGATAAGAGGAGGCAAACCCATGTAAGGACAGAACTATAAATAAGGGAGTTATTCCTTCTTTTAAAACTTCTGTCATTTTAAGTACCAATGTTTTATTTCGCATCAGTGCCAAATGCTGAAAACTGTCCTGCTATAATCCTTAGAAACAGTCTTAGTCGTAGCTTACAGTCTACAAGCTGACACGTTGACATATGAAACAAACACACAACCACATTGATGAATATAAACTATATACAAAATCAATCAGCAAAAATTTATTATATGTCTTTCTTGTTTTGAATATCTTTTTATGCCATTATGTATTTTAGTTGACTGACTACTAGCAAAGTAATTCATTGATTTTTTTTCATTCGTTCATGACGCGATGAAAGTTCATTACGTTTCATTTCACTTTCATATTAGATTACAATGAATAAAGCTAGCAATCAAGTAGATACTTAGCTTTGATAGCTTCTTAATGTATCCCAAGTCATTACTTTGTACGAAATGTAAACTCACATTCCCTATAGCTATGACAGTCTTTCAACAGCAATAAATAACATACAATTTTTATCAGAAATTTATATCTATTTTTGTGAAATGGTTTCCGAAGGGCACAGGGATTGTTTCTTACGTTGATATTTATTTCACCAATGATTCTTATATTTTACATTAATATTCCACTCCCTTCACTTTTTTTGCAGAGACATATATACACATATATATGTGTGTATATATGTCTCTGGTTTTTGTTGGTTTGATTGGGGACTTTTACGCGTGATTATACCACCCTCCGTGCGGTGTTGCGTGATTACGCCACCTTGTATACGGTGGTGCGTGATTAGACATAAAACAATTGTGTTTCCTATAACCCGACCGACCCTGTTTTTACTCCCCGACTCAAGTTTTTTTTCTCTAGAAAAATATCGGGATCGACATGACAAAAAATTGAGATCGTATTTCACAAACTGGAAAAGCTTCAAACTTGCAACAAGCAACTACGCTGGCTGTAATATGTAGTAAACCAGGATACCGGACAATATTAGACAGACATTCCAGCAAGTACAACCTATCTGAGTAGTAGTAAAAAAAAGTCGACCTTCCGACCCTTAAATTTTCAGCCATGTTATAGGAAACACATACATTTTTTTAGCCTTATACCGCCTTCTGTGCCGTGTTATGATATGTACGGGTGTCGCTAACAATACATTAGTACATGTACATGTATCTTACTCCTTACGGGCACTGACAGACTGTTTCTAGATGTCCCGAAATGTTCAATAGCTAACACGTAACTTTGATCACAAAGGTGACAATATCAACTTTCATAGACCCATGTTGATGATATGGCAACAGTTCCTAACGTAGCTTTTGATAAACGGTCTAGCCGGCACGATTCAGTGCATTCGAGCTTTAGATATCATACATATATAAACATTAAGCAAACAACCACCCATAACAACTTACCCACTATCTGTCACTTAAAGGCAATGCAGACTTGTGTACACCCTGTGTTAAATTTACCGGTTTGTTTATTTTTATGTATTGTGAATCATCGATATGTTTCTGATTTGCATCTTATGGACAGAAACAATTTTCCGACTTACATGTACATGCATGTAAGAAAAAAAAATAAACACTAATGATTAAAAATATTGATTAAAACGTGTATGAAAGACACACAAACCTGCCACTTATAAATTATAATTATTTTGGAAACATGAGAAATTCGGGTACACGTGCCTGTTAGACTTAGGAACTCGCTTAGCAGTAAAGGCTATTTCAACAAGATAAAATATCTGCCCTTGATGATTTATCTGCCCTTGATTAGAACTCTCCAACTATCTGCATATCACAGTGAGGTATATAAAGGTGGTATGATATAATTAACAGTCGTTGCACGTATTTTATACTGCTCCTTTTAGTTTCTGCTGACTACCTTAATGGTATCAATGTAGCAATTATTTTTCGAAGGGTTTTATGTTAATGAATGGAGAAGTTTCTTTATGAAAGAGGATCATTTGAAGTTTCCTTTACGTTTCAATAAACAGAGAGGTCCCCCACTAAAGTAAAAACACAAAAAAAACTATTCCTCACCGTGGCTTTTCATTTTCAAAATTTGCCTTGTTTGAACTTACTCTCAGTCCGAAGAAAATGTTCTTGCTGAAAATACCCTGACCCTTGAAATGAAAAATACTGACCCAATAAATAAATTTTGATATTGTTATCTGTCAATAGATAGACCATAAATAGCATTTCAATCGAAAAGAGATGAACTGGCATTTATATCCACTCAGAAGCATAGGATTTTTCATCCCGAGCAGGACTTAGGATAGCCAAAACGCTTACATGACTCTAGTCAGGGTCAATTGGTACATTGATACCTAATATCAAGGACAGTTACTCTCTTTATTGTAATGGTCCATTGACTAGGTATTTCGTTATTAAATATGGAAAATACCAAGCGGAGTTACGTTTCATATGGCTGGTAATGGTCGCTATCTTTTTTCTTTTCTTATTATATTATATGTAAATATTTAACTATGATTTCTCCTTTTTATAAATTAAATTCATATTCACTACATGCAAGTGATACATAAATAATATCCACTTCAGAAATTATGATGATTCACATGAAATGCGTATACTAACAATGGAATGCAATCGTGTTGGACAATAACAATATCAAATATAATATATAGATTTGTAAATGGTAATACCAGTAGCTCTATTTGTTTGAGGTTTACCTATTTTATCCTTTTTTTTCTTGTTGCTGGACTGCTGTGAAGGGTTTTTCATTCAAGCAAGGGACGCTTACTCCTCCAAACACCTGATTTCACCTCATTTTAATTGGGGTTCGCATTTGTCGGAATATGACATAGTACACGATATTGTCGTTGTTTTATTTCATCCGGGCAATACAGTTGTAAGTAGATTTTCGAAACCTTACCAGTGGTGGTTTAACTGTGGATACATTCTACACTTGCCTTGAGCAATAAAGGTGTCTAGTGCAGACCGAGTATAAAACAATCCACAGTGAACGAATCTCCTTATATTACATCAATGTTTGACATCGATATTTGGGGGGCAGCCACACTTAAATACTTCTTTACTATTATGAGCAATATTTTAACGAAAATGATTTCACTGCCAATTGCGTCATTGCTGTTCACTGACCTAGAGAGGACTAACGCCGACGACAAGTGATACTTTTAGTGGCATTGTACATTTAAAATCGATGATTTCGTCGGTGGTATACAAATAGTCCGGTACATTTTGTATGTTAACTGGGGTTTATTTGTATTGCATGAGGTGCACAACAATGTTCAAACAGCATCTACATGTATTAGTGTGTTATTTGCTAATTTAGGATGAACTAGGGCGCTTTATGATCTAAATTTATGAATTTGAAAACCAAATTCGTTTGGCTTGATTAAGGAATCTCATTTAAAGGAATACGTTTTACATAGTTCTGTTTATTTCTTCCTTTGATATACAAATAATGGATGGTCTATTAATTAAAACAATATTGCTGGATACGTCGATCAGACCTTGGTCATAAGGTTATGACAGGTAAACCGAACAAAACCAGTTGGTCCAACCTCCACGATGTCATCTTATTGCGGGTGCTGTCTTCACTGTTTGTCTGTTTGTTTGTCTGTCTGTTGTCAACTTTAACCTTGGCTATAACTTTTGAACGGTGAGGGATAGAGACGTCGTATTTGACATACCTACTCACCTAATGAAGCTCTTTCAAATGACACCAAGGTTAATAGCCTTTGTGACCTTGACCATGACCTTCACGCTAAAAATAACTTTTGGGACTTTGGTGCCGCCGGGGGCATTATTGTTTCACAAACACAGCTTGTTCAATTTATTATGGAATGCTACATATCACATACATTGGTACTATGTATTCTATTGATCTTTTGTACGATACATGTATACAATTATCTTGAGCAGGTGCAGTTAAAACATTCCCTCATGAAATATCGCATTTAAATGAAAATAATATATCTTAATAACATATGCAGCTGTTGTGTCATACCGTGTCGTTCTGCACGTATTAGATTCCACATATTATAACCTTATCTGAATTTGCGTCAACGGTTATTTTTTAGCCAATACAAATAAATATATAAGCCGGCGTGGCCTAGTGGATCAGGTGCTCGGCTCGTGATCGAGAGGTCCCGGGTTCGACTCCCGCCCTGGGCACACTGGTGTTCTGTCTTTCGGATGAGACAGTACAAACCGAGGTCCCGTGTCACGGTAGGCGTAGCTCATAAAAGATCCCTCACTGCTTCGGGTTGGTCCGTTGAAAAGGTATAAATTTGTATGCAATGCATCAGGCAGATGTCGTCACCATATACGTGAAATAATCGTGGAGTGACGTAAAACAATAGTAAATAAATAAACCAATCAATCAGATAAACATAACATGGTTTACTCATAATGCCCATACTTTTAAAAGATATATCTTAAATTGAAATATAGAGTATAAAAATAACCATTCTAATTTTGAAGTTAATATTGAACATAAAATGTACCCTCTGGAGCTTTCATGTTCCTTTTTTCTCATATGCCATTCACTATTACATTACTGGCCAAGGAATGTAAAGTCTATGTGACGGGTGTTGCTAGCAAGCAGGAGATGCTCACTCTCCCCGGGCACCTGATCTCACCCCATCACAGGGGTTCACATATGCTCTTCAAGTAGACATATTTTGTTATTTTCCACTTGTTTTTCATTTTCACTGATTTTGTATGTCCTCTGGTTTCATGATTTTTAGACTTATGGTTTGAATTTATCCATCATCTTTACATTCATTTATATAAGCATTATATGGCACAGAGTTTCTTCCCATTATAATAGTAACAGCAATATTTACAATGAACCCATAAATTTTGTAGCTTAGAATATTTATTGTGTTGTAGTTTCATATTAACAGTAAATGGCCATTTCTGAACCTTACTCTTAACAACACCAACATTCCAGATTAATGAGCTACTATATTTCGTTTATCATTATTCGGTAATCGTCCACATAAACGCCATACTATCTTCCCCATAATGACCTAATCTCAGGCAAAACGAGTCTAATCATTTTTTGATTATCTGTGGCAATAACGAATTACGCAACTGAATTATACAGAGATGAATTGCCTATGTCATTTACACTGTGAAAACCTCTCTCGATCCTAAAACTTTGACAGATTTGACCGGGGATTCCCCTGGGACCTGTCTCTCGACTCTCCAAAGACGACATTGGGTCATTTTAATCCCCTAACCTATGCCTATAGATTGCATCTGTGTTTTCCGGACTAGATAGCTCAGCCTTTTTATGGTAAATGACTGTTAGAGATGCCTTTCAGAAAGCCTTGATATTGATGGTTGTGATCGTGGAATCACGTTTGACTGACACAATAAACTGTTTTTGATTAGCAAAGGCGTTGAATGTATCTGAGATTTAATGTCGTGACGGAAGACCAGTCATTGCGACGTTCTTGTGTCAGTGTTACACAGAATGGATATATCTTATCTTTATCAAGATATATAGATGGCATGAGCTTGAATAATCCAGATATTCATTATCTTAGTTTTGGGTTTCAAAAAGTCAGTCATGTAATGAATCATCAAAATGATGAAATGTAATTGAAAGCCAATTATACATGACACAAATACTATTAACGAAACCTGATTTAATGATAAAATGTATATTGGACAACTATCTGGATTATCTAGCCCTCAGGATTTTATAGCAGCCGTGATTTTAATGCAGAAACCTCGTAAAATACCAAGTGATATTTGTTGATTTAGTGCATTGAGTAGGACGATGATAAATTCAAAAGTTCTGACTAACAAAGCTGATAATAAACTTTCCAATCTATTAATCGAATGCTAGATTGCATTCTATATTTCTAGCTTGTTTAGAAATAGCATCACATTAATTACTTCTGATTTTAATAATGTGTGAATATCAATTTATTCCCTTCTCTTCGTCAGACATGATCTCATATTTCACAATACTTGTAAGTAAGGAGTGGTATCCGAATTGATATGTATGAACGAAATAGATCCACGTTATGACAGATAATGTTTGAGGGGTTTGTTAAGATTGTCAATTTCTTAGAAGTGTAATGTTGTTGTTGTTGTTGTTGTTGTTGTTGTTGTTGTTGTTGTTGTTGTTGTTGTTGATGATGATGATGATGATGATGATGATGAAAATGATGATGATGTTGTTGGTGTTGATGTTGTTGATGATGATGATGATGATGTTGTTGTTGTTGTTGTTGTTGTTGTTGTTGTTGTTGATGATGATGATGATGATGATGATGATGATTATGATGATGATATGTGTATCACGATTTAAGTAAAATTTCCTTAACATCTTGTCTATAGTCAAAAGGTTAGAGTTTTGTTTTTCACTTTATTAAGACTAGAAGCACGAGATCTGATCGATGGGTATGGTAGCCCAGTTATATTTCCTACCTTCCTTCTTAACTTACATGTGATATTTTAGAAATAACGTATTTTATTGAAATATGGTAATGAAGTTGCGGAAAATGTAGTAAGAAGTGAGAGAGGTGTTAATAATGTAAAGTCAATATTTTTAAAGAAAACTGGTGTTTAAAGGAGCATGGTCCGGTTGAAGTCGGGAAAAGTATAAAAAAAAATGTAAACGGATTTTTTAAACAGCAATCGATTGCTAGTATATTATCTAAGATGTGTAAAACGTATCGTTACCAAAGTCGATGTCGTTAACGAGATATGCCCGTTTTAAATTTGCAACATAACCAGGCCAACTTCTTGAATATTGATGAGGTCGGACAGAGGAAATCACGTGACAATGAAACTCGAGCTTTACCCAATGCTAACATTTGTTCCACTTTTCTTTTTTTGGGGGGAGGTAGGGGGGGGGGGTCTGAGTTTGTGTATCATAGTTATTTTCTACCACACTTTTGCTTTTCTCGTGCTCGTATTCCTCCATATGAACCATTTTTTGTTGTTTTCTACAGTGAATATCCGCGCACGCGCATGATTATGGGCGGAGCATCGCCTTATTTGGGGAATTGATACCAGCCGAATTTAATTCGACTCAATTACCTTTATTCTACGAAAACATTGAGGGATTTTAGTTTTAAATTTTGCAATTAACACAAAATTTATAATTTATGTAGTACCGGAAAAATAAGATATTGTCGTAATTTATCCTTTTCATGCTAAAATTTTCCAGTCTCGGACCATGTCACTTTGAATAAAAATTGTTTAACCCCTCCTTGAAAAGAACGCTGGCTTTGCGCACCAGTCAACAGAGTGTCGTAATTTGGTCTGATAAAAGAGACGAATGTTCCTTTTGCTTTTGGTCCTTAAAGGGCAATAGACGACATCTCAGCAAAACGTGATATTTAGTTACTGACTAATAATTGACCAATTCGGAATTGTCAAGATATTCAATAACATTCCCCAATTTATCAAACAACTATAATTACCTAGAAATAACAGTCATGTGTCCAATTACCTTCCGTAAATTCTTTAATAAGAGAGGCGTACCATGTCTGCTATGCTCTCTATCAGGTTCAAACACAATCTGAGGGAATATTTCCGCCTTATATATTGATATGTTCTAATTTAAGAAGCCTTTCGTAGACAGATGATGGTTTTATGTGTCCGGCTGATGACCAGAAACGGAATAAAAGCGATGAGAATTACAGGAGTCTCTTGTCATTAAGAGGATGACAATACCGTGCTAATTAATACAGTTTTCTGATAAACATTTTCTGGATCATATTTTGAAATGTTAAAAAGCTTAAAGCTAGCTTTTTGGATTCTAAAAACACAACGTTGGTAGATTATTTTATCAAATCACACAAACATAGGTACAGGAATTTAACTTACTTGAACAGTGGAAAGAACGAGCTGTGGAACCTGCCTAAACAGTCACCTCTATCAAGAGGTCACTTGCATGAGAAGGTCGCTTTTCAAATTTCAGTTTTCTATGTTTTCTTGCAAAGTAAACCTTATTTTGCAAAGGCCATTTCTTTATAAAAGTCACCTCTGAATAAAGGCCAATATGAAGTCTTCTCTTAGGTGACCGTACTATAAAGGTGTGACCAAATCAGAATGGAATGAAACCTTTCCGCTAAGGTCACTGATAAAGAAATCAAAATTTTTATTTTAAAAATCGTAGATGGTGAAGAGAACAACCGTCGCAATTCAACTATTATAGCAACTGGACACGTCATTCCAGGGGTATCGAACTGGACTTCAAACCTGAGGACTCGGGTTCGATTCCAAAGATTGGCTCGTATTTCTCTGAAGTCAGTTATCATCCTCTGCCTTCGTATCTGTCCTTCGAATGAGACAGAGCAAACCGAAGCCTCGTGTCACGGTATACTTTGGCATTCCTCAGTGCTTCGGGTCGACCCGTGCTATAAGGCAAAATTATAATGCAATGCACGATAAGTCTGCAACAGCGTGATAAATCATTATTGTCAGGTTTCGTTTAAACTTCTATTTTGATTATTTTCTTTAGTGATCAGAGCGGAAATGCGGAAATATCGAGTTGATTCTCTATTTTAAATGCGTGTTTGCTGCAGGCCAAACGAGTTGGTTCCCTTTAGTAAGAGGTAACGCATCAAAGATATGACGAATCAGGGCGTTATTTAACATGACCAGAATTAAAGGTCTGCATAAAGATGTTTTTGTCAATACATGCGCCTTGTTCTACTGAACTATTCACTATTTTTACAGATGTAGCCTAGAAGCTACGGATATGTTGATAGAAGCAGTGTGTCATTCGCATTAATAAAACTTTGCTTAGTGTTTGTTTTTCTCTTTATAAAAATGAAGGGATATAATTGTTATTATTTATTTGGTTATGATATAATTGACGAAGCTTGAGGTTTTCAAGGTCGTAACCATGATTAAATTGTAGGCTTAGTTGTGGCAGTCTGTGTCGTATTGGTCTAATTTTAAAGTATGCTTTCCTGTTTAAAATGCCTGGGTTTTTGTTTGTTTGTTTTGTTTTGTTTTGTTTTGTTTTTTTTGGGGGGGGATCTTTTACATGACACGTCTAACGAGACACAGGATCTCGCTTTTCACCTTTCTAATCAAATTTCGATCTTTTATGCTGCTATCTGTGGCTACGTCGCTTTGTACCGTGACGAAAGAGCTGAAAAATAAGATCGAGTTTCAATAAGATTGAAATTTTTTTTCTGTCCTATCCAAAAGACATGACACCCTCTTGGTCACGAGCCAAGCACGTTACCGATTGATCCTTAATTACATTGTACCAGTCGGTTCCTCATCATAGTTACAGCAACCATATGGGGCCTGTTTAGCTAAAAGAACTATAAAACAAATACGTAAATATTTGACGACACATTCAGAGATGTTAAAAAGTTTCCAGACATGTTAGTCATTTTGAGTAATTTCGACAAATTTGTGCATCAGATCAATGAAATAGATTAAGATAATTCCAGAATTTTGTCAGTACAAATGAATTTTTGTCAGTCGAAACCTTCAAACTGACACTTCTCGACATCACTACATGTAACACATAAATATTTGCAGAAATTGTCCATTTTCTGAGTTTTGGAAAAAAAAATACATTTAGTTTAGCGAATTCAATAAGAAACAAAAAGAAATATTAATTCTGTGGTCTAAAATTCACAAATTACCTACGTTCCTTATTCAAACGGGCCCCAAGAGCCGAACTTAGATGTAGTAATTTTTTTTATAAATTCTGAGCGTGATTCGCTGCAAGTGTAACAAATGAGCTAAAAATAAATCAAGGTTCTTATGTTCAATGAAAATATAATGTAGACTGATACATTATCGGTAATACTGAATGATAAATATTTCTCTTTGTTTTTGATTAAAGATGATCATGTGAATGGTCTT
Source organism: Pteria penguin (assembly GCA_035048485.1). Classification (NCBI taxonomy): domain Eukaryota; kingdom Metazoa; phylum Mollusca; class Bivalvia; order Pterioida; family Pteriidae; genus Pteria; species Pteria penguin. Next base: position 14,950,309 of record CM068582.1, read on the forward strand.
ACTTTAAACAATCGGTATCATTATTTTCTTCCAAACGTGCCGTATTATGAAGAACTGTTTCAGGGATCCGGATAAAGAGATTCCTCGTCAGGGTCTGGCTTGCAGAGAAACTGACCATAGTGACCTGAACGGTCACCGATTTATCATGACTTTTTTTCCAATGGTGACTACAGTAATACCTGTACCATTTCCATCTCATACGACTGCGAGTTATACTATCTCAAAAAATTTTACGGCAGCACGGCGGGTGTTATTGGTCAGCATCTGAGGCATCTGATCCCGCCCCAGGTACTTCCAGGGGGCCTAGCAAGGCACCCTATATTTGACATAATTATATTCATTCCTGCAACGGGGACTCGAACCCATGACCTATGTTTCCAAATCATGCATCCAACCATCTAACCGACTGAGATGCTACAACTAACAAGGCATCCTGTATTTCACGTATATCCGTTCCGGCAACGGGCACTCGAACCCACGACCTATGTTACCGAATCACCTAGCTGTCATGCATCCAACCTAGAGAGAGAGAGAGAGAGAGAGAGAGAGAGAGAGAGAGAGAGAAAATGCACTTTGTGAAATTTAAATAAATATTCTAACAAAAAAAAAAAAAAAAACAGGTAACATGTTTTGCACTATAAAACGAAAATTGCAGAGGAAGTTACCCTATCTTTGGTCGTAATGCTTGACCCATCCCTTATTGTCGCCATCTCTAAACTGTGGTGGGAATCCGCAAACAGTATTTATCTTTACAACACCTAGAAATGAAATTCACACATCATAAGGAATGAGAATCGATCACAACGACTGAAGTGTAAATAAGATATAGGGCGTTTAATTACCGATATCCTAGAGTCATCTTAAGTTAAGCATAAAAATCGGAATTTGTCGCCAACTCGACATCTCGCCAATGTCTCGCGCGCCATAATTGATTTTGGGGCAAAAATTACACGCTTATCTTGGACAAGTGAGGTCCTGTCTCTTCGCGGATATATTGGTGTTGTCACCTAATTTCAATTCTCGTTGCTCCTGATGATCGTGTGACGATTGGAGTTCCTGGAAATCTAATATTGTGAGAGGAAACCTTAAATGTCATCGTTTGTTTCACAAGTTTTCAAAGGGCTTTATTTTAAAATATTAAAACCCCGTCCAAACTGAAATATATTTAAGGAAGAATCGGTTTGGAAAACCGTTAATTTTGGTTTATACTGTTTTGAGGTATAAATTACTTATTAGCGTGGATATCATGATCAGTATATTAATTGGTCTGGTTTTATATTTTTGGTGGCTTTAAGTCCTTTTACATGGTATGCAAGAATGCATTGCAGATTTAGTTTGTTATCTTGGGGGATTGTTAATTTTTCACGTCCTGAAATTTTATCAATTTCGAGCAATGTTCAGTTTGTATTCTATAGTCAATTTGCGAACGTAATTTATCTATTAATGACAAGTGAAATGGTAATAAAGGATAAAAGTTCAGAGCGGATATCTTACATTGATAATTATCAAATAAGATATTACAACGGGGACTATTCCCTTTGATGAGAAAATATATATTCTGAACACAATTCACACTGAATTCTCGCCAATCACAAATCACACTGAATTCCAATACCTCTCCTGGAGGCCAGGAAATACGATCATTTGGTGAGTTAACTGTGAATAAAAGTCTGACCTCTCAGCAGTATCAAACCATTGATCTTTCTTGATACTGCGCTGAGATTAAAATAATGGTTGTATGAAAAAATAATCATCATAAAGGGGCAGTGTATGCAGTTTTTGTTAATAGCTGTGATCGTAATGCATCTATCGGAGAGTAAGATCAAACAACCCCGCGTTAATGACCGGTTCATTAGTGTCAAAACCACATGCGCGGATCCAGAGGGGTGGGTCTAAGGATTGCACCCACCCTGAGGTTCGGCGAAAATTAATTTTCTTGTCATTTTTTTAATGTAAAATTGATAAGTTTATACACATAACAAGGTTAGACCACCTCTCAGAAAACTCATTGAGGTTAAACGCCCCCCCCCCTTTTTTCTCGACAAAATTTCTGGTTCCGCGTCTGAACCATGTAGGCGCCGTTTTTAATATGAAAGAGAAGGCATGGTTCAGTCAAATGATACGGGATTTGATTCAGGATTGGAAAGACTAATGGTCGAATCCGCCAGTATTGTGGGCGTGCTGTCATTTGGCATGTTCGATGTATCGGTGTCCCATATTATAGCAGAGGTTAGCATGGAAAAAAGACAGGTGGGCCCGTTGCAATTGTCCTACTCAAACTCTATCCTTGCTCCACGCATATACCGCTGCGATGTATTGTTTCTGACGTGTTCTTAGTGTTCTATCCATCATAAAATTTAAGCAGTGTGGGGTTTTATGTATTAATTCCTCGAAAGTTTTGATAACGATTGCAGTAGACTTTATGAAGAATTCAAACAACATGTCAAATGACCTCTTCAAACAGAAATACTATGGATATAGGTTGATAAGAAACTTCACTCTAGCTCAGGTGAGCAATATTCAAAATGTGGCGGGAATAGGGCAGTAGGAAGGTACTAGTGTCATTAAAGTGTGGCGGGAATAGGGCAGTAGGAAGGTACTAGTGTCATTAAAGTGTGGCGGGAATAGGGCAGTAGGAAGGTACTAGTGACATTAAAGTGTGGCGGGAATAGGGCAGCAGGAAGGTACTAGTGTCATTAAATCAAATGGTTGAATAACTAAAAGTAGCGGTAATTTTGCTGGGACAACTGTATAAATCAAAAGAGGGAAGTAAACATTGAATGATGAAATTTTGTGGATGACTCACTGCTTAATAGTGTTTATACATGTATACCATGCTAAATCTATATGATATTTTTTTTCCTTGTTTATAGTTTGAATGTAATGGCAATATCTCTTCAAAATGCAAATAATTGCAAAATATGCATCAGTTGTCATGTACACAGAAGGTTGCACAGCGCAATTTTCTCTGTGGCTTTATATCATTCTGGAGGTCATATTGACAAGAATTATGTAAAATCTATTCATAATTGAGTTCAAAACTGTTTTGTGAATTTTAAACCAAGAAAATGTCAACTGTGATGAGAACACAGAATGATATACGATGATAACCAATGTTATTTAAACAGATAATGACATAATGATGCTATTTTTAGTGCTAGCATAACATTTTACTTCATTCTATTTGTTATACGTCATTTCCTTTCGTTATACAAGCAGTGGCGTAGCTAGTTTGATAAATTTCATTGATTAAAAAAAAAAGGGGGGGGGGTTCGGTGGAAATCGGCATTTATACCTTCCAGTATAAGACAATGCAAAATATTATTAAGCTGAATTGTATACACTCTAATAAATATTAATAATACAGTAAAGATCTACAGCATGCTCTAAAAATTACCGTGTACATTTGCGGGGAAAGGGGGGGGGGGTCACAAAGGGCGCTATGCCGGTGACAATTCGTGTAAACTGGGTCCGGTGTCATAAACTCAGAAAATACTCAAGCCAATTATTTAATTTTAAATTTATTCCATTGTCAAATGTTCAAAGTAATTGTCATACAGAATAGTTAAAATCTGTTTATGAACAGAATAAAACTCAATCAAATCCATTTCCCAGTTATTAATTGTTTTTGGAACAGAATCTTAAAAAATGTGACTGAAGTATTTTCTCAGTTTATGGCGCCAAAGCCTGTACTTGTTCAAGAAAACAAACCAGAAAACAGCAGTAATAGAAACAATTAAATGCAAAGTGCTCCCGACTCTGAAACGCAGTTCTTCAACACCACCCCCTCCCACATTTCCGCCATTCAGAATACACAGGTTTACGGATTATGTATAAGAAGGAAATAAACAAGACGACTTCTAGCGTCAAAATGCGAAATGCGAAGTAATGTTTACAAAACGATTTGATATTTTGTTTGATTTGTTACAATTTACAATGTAACTCGATAAATCATTGAAATTTACGGTAATGATGACATGGATCCTGAATGTCCTTTCATCAAAGCTAAAAGCCTCTTGATTGTAAGTGGTATTCCGCGCTATATATCATGTGATCGTTTTGAAGATCACATTTGATAGCCGATAGGATATAAAGTAAGGGTGAAGGAAATAGTGAACAAGGGGAAAAGGGGAGTGGGTAGTAAGGCATTAGAGTATTAGAGCAGGAGAAGAGGACAGTGCAGAAGAGTAGGAACTATACATTTCTGTCATCCCCTAAACCCCCCCCCCCACCCCCCCGAATTATATGTATATATATATATATATATATATATATATATATATATATATATATATATATATATATATATATATATATATATATATATATATAGTTTAATTTTACTCTTGCGCACATTGACCGAAAACTGTACACATGATCAGTATTCATGAGACGGTATTCACCAGATTTGAGCTTTTTCATTAATACGAGTACCGCGAAATTTCTCGCTTCCGTTTTTTTCAGTAAATACGGGAAACCGCCAAAAATAGCGTCGTCTCACTTGTCCGTTGTACGTCATAACCTATATATATATACACCAGATATACTAGTATATATATAAAGCACAAAGACACTACAGCAAACAAGGCACCCTATATTTCACTTATATTCGTTCCCCGTCTGGGACTCGAACCCACGACCTATGATACCGAATCACCTAGCTGTCATGCATCCGACCGTCTAACCGACTGAGCTACCCGAGCTCCACAAAAATAGAGCTTTAATAGCCAATCATTATCTTATCGTATGCATGACAACACGGCCGCGGATAGTGAAGTTATTTACCTGACGTAAACGCACTGACGTAAACGCAGGCGGATCCTCTGAAAGAATACAATCACTGAAAGAGAAATAAACATATAAAGCACAAATAGAAACAGTGAAACATCTGGGCTTGTGCTTTATATATATATTTATATAAAAATAATAATTTTTGTTTGGGAATAGACTTATTCCGAGTTTTTCTTTGAAATTCTTAAATATTTCCGTGAGGAACACGTGTCTGTGGACAAATATTGATGTTTCAATTATAAAATGTCAGTTATTACAAATCGAAGTGTAAATTTGATTTTAAGTGCATGTATTCAGTAGCTATCACTGTTTTTCCTGGGGCTCGTTCACTTGTTATCTTTTTGCTTTAATCTCATTTTATAGAATATTCACTTTGTTCAAATCACGTGCCTACGGACAAACAATTCCGCATAAATTTAAGATTTTACAACAAAAGAAACGAAACTGGGAAATGGTCTATTACAAAAAAAACAATGTTTTATGAATTGGAGGACTTATCAGTAAGGAGTGTGATCTACAGATGCCATATGTGCCAGCACGTTGAATAATACAATGTATATATCATAAACAAAGACTCATCAAGCATTACGGATTATAGAAATTATAAGATTAACGAAAAGATTATGTAGCAAAAGGTGTGTAAGCATTGTTGTACATTATAAGTAGTATCAAAACACACGATAAAAACACGGCAGATTATCTATCAAATATGTGTAGGAAGTATGTGGGAAGTAGGTAGAAAGAGAAAGGGGAAAGGAAGGGGGGATTAATGATTGATTGATTGATTGATTGATTTTTGTTTAACGTCACACCAGGAATATTTCACGTATATGGTGACGGCATCTGCCTGATCCGGGGCATACAGATTTTGACCTTTGATCTTTAACGTGCCATGCATACCACGACACGGGGCCTCGGTTTTTACTGTCTCATCCGATAGACAGGACACCGGCATGACCAGAGCGGGAATCGAACCCCGGCCTCCCGATCAGGAGTCAGCGCGATACCACTAGGCCACGCTGGCTTGGGGGTTTAATGCATATTAGTTTGTTAAATTACGATGACATATCCAATAATATCGCATCGCATTGCAAAATTAACCCCCGTACAGGACTACAAACTTTTTTTTAAGCCGGCGTGGCCTAGTGGTATCGCGTCGGACTCCTGATCGGGAGGCTGGGGTTCGAGTCCTGCTCTGGTCATGCCGGTGTCATGTCTTTCGGATGAGACAGTAAAAACCGAGGCCCCGTGTCGTGGTATGCATGGCACGTTAAAGATCCCTCACTGCTTCGGGTGGGTCCGTTGCAAAGGTCAAAATTTGTATGCCCCGCATCAGGCAGATGCCGTCACCATATACGTGAAATATTCGTGATGTGACGTAAAACAAAAATTAATCAATCAATACAATTTTTTTTTTTTGCTTTCTTTGACTCGGTATTACAGACTCATTTATGATGACAGAATTACATACGCAAAATTACAAGATTGCGTCCATTAATTGATATGCGACAATTACCGCACAATTAAAGTACCCTTGACTCTGTTCGTATACACTTATTTTCTCAGGTTACTAAAACACACTACATCTAGATTTCCATTAATCAAGCGATAATGAGACCACAGTTTAATATCTGAGTAGCCTTTGTACATTTGGAAACCCTCGGGTATTTACCTTGGCGCTCTCGTAATCTTTGGACTAAAGTCTCGATTCACCAACTTACTGCCCACATCTGCTATTGTTCTTTAATATCTCAAAGATTATCACCCTGAATTCCTTTTACCGAGATTACAACAACTGGAGTCGGTTTTGGTCTGTGAATCATTTTATGAATTAAATAATCAGAACATTACAAGTACATGTACATAAGATTAATTCCATTGAAAACTTTTTACTACATGTTTTCATCTTAAAAGGTCAGATAGTGCGAGGGGCCGTGAACTGAGAATAGACTGTAGTAAACATGTAAATTATTGTTTACAACCGAACTTCGAGTGACTATGAGAGACAGGAAGGAATGTCAAGTAGTGTACTACCTCAAAGTTTATAGTAAAGAAACCATTGAATTTATTCCAACTTATTATCCATACGAGATTGTTGATAAATGGTGGTCGTTCTGGGATGTTTTATCTGTATGGTGGCGGCACCAAGTCTGTTGAAAGCTTCAGCCGTTAAACTTTTTTATCGTACGCTCTTCCCAATCGGAGAAAAGAACCAATTAAACGAATTGATTGGTTGGTGTTTTACGTCGCTTTCAATATTTTTTCAGTCATATGTTGACATGCAAGCAGGAGGTAACCAACCTCTTTAGAAAAGCGGTACAATCCGGGAATCGAACCCGGATCGTTTGCGCCACCAGTCAGTCGCTTAACCAACAAAGCCAGGCCCTCCGTGTCAAGATATGAGCTAACACGTCAAAGATCCCTCTTTTTTAAAAACACTATACAAGCCAGTCCCTAAATAAAAGGGTACCAGATGAATAGCATCCTCTATAAAGGTATAGCATACGCCCAACTAACCATCCTAAAATCAAAAGTGGAGAGGAAGCAAATTTTATGACTTTTTTCGGTGACCAGAGCGGATGTTATTTGTTTTATGTGACACCATTCTAACCCCACCCCCCCCCCCCCCCCCCCCCCCCCCCCCCCCCCCCCCCCCCCCCCCCCCCCCACCCCCCCCCCCCCCCCCCCCCCCCCCCCCCCCCCCCCCCCCTCCCCCCCCCCCCCCCCCCCCCCCCCCCCCCCCCCCCCCCCCCCCACCCACCCCCACCCTTTCCGCTACTTCCAGGTATTGCATTTGACATGATGGAACAACTTTCGGTATTCGGTTCCAGAACATTTCGATATCATTTCTCATATTTTATGAGTCACATTATCATTCTAATCTACAATATACAAATCTTCATTTAGCAAAACCAAGCACAATTTGGAATTCGATCCCATGCCCTTACAAAGCGACTCCTTGCACTTCAGATGAACTCTGTGTATATATTTGTAAATGGCCGTTGAACCAGGTAGTGTCCTTGATAAGGATATGGCGTGTAGTTATTTTGAATAGATTTGCAGTAAAGTGCAAACTATATTTGGATTTCTTCACAACTTCATCATTTAACATCGTTATCGAAGCAAAATATATTATTGACTTCAATGATATACTCCGCACAAACGTAAACAAGTGGCAGAGAATGATGATAAATATTTCAAGGTAACAAGTCTTGATTCTCGCTTAGCGCTTTTGCTCATTTTGTGTAAAGACAACGATGTTCTGATCGGTTTTCATGGAGAGATGTAAATGCGGCGACTGCATCTGTTGAATAACCTGTCACTTCCGCATGTGCAGATAAATAGTTTGCAGCGGAGATTAAATTTATCATTAGAACAAAACAATTATTGTACCTCCAGGATATGCTACTGGAGATCAACTGTCAGCGTAGTCTAATTTTTGTTGGCTTTTTATTGAAATTTATTGATTATTTCTTTATTATTGGGTGCATTGTCAATATTTTATTCAGGTGTCTTGAAATAATTTTAAATAACATGCACAACGATGATAGCGACAGCGCCAACAATAAGGCTGGCAACAGAAATAATGTCAAAATAGAGTAAAATGAACAATAAACAAAACATACCCCCCCCCCAAAATAGAAAAAGAAACGGAAACAATTACCCACAAAGTATGCAGAATGAAAGTGTGAATTTGCTTCAGACTTAGTACATATTGGACGGGATGTTTTAGTCCCCCGTATGACATTTTGGGGGAAGGGATATTAGTACCCTTAAATACACAAAATAATCTCTTTCTTTCTCTCTCTCTCTCTCTCTCTCTTTCTCTCTCTCTCTCTCTCTGTGTGTGTGTGTGTGTGTGTGTGTGTAATTGATATCAAACTACAGAACATTATCGTTGTTAATATGCCTAAATGATTTTCGTCAAATTCAAAGACATCGAGAATATGTCGCCCAACAAAGAATGCACTATTAGTTTCTGCAGTAAACCTTCCCTGTGTCCGCTCCTGCTAATGACACCTAACATCCATATACACTGTGTTATTTAATTCAACTTTATCACTGCAGTTTGCACGGCTATCGTAATTCTATTTGCATATTAAAGCCTATCTCGTAGATTTGTGATTAATACTTTACTTTTTTTGTCATCGAATATAACTCTGGTTAAAATGTCTTTGATCAAGTGAATTAATAGAAGAAAAATCTGTGAAAGTGATTTAATCAATGCTCTGTGTCGGATATCTCGCCCGTCCCGAGTCGTGGTGGCGAGTTTTAGATCGTGGATTGGAAAAACAGAAAGAAGTGATGGGAAAAGTATTTCGTTGATAGCTGACTTACTTGTTATTTTAGTAAGTACAGAGACTTTTGCGATGATTTACAGCGCAAAAATATTTTTTCTTTATTGATTTGGGATTATACAGGTAAGCGTGCGCGATCTGATCCAGTAAAGGTCTTTTACCTGCGGTGTCCACGCCTCGGCGTAAAGGGAGTGTGTAGACTTTAGCTAAGAAGTACTAAGTATCAGAAATTGTGAAAAGTTTATCACGAGATATATGAATTAAAGAGTGCTCTGTGGATAACCTTTGTTCGATAATAAGTTTTTCGTCCTTTATTACAAACTGAATTTACTCTTTGTAAAGATAGAGTCGACACGATACGAAACAGTGGAGTACATATGTAACGGATCTGGGGTCGGACGAAAGGATGTTCCGTCAGAGATGATTTACATGGTGTTTCCGATGCCTTGGAAATGATACTTGAAGTGAACTAAAATGCATTAAGGAAATATGGTCGACAACGGATATTGGCTTAGCGATAGTAAAATTTGTCTTTGTTTTATTGATAATGGAGTGTTTTTATCACTGACATCTTGAAGTTTTTTGTTATGACTTGTGGTGCAGACGACATGGAGGAATGGGCAGCATCGTATCAAGTACAGCAGAATCTGCTACTGACGGTCATATTTTTGGCATTCTTCACGGGATGGAGAAGTCTATACGACAAAATTCGGCGATCATTCAATGACTTAAATGTCGTCATTGTTGGCGCAGGTCCGATTGGTTTGTCGTCTGCTTTTTTGTCTCTTCAAACCAGCAGAGTGTCAGAACTTGTAATATTCGAAGAACATGAGAGGAAGGAATTGTTGAATCTGTCGTATCAGATCTGTTTTGACGAGAGTAGTGTAAAATTTTTACAAAAATCTGGCATAGACTTTGATAATCTGGAAGGATGTTGGCACGAGGGATGTTTCTCCACTAAAGTTGGAGTATATCTGGAATACATTCTGGATCGATTACAAACGAAATGTAAATCAACAAAAATACATTTCTCCACTAAGGTAAGCCATCATTGTATATAACGCAGAAAGCACAAACTGGTATTTCATAGGAAGAAATTTATCTTACCCATATAAAATTTATTTTTCGACCAAGACAATCACAAATGTTTGTGTAAAATGTCAAAATTTCTTTTCTTGTCTAAATTAAGTAAGAGTTGAGCATTTATATGACAGGATAATATATCTACAAACATCAAACTTTTTTTCGACTGAGGTAGGTAGTGGGGAATGCGTAAACACTTGTTTATAAGCTAGGACAAAGAACACACTACTATTTTCACAGAAGTATGTATTTCTCTTATAGAATAAGAAGTGAATGCATTTTGGGGGGAGGGGGTAATAACGTGTTCTTTTGTGCTGTTAAATAAATAAAAGTGAAAAAAAAACCCACACACACGCACAATAAAAAATAACACCGAAAACGGGAAAGCATAACTGACATTTTCTTGGTCCAAGCTATAAAGAACCATTACTGTCATGTTCATTGTTTGCCCAAAATATGTACGAAAAGTGTCATAAACACTGCATTATCTTCACGACGAAGGAAAGGGAAACATTCTAATATTGCTCACAACTATCAAAACGTAATCACTCATTCATGCAGCAGGTACTATCAACTCATAAACACTTCTTATTGCGCTGATTTTCATTTTCTGTGAAAGTCATCTTTCCGGGTGTGAAATGCTTTGTTTTTAAATAAAAGCGGGTTGAAGGTGTGATTTGTTATTTTTTAAATAAATGCGGGTGAATTTTTTTTATTCTATGATGGATTCTGTTTGATACTGATACTTGTTCTTTTTTAAACATTCAACTTATGCCAATGGAAGTTCCTTACTATACCTACCTTTAAAAAAAATTAATGAATAAATGAAAGTCCTAAAACGATGTGAAACCTTCAGCTTTTACCTTTAGATGTCCATTACTTTGCCTATTCTTTTTTTTAAACTAAAACGTTCTAAAATGCTTCAACTTTTGACTCTTGACTTATGAATGCCCCTTTACTATACCTTGAACCGTTTGTCAGTGGTGCTACCACACGTACGATATATCACTGCATATGTAGAATGCCATTACAATGCCGAGAAATGTGACGAACGTAGATCTAGCAGAACGTAGTAAAATTAACGGCAGAAGGTGGCAACTTTTAAGATTTTATTCCGTTTTATTATCCAGTTAAATGACCCTGTTTCTCATAGAATAGCACTAACGATCGAATTTTACAGCTTTCGTTACATTTAACGATCTAATAGAATATTTCACTGTCAGGCTTGCCATATTGCTATGTGGTTTTCTGGTTCAGTTTTAATGTTTACAGTATCAGGTCGTATACATGCGCGGGTTTAATGTTCATGCTGATTGTGAATACTAATTTGCCACATTAGTGCAGGTTTTCGGGTTCAGTTTTTGTTAATTTAGTATTTCACACACCTCTTGAGGTCTTTCTTATCAAAGAAACCGATACTTTGTATTAGTAGCAAAACCCGGAAACGGATTTCGCTGATCCGGATGATTTTTCGGAAGACTAAAGTTTTAGGACAAATTCCTTTTACTTTATTCAGGAAAATATGTATATCCTTTTCTTTTAACGTATGAGAAAACACTATTCAAACACTGATTGGCAATAAAACCGGAAAGGGAGTCCACCGATCCGGATAAATTTTAGAGGATTACTGTATTGACGTTTTCTGGTTACTTTTAGTATGAAATATTAATTTTGTTCGATTAACTTAAACCGTACACACAATATCTTCAGAAGTTTCAATCCATCGATGACAACGTTTTATTACGGCATAACGTAAGGAGATAATTCCCGGAAACTTTGTATACGTGTCTGATTGATAATTTATCATGCACTTCGTTCTAGTTTCGGCTTTGTGATCATTTTTCTTACACTAATACCTCAGTTATGTATTATTTTACACAAACTTTTCGTCTTGTTGAGTCTCTAGACCATGCAGAAAGAACCTACCAGGAACTCTTGGAATCGAAAACTGAACCATTAGAATATTTACTGAAATGGTCAGGAGTTCAAATCTCGGAAGAAGCTTGACCATATTTGGTGTACATTGTTTGGCGTGAGCATGTGTTAAAACCATCCGGACATTGACATAAATAACAAGAAGCACTCAAATTCCACAAAATTTCAACCTCCTGGCCCGGGGACGGGGCACTGTTGTTACGAACCCTGCAATCAACACCCGAGCTCTAGATTGTTTAGGGAATTACATGGAAGATTGTTTTATACGTGGTGCCAGGTCCCTTAAGGAATCACATGAACTTACATTATGACTTGGTGCCGCCACTTCTTATCTGAGATATTAAAGGGGCTTTAAATATTCATGATCACTTGCATAACAGATAATTCAACAATCCCCTATAAGGCCAATAAGAGTGCATTGCATTATTTAAGAAGTCAATAACAAGGTCAATGTTTTAATGTTAAGACTGTATGTTTTGCATGATTTAGTGCAGTAAGTGTCGGAGACATCGTGTGTACGCTTAAAGATGAATATTAAATTTGAACCCTTTGTTTGCGGTTGCTTATTAATGAGGGTTCCATGGGGCTGTAGTTGGTTAAACAGTATATGTTATGCAAATGTGATGTGATGATTTAACAATAGATATCTTTGGCATTGTTGGTGGAAGGGGTTAGAGCACGACATTGGGATTCATTGCAGCCTCGCTTTCATCTCTGATAAACCTGGGTTCGAACCTTGAATGGGGCAAAAAAACCGAAGTACGTCATTGTATTAGGTTGGTGGTTGTCCTCAGAAGGTCTGGCTTCCGCTTCCGCTAAACATAGTCCCGCCGTCATGTAGATTACATGGTCATTTCCTGTTAACCATGTAAATGGTATACTCTCGTCATGTTCAACACTGACCCGCCACGTAGATGGTATATACATGTCATGCTGTACAGAGACCTGCCACTTTGTAAATGGTATACTCTCGTCATGTTCAACACAGACCCGCCACGTAGACAGTATAGTCATGTCATGTTAAACACAGACCCACCACGTAGATGGTATAGTCCTGGCATGTTCAACACGGTTGGTTGTTTGGTTGATTTATTGGTGTTATACGTCGCTTTCAACAATTTTTCAGTTATATCGCGACATTGAAGCAGGAGGTAACCAGCCCCTTAAACGTAGTGGGAATCGAACCCGGATCGTCGGCGCCGCAAGCCAAGCGTTTAACCACTACACAGAGCCTGCCCCCTGTTCAACACAGACCCGTAGATGGTATAGTTATGTCATGTTCAACACAAACCCACCACTTTGTAGATGGTAGATTCCGGGCAGGCGTGGTGTAGTGGTTAAGCGCTTGGCTTGCGGCGCCGACGATCCGGGTTCGATTCCCGGGTTGCACCACTATGTTTAAGAGGTTGGTAACCTCCTGCTTCCATGTCGCGATATAACTGAAATATTGTTGAAAGCGACGTAAAACACCAATCAACCAACCAACCGTTTATATACTGCTGTCATTGTTCAACACAGACCCGCCACGCAAATGGTACAGTCCTGTCATGCTATACACAGATCTACCACCATGCATGTGGTATATTCTTTTAGTAGTTAAACGCAGACTTACCACTATGTAGATGGTATTGCCGATTTGCTGTGTCAATCAAGAAAGAACAGCAACAACAACAAACAAAAATGCAAATGTAAGTTCATAATATTACGGTTTGAGCATTCAGCACACCATACACTACATCCATAATACACTATACATCACACACTACATACACCATACAAAGAGAATCAAAACGCTGATAGTAAAAATAGACTGGGGTCATGTTACCCTTATTTTTAATACTGGAGAACAGAAGTTGTTGCCATTTTCAGACGGAGTCATACCGTCTATTGTCAGGTTTTTCAAAAGGGATGTCACTGCTTTGCAACTGAATCTAAAAAGAGGGGGAGGGGATGAAGTACTATGGCGGTTTTCAGGAGTTCAGAAAAAAGAGCTTTCGGTGAAAAGTAGCGTAAAATGTATTTAAAACATGATTATGACAAACTCTGAGAGAAAAGGAAGGAATGGCAGACCCAATGTCGACCATTTCGACTCATCCACTGGGATGCCTAATTCTGTAAAGTGCAAAATGACATTGTAGGTAAATTTCAGAACAAAGAAGATTTGTAAGCCCCAGGAACCCCCTTCTAGTTCCGCCATTCATTTGCAGGTGTTGTCAGCTTTATTAATGTATTTTCCAGGTTTGTTGCGTTGATTAGGTGTACGTCTAGTTTTGTATTGAATACGTATGCAGTTGTTACTGTCAATCATAACCTGATATGGAATGAGATACCTTGTCGATTTTTATGCGAGACATCTGGTAGATCCAAAATCGTATATGATTTCACATTGATGTACTTGTTCTAAAATGCGTTTGACGTCATTATCTTATTTTACAATGTGCTATTGAACGTTCGAGTAGCCGCAAAACGTGGCGTCATTGATACCAGTGCCCTATGTTATTTGATTTCTTGTCATACCTCCCCCCACCTTTTCAAAAAAATATATATATATTCAAGAAACAATAAAGAAGACAAACGCAGTTAAAGAGAGAGAGAGAACACAGAGGGTTGTTACACACACACACACACACACACACACACACGCACACACACACAAAGAGAGAGAGAGAGATTTTAAAGCGTATCAACATATTCAATAAGGTATGTATATGCATCAGAGTCGTAAACATAATGTAAGCCGGTCTCTGTAATACAGAAACAATTTATGGTACGTTGTGGTGTCATTTAGCTATATATATATTCTACTGTAGTGTTGAGTTAGCGCTTAATGAATGGGTAGAGAGAATATCGATGTATCGGCATTATCTTGTGAACAAAACTAATTAAAACACATTTTCAATGCATGCGATGCCCTATCATTCATTGTCTATCCATGCTGTAAACAGTCGTTTGTGAGCAACGCTTCCTCTAAGGGCTGAGGACATCACGAAATTGCTGACTTTTTTGTTTTGTTTTATCATTATTTTTGTTTTGTTTTGTTTTGTTTTTTCCTGTAGTGGGGTTTTAGGAAGGGGGTAGTAAGTTTTGATGAACGCCACAGGTCATTTTTCTGCTACAAATTTCTCAGATCACCATGCCTACCGATCATATCTGTATGTAGATTTGTTAGATATTTTATGTTAAAATATTGGCAAGTCCACATAAAATCTGACAAGCTGACACAATTGTCTGACAAGTTCACATAAAGTCTGACAAGCTGACATAATTGTCTGACAAATCAACATAAAATCTGACATGTCTGAAAAAGCCTCCCCCCCCCTCTTTTTTCACATTTGTAGCGATTATGATGAAACTTCACTAAAAATGCAATTCACGTCAGTCACTGCTAGATAACCAATATAAAGTTGCGTAATCCAAAAGGTGCATGTATACGTCTAAATTAATGTTGATATTATAGTATGTTTTTAGATTAATGGCTGGTTGGATGGTCGGATGGTTGGTGGGTTGGTTGATTTGTTAGTAAGTTGGTTGGTATGGTTGTAAAGTCGCTTTTCTCCACTTTTCATTCGTCCCGGACCTCTTACACATTGTGGCACAATCTGCCTGCACCACCAGCCAAGTAATGAACCGACATTCCAAGGCCCTGGGTCATTAACTTAGAAAATACTTAAGTCCATTATTTTATATCAAAGTATTCTATTGTCAAACGTTCAAATGAATTGTTATGAATTATGACTGAATTGTAATTATGAATAAAATAAAACTTAACAAAATTAAAATCACAGTTCTTAATTGATATTAATTGTAAAATAGAGGAATTTGAAAATATGACTTAACTATTTTCTCACTTTTGACCCCGGACCCTGGTCTGTACCCTATCAATAGAATGATAAGACATCGTAACAGAGTTGACATTAAGAATTTCCGACGTAGAAGACACATGATAAAATGTCACCATTTGAATAAATATTGTTTGTTTTACAGGAATTATCATTTCCAACCCCCCCCCCCAAATTGTATTTCTATTGTATTTGTTCTTAGACTTTCTCCTTTTTATGACTTTTAATTTTCTAAATACCTAAGTAGACGATTAGACGTAGGGTTGTGCTGGTCGAAATAGTTGAACACTGTATGTATATTCATTATCACAAACAAAATATTAAAGTTGGGAAACCTACTTATAATCTCGCCTAGGCCCTTGCAAGGACAGTATGATGTTTACTATCAAAACGTTGTCGCGAAATATACCACAAGCCGATTACTGTAACACTGTTTAAGAACATTATGAGCAGCTGGTCGTCTTATAACGGACCCTTGACGGGATATTTAAAACAAGAGGTAAACGTGGGTTTGAAATGCTCAAGTCCTATCCATTATGCCTTAACTTACTGTCATACTCCGACAGTGGAAAGGTCGCATCTTCGGATTCATTTTGTTAAAAAAGGGGGTGGGGTGGGTGCGGTTAGGTTGATCCATTTGTCGACAGTATGCACATGTGCCATCTCGTTTTTTCTGCCATATAAGAGAAATCTCAACCCTATAAAATAGAATTTTAGATTTTAAAACACAAGATTCGATTGAGGTTTTGTAAGATATACGAATAAAATTTCTTTTCTTATACAACCTGACGCCCCTGGTATATAAAATCTTCGACTCATCTTGTTAATGGAAGTCTTTCTCTCGGGGCTGCTAGTTTTGTTGAACATTTAGACTAAACCTGTTTACTCCTTGATACCAATCAGGAAATAAAGTTAAAAATCACATGATGGCGGCACCATACATAAAAATAACCATATTAACATCATCTCATGGTTGATTCATATGGAGAAAAAATTTTGTCGCGATAGGTATTTGAACAGATGATCTTAAGATAACGTTTTACTGGTTTATGCATACAGCTGTCCTTGATATCTATTGAAAAGGTAACACAAGAGACATTCCAAGTATGTTAAAACGACGTATTGGCGGAATACAAAATAGACCGCAACAACAAATATATTTTGTGTTTCAGTCAAATAAATTTCGATCATACTCCATTGAAAATAATAAAAAACAAATTTTAATCAAATTCAAGTCAACGGTCGAGGCAAATATAGAATTTAGAATCTATTTCGATTCGTATTATTTACATGAAATTGTGAATGCCTCGCGTGATATACTGAATGAAAGGTTTATAAATACACGAAATCTTTACTTGAAGCGTAATGTGCTTTATGATACGGATAGAAAAGAAATGTTGTGCCAGCTTGCTCGTTACTACGTCACGGCAACTGAAGCGAACATCAGGGCAATATATATTGTGTTTTCCCCATTAATATGCTGATACGATGTGGAAAAAATAACAAATCGTGCATTGTGAAGGATGACAGGGGGATGGTGTGTTAAGGCAGAGCTAATACAGCAAATCGTGCTTTGGAAATATGTCACTGCAGTTTTAGAAAGGTGGGGGAAGGGGGGGGGGGCAGTGTAGGTTTATTGTTGGCTGTTGTTTTACATGTAGTGTAGTATTTAATGGCCGACGGTGGTGATTCCATTTTGGCATATGACGTATGCGAGTTTATCGTTATCCAAATACGTGTATGAAATTGAATATTACAAAAATTCTTCTTTTATGGAAGATTTTAGTCAAATAAAAAGGAAGTAATTGGAGTAATAGATCATAAAAAATAGACAAACCTGTTTATTACAGTCACCTAAGGAAAACTTGTAAATGGTCTTTACGTACAGGTGACTTTCATGCAAAGGTTTTATTTTATTTTATTCTATATTTATTTATTTATTTATTATTTATTTATTTATTTATTTATTTTCCAAATATAATTGTTATTACAACTTGTTTAAGCAGGTGACCTCTTGATGGAGGTGATCGGCAGAGGGGGTTCCAACGTGGTTTCTTAGAATTTCGCAACATTTTTTTAAAAACTTGGTCATTCATTGTCGATCGCGAACTCCGTTTGTCTGTCGGTCTCTCTGAGACACTTTGCTTTTTCGGACTTCTATTGCAGCCATGAAAGTTATTGACTTGAAATTTGGTATGTGCATTTGTATCAATGAATGTGGTCATGATTGGCCTCTGTTTGGAAGAGTCATGACCCTTGGGCTTAAAGAATTTATGGAAACCAGTGGGGGATATGTATTGCGTCAGCAATTTTTATATATTGACCGTTATTTTCGTGTTTTTGTAGTAAGACGAGGCACCGCTACTGTGCTTAAGCGCTTAGTGTTTGCAGAAGCCTTTTCTAAGATTTAAAACAAGCACTACTACTACCACACTGTTTGATTTCTTCCTGCATTTACTATATTCCTGGATATAAATGTAACCAGCGACCAATGCTATTACGCAATTCTTAAAATCTTTGATGGATACTAAAAGCTGGGATTATTTTCTGAATGCGAGGTTCTTGCATGCTATTAGATTACCGATTTACCATTTTTCTTTGAAGATTCAACTTCAAGATCACATCAGACGCTTTAATATCCGGCTCAAAAATATTCTCATTTGCATGTATTCTAATGAGTTCAGAGGTGCTGAATTATTTTTGTAATTCATCCAGTATAAGTATCTCACAGCTTGATCTTTTCTCATTCTAGACTTGTATTGACAAAAAGGAAAGTGAAAACGAAAGAATTGGCATTATAGGGAAGAATTGATTGAATGAATCATTGAAAAATAAAAGCTTGTGCGAGAAGATTAAGGAAACTGTTTTACCTATATAAAAAAAAAAAAAAAGGACAGAAAAACTTGACTCAACGTCACTTCAAATAAAGGTTATCTGACTGTAAAAGATGCTTCGAAGATTCCCTTGTCCCCTTCATTTGTTTTGTTTTTGTTTTGGGGCTTGTTTGTTTGCTATAAAAACTTTGGGTAAAATTTACATGTGTATAAAGACCAATTGAATGTGTTCTTTTAGTTGACGTAATAGGCAGGCTTGATTTTATCATTTTACTTTTATTGACCAAATTACGAAGCTGAACTTGCCTTTGAATTGGTGAAAGCAATCCTAATTTGTATCAAAATATAAGTTTAGCCTTTGCATTTTGCTCTGCTTTCACAGAACTGTCCTAACGATATATTTGAAAGATTTTGATATTTAAATATGCATAATGACTACAGTCTACAGTATCATCTATTAATTTCACCTGTATGAAGACTATAATGAAATCAAAAGTAAAAGAACACAAACACTCTAAAATGTAATGAAATCGCTTAAATCCCGCCTTTAAATTTGACCTTGACTTTTGATCCTGAAATAAAAATTTTAACTGTGGCGTTAACCTCTTTTGAAGAACTACATATTGTATGTCGTTTGCTAACTTCTCACGCAAGAAACTCAAGATTAGATCCATTGTATAACACCTTTTACCTTGATTTTGAAATTACCGAACTTTTAAGATCATACCCAAATGACTAAAGAGCGTTTTGCTGAAAGTCATAACGTCTCTAATGAAAGCCGTTTTTGAAATATTAAACCAGTAAATTTTTTTTCTTGCTCTCCTGCTTTTTTAAATTTCATATTGTCTGTGATATGTTTTGTTTGCTTTCCTATTTTTTTTTTTCTTTTCATTTTTTTTCCGTTTTATTTTTTTTTTGGGGGGGGGGGGGGGGGGGGGGGGGGGGGGGGGAGGTGTGTTTGCTCTGTTTCTTTCTTTTTTACTTCGTTTTTCTTTGGGGGAGGGGTTTGGGTAGGTCTTCTTTGGGGGAGGGTTTGGGTAGGTCTTCTTTTGGGGAGGGGTTTGGCTAGGTCTTCTTTGGGGGAGGGGTTTGGGTAGGTCTTCTTTGGGGGAGGGTTTGGGTTGGTCTTCTTTGGGAGAGGGGTTTGAGTAGGTCTTCTTGGGGGGCGGGGTTTGGGTTGGTCTTCTTTGGGGGGAGGGTTTGGGTAGGTCTTCTTTTGGGGAGGGGTTTGGCTAGGTCTTCTTTGGGGGAGGGGTTTGGTTAGGTCTTCTTTGGGGGAGGGTTTGGGTAGGTCTTCTTTGGGAGAGGGGTTTGAGTAGGTCTTCTTTGGGGGAGGGTTTAGGTAGGTCTTCTTTGGGGGAGGGGTTTGGGTAGGTCTTCTTTGGTTTGGGTAGGTTTTCTTTGGGGGAGGGGTTTGGGTAGGTATTCTTTGGTCATAGTTTTGTTTACTGTCATAATTTGGTTTGGCTCCATCAGGATAGCAAGCCTATTATATGTGGGAATGGAAAAGGCCTTGCCATAATTATGAAAACAATTACCCTAGATCTCTGATATTGTCGTATAAATGAACTTAGACCGAACTCCAGCGACTGTAACCCGTCACATTCTTCAGCATTGCCTGCTAACAACTTGGCTAAACTTCATTACCTCGATGGCATTGATTCCCTTATAGAACACACCATTCCGAGAAGAAGTTTGTTCAAATAACAAAAAAAAGACCGTGCAAGTAAATCAAACGAAATCTCTAACAGCCCTGGGCTGTCATTTGTATAATGGGAACAATGCTTTGACACGTATATACATACACATAAATAATCAAAGAAAGGGGAGGGGGGAAATACATGCATAACACTCGACACGTGAATGGTTTGTCATTCAAATCGCTCTTTGATTGGTCGAAGTAGTACAACCCGTATTTGTGAACTCACTTCCGGCAAAGTATTTAAGAAGAATTGTCTTTTCTTGTTTACGAGGTGTATTCCCAATCAAGGAAATTGATGAGTAGTTTGTCGTGGCGACCGAGAGGAACCTCCACATGTAGTAAATGTTACTTGCATTTTTTCTCTTAAGGCTTGAGAAAAAAATCCTTTGTGTTATATTTGACTCGCCGTGCTAGGTGTCGCAGATGCGAATCTAGAAATTTTTGAAAAGGGCGGGAGTGGGTGGGTTGAAATCTCCTGTGACTATGCGGTCCACAAATGGCGGTGCAGCCCTAAAATGGTCGAAATGGTAAAATTTTCCGATCGAAGGTAGGGGGTTGCAACCCTTGCATTCACCCCACTCTAAATCCACTTATATGTACGTAGATAGGAATGGTTTTCTTTTATCATCACATGTGCATGTGGTACTAAAAATATTTATATGGCTGCTCAGATTCAAGGGAACATGGTCATTTAGATGCATTTCGTGAAATAAAACACTTGTTACGACCGACCGCGGGGAAACATCGAAGTGTAAGATTTTCCGGCGACATTTGGTAAAATTGGTCTAGGTTAAATCTGGCTGTCTGTATAACGCGAATTTAAAAGATAATTAAGGTATGAAAGACCGTTCATATTACCATTTGGGACATATTTGTCGTATAACGAAGGTCGAGATAGAGTTGTGTCGAAGCGTCTAGATGTGAGGACGGACTAATGGGGTCGTCTCAGCGTTTGCAATACTAATCATGTCCGGTAATTGGTGTTGGATTGGACTGGATAGCATTGCACACTGGTCTATATGGGACGATATAAGAGTAAAGGGGTAACTGCCACGTATATGTATTAGTATAAACTCTGTCATAAAAATCAGGTGTCTGAGGCAGATGCCCCATGATGGGTTGTCTGTAGGTCATTTTGTCTGTCCTTCCGAGTTTCGTGTCTTGGCTATGTCTTGTAATTCATGAATGGATCTTGAACAGATTTCAGACAGATATTGTGAACCAAGGGTCATTCGTAACTCTGATCCAAGGTCATACATGAATATTAATATTCAGGGTGACAGTAGTAACTTAGACAGAAAAATGCTTTGTGTTTTTTTTTCGATTTACACATGGATCTACCGGTAGATTAGATTTCACACAAGCCGATGTGGCCTAGTGGATAAGGTGCTCGGCTCGTGATCGTGAGATCCCGAGTTCGACTCCCACCTTGGGCACACCAGTGTTCTGTCATTCGGATGAGACAGTAAAAACCAAGGTCCCGTGTCATGTAAAATATCTCTCACTACTTGGGGTTGGTCCGTTGCAAAGGTCTAAATTTGTATGTAATGCATCAGGCAGATGCCGTCACCATTTACGTGAAATAATCATAGTTGCATACTCAAGGTCACGGTCAACCTGGCTTGAACATATCTCCGTCATTAATGAATGGATCATGATTAAACTTAATGTAACTGATTCTGGCCAAAGGATGTGTCATTGTTTTGATCCAAGGACAAATTTGCATTCTCAAGGTCACAGTAACAATTTTGCTCGAAATCCCGTGTAGGCTACATCACTGCCATTTTATCCTACCTTGAAATAATGACTCAATGAATTACTCATAAAGGCATCATTAATGATTGAAAAGGAAGAAAGAGGCAATCGAAAAAAAAAAAAAAAAACGAGGTCCGGTGTATCCAGACGATCGCTTCTTATGCTACTTATTGATCATATCGAGTAATTTTAACGGCACGATTTGAAATTACAACATCTTTTTAAAAATGTGTGCCAATTGACATGTTAAAATTTGTTTATTTAGTATAATTCTAATGAACCGTCGGATTTACTTCGCCTCCAGATTTGCCTTCCCGAACAGTATGTTTTATCCATGGACTTTGTTGTGTTATCCAACTATAAAACTGTTTTTCTCTCCTTGAATTTAGTGTTAAAAAGAAATGAAGATATTGCAGAAATTTTAATCGTGTTAGCATTTAAAGTCTTTTAAATGGAGGGATCTCTAACAGTGTGAGGTAACAAGTAGGGCTGAATCACCAGTAACAAAGAAAATTAATAATAAGAAATATTTCTTACAACATAATCAATAGTCTGATAGCATGCTGAATTCATAAATTATTCGGTATCCAATACCATTAAATGTATCGTTCAATATAGCACCCATGCTGCACCCTATCATCAATCAATGATCTTGGTCTACTAGTAATAGGTGACGCCGTAATTCCATCTTGAATACAGTGATTACAACCCTTCGTTAGCGGCCACTGAGACTGCAAATGATCGAATTGTTGTATTGTCATGTAATTGTGCAAATCTCACAAAGGCCAGAGATCAAAAGTTTAACATCGCTTCTATTACATGGAATTTTATGCATAAATAAATTATTTCAACAGAACTGTCATCGATTTAAAGGTATAGAGTGTTTTGCAAACATAATTTATCATAACCTTTCTAAATGGTCACCTGCATTAAGAGGTCACCTGCTTTTATAGATCGCTTTAAAATTCCCATTTTTATGGTTTCTTACTAAATAGGCTTATGTATAAATGTCACCTGTGTATAAAGACCACTCAATTTAAGATTTCCCTTAGGTAATATTAGTATAAATTTTCCATTCGCATTTATTGTTTTACCCTAGTTTTCTGGATGCGCACAAATGTGTCTCTCAGGATCTTAAGTCCGTTGATTGAAAAGATCCGTTTGTGTATTTCCTATATTCGAGACTTTGTATTTATGACTTCGACTTTAAACGCTATGGACAATTGTGAGGTAGGCCTACTTTGATTTCACAGCCACTTGTCTTGATGTCTCTGTCTCTCCTGATATGGACTGTGATGACGAAACTATACAGAATCAACGTAAGGTCACAGTACCGAATGTAAGTCAAACTAAACACAAAAGGTTTTATATACCATATGTTTCATGGGAATTATCTTTTATGATAACAGAAATCTCATTACAGAGCGTAATGTTGCTATAAAGGCTGAAATATAAATGACATATAAGTATACAAGATACAAGAGTATCCTATCCAGGTGGATCGATTCATTGCAGAGTAAGGTAAATTAAATTCAAAGAGAAAGGAGGAATTCCAGAGGTCTGCTGCGATCTGATGTAAATGAAAATTCGTATGGGCCGAACTTTTTGGGGGTTGTGTGAGAGTTTATGTGTGAGTGTAGTTGTATACGTGTAGGTGTGTGTGTTGTTGTTGTTGTTTTTATTTTAATTGGTTTTTCGTTTGTTTGTTTATTTATGTTTTTAGTTTGTTTTTGGTCCTTTTTTCTGACGGGTTTTTTTCCTCTGTCTTTTCATTTCAAACGGTGTGGCCTAGTGGATGAGGTGCTCGGCTGGTGACCTAGAGGTCACGGGTTCAATTCCCGCCCAGCGTTGCACGTTAAAGATCCCTCACTGCTTGGGGTGGGTCCGTTGCAAAGGTCTAAATTTCTATGCAATGCATACGTGAAATAACCGTGGAGTGACGTTAAACAATAATCAATCAATCAATCAATGTTTTCTTTTTTTTTCTCTTTTTTTTCCTTTTTTCTTTTTGTATCCCCCCTTTTTTCTCTCTTTCTATTTTTATGAACAGAACACTCTTGGTAATAGGACTTCCTCGTAATGACATTTTACATTTCTAGAAATTAATTTAACGTTTTAAATGGCATTTAAGAATTCTTTTCGTTTCCATGGAAATCCCATGTCTTTCTCAGGTTCCCCTTAGGATTTGGCGCTACCTGAGCTTTTTTTCAACTCTCATTATTGCACAGATTTTGCAGACTGAAATTAAAGATTGATGTAATGAGAATTTGATTAGTGCTTGTGTAGCGATCCATGCTGCGGTTCTTGTTAGAGATGAAACATTCTCTGCACAGCGTAAATTATCAATCCATCAGTTTATCTCAGCAATGGGACCTTTCGCGGGAAGGGGGACATTATATTGGTCCTGAATAGAAAATGAATCATCCACATTTTTTCTCGTCAGTCATAGTTACTAGACTGATTTATCCCAAAGGCGGGTCCTGCGTTGGCTGGCGGATCCAACGTGGGCTAAGGAGCATTCATAATTCCAACCCCAAATATACTATGAAGTTCCTCGTGTCAGGAGGTTTAAGGGTTTTTTCCTGGAATTAATTAATTCCATTTTCTCTCCCATCTCTTCCATTGTTTTTGCCTCTCAAATTGTCGGTCAGTGGAACGGAACCCACCCCCACCTTTTTTCTTACTTATATTATTACTGCGGATAAACCCCTATGCGTCGAAGCATGCATATATGACTGCAGGCTTCTGTTTTGGTTAATCCTGAAAAAAAGAACAAAAAATAAAACAAAAAACATAAACAAAACACAAAAACAAAACAAACAAAAAAGGCGGATGTTACCAATTAGCAGGAGATAACTGTGCCTTTGTGGCACCTTATCATATCGCTTTGCTCTATAAAGCGACCCTGGCGACACCCTTTTCTAGGTTTTGTACAATATTTAACGAATTTTTACTGTTTCCTTTTTGATATTGTATACACCATCTTCTCAGAGTTGCTACACCCCTTGACAAACATCGCAGTTCAAAAGTAGAGCTGACACCGTGAGATTTCATAGGACCGTCGACGGCAATAGCGGTCCATTCAAAAAGAAGATAAGTCGTGATACACACGTGATCGGTTGATAACGCCAAAATAGATTATGCAAAGAAACATGGTTGTATCCTGGTTTTGTAATGTATGTGACGGTCCGACGGGTTTAAACAAATGTTTAATTTTCGAAAAATATTTCACGTGTTTAGTGAATTAACTTTGCGAGGTATTTTATAATGTGTAATTCCTGGTGATAATGACGGATTTTCTTAAATTGTAGGTATACAATGCTGTAATAAACTTAACGAAATAGCGAAAATGAACTTTGACTTTTGCAAAATGAAATTAAACAGTTTAAAATTTTAGAAGTTTAAATTATGTAAATAAATAGGTCTTTGTTTTGCATTTTATCAGAGACAGGTGTATATAAGTCTCTGATCTAACCAAACTGTGAATGCAGACCTCTCATTTGTCCGTCGGTATACATAAATGTATTACGTCATCGAGTGCCAACCCGACTTTTTAATAGCGATGTTTGTCAAGGGTTGTAGTGCAGCGTAGTGTAGTCTCAAAGCTTGACGATGTAAAGATGTTTATACACTAGTTTCGATTTCCTCCTAAAAACGGAAATACCTTCAAATGTTAAAACGTTTTTCATCTTTGTAGTTTGGTTGTGCTGTAAAATCTAATGAAACACGAAAATGGTTTTTGGAAAAACTTGTGTTTAACAGAAAAAGTTAGCTACTCAGAACATTACTGTATGATGATGAATTGCATAATTCTTTTACGTTACATTTTTTTTTCAGTTTGATCGAGAAAAATGCAGAAACCTTGAAAAGCGACCAGGTCGTCTTTTAGTTATAGCATGCGATGGTCGGAATGGACAGGCCAGTCGCATACTGGGGCTCAATGATTTCTCCCAACAGTACCCCTGCGGAGCGTATGGTGCCATAGCTGCCGTCGACCGCACCGAACAACGCGATGTGCCTACGCCTGAAAAAAGAATGCACAATTTGACTTTTGACCTTTCTGCATACGGGTCCTACTGCACAGATAATGACGGTTTTCCGGGATTTAGTTTAAAGATATTTGGTAATAGTAAACACAGATTTATCTCCCTTGCAATAGAGAGGTGTGATTCGCCGGTTGTGAAAACTCTACGCACTATACTAGATAGATCTGTAAGTACTGTTGTTGTTGTTGTTGTTGTTGTTGTTTGATATTCGAATGCATTTGAGAAGCTCACTACTCAAGGAACGTTTGCTTTCGAAACTTTCATTCGAGCTGCGGTGTTTTCATCAGAAATATCAGACTTGCTGTAGTTGCACATAGAATATGTAGATTCTGTCTCAGTTTTATCATCTCCTTCTTGAGTAAGGACTTATTATTGAAAATTGTTGAAAAAGACGATAAAGCACAACACCTTCCTCCCCCCCCCCCCAAATCAAAATTTGAACTGTAAAGGAAATAAGTGTTCCAGCTTTAATGTACTCGAGCCGTGGTAGCTCAGTTGATTGTACACTCGGTTCGCCACTGAGAGGTTTCGGGTTCGAATCCCACTGGTGACAAATCGCACATCGGTGTCATGTCTTCCGAATAACAATAAAAACCAAAGCCCTGCGTCATTGTATATGTCGGTACGTAAAAGATTTCTGACCACTTCATACGTGTCTGTTGTGCATGTCTAAATTTCTGTGCGGTGCATCAGGCAGGTGCCGTCACCGTATAATTGAAATAATCTTGGCGTGACAAAATACAGGAAATACACATAAAAGGTATAAAAACCTGGGCATGGCTGATTCTACATATTAGATCATCGTATTTTACATTTGTTTGGTTGATTCTTGTATTACATCACACAAAATTTATTCTATGTTTTGACGGCATCTGCCAAATGTAATGTACAGACATTCATACCTATGCAAGGTACCTATCCGAAGCAGAATGGGATGTTTTACGGACCGGTGTACCGTGACGCGGGGTTTCGGTTTTTACTGTCATATCTAGATAACAAGATATTGACGAGTCACCAGCAGGACTCAAACCCCGGACCCCTCGATCACAAGCCACGCACCCAACACATTGAGCTACACTGGCTCCATTAATATACGATACTATTACTCTTTGTTTTTAGGAGTTATAGTAAATGAAGTACATGTATATACGATATTTTATAATCTTGAAATATAGAAAATTCGTCTTTTAAATTGAAATTAAGATGATTGTGGCGGTCTGAGACTATAGTAAACAATTATCCCCGTAAAGAACGAAATTTCTTAGATCGTATTGCTTCTGTGATAAGTGGAAAGGTGGGCCCGTAAACCACTTAACATCGCCAATTCAGTGACCTTTGTCACTTGAGCAACTGTAGTAGGTGCCGTCATTGTAATACAACATATTTATGTGATATCCCTTTACGTAAGTATTCTTACTTGCTTTTCATGTCCGTGGCTACTCTGTCATTCAGTGGATTAAGATGTCTTTTTCCATTATAACAATATAATAGCAAAAGTACAATATTTCTGTTATATCAATTACTGCTCAGAAATGCCATTACATAACGGTCTAAGACCGTGACAAACAATCATCAGCTTGAAGAACGAAAACAAATTTGATGAGCTATTTAATTTTTATCTGCGAAATCCATCACCATCTATCACTGAGTGTCTAAAAAGCTATCTATGTAATCATGTGAGAGCCTCGCTTCTTACGTCGAGTCTTGCTATCAGTTGTGATGAATCCTTCCCGCTAGGGGGCCGACTTTGTCCGAGCACTATTCATGCAGCCCATGTATTAAAATCATGTCTTTATGTGGAGGAATTTAATTAAATGGGAGGAGGGGGAAGGAGATCTTACCACAACGTACATTTTGTTTACAAAAAAAGGTTAGCCCTCAGTTAATATAGGCATTAAATAGCCCAGTCCAGACAAAAAAATATTACAATTATACAAACCAACCTGTTACAGTAAATATTCATTAATTAAAGCATTAAATTGCACATTACAAAAACTATTCCACAGAATGCTTCGTGCTTAAATCATTTTTCATCGAATAAGATTTACTTACTTCTTGGACAATGAGCGTTAAAAGACCCCTGACATTTAGAAGTGAGGCCAGGTGTCCGGGAGGAGTGAGTGTCTCCTTGTTTGGCTGGCCACACCCGTCGTGAATGTCCTTTACATACAGACGAAACAAATATACTTCTGCATTGTATACATACATGAATGTGAACAAACACTGTATAGAAAGTGTCACTGCCACATAACATCAGGAAAAAGGATGTACTAACCTTTACGTCAAACAAGCACAATGTCAAATATAAAATAATGTTTTATTGGTATTTACTGTGTACTGGATGTTTACAACGTCATAGTTGATGACATTAAAATAGTAGAAATTAAAGATGTATAAAATATGTATAAAATTAGACATGTATTAGTGTATAAAAATGTGCGGAATTTAAACATTTTGTCATGTAATTAATTTCTCTCTCTCTCTCTCTCTCTCTCTCTCTCTCTCTCTTACAATTAACAAAGGCTTTAATGGAAAGTCTGACTTCATGCTTCCTAATAATGTTTTTTTGTTCTTTTTCCTTTTCAGATGATGAGGAATATATTTTTGAAATGTTTTAATCAGTACAAAGTGGACACGGAGCCTTCCATAAATGATTCCTACGCACTTAATCACATGAAATTTAGTCCCAGACTGTTCGAGATCAAGCTGTCAAAGCGGTGTGAAACAGTGGCTTACTTCGATGACTGTGATACATTTGTTTTAGCCGAAGGCGAGGCAGCTATGTCATTCAATTTTCACACAGGTGAGAGCCTTTTCTATTCTCATGGTAAGAATTCTTTGAAGACACAACCAAACAAGACCAATAAGGAACAGCCAATCAAAAGAGACTACTCTTGTAAACTTAATCAATATTTGACTGGAATGATACATCTCCAACCGACGGGAGATGCTTATGGTGCTAATTCTTTCATTGTTTCTGATCTCAAAATAGTTTAACGGCCCATATTTTTCACTTACCGATTAGGAACATTCGCGAGTTACGCGCCCTGATTAGATTTATAGGTGGCGCTAACAACGTTTCAGTTATACATTCTAAACCTCATTGCTATTCAGAACTTTGTTGCTATGTAAATAATGTCGAGCTACTGCTGTGTACCTGGCTGTCAGGAATACGGGGCACATTTGTTTCCTTAAGATAAAAAATTTAAACAAAAATGGGTTCATGCTGTAAGGAGAGAGACCGGTTTTCACTAACTGCCTTAGCCTAACATATAAAGTCTAACTATATGAGTAACAGTTTTTGGAAAGATTTAATGATGATATGTGCAAAAACTATACCTCCGACATAAAAGTAATTCGAGCGTTCTTGATGGATCTGAAAATAGCATTTTAAGCTTAATAATGGATTGAGACTAGGTTTATTTCTGGCCCTGGCGAACGTGTCTTGCCATTTGCATCATGCTGAAATGAATATTACATTCATTGGGTGTAAGGAATAGATCTGTCAACCATTACTATTTATCGAGGCGATTCGGGCGCACACAGCAAGCAAAGTCATGCCATTGGTGTAATACCAATCATTGGATAATGAACGATTTATAACCGTCATCAGAAAAACACATTTGAAAATAGCCATGGAATGTCACTTTAGGAAAGATGTAGTGGTCATTTCACGAAAAGTACGATAAAACCTATGCCTTGTGCGAATTCAAGTTCAGTTGAGTAGATGAAAAAACAACTTTTTTATGATTAGAAATTGTCTGCACACTTAATACAAAATTGTCTTGAAGGGTCGGATATTACGTGTCAGATAGTTATGTCGGTTTGTCGGAAATTATAACGACTTGTCAAATGTCAAGTCGACTTGTCATATGTCAAGTCGACTCGTCAACATAAACATCTTTCTAGTCGACATAAAGATATGAAATCAAACAAGTGGATAACAGAAATATTTCATAACAGGCGAGTGTATATTAATGTAATGTGTTAGATTTCTGTAAGTGTACTTTTTACACTTTTCGAGTATGCAACCCTCATCAGCAGTGCTATTAATAACATATTTAAAAATTTCTAAATTAAGACATTTTGCGAAATGTTGGTGGATTATAAAATGTTAACGTGGTGGATTGTTTATAAGCTTAGTATTGTTTGAAGTGTCACTTCATATGCTTCTTTTGTTGTTGATGATGATGATGATGATGATGATCATCATCATCATTGTGATATTACATTGTATTATTATTATTATTATTATTATTATTATTATTATTATTATTTTATAGGTCTCGACATAAACCCTGCCATCCGAGGTCTGACGTCATTACAAACATTCATAGAGATGATATCTATAGCAGAAACAGAACATTCCGTGTCAGAGGCTCTTCTCTTTAAAATGAAGCATACAGAAAGCGTCGGTAAAGAACTGGTTAAAACTGGATTAAAGGAATATATGTTTTCATAGATGGAGGTCTAAAAATTGATGGCGGGAAATTCAAAATTAAGAGGTCGGACGGAGTACGCAATTTAGATACAAACGAGAAAAGCCGAAGAAATTAAGAGCGTGTTGGAAATGTATGTCCAACGCATTCAAAGAGAAGAAAGAGTACTTGATTGTGTTTGTTGTCTAGGGCTGTCTATTGTAGTGTTGATAAACTATGAACTTTTTTCATATGTATGTAATTCGAATATTTACAATTACATTTGTAGTACAAACATATAGGTCATTCAATAAACTGAATTAAAAGTTGCAAGCAAGGGAAAAGTAACTAATATTAGGTAGAGATGGATAGTAGTTTTTTACCCTGTAACTCGGTATATATGTGTAAAACAAGACATAAATGGATGAAAATTTCTATATGGATCATAATACATGCATTATTTTTCGTCTCTCTTTAAACTTTTATGAACTACTAGTAAGATCTACTAGAGTCTCTTCCTCCTGACACGGTAAGGACAAAAAGGAGGGGTTGGGAGGGGGATTGATTTGTTACGAATTTGTTCCAATGTGAGACATCACTTCTGATGTCTGAGAATTCTTTACAACTACCTGCATATTGTGAGTACGTGATATTCGTAATAAATAAATTGATAATGTGTAACATTAAATTCTTTATATATTCTTTGAGAATATAAATTTATCGTATTTTGTCTCTTTTTTTTTCCTTGAGTTAATAGGGTATACAGAATTATTTTGATTACATGTTGTTTCAAAACGGGGGAACTATTTCTTTATACAGTTTGTTCATCATCGTATACCTGCTGTTAAAAGTTTGAGGACACTAGGAAACCACGAACTGTTTGTATAACACCATACCAGGATTATTTCCCTTATGAAGTGACTGTCCGTTCGTCTTCTTCCAATACACTCAAAAGTTGAGTGTTATACTTCAGTTAAAAGAATTGATTAGGTTTTTACGTCACTTCTACAAAATTTCAGTTAAATATCGCTACCTGGAAGCAGCAGGAGGCAACCAACAATGTGGAGGAAAAATTCGGGAATCGAACTCCGATCGTCTTAGCCATAAGCCAAGCGCTTAACCACTATATACCAAGCCAAGCTTTAATAGAAGAAGAAACCGGAAAATATGAAGGAAAATTAACTACCTTCGGCATGTACATTGACGAACCTCTCCGGAAGCTTCTACAAAAAATCAGACCCAGATGTTACTTTCTCCTCAGTACACATATACAATTTGCAGGAATACAAAATACTGTTATATTTGTTTATATATGTCATTGGTAATAATAAGTCATCCCAAGGGAAGGGTGAAATAGATAAATAAATAGCAAAGTTTCGACCACATATTTTTTTTGCCTTTATCAAGTGAATGCAAAAATAAAATATTCATTTTGATTCCAGTTTTTAAAAAACGCAAAATGGCCGAAAATTTGTGGACATGGAATGTTTCTTGTTATTTATTCATGTCATTAATGTTTTGTGAATAAGACTGCATCCGGTCATTTACTTCTTTACTCCATTGTATGTGAATGTAATTAGGGCCAGAAATCTAATACATACCGGTTATTAAAGTCGAGCATAATGTATACTATTAGAATAAGTCAAGCAGAGTTCAAATCGTGGTGAAAGCACGATTTATAGCTATAATGAATGCATTTAAAATCCCTCTTTTCTATACATGCACACATGATGCCTTCAATCTGCTATACGTTTTGCATATGTCAATTTTTATTGAACTTACAGAATGGAATGTGCATATCATTCTAAATGTAATCTTCATATAAATGTAATCTTCATAATGAACAATATTTTATTTTCATATTTCATTTCAAAATTTAAACATAAAATTTACTAACAAATTATAAAAACAAAATTATTTAAGATTTACTATTATATTTTAAAACATGTATGTCTTGTAAATTTATTGACAGGTAGTTCTATTTGTAAGGAGGAAGACGATATATTTTAGCAAATACAGCAACCATAAGTTGTAACAGTTGATAAAGTTATACAACCAACAAAATCAAAGCAAAGCAAAGAGTTATTTTCAAAGAGAGGCAACTCCTACTACACTGTGTTTTATTAAACTATCAGAGCTTCCCATCATTTTGGTGATGTTTTTAATAATTCAGTTTTCATTGATTGATTATTGTTGTCGTCATTTTACGACTATTTCACGCATATGTTGACGGCATCTGCCTGATGCATTGCATAGATACTTTGCAAGAGACCCTTCCGAAATAGTGAGGAATCTTTTACGTGCGACGCCTACCGTGAAAGACCGATTACCTGTATACCCACGGCGGGAGTCGAACCGGGACCCTC
Organism: Pteria penguin; assembly: GCA_035048485.1. Taxonomy (NCBI): domain Eukaryota; kingdom Metazoa; phylum Mollusca; class Bivalvia; order Pterioida; family Pteriidae; genus Pteria; species Pteria penguin. Next base: position 14,983,376 of record CM068582.1, read on the forward strand.
TTGATTATGAGCCGAGCACTTCGTCCACTGGGCCACAACGGCTCCGATAAAATTTTAAACACTGTTGAAATGAATTATACTACTCGAGTATAAGTATCTAATAAAGAAAGTTTACATTTATATTATAATAGAAATATGACTATATTTTATTATAATATTGTAATTTTATTTAATTCGGGGGAAAATTGCTCATTAACTGGCGATAGAAATAAGATTTATACTGTAGTAAGTGACCCACCCGAAGCAGTGAGGGATCTTTAACGTACCATGCATATCACGACACGGGGCCTCGGTTTTTACTGTCTCATCCGAAAGACAGGACACCGGCATGACCAGAGCGGGACTCGAACCCCGGTCTCCCGATCAGGAGGCGAGCGTGACAAATGTTCGGCCATTTGGCCTTTATCAAGTGGAAACAAAAGATAATAAACAGTATCTCTAAATGAATCCATTGCAGTCGTAACTAGTACAAGAATGGTGGCAGCAGCTATAAAAGTAATCAAGCACTCGTATATTAACAGATGTAATTGCATGGACAAGCCTGTACTCCATCATGATATCCGTCTGGATCAAATGTCCTGAACGTTTAAACATTCAATTTACTGCAATATTGTTTACTTCACTATTCCTAAATCCCTAGTACTTGTTAAGCCTTCCACCTCATGGCATTGTTTGATTTGTATTGAATAGATCATGTACATTTGCAATAATTCAAATTTAACAAGACAACAGGAGTAGAAGTATGGTTGTCATGGTAACGTGTGGGTAATGCATACAACTCCATATGAAATCACTCCATATAGATTCTGTTTTACCTTTAAAACTAATAAAATGAACTTCCTTCTTGTAAGTGGATCATAATTTAAAATACCAAACTATAGCTACTTCTTGTTAAATGTGACAAAAGAGAGAGAAAAAAACGTCAATACATTAGAAGAACAAGTGTAAATAGTTTCTTATTCCATTTTGCAAAATATACAACGTCTCATCATTTTAATACTATGACATTCATGCCTTAACTGCCAAATTGCAGCTAATTTACTAATGCACATGCGATCTCCCCAAGTCTTTTACGTAAGTTAGCGAGGAGTTGCATAGAAGACTGATAAATGTTTTTCGTGTTTGATTCACAAATATCATGGTTTAATTTATGTTTCATACGCAAGTTCATCACTATAATAACAGAAATTTAAATTTAAGAGCAACATAAAATTCATCTTTTCAAATACAATGTTTACTGCTTCGTTTTAGAATTTTTCTAAATAATCCTTGAAAAGTTTAATATTATTCTGGTACAAAATCGTAATCTGGATTTCCTTCTCTAAGCGTTTTAAAGAAGTTGATGTGTCCTGCTGGTTTTATATAAGACGATTTCACTGCCGGAAGTTCCATCATCCGGGCCATCCAAGACGTTAAATGTGGGTATATAGATGACGTAATATCCGCTTCTGGTGCAATGACGGTGATGACACCCAGACGTTCAAACCAAGGCCATATTGCGAAATCCACCATGCAGGGAGTGGAACCTGGAAATTACATTTATCATATGTAAATACTCATACTAGGACAAAAATACAAAGTTAAATATTCAGTTATGACGAACCGTACATAGCTATTTCAAAATACTAATATCAAGGAACTTATTTAGCATCTTTTAACAAGAGGCCCAAATGGACCTATATCGCTCAGCTGAGCACAAATTGCTCATTTACAATAAAATGACAGCTCATTTCAGTAGAAAAGTTAGCTTTTTTCTACAAGACTTTCTATAAGGTTAGTGATATTTTGTGCAGTCCTTTTGAAGTGTCCAAAATGTGTCAACCACTCAGAGCCAATAGCGGCCATCTTGGATAACGGATCGGCACGAAAAGCACAAACTTGGTAAAGGACCTTGAGTATTTACTTCCTATGAGGTTTGGAGAAATTCTGTGTAGCGGTTTTGGAGAAGAAGTCGAAAATGTGTCAACCAATCAGAGCCAATGGCAGCCATTTTGGATTACGGATCGGCACGAAAAACACAAACTTGGTAGAGGACCTCGAGTGGTTACTTCCTATGAAGTTTGGTGAAATTCTGTACGGCGGTTCTGGAGAAGAAGTCGAAAATGCGTCAACCAATCAGAGCCAATAGCGGCCATCTTGGATTACGGATCGGCACGAAAAACACAAACTTTGTAGAGGACCTCAAGTAGTTATTTCTTATGAAGTTTGGTGAAATTCTGTGTAGCGCTTCTGGAGAAGAAGTCCAAAATGTGTCAACCAATTAGAGCCAATGGCGGCCATCTTGGATAACGGATCGGCATGAAAAACACAAACTTGGTAGAGGACCTTGAGTACTTACTTCCTATTACGTTTGTTGAAATTCTGTGCAGCTCTTTTGGAGAAGATGTCCAAAATGTGTCAACCAATCAGAGCCAATGGCGGCCATCTTGGATTACGGATCGGCACGAAAAACACCAACATCGTAGAGGACCTCGAGTACTTACTTCCTATGAGGTTTGGTGGAATTCTGTGCAGCGCTTCTGGAGAAGAAGTCCAAAATGTGTCAACCAATCAGAGCCAATGGCAGCCATCTTGGATTACGGATGGGCACGAAAAACACAAACTTGGTAGAGGACCTTGAGTACTAACTTCCTATGAAGTTTGGTGAAATTTTGTGCAGCGGTTCTGGAGAAGAAGTCGATAATGAAAAACTAACGACGGACGGACGACAAACGACGGACGGCGATTGATCACAATAGCTCACTTGAGCTTTCGGCTCAGGTGAGCTAAAAAGTACTAAGAAATCAAAATCAGAACTTGATCTAAATATTCTCGTTACGTATCTGAATGCCATATTTCATTTCAATATGTGCACTCGTTGCGGAAATAGTGAAATGAAATACCGTATAACCAGAAATTTTCGCATGATACTAATTTTCGCTATTTTCGCGAGTAATTTGAACGCACGAAAATAATTTACCGTGAAAATTTGTACTCCAAAAATAAAATGGGGACCAAACTGGTATTAATATCACCCCCGTTTTTTTCAATGGACCATTGAGGTCTAGGGACAAAACAAGTAGAAATCCAAGGGATCGACGTCAAATTAAAATTACAGGTATGTACAACTATAAAACCCTAATTGCTAAGCCCATGATTTCGTTATGTCAGTGGTTTCACACATTTTACGATAGTTAACAAGCAATTATCAACGCGTAAATGAATACGGCATATGGTAATCAAAGCCATTGTACGTGTCCGGATTCCCCTAATTAGTTTGTTTGCATATTTATTTATTGTTTGAAAGTACTTTCGCTGGGTCAATGGACGGAGTGTTCTTTCCCATGTTCATATATGGCGGGAAGACTGATAAGTGCCATCCGAAATTCTCATTCCCCTCCGAATTATAGATAACTCATTCCGAAAACCACTGGGCAAACGAGAAAACAAATGATTCAATATGTTGAAAAATTATATGCCCGTATGTGTCGAATAAAATTGAGGAATTCTATTTGCCGCTTGATAAAAAACTCTTGTCATTTTCGACTGCATTCGTTTAAAAATTACATATAATTTACGTTCCAGTGAAAACGTTTCCTTTACTCAACAATTCTGCCAATTGCACCGACAAGCCGTGGATTTGAGCGGAAACAGGTGCATTTATACATATAGGTAAATGGATTAACAGAGATGCAGATATAGCTTGTTGTCTGTCCAGTTGTTTGACGAGAGTCGTTTTTTATTTTCATAGTTAAAGAATATGTTTTTTTTTCTTTTTTTGAAATCGCGAAAAATTTTAATCGTGAAAATAAAAATACACTTTTCTGATACTGAATCGCGAAATTTGATACTGAGTCTCGCTAAAATTTTCGGTTATACGGTAGTTCAGGTTACGGACTACTGGTCGACCTACATTGAACCGACCGACAGCAGCAAAGCAATATGCCCCCACTTCGAGCTCCACCATTTATCTGTGAAATTTTGTTGGTAAAAATTTTTCTCTATTCAGTTTTAAAATTAAAGTAAAAGAAAACAAACCCATATAAGTATCGTCGACTAGAAAAACATACGCAAGCAATAGGGCTTTATATTGACGATTATTCAAACATAGGTTCCATTTAATGTGTGTATATATATGCTAACATACCTCCAAAATACTGGCCTCGTTTTGAAAGTGCATCTTCATAACGTTTTATATTTCTCTTCCAGTTTTTCAACGCAATCTCGTAGGTACCGTTCGATTTAGACTTTGGAAACTCGAAAAACATCTCGGCCACCTGACATGAAAATAAGGTTGTGGTCAATTAGAGATCGCGACCTACTTTGTTCAGCGGCAGTATCAACTACTTCATAATGCACTTGGTCAAAGTTTTGATTATGCAAATGGACATTTTGATGTGTTTTGATGGAATGCATTGCAATAACATAAGCATAAGCTATTTTAACACAAAGTTTCCTTTGCCAAAGAACCCACTCAACATTATCGTATGATTTTTTTCTGGACGTGTTGGGGTTTAATTGAAACAAATTAAACATGGAATCCTCAGAAAAAAGTATTAGTTTAAACATTTTCTGATGGCATACCAATATTTTTTGATATCCAAATGAAAACAGTTTATGTTAAGTCGAGGATAAATGATAAGGCCCGAGATGAACGAAAGTACTATTACATCAGAGGATATGAATGAGTAGAAAATAAAGCCACCTTTCCGAACGTCTCAATCAGCATCTTGTCCTTTGCTTTGTCGATGATATCGGAAGGAATTAGTTTTGGCTCTGGATACATTTGATCCAGAAATTCATTGCAGACGTTGGACTCATGAACCACTATGTTGTCTAATTCTATGGTTGGCACCAATCCAATCGGGTTCCGCGCGCGAAACCAGTCTGGTTTTCTTTTTAAGTTCACATACACAATCTCATGCCTGAAAAGATAAAAACACACAAACCTTAATTAGAGATTCTCCCACCGTGCAATTATTGTTTATATCGAAAAAAATTTCCGGTTGCATTCATATCACTATACAGGTAGTTGAAATGCAAGTCGCAAATTCGCAAATACATTATGCATGCAATAAAATGTAGTCAGATAATGTGTTCATATAATCGTTCCTTTTATTTTATTCTGTTACAATGTATTTTCTTTCTTTCTTTTTTTTTTTTTGTTTTGTTTTGGGGGGTTTGGGGGTTGTTTTATGGGTTTTTGTGGGGTTTTTTGGGGGTTGACTTTTTTTTGTTTTTGTTTTGTTTTGTTTTTATCTTTTTGGTTTTTGTTTTTTAATTCATTTTTTATTTAATTATTATTATTTTTGATTCGCATTTTTTTTCCTCATTCGCTGGCGACAATAGGAAACAAAACAACCACAATCTACATACCCCAGAAGCAAAATGTAAAGCAAAATTAAACCCCTTTCCGAGAAATGAAACCTAAAACGTGACGACTTATTTTACAGCCGGTTTCTTGCACCACTATGTTTAAGAGGTTGGTTACCTACTGCTTCCATGTCGCGATATAACTGAAAAATTGTTGACAGCGACGTAAAACAACAGTCAACCAACCAGCCAATCAATATTGTCGGTTTCTGAATTGCGACAGATCATAAATTAGACGGGACACAATCCTAATCCGGGTTAATTTCTACCGTTAGCCATTACTATGGTTTGCCCTCTCCTCAGCTTTCAGTACAAGGTATGTTGTACTTACGGAATATTTTTATATTGGATGATCATTCTTGTTCTCTGTGCATAAGGACAGTACTTCATGTCGTATAAACGGAGCTTTCCCGGAGTTAAGGGAGGGAACGGAGTTCCTGTAAAAGATATATGATAAAGATACATTTTTCATTTTACGTATGAACATCGATTCTTTCGGTTTTCATCGCTTTAATATATAATATAAATTTGTATTACCTTAAACATCTCGGTTTGATTGCTTGAGGTCCAGGGAACAATGAATAGTGATTTTTTAAAAACATTTTTGGACTTTCGAGTCGGGTGGAGTTGGTCAAACAGGAGACGCTCCTCCCGGACAGCATTATTCGTAAAGAATCGTCAGATTTGTAGTACTCATATGTTTGCACAATATGATACATGTAGTAAATTTTCATGTGAATATTTAGTCTTAAAGTCTTGACTTTCACATACGGTCTAGGTTTCTTCTATAAATGTTTTTCGATTTTGACACTGAATGATTTTTTGTTGTTGTTGTTGTTGTTGTCGGGACGTACACGGTACTGATAAACGCTACCTTTCAATCTCTTTTACTGGCGCTCCTGTCATGCAAGGTTTTAATAAAAAAAAAAGGGGGGGGGGTTTACACCTCGCATGGCATGCGCATGAGTGCCTGTGGGGTTTCACATTTTGCTTCCGTCCTGTCCCGTTTCCACTACACCAATGGTTCCAATGCGGATGATTGCGGAGGAAATGTATGGCGACTTGGGTCCCAAGTTTTGGGCTTCCTCTTAAACAAGGAACAGACATGGTTTTTGATTTGTGGTACAAGGGGATCGGGGTTCGAATTCGGGAGTACGACACTATGTTTAAAAGGTTGGTAACCTCTACCACCGCAATGTGGCGATTGAAAGCGACGCAAAACTTTCATCAACAAATCAAACACTCTTCCGAGCAGATCTTAAGTCAACATTCAAATCCATGTAGACCAGTTTGTCGGTAAAAATCGTGGTTTTCCGATCGGAATAGGATGATGGTTATATTTAAATGAATTTTAATAAATTCAACATTAACCTAAGTGCCCTCTGGATGCTCCTTGTACATCGGCTATCAAATATATATATTTGATTCAAGAAAGTTGTAAGTTGATATTTTGCGCATTGTTGTTTTTGATTCTTGGTTCTTGTCACACCCAGATTATTGCACTTAAAATAGTGACAGCATCATGGCGAATCCAGGATTTCCGAAAAGGGGAGGGGGGGGGGGGGGGGAGGCACATTTTTATTAGTCAAACTACTCAGCCATTTTTGGTGCCAGATCTGGTATTTTATTTGGTAAATATGTGGCGAAAAGGGGGGACGGGCGGTCCCCCTCTAAATCCATCACTGGCATCTTTCAGATGCAATGCACAGAAACTTAGACTTATAACAGGTCTCATCTAAAGTACTGAGAGATGTGACGTCTACCGTGACACGGGACCTTTACGAGCCACCGGGGACTCAAACCCAGAACCTCTCATTCACTTAACCAATAGAGCTAAGCCGTTTCTTTTCTGCATTGATTTTATTCTCAGTTCTAGTTTTTCATTATTCTAATCCGTATTTAATAACTTTAAATCTTAACTGGCCATTTGTCTATGCCCTCCTTCATATCAAATTTTGCTTGTTTGTTTTGTTTTGTTTTTTGATAATTTTTTGGATTGATTATTGCATTAATTTTGTCATCGAGTCTTTCAGTTCCATATATGTCCTCTATTATATTCTTCACATTTTGACACCCCCCCCCCCCTTTCTTGTTTACGAAATGTCTTATTTCTGCACGGCACAGTTGTATGAATTTAAAGATAATTGCTCAAAAGTTGTATTCATGTCATTGACAATGCTTTCAACTTTTATTCGATACGTCTCGCACTTTGTCGTTGTTACTAAATAAACTCTAAAAAGATCCGAAGGGCCATTCGAAGAAGTATTGTGCGTGATGAAGTGATGTTGAGAATGAACGAAAAGTACATGAAATGGAAATGAACGCCATTTTCGTAAAAAGAAAATAACAAAAACTCGATCATTATCATCATCATCATCGTAGTTTTATAAATTGTTCTGACACATATTGCCTTTGACTACTCCTTCATACTATTAACAAAAATTACATAAATTGCTTAATCTAATTCTTGCTTTACACCCCACCAAGATTATTTCATTTATATGGTGACGGCGTCTGTCTAATGCAATGCACAGAAAAATATACCTATGCGACAGACCCACTCGAAACAGGGAGGGAGTTTTACAGTAACATGCCACGCCTACTGTGACACTTGACCTCGGATTTTACAGTAACATGCCACGCCTACTGTGACACTTGACCTCGGATTTTACAGTAACATGCCACGCCTACTGTGACACTTGACCTCGGATTTTACGGTCATCCGAGAGACGGAACATCGGCAAGTTACCGAGAGCTGAGCCATTATCCTCCAAGGGTGTCATGCGCTACAAGCAGAGTAAGGAACGATAACCCTGGGTAGAGAATGGAACCAAGCACCTAACCGATGGGTTACGACGCTTCATGAATACATGTATAAATGAAATATTTGTTGCATACATTATTATTATATTATTACATATTTTATTATAACCATATAAATGTTTCAAAATGATAAGAAACCATAAATATTCTAGAAATGTTTTAACATAGTCAGAAATTATCAATGATTAGTTATGGAATCAACATAATAAAGCTGCTATACATGTAGCGAATTGGCTTCTCATTCGGAGGATTATGAGTTCGAATCCTGTCGAATGCTTGATCCTATTTGGTGTATCAGCGGAAGCTTAGCAGCAAATCTATCATTTAAAGTTAACTATATACCTGGTGTCGCTTTGATAAAATAATTCAGAACACAGGGAGTAATTTTCAATATAAGAATTAGAATTATCAACTTTATACGATTGTTCGAATATTCAAAATCATACCTTTTGGTAGGTGCTTTGATGACATGTCTACAAATGAATATAGCTTTACTCCTTTATTCGATTTAATAAAGTTTTCAACGGTGTGTCGGTTATCAGTTATAAACTGGAACAAACTTTACTTGGGTCAAAGTCAATATAAGGTACGTTCTAGTTGTCGCTCTTTTTATACCTACTTCCTCTTCACTAGTTTTCTTGTTTTTATTTTATTCTTCATCGTCACACCAAGATTATTAATTTCCACGTTAATGGTGACGGCATCTGCCTGATGCAACGCACAGACATTTAGACGTTTGTAACAGACAAAACCGAAACAGCGAGAGATCTTTTACGTACCACGTCTGCCGTCTGCCTAGTTTTTCACCGTCTCATTCGAAAACCAGACTACGATGCGACTCAAACCCGGTACCTTTTGGTCATGAACCAAACACCTTAACGAATGATCATGAGCTACATAAGTTCTACAGGTGATAGATTATTTGCTTAAAAGTTCCCTTGTACATAAATGAATCGGTGGCGGATCCAGGATTTCCGAAAAGAGGTGGGTGTTTCGGCACACTGATGTGAAAGTCAACTATTAGCCAAAAATAGTCAACCATTTTGAGTGCGAATTCTGGAGCTTTACTTATATCATTTCTGATTTCAGCCCAATCAAAATTCGATAATAATATGTCTTTGTGAAGGTTTGAGTGTGTTCGACCTTGTTATCTATTTATGCCATGTAAATTTGTGGCGAAAAAAAAGACGGCAACCCACCTCCCCCCCCCTTTTCCTTCTAAATCCGCCACTGAAAATCATTTTACATTTATAAGGAGAAAAATATTTTCAATGAATTATATAATGCTTAATCTCCTTTCGCTTTTATAGCCAGCAGTTTGATATTTAAGCATCTCTGACTCGATTTCGTACGATGTGTTTAAAACCAGTAGTCTTCATACAGTAAAACCATTTTAAAAGTCACCTGTAGCAAGCAGTCACCTGTCTTCAGCAACCATTTTCTCTATTCCTTACGGAGCCGATGTCGATCAGTGGATGAGGAGTTCGACTCGTGACCGAGAGGACCCCGGTTCGACTCCCGTCATGGGACACACTGGTGTCGTGCGTTTCAGACAAGGCAGTGAAAATCGAGACCCCATGTCACAATAAGCGTGACACGTAAAAGATCCCTTACTGCTTCGATCGGGTCCGTTGCAAAGGCATAAAATTCTATACAATGCATCAGGCACCAAGCATTCACGCACGCACCAACACAAGAAGGGTACCATTAACGTCAAATCAAGAGAAAGTATATTCAAACTAATGTTATCTCATGTTCAACAAACTTTATTAAATTTCCTTTATTTTGTTATTTCCATACATGATTAACACCATTTACATTTAGACCGCACATGCACGTAAGTGTATCTCTTCCTCTATAATATATTTCAAACCATATCTGGCATTGTCACGATGTCTTTATAGAATATGTCTCTTTGTAAATACAACAATAAAATCAAAATTGCAATAATAATCAAAATACAGATTCATGTCTTCAAAATCACAAAAATCACGATCCTTGATATGTTTAATATTACGACGCCACAAAGTCGTAATCTGGATTCCCCTCTCGAAGCGTTTTAAAGAAGTTGATGTGTCCTGCTGGTTTGATGTAAGTCGTCTTTACTGCCGGAAGTTCCATCATCCGGGTTATCCATGCCGCTAAGTGCGGACACTCAGATGGCGAAACATCCGCTTCCGGTGCAATGACGGTAATGACACCCAGGCGTTCAAACCAAGGCCATATTGCGAAATCCACCATGCAGGGAGCGGAACCTGAAAATGATTTGGTGGGTTAAAACTTTTTATCACATATCGCTGAAGTCGCAAAAGACTTCCCTTCTCTATTCAGCATTAATCCCAATGGCGTAGCGCCCTTTACGCAAATACGCAAATTAATACTCAAAAATCAGTGGCGGATTCAGAATTTTTGAAAAGGGGAGAAGGGGCATACATATACATATGTATTGGCCAAACTACTCGGTCTTTTTTGTGCCAAATCTGGATTTTTACATGTAAATATGTGGCGACAATGGGAGGGTCTCCCGGCCCCCTCCTTCTAAATGAAAATTTGTAGGATATAAGTCTATTATAATTAATTTTTACACGAATTTGAATGTATAAAGTTCTTGTAAAATTTTACACTTCACACTGTTTGTATGGCAATTGTTAATATCAAAATGCTTAAATCGCTGAGGTTTCGAGGAGTTTCGTCCTCTCAATCTGACCTCCTTATCAGGGATTCACCTTGGACCACTTGGGGCTTTATTGCGGCCCCAGAACCCCTGCCTTTTAGCTTTTACTATTATTATTATTTTTTTAAATAAACGAAATTTTAAGCTAGTTACGCCATTGAATTCACTGAAGATAAATTCTTTAATGTCTTTAGTGAAAAGCCCCGACCATGTGAGTACGTGAAGCCTTCCGAACTTCTAGCTTTTTCCTTTGGATTACGATTTGTTCGAAAGATTACACAGCTGTTGTTCGGAATGCTCTAGATATTTGATAGCTCTTACGGACATAATATTGAAGCAAATCTTCGACAATACTCTCAGCAAACAATAAATTTTCTATCTCATATGAAATGCAGTTTCGGCAGGCAATTCCACAGGACCAAAAATGACTGTATTTTACCGGCACCATTTTACTTTTAGTTTACAGATACTTGTGTCTTTATCATAACTAGAAATTGACTAAGTCAGATGGGCCCCGCAGGATGCCTGTCACCATGACCTTGACCTTAATTTGGTACTAGCAGAAAGGTCGAGTCATAAGGAACCCAGATGCCAAATATGAAGGCCCCTATGAAGCGGGGCCTTAAATATTACATCTATAAAATGATAAATACATGGAAATATAACATTCGAGAGAATGCACAAAACATACATATAATATACGGATACTAATGAGTAATATATATATATTGCAAATATGACATTTCAATATTAAATGTTAAACTTTAAATATCTATTTAAAAGATTACTCAAGCCGGTGTGGCCTAGTGGATAAGGTGCTCGGCTCGTGATCGAGAGGTCGCGGGTTCGACTCCCGCCCGGGGCACACCGGTGTTCTGTCTTTCGGATGAGACAGTAAAAACCGAGGTCCCGTGTCACGGTAGGCGTGGCACGTAAAAGATCCCTCACTGCTTCCGGTGGGTCCGTTGCAAAGGTCTAAATTTGTATGCAATGCATCAGGCAGATGCCGTCACCATATACGTGAAATAATCGTGGAGTGACGTAAAACAATAATCAAACAAAAAAAATAAAAGATTACTCAACATACCTCCAAAATACTTTCCTCGTTTGGCTAACGCATCCTCGTAACGTTTCATGTGTCTGTTCCATTTCTTCACTGTCTTCTCATATGAACCATCAGCTATAGACTTGGGAAACTCATAAAATAGATCAGCTACCTGAAGGATAAAATCTATTTTGTGTGAAGGAATATGGACTTTAACAGATACTCTGTGATCTGATACAGAAATGATTTGTAGTCGGAGAAATTTTTCGCTGAAATATTTACATTAACATCGCATAACCTGATAAAATTTGTATGAAAATATATAACACTGAAAAGCAAGAAACTGTCAATGTCCACAAATTTTCGCCAAATTGGCTTTTATCAAGTTTTAAACAAAGGTCAAGCGGCCGAAATATTGTGGACATTGAGTATTTTTATTCTCCCGGATTGATCGATCGGGGGTATACTTTCCTTTTACCTGTCTGTCTGTTTGTTTTTGTCCCTTTGTCTGTCTGTCCGTTGACAACTTTAACCTTCGCCTTAAGTATAAACCGTGAGAAATAAAAAATTCATATTTTTTGTTATTTATCTAATTTATGCTTCCTTTAGAGGACTTCTTATCAAATCTACCAATATATGACTTGTAGAAAACACTTAATAAATGCACATGATGCCTTTTTTTATTAAACTAGTTTACTATGTGCAACGTCTTCTAAACCACTGTAGCTTGTCAAATAAGATGGGAGATGATTTACACGCACTTCTTCTTCTTCCCATACGAAGCGTACGTTATACTGTATGTCATGGAGCGAAAGCTTCAGAGTCACTCATATGTAAATTATTGAATATTCTGTAGTTTTTTTTTTCGAAATAAATCAAACGGGAATTTAATGTACATCGCAGGCAGAATAAGTTACCTTTCCGAACGTCTCGATCAACATCTTGTCTTTCGCTTTTTCAAGGAAATCGGAAGGAATCAACTTTGGTTCCGGAAAAATATCATCCAGATATTCATTGCAGACGTTCGATTCGTGAACCACTACATCGTCTAATTCTATGGTTGGCACCAATCCAATGGGGTTCCGCGCTCGAAACCAGTCTGGTTTATATTTCAAATTCACATTCACAATCTCGTGTCTGAAAATACAAAATAAAACAGTGCTAATAACCTTCAACAAAAATACATTTTATACTTTATATTTTGCTTATATAAATTAACCTCACCCATGCAATTCTAATTTACTGTTATTCCATTTGGACACATGTGAAAGTCAAGCATTAGCTAACAGAAAAAAGAGGAGTTACTGGCTCAGTTATGTGGCAGAAGTCACCTAGAAGCTATACAATACATGAATATAAATAACATACTAGCACATATAACACATTACAAAAATATTTGATTGTAGTGCAATTACGATACCGACTTAGGACGGTCATTTAATTTGACAAAAGCCAAACAAATGGTGTGGTTAACCGGTTTACGGGCCCACCAAAAACACTTAGCCATTTTGGGTGCCAAATCTGGAGTTTTATCAATATTATTTCGGAGTGTTTTTATCCTTATCATCTATATCTGCTTTGTAAATTTGTGGCGAAAAAAGGGGGCGCCCCCTTCTAAATCTACCACTTGGCAATGCTAAACGCATTTGGCCTTATATTTCTATATCTATAAATGTCCATGTACATTGAGTACTAATACAATCAACATGGTTCCATGATCCGTCATGCAGTGTGTATTGTAGAACGTAATGCGTTCACGCGAGGGGGACATTGTGTCTACAAACAGTTTTCTAAATCATATGTCTCAGTGGCGGATCCAGGATTTCCGTAAATGGGGGGCCCACATGCGTATTAACCAAACTAATTAGCCATTTTTGATGCCAAATCTGGAGTTTTACTTGTAAATATGTGTGTTTGTGTTGGGGGGGGGGGGGGGACTGGGTCCCCTCTAAATGCACCACTACTGTGTCTAAATCTGTATTTACATGTATGACATAGCAAAACAAAAATTATAGAGGTAATTGTATCGTTATTTGTTGGTTCTACCAAATTCATTGTTATGTGTATTGTGTGTTACAACCAAACGTGTTTACAGTAGGTCAATCCCGTTATGCTATAACGTCACATGGGCATATAGTACCTTAAATTGATGTTTTCAAATAAATCTTTTTAAAAGATGTACGTATTTCTTCTAAAATTACAGTTAACATAAAGTAAATATGCCGCTAAATATTTACTAAGGTTATACAATAGACCTTTTTGCCTATTGATCTTGTATTTCATTCCATGCCAGACATACGATTAGCGGTATTTGCCGTAAAAAAAAAATTAAAAATAAAAATAAAACCCCAAACAACTTGCGTCATTTTACTCTTCACACTATTCTAGCATTAACGTCATACTGTAAATCCCTACAAAAAGTAACATGTCTGGCGTAAGGCCCCTTGCATCATGTTTAATTGGTTTTTTGATTGATTGATTGATTGGTTTTTGTTTAACGTCACACCACGAATATTTCACGTATATGGTGACGGCATCTGCCTGATGCGGGGACATACAAATTTTGACCTTTGCAGCGGACCTATCCGAAGCAGTTAGGGATCTTTAACGTGCCCTGCATACCACGACACGGGGCCTCGGTTTTTACTGTCTCACCCGAAAGACAGGACCCCGGCTTGACCAGAGAGGGACTCGAATCCCGACCTCCCGATCAGGAGACGAGCGCAATACCACTATAGGCCACGCCGGCTTTGTTTAATTGAAAAAAACATCTATGAAAAATGTATGACAGTATTTTCCTTGCGGCATGACTGACAGTATTTTCCTTGCGGCATGACAGCATTTTCCTTGCGGCATGATATTCCTCAATCCCTACATCTCGACACAACTTTCTTCTCTCTGAAATCTGTCGGGTTTAATGATGCAACTTGATCACTTACGGTATATTCTTATATTCCAATACAAGTCGTGTTCTCTGTGCGTAGGGACAAAACTGCATGTTGTACATACGGAGTTTTCCTGGGGTTAGGGGAGGGAACTCCGACCCTGAAACAAAAAGATATGTTTGGCTTATTTTAATCACTTAGGAATTCAGACAGAACCGATATGCTTCTTTGTTATACCGTTAAGACGTAATACAGTATTGATTCTTTTAGTTAAACAGAGTTATTTCCCATTTGGGACGATATCTGACGTAAAACACTTATGACGTCATCAATTTCCTATGAAAACGTCATTTGTGAAATACACCGATCCACTTTCGTCGAATGTTAAGCACTTTAGCACAAAATACTACTATGATGATGTCACGCAAGGTTGGACAAGTTGGACATTTGACTATGACGTCATAAGTATAACAATCAAAAGTCCGCCAAACATTGCTTTCGATGCTAAAAAGTGGATCGGTGTATTATCAATACACCGATCCACTTTACAGCACAGAGAGCGATGTTTAGCGGACTTTTGATTGTTTTGCCTATGACATCATAATCAAATGTCCGACTTGACCAACCTTGCGTGACGTCATCATAGTCGTATTTTGCGCTAAAGTTCTTGAAATTCGACGAAAGTGGATCCCTGAGCTTTAGATCACTTTCCATAGAATTTAATGACGTCATAAGTATTTCATGTCAGATACCGTCCCGAATGGGAAGTAACTCTGTATAACAAAAAGACCGAATAGTTGGTTATTCATGGCTAGTCAAACAAGGGATCCTCACTCTTCTCGGGCGCCTGGTTTCGCCGCTGATTTGTAAAGGAGTTTATGAATGACTGGCGAGGTACTTTGTTGTGAGTGCCAGAGTCACGTACCATCATTTACTCTCGTCAGTGGCGGATTTAGGGGAAGGGGCGCCAGTGACCCAAAATTAAAAAAAAACCTGTATTTTCTGTCAAAATCGACAAAATTTGCCCCTCGACCATCTGGCAAAGGGGGCGCTGGATCCGCCACTGCTCGTATTCAACTTTAATAAAAGGTTATCGGTGAAAATTCTTCGAGATTATATGCTATATTCGAGATGTCACAAGTTATAAATATGTATTGTTCAAAATTATAATACATATATAATGCATAATGAAGTGAAGTTTAACACTTCATATAGTCGTGATATACAGGAAAACAATGGAGAAGAGGGGGAAATCAAATCAATGTAACATTTGATGATGGAACACTATGTGTGCCAGTGTCTACTCTACTAGTCAGAGAACATAATTTTTTTGAAAAAAAAAATGGTGGGTTGTTGCAATTTATCTCTTCTAATTCTATAGATCTACATCAACATCGCTTGCACGATTGCACCAATTCGTGGGTGTATAAATAAAGTTTGTTTCTTCTTCGTAATTGGAGTGACTAATTCATCATGACAAAATATTCATGGATCTATAAACAAAATTAACATTCCATTTACCTTTTTCTACAGAAATATCATCTTCGGAAACCCACGGCCTTTTCTCCGCTGCGCTGCGCTAATAAACGTAGTGCAATGAGACGTGGGTCTCCGACGATGCAGAAATATCTGAAATAATTAATAATTTGATATGCATAATGATACTTATGGGTACATTGTTATTGCTACATAAAACAAGAGTAAACAGAATGGAATACCAATTACTTACCCTTAGGCAAGTGTTTTGTGGACATTTCTGTTATATATCGCACTTGAACTCCTTTAACATGACGAATAAAGTTTCCCGTCGAAATTAGGACTTTCATCGGTCAAAAACTGGAACGAACTTGACTAGAAGCCAACCGCATATAAATTTATTAACGTAGAGTTTAATAGTTTTTTTGTTGACACGAATTCAATCCCGTAGTTCCTCACGTTAGAATGCCAATATGTGTAAAATATCACAAGTTATAACTTGCGGGTGACTTCTTCCAAAAAGAAATATCACACAACATATATGATAAGATGAACGAACTAAAGGTCGATTTGTCTAACAGGAGAAAATAATTTTGCCGGAAGTTTAGTTTCATTTTGGGGAAAACTCACGAATTACAGAGAAAATGTTGATTAAAGTAAAGGTGAGTAGATTTATAAATATGATTCATAGATTTTGATGTACTGTTTTCATACCTGATATAGCTTATGAAGAGATACATGATAAAGATGTAAGCGGATTTGTACAATTACTGCATTTCCTCTGACCACTGAGTCATGATTAATATTAGTCTAAATATTTTATTCTTCATTGTAATATGGCAACAGATTCAAAAGGTTAAGATACAGAATAAAGTCGCATGTATGCTGTATATTACAATATCGGTAGAAAATGAAACGGATGAGAAAGATCTATTTTTAACTAGATCAACCATTTCTTGGTCAATCTAGGCTTTAGCTTCGATTATGCAGAGACATAGACTACTTTCAAAGACTGGAAAGTAGCCACTACTTCTGAAAATATGCTGCACACCCTTTTGTAATGCAAATTAGGTTTCGTCACGGTCATAATACTCTGTAAATTGACGGCGCCGATAGCTAAGTGGTTAAGGCGTCTGCCTGTATATCACGACAATTAACAAGGTCAAACCACCCTTGCACAAAAAAAATTGATAAATATATTATATATTACATTTTTATTATAACTGTTCTTAGCATTTTACTTCTTCAAAGTAAGATTCTTTTGAACATCAAAGACAGATACCAGCTTTGGACTTCGTTAAGGTCAATAAAGGTAAACCTGCTTTGGTTTACACCTCTTATTACCAGGTGTTTCTTTAAGCAATTTAAAACACCATAGACTGATTTATCATTATGTAAGCAATTAATCATAGACTAGAAGTAGTCAGGAAATCGTCCAACCTTAATTAGTGTTTATTGAACAATTAATATCGGTAAATAGCAAAATAAAAAATCTGCGATCATTTGCACAGCCGGTGTGGACCGACGATGTCGGACTTTTTACATTAGGACAATGATCTCCAATTTGATCAGATTAATTAAAGAGGTAAGAAACTTAACTGCCAAGATTCTTGTGATATGTTTTGGCAATCAATAATAGCAATATGCCTTACATTTCAAATGATTCTCTCAAAGAGGATTGCCCATGAAAAAACCCCCTTCCCTTTATTTACTATGGTTTAGGAATAAATACCCTGAACCGGTCCCTTATGTTGCATTGAATGTAAACAAGCAGCATTATTAAAGGAAAAAAATATTTAAGATAAATAGCATGCCAGATGTGCCACATCCTATAATAATTATACTACAAGCACCAGAGAATCGGGCTATTTGACCACTGAAAATACACCTTAAAAGGTGTTAATTAAATTACTGCTTTGTTTTCTCCTTGTGAAACCACATGTTGTCTCTCCCTCATTCATTCATTACTGAAATCATTTCAAATGGTAAAAAATGAAATTTCTCTTCAGAAAAATATAAAAAGGTACGAAATATAAGGATATCACTTTTCTTATTAATACTGGAAATAGAAACTCATGTGAAATTAAATACTATAAAAATTCATTTAAGTATCTCATATCATATTTACAATGACAAAAATGCAAATATCAATAACTTACGTACCATATAAGCATGAGACTGTACTAAGTTATTGAAGTATTCAGTGTTGTTTTAACATCTATTTACACAAGGTCAACATCAGCAACTCCATTCAGAAAAACAATACCTGTTTTACTAGGTGTGTAGTGCAATATTTACAACAAGTTGATTAATAAGAAATACGCAAACCGTTTTATTGAATATTGATAAACCTGCAAACAAAACATTGTCAAGTAAATTACAATAAGTCTGTGACAATGACACTGTTGAGTGCCCGTTTGTATACCACACGCTTTGGAAATGGCGTCTTATTATGGGAGGTCATTTGCTATTAAAATTACAGTTGATCAAGGATTTCAAGTGTCAGATCATATTTTCATTACTTAATTGTCTTACATGTATCTGAGACTTCTTCTGTAGTCGATTCTTTAAAACATTGCGATATTATGGCTATATTGTCTACAAGTGGAGATTTATGTAGAATATGACGGTTGACCATTGTTTACATCCAGGCTACTCTGACAAGTACATGTAGCTTATGCTAGTATTTTACTAAGAGCTGAGAAGGAGTTTCCAGTCTCTGAAAGTAGTCTATGTCTCTGGTTTACAGTTTAGTTTTGGTTTTACACTACAAAATTTATGCCCATGTTTGTCTAGCCACAAGGCATGTCCCAATTTTGATGATAGGGCCACAATTCCTTTGCACTGGGTAAACTTGCAATTTTGATAAACAGAAAGACAGACACGATTCTATTGAAGTGGCTAAATACATGTATGTTAATAATATGTACACATTTTCCTTTTTCAGACACTGACTGGCAAGGAGGTATGTGAAACTTTTCATTGTCTGCTCTTCAATCATCCTGTACTCGGCCCCTTTTTGACAAACAAACAAACCAAAAAAATGATATGAAATATAGAATATTTTTGTGTTCCAAATTGTTACAACCTAATTTTGATCTCATTGTAAACGATGAAAACAAATATGCTGGTTTAAAAAGTTGTTTATTGTATGCGTCACATTTTTCAAAATTCTGTCACATTTTAAGACAAAATATTGCAAAATGCAATGGATAGTACAAGCCAAGATTTTAATCCAAATCCTTTCATGTGTGGCAAGATTATTGAATTCCCCCTAACATTGTAGGCAAAGCATCAAAAGAAAGGTCTCAGTTCATTAATAACCAAATCAATAGTATTATTATTTTTCGCTTCACCCAAATGATCATTTTATTAAAGAAAGTTCTCAATGAATGAATGTCAAACTAGTTTTTGTGACAACTGGTATTGGGTCTTTTCATTGTATAGAGTTATTTCCCATTTCAGCAGATATTTTACGTCATACCATTGTGACATCAACCAGTCCTATTGCAGCCACTGTTAAATTATGGGAAATGATATAGGAATTATATAATGTCACAATGATTTGATGTCAGGTACCTGCTCATATGGGAAATAACTCTATAACAAATTATCCCAATAATATTGGTGTCATCAATGGATAGCCACAGCTCACAAAATTTTTCATTTCTCAATGATTTTTGATGTCTGCTTGGTTATTGTCTTCATAGATGTGTAAACAAGGTAACATTCTTACTTGTATGATCCAATCCCTTCATTTCCACTATATAAGGCCAAAGTCAAGTTAATTCATTTTGATTAAAGCTCTTCGGGTTCATGATTTTTGTGTTTGAGAAGTATGTCTTTCATACATGTATGTTGAGAAAACTTTTTCTTTATGCCACCGGATCGATAAATCAGGGGCATTTTGTTTTTGTCTAGTCTGTTTGTTTGTTTGTCTGTTGTCAACTTTAACCTTGGCTATAACTTTTGAACTAATAAAGCTCTTTCAGATGACACCAAGGTCGATGACCTTTTGGCCTTGACAATGACCTTTACACTAAAAATAACTTTTTGGATTTTGGTGCCGCCGGGGGGAGTGGGGGGGGGACATTAGTGTTCCAGTAACACAGCTTGTTGATTCAGCAATTGCTCCACCAGTTTTGCTGTGAGTGAAGGTCAAAATTATACAAAGAAAGTTATAACTGATTGATGGTATTGATTGAAGCCATATAGCCTTTCTGGTTTCTTAAACATATTTGCTGTTTTTGAGGTATTGCATTTATACTTACCAGGACAGTCTTTGAGTTTGATTCAGATGATAAGTTATTTTTGTGATTTCAGATTAACAGATTTTTTTTTATTTTGAATGCCATAACATAAATTATCTTACTTGTATTGCAATGCTGTATCATTCATATTTCAACCACAAAACAGAGTGGACATGTTTACATATAACAAAGTATTATACATATTCTGTGGCCAATAAAACAGGTTCATCATAATGTTTTGTAATGATCCGACATCTTTTATGTTTTAGATCGAAATCGATATTGAACCAACAGATAAAGTAAGTATAAATAATGAGTTAATTACTGTTTTCTTACGTAAACCACACCTACCTGTTTAACCTTAGGTCATTTTTTGTTTCATTCAATTTGAAATGTCAGACCTAATATACAACATGGTACTGAAATCTGACCATAGTGGGAATTGATGAGAATTTTAGAAATTTAAACTGAATATAAGATGTACCGGGTAATGCATTTTGATTTGTAAAAGATGCTTCCTGCCAGACATGTTACTTTTTTCCAGGATTTTCATAATGACATTAATGGTAGTATAGTGACATCAGAGTTAAATGACGCAAAGTTTTACGCAATTTATCGTTATGTCTGGCATGGAATGAAATATCACATCATTAGGAGAAAGGTCTATTCACATATTCCTTTCCAAAATACAATATGTTTATCATCACACATATTTAAAATTTGGTAAAAGTGCTGTAACAACTTTTTACAAGTGAATACTTTTAAAATACCATATATTTTTTTTCATTTGAATTGGAATTCACCTTAATATGAAAGTGAAATCTGAATCTATCTACCTAATGAATGAGTATAAATTACACCTTTTTACTTGTAGGTTGAAAGAATAAAAGAGAGAGTGGAGGAGAAGGAAGGAATCCCGCCACCCCAGCAACGATTAATCTTTAGTGGAAAACAAATGTTAGTGGTTACAATATTCAATTTAAATTATTTATATTAAACTGAAATACTCAATAAAATCATATCAGCTATAGCTAATATATTGTTACATATCCTTTGACTTACAACATCTCTGAGGAACTATAACTGGCCTCAATCACTTGCTTTTTAAAGTTCTTACTAACTCACATTATCTACTTTGTTTTTCCCCGCTTTCGCGAAAGCATGGGGACATTAAATATCATTCGTCCGTCACAAAAACCTTGGTCATAACTTTTAACCATAAGACATAGGACCTTCATATTTGGCATGTGTGTCCCCAATTGCAATACCTTTCCGTTGATTTGAAATTTTATTATGTGACCTTGACCGTGACCTTCGACCTACTTAAATGTAGCTTTTTAACCGTAAGAGGTAGGGCCCTCAAATTTGGCATGTGTGTCCCTAATTGCAATACCTTTCCGTTGGTACCATAATTTTTTATCATGTGACCTTGAGGGTGACTTTTGACCTACTTCAATGTAGCTTTTTAACTGCAAGACATAGGGCCTTCATATTTGGCATGTGTGTCCCTAATTGCAATACCTTTGCGTTGGAACCAGAATATTTTATCATGTGACCTTGACCATGGCCTACTTTAATGTAACTTTTTAACCATAGGACGTAGGGCCTTCATATTTGCCATGTGTGTCTTTAGACATGCACAGCCATGATTGTATGTCACAGATCACTGGACCGTTACTGATAGAACCTCCAAAGCGGGGGGGGAGGGGGGGCACAATTCTTTTGATTTGCTTGTTTATTAGAGTTTTTACATCACACCAAAATTATTTTTTTATATGTATATTATGACAGTATCTGCCCGATGCATTGCAGAGAATTTGCACCTTATCACTTGACTCACAGAAGCTGCGATGAATTTTTTTTTACTAATCTGTGACATGGGGCATCAGTTTTAACTACCTCATTCAACGGATGCTGAAAAGTTGCCTTTCGGACTTGAAGCTATGTCCTCATGACCTGAGCCAAACACCTACAGTTTATTACGCTATCTTCACAAGTCAAGGGAATATGCTACGTGAACTTCTCTCTCCCTTTGACCGATTACATTCAAAGGTTGTGGGTTTTGATGGCGAAGTTAACATAGCGCATCCCCTTGACTCATGAAGATGTTGTTACGATGGTTCTACCCAACTAAGGATTACTGAGGAATTGTAATTAAATCATTAAATTGTATCCTAATTAAAGTTTCCATGAGTCATGATGTATCTGACCTGAAAGAAATATTCGAATATTTGACATTTAACTTCATGTTTTATTATTTTTCAGGAACGATGAAAAAACAGCCCAAGATTACAAAGTTACTGGCGGATCTGTTTTGCATTTAGTATTAGCTTTACGAGGGGGAATATGACACTGGTCTTTAATATTCATGAACATTGTACATTTTGTGTTGTAATATTATTCTCATTCAGTTTTTCACTTGACGTTAATTTACTGTACAAGCTGTGCAAAAAACTTTCCAAACTGATTTTATAGTAGTTCTATCGAAGTTGAATTTTCCTTCTAAACCTACACAGCAATATGATTGTTTTTTTCAGATGTGTTATTTGTATCTGTGCATTATTTTGGATACATTTAATTTCTTAAACTTGTGTGAATGAGAGAGTGCAGGGGATAACTTGGCTTTATTTAACTGTTAAGACGGAAAATTTAGTAAGACAACATTTTGAAGTTTTGTATAGTACATGTAAAATGCTTTCTGTTAAAGTGGTACGAGTAGGAAAGATTTGACATGTAGCTTAAGCCAATAAAACTTTGGTAAATGCAGAACGTTTTCATTTCATTATTTGTATTGTTTGTCTTCATCATTCAGGGCTCACTCTTGACTCGAAAATTATCGAAAATTTTTGAAGATTTTTTAAACATAATTGTCACAATAAAAATACAATATTGATTTTTACAGTAGATGCAAACTATGTGTTGCATGAAGAAAATTTAGTTGCATATTAGAGGAAAGTATTGCAAAAGTGTGAGTCCTGCCATTGAAGATTTTATGAACTATTAAAGTGCTATAAGAATGCTGGGGGATTTTGCATTGTCCTAAAATCTTAATTGAATTATTATAAAATTCATAAAAATTACCGCTTCTTCTGCTTCAGTATTTCTCTGAGAGATAACTAAATATATCCATTTGCCCTATTTTACGGGAAACCTGAGTAAAATAAAGACTTCCTTTTCAGCTTGTACAAGTTTTAACGTCACAATTTGAACATTAACGTCATGATTAAAACCCAGGGAAAAGTAACATTTGTGCAACTTCTGACGTCACATATTACGGAGATTAACAACTGAAAAAAATAATCAATCTGTTTATGGATTATTGTATATCTCTTGTGATAGGAGTCATGCAGAAGGGTAATTTTCTTGTCAGCGACTCATGTATGTAAATGTGCAGATTATATAGAAATATTGTGAAATTCCTCTAGCAGTTTAAACACTTGTACATCCATCAAGGTTCAGATTTATACATGTAGATGTAAAAAAATGTGTTTTGACAATAGAATACAACAGAAATACTAAATGGATATAAGCCAGTGTGGCTCGGTGGACGAGGTGCTCAGCTCGTGACAAAAAGGTCCCCGGTTGAATTCCCGCTGTAGGCACACCGTTGTTCAGTCTTTCATATGAAACAGTGCAAACCAAGATGCTGTGTCATGGTAGGCGTGGCACATAAAAGTTCCCTCATTTTTTCAGGAGGGTCCATTACAAAGGTTTAAATTTCTGTGTCGTGCATCAGGCAGATGCCGTCACCATGTATGTGAAATAATCATGGAGTGACATAATATAATAATCAATCTAAAAGGATTGTATTATTTTATGTTCTGCATGAATTTAATTTCTAGATCTGGTGTAAGTTACTCAAAAACTTGCTTGGCTCATGACTGAAAAGTCCCAGGTTGAGGTCCAATTGATGGCTTGACCTGTTATGGATTTTTGGATGAAACAGTTAAAACGAGGTTAACTGTCACAGTAGGTGTAGCCCATAAATAAAATGTCCATCACTGCTTCAAGTGGGTATAGCACAGGTCTACATTTCTGTGCAATGCATCATTCAGATTCTGTCAGCATGCATGGGAAATAATACTGGTGTAAGGTAAAACATGAATCAAACAAAAAATAAGTTCTCTATATTATGGTGTATTGTGGGTCTGTCTGTACCTTGTTAACACGACACAGACCATACTGTGTAGTATAATGAGAAGAAAACTCTGTCAGGAATTTTCAGCTACTTGGCATTTATGGCAGTATGCTGATGCATTAGCATGGATTTCACATGAGTGTTAATTGTTAATCATTTTGTATTTTGATAAACGCCACGTGGACGAAATTTCATGGCAGAGTGTTCTCATTATAATTATAACCATTGCGCTTCCTTCGGGAAGTTTAAGAGATTTTTGTGATTTTAGCATACCATTTAGGCTAGGACTTTCAAACTTGGTACACTTATTTCTTTTGGCATGAGGACGAACCCCATTGATTTTCAAGGTCAGAATCATGTTTGGGGCAGAAATAGCAAACTTTTGAGAATTCAACTTGTAAACAAGGTACAGACTGAACTCTTTATGCTTGAAGTTTAAAACTTTGCATACTTATTTCTCAAGTCTGGAGGATGAACCCTATTGATTTTCAAAGTCATATCTGCAAGGTGAAGATCACAGTGCTTATGTTAGTTAGATTTAAATGTTAAATTTTCATTCAGCATTCTGCTAGGGGTTCAACCAATGAATTGTACTGTAACTTTATTTTTCCATGTCGCCTTATGACTGACAAATTGTTCAAAGCAACATAATAAACAAACCACATTGGCAATGCTTTAATACATTTGCTATTGCAAATATTGACGGTATGCATAAGGACATGACATGTATCTTATTTACAGTAGTAGATTTTTACTGTGAAAATGCCTTTAATATAGATCATTGATTAGATGCACGATATTTACAATGGTATTAACCTGAGATTGCTTTAACATAAGTTAAAGTCAATACACAAATTTGAATTTTCAAAGAGCAAGGATTTGAATTGGCTTTCATAAGGTGAAAATTGAAAACGGTTTTCATGGAGTAAGGATTTGAGCCTGTTTACATTAGGAAAGAATTTGAATCTCAAACTTTTTTAAAGGCTAAGGATTAAAACCTTGGTTTACACTAAAGGCTTCACTGACTGCACTGAAGCTCTTTACTGAACTCACTTTAGTCAATTACACTTTGTAAGCCTGGGATTGCTAGTCAGGACAAGTGGAGAGGCTGAAGTAAAGGGGGGTGAGTCTCTTTTGCTTCAAATGAGGAAGGGGGTGGGAGAATATTCTTGGTGTGGTAGCTAGTTGCTTCAGGGCTTCATACCTAATTCATGCCACTATGTTTATGAGAACTGAGTTACAAGTTTACACCATTGTGAAGTTATGAACCAATTGCAATCAGAATGCTAGTATATTATGATCTTATCTTTAAAAACATTCACATGGTATACCAAATTTAACAGAAATAAAGCCACATTTATACAGTTCAATATTTATTTTATATGCAATTTATGTAAATTGCAGTGTTATCATTAAATATATACATATAAAGTGGACCAATCACATTCACTGTTAACCTTACACTGAAGAAGAGTACCCACTAATAAAAGATTAGTGAAGGGAAAGTAAGTTGAGATTATTATTTTTTTGTTAGATATATTATAATTTAAACAAGTAATTCCAGAAAAATGATAAATTATCTACACATAAGTACATATCTGTGATTGACTCTTTTCAAATTTATATAACATACAGAAAGTCATGTTCTGAACCTATTTCCCGAGGAAACGGCAAATTTCACACATAACCCCCCCCCCCCCCCCCCAAAAAAAATCACCAAGCATCCCCCCTCCCAAACCCCCCCCCAAAAAAACATAAAACCAAAACCAACAAACTCATTCTTCAAAAATGGAGACATTTTTCTAACCAGGTAGTTCCAATAAAGATGTTAATTATATCTTTTAAGTAGTATAAACAGAATGGCCAAAGAAAATTAATGCACATGAATTATGTTATGAATGATAAGAAAACTCATTCTTAAATAATGGAGACATATTTCAAAACTTATTGCTTCCATGTAAATCGTATTTTAATTGCTTGCTGGCATAATGAGAACATTGTGGTAACTCAATATGTGATATACGTGGCCGCAACAAAAAATATATATAGTACATAAAAAACAACCAACACTCATAAAATTTACCTTAATATTGATTAATGCACATGTCACACTCCCTGAAAGTTTTGATCATTGTCAAAAAATAATATCTCGCATAGAAAATGGCGAAATCAATCAATAATGGATAATATATGACAAAGTTATATATAGTACAGTTCTATGTGAAA
Source organism: Pteria penguin (assembly GCA_035048485.1). Lineage (NCBI taxonomy): Eukaryota > Metazoa > Mollusca > Bivalvia > Pterioida > Pteriidae > Pteria > Pteria penguin. The sequence continues at coordinate 15,010,245 of CM068582.1, forward strand.
TGATAATGTGTGATATATATTGCCTTCTTTCTAATTTCTGTACACTTTTTGTAATTAGAATTGGATACCGGTAGATATAATTATGCTACTTTAAAATTTACAAGTCTTGTATTTGAAACATTTATCACTAAAAAATCGGACCTTTAATTTTCAAAAGTTTGAATATGGTTTGGCTAAAAATAGTACTGGAATAAATTCACAGGCTCTATTTTTGATTTGATTAAGCATTATAAAATATGAAATTGCCATGATTTTCCGAAAACTGTCACTTTCACCCCCTTAAAATATCTGACTTTGTTTTTTTAAGCATGTACAACCATGTACAAAATGGAAGAACAAATCTAAATGGCACAATTCTATCGCAAATGTTGTCAACAAATTGAAAGCATTTCATTTGATAGTTTATACACTTTTTTTTTTTAACAATATGAAAAATATTACAATATACAAAAAAAGATGTCTGTAAAATGGACTATAATGACAAGAGTAAAAACATACAAATGAACAATAATAAAGATTTAAGATAATGTCTTGCTACATATAAATGAAATAAAGAGTATGGATCGTCATTAACATTTCATAACAACCTAATTTGTTCACATTACATGAAAATATATATATAGCATGATTTCTAAGAGTCTAAGAAAGGAGATACAGGTACCGTTGACCCTTGATGACTCAAAGTTCTAGTTACACCGAGTTTGAATTAAGGAAGTTAACTTATATAATGAAATCAAGATAAGGAGTTTCAAATTAGTTTGAGTTAATGAGGAATTTGAGTTATCCGAGTTTGAGTAAATGAGTGCCATCAGTATTTTTTCTCCCTACAGCTTATACAGAAAGAGTTTTTAAATGCCATGAAAGAAGTGAATGTGTGACAGTTTTGTTTTTCCTCCTGCTGACCACATGTTCTTGTGTTTTTCGTTTCCGAAAGTCAATGAATGTCCAACATAGTACATTGCTGGAAGTACCACAGTAACACTGCACCAGAGAATATATTTTACATTACATAATATGAGACGGGTGATAAAAATATAAAGTATATTATGCTGTTTTTAATATAGCCAGTATGAGAGAAAATATAAGAAATCAAAGTACTGCAAGTACTGTTACGAGTTGGTATTGTTTCAATGTATCTAAGGAAATAATACAAATTAAGAAAATTTAACATAGAAATACTTCAAAGTAATGTATTCTTTTGTGCACCTTTTTTTCACAAATTTTCATTATAATATACCTATTGTTCTCATGGATTACTGTTTTTTTAATATTAATCATTGCATGCACACTGCATGTGCTGCAGATCAATAACCATGTTCAATGGAATAAATACACTTCCAGCAACATAACTGAATCACACATGAAGACTTAAAAAAAAAAAAGAAAATCACGATGATAGTTTGCATAGCTTCACCTTACAAACTGAGCTTTGTTTTTAAAAAATGAGTTCAAATTCCAAAAGAGATAGAATTAAAATGCAATGCGTGCTGAAAAAAATTTCCTAAAACTATTTAGAAGTGATTGGTAATTGCTTAAAAAAAACAAAAGGATTATAAAAATTTAATATTAGGTTATAGTGTTGATGCAGAATTCCAATAACTCGAGTATCAAGTTAACTTCGACAATTTGGCATGAAGGTTAGTTGAATTTTTTATAAAAGTAGATTTTACGTTCATTAAATGGAGCTTCATTTTATAGTGAGCAAATTTTAAAAACTCAAGGGATAAACATTGAACATAGTTATAAAAAACATCCTTTACCCAAGAAGTCTACAAAACACAGCAAAAACATAAAACTATGAACCTATAAACATAAAAACAGATATAAAACCCACTCACAACCTTAACAAAATGAAAACTTTATTTTGGACACAGTCAGTAGTTTATGAGTTTTGCATCATGACTTATTGCCTCATGTCGTATTTATTGCATTATGACAAACCAGCATGTACAAAAGTACAAAGTATATACTCCCTATTGCTACTGAATGTTTTGTAATGTGGAATTCAAAGGCAAGAGAAAAGGTAATTGCAATAACATTCTTAAAACAAAAACTTTTTCATGTGCATGTAATTCAAATTTAGAACAAAATCTTACAAAATATGAGTTTCATATATCTAAAATTTTGACTATACATATTTATTTGAAGGAAGTAAATTGTTTTATAGTTAGAACTAGATTTTTTTGTGAAACATAAATGTCTTTATAGCAATAACACTTACATGGGTTAGAAAACAACTAAATGTTACATGCCGACAGATCTTTTGCATTGACAATCAAAAGAATATTAATTAGAACAACTAAAAATGAGGCAAATATACCAATACATCACCTTCACCATTGATAATTTTCACTGCAATGAAAGCTTAACTTCAAGTATGACATTTCTAAAGATTAAAGTCAAACCAAAAAATTATACAAGTAAATACCCCGGTAACTCAATTGTAAATCAGTGGTATAATTCCTTTTCTTGCACAGGTAGCATGAAAATTTCTGTTTTATACTAATAACATTCTTCTTTTTCACACTCTGATTATTAAAACATCATTGGGTATCAACATTTTTTCTTAACAGTAAATGTATTAAATCAGTATATACCAGTAACAAGATGTGTTTGTGAAACATAAATGCCCCTGGAAGCAACAATATTCAAAAAATGCAAGTTTTGAAATGCACTATATACTGATTACAACCCATCCATGGAAATACATGTACCCATGTGAAATATAAAATATTTAAAATGATTCAAAATTCATAGCCAATGTTAAAGTTTTTGAAATGTAGGTCAAAGGTCAGTCAAGGCCATTAGGTCCAAAATTATTGTAACAACAGAAAAGTCTTGTCACAATGAATATGTATGTGAAATATGAAAGCCCCACCTCTTAAGATTCAAAAGTTTTAACCAATGTTTAAGTTTTTTTGCCATAGACAAACAGAGAGGCCAAAAACTAGATACCCCCTAATCTTTCATTCTGGGGACATAAAGATAGACTGAATCTTATGTATCATGTTAATTTTCTATGCATTATAAGCCATGACAACAGTAGTTAACATTAATACATGTAAAAGACTGACTGGCAAGTGCTACATTTTACAATATTGGTATATGCCAAATTTCGTCAATAACTAATTAACTGACCAAAAAGTGTGTATCTATGTCATTTGAACATCATACTCCGAAAGCCACGACAATAATAAGAATTTTCTACACATCTTTATATCTAATTGGAGACCCATCTCTAATATGTGTATGTTTAACGTAAAAGGTCACAATGGATGAATCAGATTTGTGGTAAGCAGGGGAATCATCTCTTCAACTATACGCCTCACCGTCGTAATCATCGCTATCATCGTCACGATCATCACATAAATCTAGTCCTTTGCGTCCTGTAACTAGCGTGTTGAGAGCTGACTGGCTGCTTCTCTTTAACCTAAAATTGAAAACTAAGAATCTTTAATCAGTTCTTTTTAATGAAAGCTACAATCAAAGGACTAAAAGTCCCTTGGATCAAATTCCATTCTCCATTACCTTGCATGTACTGGTTACTATATCAGTGTATTGATTGTTTGTATAATATTACAGATATACCTGTTTTGACTAGCCACCTAAAAAGGAAGGTGGAAAAGTGACCACTATAGTCAGGTGCCCTCTTAATACAGATAGCTTTTGTATACACAATCAATAGAAAAAAAAACAGAGAAAAGAGGTTGTTAAAGACAGGTGATTGCTTAATACAGTTGGCCTTTAAAGCAGATTTTACTGCATACATTTGTTAAATACACTATGTGCAGTTATAATTATTCAGTACTGAAAAAACTGGTGAAGTTGGTGGATGCTCGATGACATCTTGCTCTATAGCAATGAACCCTTGCTTTGAGAAATGGCTTGTAAAGACTATGGCCCAAATATTGTGTCATAAGCAAGACCTCTGTATGGCATGATCAAAATTCCTCCTTTGATCTGGTGTAAATGACAAATTCAAAATGACATTTTTCCTTTTCTAATATAATCTTTAATGATCCTTTGGTCATACAGAAAAGCTATGTGAATATCATGAAATCCACATCCATGAGTTCAGTACTAAAGAATTTAATGTGACAATGATATTTTACATTTGATGTATGACCTTGAGTGACCTTGATCCACACTCTGTAGGAAGATTAGAGTATGTCTTAGTAACCCTTACCTGCTTTCTGTATGATTGAGTTGGACTTGTAGGTTTTCTACAGTCTCTTGTAGTTCGTCATTTGTCCTCTGAACCTTGCGAACCATGTTGGATTGAGTATCAACCTGAAATATTCAAAATATGAAATACAGTCAAACCTGTGTATTAAGGTCAGCTAAGGGAAGAGTCAAAAGTGGCCTTTATAGACAGGTGGCCTTTATATAGAGGTCTATTATATAGGAAAATATAGATACTAGGAATTTAAAATGTGACCTTTAGAGACAGGTGACCTCTTAATAGAGGTGGTCGCTAAGACAGGTTTAACTGTATAAAATTACTAGAGCAAAAAAGAAGAAACATAACCCACATGACCTTCAATTTACCAAAACTCAAACCAGTGGCTTTCCAATCATGAGTTGAACATGCAAACAGACTAACATATCATGTTTACCTTAACTAATAATTCTAAATACAAGAATTTTACTGTACCTCATCCTCTGCGCTTGCTAGTTCTTTTTTGAGTTCGTCAACCCTTGACCTGAGTTTCTTCACCTCCATCTCATATTGCTCGGCTCTCCTTCGTGTGTGCTCCAAGTCTGTGAGTTTGTCTTGAAGAGTTTTCTTTAACTTGGCATGACTGTGGCGTAGATCATTCAATTCCTATTATGAATGAAATTTAAATTTAAATGAAATTTGTGGAAGATTTATTCAAGCTGGCAATACATGAATAAAATGTACTTACTTTGAACATTTCTGGTTGAAATACACGATGTATGTGTACATGTATGTTGAAAGTTGAAAGTTTCCAAAAGTGTGTGCAAAGTGGTAAACATATCTATGTACATGCATGCCTTTTTGCCTTTTCATGTAAAGACTGCCTTAAATCCATGGCAAGGGTTAAGCAGAAAAAGCATGACAAAACTTGCTGTTGTTATACAGAAAAATTCAAGCTACGAGGGACACAACTCCTATGAAATCTATCAAACACAGACCAAATTAATGCATCGCCATTAATACTTGGCAACACATACAGGGATTTTACCTATGAACCAAGTTTAGTTAAAACAATCATTATTGCACCTCAGGCAAAAATCTCGAAATCTGATTGGTTAAAAGAACCAAATATTCCATTGTATTCAACTACCCATCATTCCCCATCAAACATATTTTATTCTAATATACACCCTCCGCCGAAGATACTTTTGATATACCCCCTTCTCAATTTGGTGATTTCATTTTATTGCCAGAAGAGAGTAAACAATATGGAAGAAGGATGATTTGCAAATGGAAGTGAGGATGAAATAAACAGAATTCCAATGGAACTCAACTCGAAGAACGCTATTAAGAGCAACAAAAAGGCAGCAGGGATATTACGAAAACATTGATAGAAGTTCAAACAGGCCTTAAGTTAGCCGCAAGTAGTGGCCCTAAATGAATGATAGAGCCACAATTCCTTACGTTGCGAAAACTTGCATTTTTGATAAACGGAATGGCCGGCACGATGCTACGCATTTCGGCATCAAATGGAGCAAATATCTAACATATATAAACATAAAGCAAACGATCGGCAATGTTTACTCACCCCCGATCTGTCGTCTGAAGGCTCTACACACATTTTTTCCCAATCTGTTTCAAATTTGCCGGTTTCTGTGTCAGCCATTCGGTCTCGCGAGATCTCGTTAACAGAAACATCACAAAAAGAGGCGGAGCTGACGAAAAACATGTGGTCATTGTTATTTTTATGTCATTCTCTGTTTACATTTTATTCATCGGCTAGTTATTTATGAAGAAGAAAACTAAATTGATATGACCAGAAATGCGGTAACTAGCCGATAAATAAAATGTAAACAGAGAAATGACATAAAAATAACAATGACCACGCACCCATGTCCACGTGTTTTTCGTCAGCTCCGCCTCTTTTTGTGAGGTTTCTTTTAACGAGATCTCGCGAGACCGAATGGTGGCACAGAAACCGGCAAATTTGAAACAGGTTGGGAAAAAATGTGTGTAGAGCCTTCAGACGACAGATCCGGGGTAAGTAAACATTGCCGATCGTTTGCTTTATGTTTATATATGTTAGATATTTGCTCCATTTGATGCCGAAATGCGTAGAATCGTGCTGGCCATTCCGTTTATCAAAAATGGAAGTTTACACAACGTAAGGAATTGTGGCCCTATCATTCATTTAGGGCCACTACTTGCGGCTAGCCTTAAGTGACATAAGTAAGTTATACAGTGTATGACAAGGGAGAATCATGAGGATACGAAAAGTTAATGAAAAAAAGTTGTATTAGGTGAAAAAGGCTTTCGGTGGGATAAATTCGTTATACAGCGTTTTACAGGGGGGATACATAAATATATTGGGTCCATGAAAAACAAAGGTAGGTGTACCTTTTTTCATGGACCCAATATATTTTCGTATCCTCCCTGTAAAACACTGTATAACTAATAATATTCTGCAGGCAATACCATAAACATGTCATATGTGGATATAAGGATAGCAAATTCTAAATGTCAAAAGCCATAATGCTTGTAAATTTTGACAAACCAATAATGATTAAACACACAGATACAACATGTTGATTTTAAGTCGTAATGCACAACAATGCAGCACATTGTTATCTGTCCATGCCATGTGCTGTTTATATGCTCTTTAATTAATTTTGACAATTTTACTCCTTTGTCAAAAACCTGGCTGCTTGTATTGAGTGATAGAAGCATGTTGGAATACAATCTATCAAAGACAAGTCCACCAAATTTTCTTATAAATAAACACATTCATACCTTCGACTTCTCCGAAAGTTCTAATTGCATAGTTCTGACATCAGAGTCTAGAAGTGTTGATGTTTGTTGTTTTTTACGATCTAACTGTTCCTCTAAATCATCGATCTGGTTCCTTAATTTCTTATTCTCTCTTTCGAGAGCAAACTTCTCTGTTTCCAGCCTCTCTCTCTTGCCCCATTCATCTGCATTTTCCCTCTGGAGCTTCTCTAACTGTCGTTGACAGAAAACATTGGACATTAGAGATTGGAACACTGGTCGACAGCGAAGTAAATTGGTAAATAATAAAATAAAGTAAATATGAGTATCTGTGACTTAAATGACACGGATTACATCAAATCTTGAAATTTACATTAAGATACTCCATTTCAATTATTTTATATCATTTATATCTCAGCAATTACAAATGCAGTTCAGTGCAGCAAATCACAATATACTGGTAAGTTTTTGTTCAAGTTGGTTAAATTCAATCAATCTTCTCTTGAGATTCTGAGTGCATGTAATTCATTATTAATGTTTTACAACAAACAATGACAGAGACGCAATATAGACAAACATTTACTTGAAGTCTTTTCTCAGTTTTCTATCATCTAATGCTACACCCATCGTCAGAAATCCACCCTTGGTTGCGCTACAAGACTAGCGCAAACAATCATGGGTTTCTGACAATGTGCGACACCCTGTTTATTTCATTTACACAGAAACTGCTAGTATTTTAATGAGTGAAGATATCAAAGTCAATCAATATAGTAACTCAATTTTCAAAAAAAAAAAAAAAAAAAAAAAAAAACCAGCAGAATTTTCATCTTATCTCTGACTATGACAGAACCTTGACTGATCTGATAGAAAAACATTTAGATCAACCTAGAATTTGTAAACACATAGCCACTCAGTTCCTTTGCTTCAGGTTTTCATCAAACCAAGACCTTTTTCCTTATTTGGAGAAAAATTCTGCCTACTACAATGCAATGAATTTCAAACCTTGCACTGGAACCACCCAATGCAGTGATGGATATTTTAACTCTTCCATGACTTGTGACATCTGTTTTTAGACAATCTCATCCAAAAATCAGGACAATGATGAGCTACTGATAAGACTTGAACCTGGGACCTCTCAGACACAAGCTTAACATTCTAATGACTGGAATTTTGGCCAATAAAGATCCATGCTAAAATAGCTCATGTTAAAAACATATAAATTCTATGCTGTGCAATATCTCTATCTTGTTACTTTTTTATCGATAGTAAAATAATAATTTTCACATTTGACACATAAACTTGAGAGGGACCTACTGCCTTATATATCACTAAGTAACCCTACCTCTTTCCTAACTTCTCCCAATTTTTTATCAACACTAGATTTATTGCTAGCTTCATCATCCAAATCCTTGTTTAAACGGACAATGTCTTCTTTATGGTCTTCTTTCATCTTAGTCATCTGAAAAAAAAATTAAACATTGTTGAGCAAACAATTCATTTTATACTTATTTCATTAACGAGTTATGCTTGGCTTTAGCCTGAGAGGACCTGAGTTCAAATCTCATCAATGATCATAATAGACAGTGAAAACAAAGATCCTGTGTTGTGGCAAAAAATTGGCATGTGTGAATGTTGTATATAAATCAGTATGTGATTATATTTCACTTCCTCTCAGAAAATTTCAATGGTCAATCATATTAACATGCCAGGAAAGTTACACTTCAATGTAATACCACTTCATTCTATCTCAATTTCTCATTGCTTCTACATTTTTGTAGGTGAATTTTTTCTACAATTTTTTTCATCATTTTCATAAAAACCAAAACTTTCTTAAATTTTTTTAGTCAAATGCTCTATCCCAGAAACAAATAATTGAAATTTCAAAAATTCAGCAATTCTATTCTCAGTTTGAACTCAGAAACATATGATAATCATTAATCTTTATTTCTTGGTTTAATGACGAATTTAATGAGGTTCAGTGTTACGGAAGGTGTGGCAGGTAGAACTGAAAGATCCCTCACTTCTTCAGGTGGATCCAATGCAGAGGTAAAAATTTCAGTGCTTTGCATCAGACAGGTGCTTTTATCATATAAGTGAAATTATCTATAAGTATCGTAAAACAATAATCGATCAATAAAACTGTAAAATCTTAAAATACAATTTTCTCCATTTCACTGTTTGGCAATAGAACAGTATAGTCCTCAGGTGACCATTCTACATGCTAGATAGCAAGAGTCAATTAAGTGTCAGTTAATGTTCTTGAAAGGATATTCAGTGCAGAATTCTCCTTTATCAAGAACTGAAATTCTGACCTAGGCTAGTCAAAATCTTAACACCTCATCCTGTACTCAAAACCATCATGATTGACTTAACTCAGTTTTTAAAATAGACAAACAGTTTATATGTACAGTTTACCTCTAAAATAACTTCCTGCTTGGACCTTTTCATGTCTTCATACTTGGTCTTCATCGCACTCAGTTCTGCATGTAATTTTTCTATAGATTTTGTTAATGATGACTTATCTCTAAAATAAGATATTACAAAATGAATCACTAGATACATACAGAAAGTTGTTGATTTAATAGAACCATTCCAGTTTGGTTCTACATGTAGTTCCACATGGTAAGATTCAATTTCTTAGTGTTGCTCCATATCAAAATAAAACTTCCATTGTTGTATCACAGGGTTGTACAAAAGTATTCATAAAACTGCTTCACATGTACTTCATCATACAAATGTGAATATCGGTGACTCAAGATTTAAATCATACATGTATAACAAGGTGAACTTTGATATTTTAAAACACAAAATGATTATTAGATGAAATGCCACTGGAATAAATATGTTATGTTATGTAATAAAGTGTCAAAGTAAGCTAAAGTTCACTTCCATGTTGTGATATAAAAATATAAATTCTTTAGTCCCTATGCGGAGTATCACAACTACTAAATCCTGTCACGGTGTGCATTTAGTCACCTACCAAATCCTTGATCTCGATGTGGGTACTTTTATGTGGGCAACTTATGTCATGATGTTGTAACAATCACAAAATGGGCGTGTACGTTGATGTTATTTTAGTTGTGATATTCTGTATTCCAGTAGAGTGCCATTTAATGATTTATTATTACATGTATCTACCCTGAAAGTCAAACTCTTGATAAGTCTTTTTTTTCTCCCTCAATCAACGTTCTGAACAGTTCACCTTACAAGAAGTGTACTGTATGTATTTAAAATATGCACTGATATGATTTATTTACAAAAATATGCTCCCACCCTTGATATTATTCATTTTAAGGACATAACCAACTCGCAAAACTTTTATATCTCTGTACTAAAAATTCCTCTAATTAAATGCAGTTGATGACAAGAAAGATAACTCTAATCTATTCATGAATAAAGCTATAGGGTTGCCAGGAATACTGCAAATACAGATTTTCTTTGTCTTTTCACTGGAAAGGCTTCAATTTCTTTGCATCATTGAAGGGATTATGTATGCAATATATTTTATTTCAAATATGAAGAGAAAACATCCACCATAAAAGAAAATACATGTACTGAGTAATGTTTCTTTTTGCCTATACATGGCAATGAAAAATGTTTGAATCAGTCAATCAAGGAAGTTGAAAAAACTCAAAATTTTCATTTGGTAACCACATCAGACGTCACTATGAGTCTCTATGATGGACAACAAGGAAAAACTGGTTCAGGTTTGAAGCAAATCTATCCTAAAACTGAATAAGTAAGATATGACCTTAAAAGCATCCTGGCACTAAACAATGGGCTATTTTATTATAGTGGAAAGAGACGAGCACTTCGTCCACTGAGCCATACCGACTTTACACGTACATGTATATGCTGATGACATCTGAGTTTTCACTCTCACTATAATCTGAGAAAGAATAATACAGTACCATAATGGTATACTCTGTAACATTTGTTGAAAAAGGTATATGTACATGAGCTCTGTCTCATGATAATCCCTTCCTGACTTATAGGTTTAATCAAATAACTACAGGTAAAAAATCATTATTAAGAAACACAAAAGACAGGTGTATTAACAAGTTAAATAATCCTGGTGTATATTTCAATAACAATCAATCAATCATATACATGTATATGTCGACAGATCTACCAAAAGGAAAAAGCCTAAAAGTAACCCCACTACAGTACAGTCCATGTGGAACTTTGAATGCCCACTGTCCACAGTGGGCAGTCCACCTGAAATTTCAGTGGGTATTAAGAATGGACATTTACCTGAGCTATCAAGCTGTCCACTTACCTGTATGTTAATTCTAACTGACTATTACAAGAATGTCCACTGTGTCCAGTGGACATTTTTAATGCCCACTCTAAAAATGCCCGCTGTGACCAGTGGGCAAATTAAGTTCCACCTGGACTGTACTGTACATGTACATTGTACAGTTGTGCAGATTTGAAAATCAAAACATATAAGCTTCAACATTATGCATGTATAAGATAAAGAATAATTGGCAATGTTATATAATAGCCAAACTTACTTAAAATCATTCCATTTAAGTTATCTAATTATCTATGACCTATATATATATATATATATATATATATACAGTGTTCGAAAAATCCCATTACCCGTTACCCGTGGTAAGTGAAAAATGAGATCGGGTAACCTAAAAGTTGTCCAGTTCTTACCCGTTGGTAAGTAGATTATTGATAAAAACAAAATGTCATAAGTATAATTAATCATCCATGGATCCTCCGACGTAAGAAAATTTGGCATAAAAAGATCGTAAAATCGTCGATTGTTCGTAGTTAAATCAATATGTTTACCGAAAATCATAACCTCACATTTAAACTACTATACTAGTTGGAAAAGCAAATCCGGACGGAAATGTTAATCCGGACGATCGGGAAAATCATATTTGGTGAACAAATACTAGATAAACTGTTGTATACAGGATGAAAAAATGGGGTTTTTTTTCGATTTATAGTAAGGATTCATGAAAATGTCAGTAAGATGAAACAATAAACCAACGAAGGTGGACTCATTCGAATTTTAATGTTAAGAAATGATTGTCGCCCGGTTGTATGCATTTGTGTGTAACAGTATTCACTTTCATAATCTTTGATTAAAACTTGAGAGGTTATAGCCTTGTTATGCTTTTCTTAAGTGAAATAAAGCAATAATCCAAACTTCTCACAATTTTTTCTTCGGGTAAGTAGATTTTGTCTGCGGGTAAGTGGATTTCAGTGAATCACTTACCCGTTGGTAAGTGCTTTTTCAAAAAAATTTTCGAACACTGATATATATATATATATATATATATATATATATATATATATATATATATATATATATATATATATGTACACAGGGGCAGGCTTGGTGTAGTGGTTAAGCGCTTGGCTTGCGGCGCCGACGATCCGGGTTCGATTCCCGGGTTGCGCCACTATGTTTAAGAGGTTGGTAACCTCCTGCTTCCATGTCGCGATATAACTGAAATATTGTTGAAAGCGACGTAAAACACCAATCAACCAACAAAAAAAAAATATATATATGTACAATTTGATATAATGAAATAATTCATTATGTACATGTAACTAGCTTGAAAATGTTTATTAATTTAGCTCTCTGTACTTCAATTCAACTTTCCTTTAGCTTCAGTTTTAGTCTTTTCAATAAATAATGGATTTTTGTTGGAAATTCCTTGTAGTCATTAGTACTACATGTATACGTCACCTACCCTCTCTCTGCTATAAGCGTTTTGTGAGCCTCGTCTAGTTTCAGTTCGTACAATGCTGCCTTTTCCTCTGCTAAGCTCTCCTCTGAACTTTCTACATCTACAGTTCCTAATGTATCACAATGGTTATCTATGTTTGCACAGTCAGAATGATTTTGTGAGGGCCTTTGTGAATTTTCCTTAACCTCTGGTTCAGATGATTTACTATTATCTACACTGAGTCTGTCTCTTTCACTAGTTTCACGCAATTTCGAATTTTCTGCTAATAACTCTTGATTTTTTCTTTTTGATTCAGTACATTCTTTCACTAACTGTTCCAGTTTTGCTCGCAGTTGCCTGTTCTCCTCTCTTGCTTTGTTGCGTTCATTCCTCACTTTGCTCCATTTTTCTCTCCAATTTGCCGTGCAGTCAGACCACCAACGCATTGTTTTCTCCATTTGTGAGGTTCTGGCTCTGGCCTCCTCCAGCTCTCTGTGCAGGAGTTCATCCCGACCATCCCAGTCATTATCTATACCTCCCATCTGTGATACAGGGGTATGGTTACCCTCTCGGAATGCTGGGGAGGGAGACATTGGGACGGGAGTTCCTGTTGCCCGAATACATGAGACATCCCCTTTACTGCCACTGGAAGGCTTCAATTTCTGACTCATGTTGAATGAGTTAGACTTAATGGAATTTCCAGTCTTTCATTTTTAAATCCAAGTCAATATTACATAGCTAGGATATTTATCAATTATTAATATATAGTATGAAAACTGTGACTGAATAACCTGGAAAGATAAATACATTAGTTTAGTATACATACAGTACTACACAGTTGCATGATACAATGTTCATGGTCATGGATGACAGTCATAAATTTTTATATCTTAATTATGCTGAAAGTAAAATTTTTCATGTTTTGTCAATTTGCACTTCTGAAAATAAGGCATGTTGAGGAAGGGACGGACAAGAGGTAAGACAAACAGTTGTGATCAAAAAGGCAAATTGGATCTATGGAATTATGGCCAGTTTTGTTCAGTGCTCAATGGGCTACTTTCAATTTAAATGGACCATCTTGCACTATCAATGGACCATGTACTGAATGGAAGAGATTTATTTTGGAGGATTAAATATGATTTCATCGCGAGCCAATCAAGCTATCGGCATCTAATTTACACCAGATATCACATGACTGGTGTCACAAAATAACCAGATTCTTTCTCAGTGATGCCATGTTAAAAAGTCTGCAACATGGTGTATTCAGATCATCTCAATCTTAAATGCACAGAATTACCTGTATTAGTTTATATTTACCATTTTCTATCTGAATGAACTATATTGCCTTTCTGATGGCTATGGATGAATGGACATCATCAATCTACATTGTATATAAATCAGTATTTGCTTTGAAATCCAACAATACAAAAGTAATTCCAGTAATTCTATATACATGATGTATCCAAAAGTCAAACACTCACTGACCAGCTGTGGTGGATGCTTGTGAGAAAATTATGTCAACTTGTTAGATGTAAAATGTCAAATGTCAAGTTGACCTATCAGAAATGAATTTGATATAACATCTGACAATTGGGTTGGCCTGGCAGGTATAATACAGTATATTTTCAAAGTCTATTTTGGACAATGTAGATACCAGAAATTTGGTAAGGACTCTTGGAGTAAAACTTGATGTTTTTTGTAAGTCACAAATACAACTTTAATCTTTCTATTTACCAAAATTACTCCAATAATATACATTGCTTTCTAGGATAAAGTCTGACGTTTCACCACAAATGTTCCAAATATTGCACATATATCAAAAACCTGGACGCCAGACTTCGAGCATCGAGTGATACCCATGGCTTTTAACTCCTTCTCTAAGTCATGATGAACGAGAGAAGGAGTGAAAAGCCATGGGTATCACACGATGGACTTCGAGAGTACATGTACAAGGAAGATTTATCAAGATGAACAAATGAAAAATATCTACATTTTGAGATATTAATTTTATTTGTGTATGAAACAGGTATTTCACAATTATGTCTAGGAAGTTGTGCACCTAGAAATAATCAGTCTATGCAGGCCCAGATTCATATCACATCAAATCATGGGAATGATCAAAGAAAACATTACCAGAGTCACTCTTATCAGAGGCAATTCGAAATTGTAAGACTACAGAGACTAAGTAAATATAAGTGAAAATAATGGAATAATTTCTCTAAATCTTTACATTAAAATTGTACTTACACTCTGAATTTAATATGTAGTATAATATCTATCAAATTTGTACAAACAATAAAAATTATACAGTATCTATGTTTCTACCGCGCTTTACATTATTGTGATATGGTTCCCATCGTTCATTTAAGAGTAATTGCGACCAAGACAAACGGGCATGTTATGCTAAGGACTAGACGGAAGTGAATAACTGTGTATTGGATAAAACGGAGTGATCGGCGATAAGACGTGGCTTCGACAACCAAGAAACAGAAAATGTCATCTGAAAAACTTGAAGTCATTAAGAAGACAATCACTAGTCATCCAGACTTCCCTAAACCAGGGATTTTATTCAGGTTTGTATCAGTGCATTCGTATAAGTAGTTTCATTTACGCGAAGGTTCTGTAATGTTAAACTTGAAACAAATATGAAATGTAAAATTGAATCTGATTAAATTTGAAGGGAGAAAAAACTAAGCACTAAAGCTCACAGATCCCTGCAAATAAAATTATTATTAAACACCCAACACCCCCCCCCCTTTTTTTTCTCTGACCCTCTTTCTCTCCTCAATGATTGCACTCGTGAAATGAAAAATCAAAGCTTCTTTGTTTTTTTCAATTCACGAATGCAGTCATTGAGTCAAGAAAGAGAGAGTCAGAGGGGAAGAAAATGGGGGGGGGGGGGGGGTTATAGATATTTTTTAGAAGGGACCTGCTTACTATACTTTTTAACTACGCAATGTCAATAAAAGGTTTCACTAATGGGTCTCTGTCCCCCAAAACATTAGACCTGCAGGTCAGTGTGAAAGGGTCTATAGACTATAGTAACAGTTTCTGATTCTTTGAATTTTGTAAAAAATTAAAGTGATCATGATTCACATACTGAAAAATCAATATAAAGCATTAATAATTTTCCTTTTACCGTCGCCATATGGGTGGAATATTCCCGGTGTGACGTAAAACAATAATCTATCTATCTATCTACCTATCTGTCTATCTGTCTATCTATCTATCTATCTATCTATCTATCTATCTATCTATCTATCTATCTATTTTCTGCTCCTGAGATGTTGAATAGTTTTCAAACATGTCAGTCATTTTCAGTGATTATGAAAATTTTGTCAGTCAAGACAATGAAATATATAGAAACAATTTCAGAATTTTGTCAGCTAGTCCAAATGAAATTTAGTCTTCGGGCTGACCTTAATTTTTCAACATCACTGCAGCTAGAGAAAATTTATGATGATGAAAAGAAAATAGAAATAGATATATGTAAATGATTAGTATTGACTTCATGTGAAACAAGATGCAAAACTGAAAGAATTCAGAGCATTTGTAAGTCACAGAGTTTATTAAATTCATTCTATTATTTCAGTATCTTTTCATGATTATGCATATAATTATGCTAATATTTTTATCTTTTTCAGAACATAAATTTTCATAAGTGTGTGTTTATTACAGGGATATTTTTCCAATATTCCAAGATGCAAGTATTTTAAAGGATTTAACATCAATAATGTTGGAACATGTGAAGTCCAAAGCCCCAAATGTAGACATCATTGTGGGACTGGAGGCTAGAGGATTTTTATTTGGACCAGTCCTGTCCATGGAACTGGGATGTAGTTTTGTACCAGTTCGGAAAGCTGGTAAACTTCCTGGAGAGACTGTCAGACAGGAGTATTCTCTGGAGTATGGAAAGGTAAGTTCCCTGGAAACACTGTCCAGTAGAAGTATTCACTAGAGTATGGAAATTAAGGTAAGCTACAGTACAGTCCTGGTGGAACTTAATTTGTCCACTGGTCACAGTGGACATTTTTAGAGTGGGCATAAAAATGTTCACTGGACACAGTGGACATTCTTGTAAGAGCCAGTTGGAATTAACATACAGGTAAGTGGACAGCTTAATAACTCAGGTAGATGTCCACTCCTAATGCCTACTGAAATTTCAGATTCCATTGTGGACAGTGGGCATTCAAAGTTCCACCCGGACTGTACTGTACCTGGAGAGATTGTCCAATAGGAATACTAATAAGAGTATGGAAATGTGGTTATTTAGCTTCCTGGAGAGATTGTCCAACAGGAGTACTTACTGGATATGGAAAGGTAAGAAACCTGGAAAATCTGTCCAGCAAGATAGAGTACTGACTAATGTATATAGAAAAATATGATTTCTAGAGAAACTGTCCAACAAGAATACAAATGTATTAGCTTTAGTATAGAAAGGTGTGATACTAAGAGAAACAGTCCAGCAGAAGTGTTCACTAGGTCATAGAAAGGTAAGATACCTGGACTGTACAGCAGGAGTACTCATTAGGGTATGGAAAGGTAAGGTACCAGGAGAGACTGTACAACTAGAGTCCTCATTGGAGTATGGAAAGGTAAGGTGTCTAGAGAGACTGTACAGCAGGAGTACGCACTGGAGTATGGAACGGTAAGGTACCTGGAGAGATTGTACAGCAGGAGTACTCACTGGAGTATGGAAAGGTAAGGTGTCTGGAGAGACTGCACAGCAGGAGTGCTCACTGGAGTATGGAAAGGTAAGGAAAGGTATCTGGAGAGATTGTACAGCAGGAGTACTCACTGGAGTATGGAAAGGTAAGGTACCTGGAGAGACTGTACAGCAGGAGTACTCACTGGAGTATGTAAAGGTAAGGTACCTGGAGAGACTGTACAGCAGGAGTACTCACTGGAGTATGGAAAGGTAAGGTACCTGGAGAGACTGCACAGCAGGAATACTCACTTGGAGTATGGAAAGGTAAGGTACATGGAGAGACTGTACAACAGGAGTACTCACTGGAGTATGGAAAGGTAAGGTACCTGGAGAGATTGTACAACAAGAGTACTCACTGGAGTATGGAAAGGTAAGGTACCTGGAGAGATTGTACAACAGGAGTACTCACTGGAGTATGGAAAGGTAAGGTACCTGGAGAGATTGTACAGCAGGAGTACTCACTGGAGTATGGAAAGGTAAGGTACCTGGAGAGATTGTAACATAGGAGTACTCCCTGGAGTATGGAAAGGTAAGGTACCTGGAGAGATTGTACCATAGGAGTACTCACTGGAGTATGTAAAGGTAAGATACCTGGAGAGATTGTACAGCAGGAGTACTCACTGGAGTATGTAAAGGTAAGGTACCTAGAGAGATTGTACAACAGAAGTACTCACTGGAGTATGTAAAGGTAAGATACCTGGAGAGATTGTACAGCAGGAGTACTCACTGGAGTATGGAAAGGTAAGTTACCTGGAGAGATTATACAGCAGGAGTATTCATTGGAGTATGGAAAGGTAAGGTATCTGGAGAGACTGTACAGCAGGAATACTCACTTGGAGTATGTAAAGGTAAGGTACATGGAGAGACTACAACAGGAGTACTCACTGGAGTATGGAAAGGTAAGGTACCTGGAGAGATTGTAGAACAAGAGTACTCACTAGAGTATGGAAAGGTAAGGTACCAGGATAGACTGTACAACAAGAGTACTCACTGGAGTATGTAAAGTTAAGGTACCTGGAGAGACTGTACAGCAGGAGTACTCACTGGAGTATGGAAAGGTAAGGTACATGGAGAGATTGTACCATAGGAGTACTCACTGGAGTATGGAAAGGTAAGGTACCTGAAGAGATTGTACAGCAGGAGTACTCACTGGAGTATGGAAAGGTAAGGTACCTGGAGAGACTGTACCATAGGAGTACTCACTGGAGTATGTAAAGGTAAGATACCTGGAGAGATTGTACAGCAGGAGTACTCACTGGAGTATGGAAAGGTCAGGTACCTGGAGAGATTGTACAACAGAAGTACTCACTGGAGTATGGAAAGGGAAGGTACCTGGAGAGACTGTACAACAGAAGTACTCACTGGAGTATGGAAAGGGAAGGTACCTGGAGAGACTGTACAACAGAAGTACTCACTGGAGTATGTAAAGGTAAGATTCCAGGAGAGATTGTACAGCAGGAGTACTCACTGGAGTATGGAAAGGTAATGTACCAGGAGAGACTGTACAGCAGGAGTACTCACTGGAGTATGGAAAGGTAAGGTACATGGAGAGACTGTACAGCAGGAGTACTCACTGAAGTATGTAAAGGTAAGATTCCAGGAGAGACTGTACAGCAGGAATACTCACTGAAGTATGGAAAGGTAAGGTACCTGGAGAGATTGTACAGCAGGAGTACTCACTGGAGTATGGAAAGGTAAGGTACCTGGAGAGATTGTACAACAGAAGTACTCACTGGAGTATGGAAAGGTAAGATACCTGGAGATACTGTACAGCAGGAGTACTCACTTGGAGTATGTAAAGGTAAGGTACATGGAGAGACTGTACAACAAGAGTACTCACTGGAGTATGTAAAGGTAAGATTCCAGGAGAGATTGTACAGCAGGAGTACTCACTGGAGTATGGAAAGGTAATGTACCAGGAGAGACTGTACAGCAGGAGTACTCACTGGAGTATGGAAAGGTAAGGTACATGGAGAGACTGTATGGCAGGAATACTCACATGAGTATGGAAAGATAAGGTACCTGGAAAGACTGTGCTGTCACAGAAATGTTCTTTTTTTCTGCTTTTATGAATGGAATAAGTTATATGCTAAAATACATTTGAAAATACTTGTGTACTAAATTTGACTTAGGAAATGATTCAGTGAAAATGACTGTGTGGTTAATGCATTTACTTCATCTCACAATATGTTTTTCATACTAAGGACTAATGTATATGTCAGAACTTTCTAGATAATTAGTCCCCTCTAAACAGTAAATAAGCCCGTCCTTGAAAGACTAAAATTGTTAGAAATAGTTGTTATAAAAGATATCAAAGCATATATACATGTATTAATTTGGTGTATCATATGCACATTTCGATAACTTTTATCTCCTCAGTGATGCTGAAGACCTAAGCTTTAGAAATCAAAAGTATGAATGGTTGAAGAGAAAACTGGATTATTATCAGACTGACCTAAAAGGAGGAGTCAAAGAACCTATTTAAAAAAATAATCAAACAAGATTTGACACTGTGTTTGTACTAGAACACTCATTATGTAATAACATTTAAAAGAGAAGACGAATGACGTTTGACCAAGCTGACACAAATCATCAAATACATGCACATAAAACATGATTATAATCAAATAAACACAGAAAACGGCATTACAAAAATAATTGATTGTATAACAGTTACAATACAACCTAAGGTGTTGAATTAAAGTAATAAACATCACTCAAGTGGTGTTGTTAACTAGTTTTTGGATGCCCACCTTTCCACTCACTGCAAAAGCAGCTCAATCAAAGGATACATATTTAAAAATTCATGATGAAAAAATTTACGCAGTATTTTGGTATTTCAGGATGTTTTTGAAATCCAGAAAGGCAGCGTGAAGTCAGGACAGAAAGTGGTGATAGTAGATGACCTGTTGGCCACTGGAGGTTGGTTGAGAAATTACATGTAAAATTCAGACATATTGGTACAATCTGTCATGTGATAAAACATCGGTATTATTATTTTAAACATTTTCTTCATTAATTTGTTTATGCAGAAGTAATTTGCAATACATCTTAAAGTGCTATAATAATGTTCAAAATTTTTCTGTATAATGTGTGTATTTACGTACAAGAGTCGCTGATAAAAAATATGTTTCTTCGCGACTCAGATCACAAGATATATACAATAATCCATAAACAGCTGGATGGATTTTTTTCAGTTGTTTATTTCTGTAATATATGATGTCAGAAGTTGCACAAATGCTAATTTTCCCTGGGTTTTGATTAAGATGTTAATGTTCGAATTCTGACATCACAGTAAAGTGACATTAAAAGTCATACAACATGTTGAACAGGAAGACATTACTTTACTCAGATTTTCCCGTAAAATCCGGTAAATGGATGTTTTCAGATATATCTCTCAGAGAAATACTGAATCAGAAGGAGTAGTAATTTTTATACGCCCGTCCAATAGACGGTACGTATTATGTTATGGCGCTGTCCGTCCGTGTGTCTGTCCGTCTGTCCGGGGTCATGTTTTCCGGACTTTTTTTGGACGTCTTTCAAGATATTGCGATGAAATTTAGTATATAGCTTTATTTCAAGCGGCGTCAGCACCAGTTTGAGTTTCGTTAAGGTTGACCTACTTTTGTTCAGAGTTATGGTCCTTGGACTTATAAATTTCAAGATTTTTTTGAGAAATCCATTAAAAATCTATTTTTTGTCAAAACATTATGAAATTTATTATGAAACAAGTAAAATGTACCAACTATCACATATGTTACAGGTTTTAATATCTTTTCTTCATTTTTGAGAAATTTATAATTTTAGGGGGGGGGGGGGCAACCATATGTCCTAGGTCATGTTTTTCGGACTTTTTTTTGCCGTCTTTCAAGATATTGAGTTGAAATTTGGTATATAGCTTTATTCCAAGCGGCATCAGTACCAGTTCGAGTTTTGTTAGAATTGACCTACTTTTGACGGAATTATGGCTCTTGGACTTAGAAATTTCAAGATTTTGTTTTGAAAATTCTTTAAAAATCTAATTTTTGTAAAAACATTATGAAATTTACCATGAAACAAGTAAAATGTACCAACTTCCACATATTTTACAGGTATTGATATCTTTTTTTTTTCATTTTTGAGAAATTTATAGTTTTAGGAGGGGGGGCTAGTTCTAAAAAATTTCAAGTTTTTTTTTGCAGGTCAAGTTCCTAGCTGGGTTAGAAAGGACCATTCTGCAGGAGTTATTGCCCTTGGACTTATTCCTATGATAAAATGCTATGAAACGCGTATTATGCCACGCTAGGCGTTGCTTTTTTTATGAATTTATTATAATTCAATTATGATTTTATGAAAATGCAAAATCCTCCAACATTCTAATAGCACATTAACAGATATGGGTTTTCATTTTGTCAGGGACAATGAATGCTGCGTGTAAGTTGGTGGAAAAGGCAGGCGGTGATATACAAGACTGTCTGGTAGTCATTGAATTATCAGACCTCAAAGGAAGGGATAAAGTACCGAAACCAGTTTCTTCTCTTATTCAGTACTAGAGGCTGGGAAAATAATATCCTAGTCAGAAGAACATGATGTTGGAAGGTTTAAAATGTGATATAATAACAACGAAAATGATGCAGTCGCTGTTGAAGTCCAGAGGATATTTTGCATAGACATTGTCCAGTAACATGTATGGGAGAGTAAACTTAAAGAACACAGATAATGAACCGACTTATAAAGGCAAGGAAAACAAAGGATCGTGAAATCCACTACCAATGTTTAATCATTTTTAAAGTTTTTCTGGTCACGTATATTACTCTGTAGAGTCCACATGGGAAATTTATGCCTGATTACCCCTCTTTTTTCTAAAAAAAAAAACAAAAC
Organism: Pteria penguin; assembly: GCA_035048485.1. Lineage (NCBI taxonomy): Eukaryota > Metazoa > Mollusca > Bivalvia > Pterioida > Pteriidae > Pteria > Pteria penguin. The sequence continues at coordinate 15,032,434 of CM068582.1, forward strand.
AAAAATATCAGCAATAAAATTGCCCATCACAGTATTGTGACCTTCAGATGAAGTAGTCCTATTTTTAGGGTTTGATAATCTTGTTTACTTTCAATATATTTTTGTTAACCGGTGTATGATTTTTTTGTTGTATATAATTAATGCATAACAAAGTTGTGGTGTTCCAGGAAAATGAACTGAATTTGTTATTCCTCTTCTTCTCAGGTTATGAAAACATAATCTAACTTCATATTTCATAATTTACAATTCATTATACCCCCACAAACGAAGTTTTGGGAGGTACTTATGAATCACTATGTCTGTCCATCTGTCTGTTAACGTCTGGCCGATTAAGAAGTTTAACAAAGTAAGTTTCTGAAAATATACAAGTTAGACATCAATTGTTTCTCTCCACTAGCCATTTACCAATCTTTTATGTTCTTGATCTTGAAACCACATGCGAACCTGTATCAGTCTAGCCGTTATCTAAATTTATGCAATAGCAGTGTTTTTTTTTTCAATGGTGCATGTACCTTCTCATTTGGGAAATTTTTGTCCCATTTGCATAATGTTAAAAATTAATTTTGGGGAAAAATTTTGAGAAATTAGGGGGAAAATTTTCAAAAATGGCAATCAATAATAGCGAGATGGTATCATGTGACTTGTAAGTACATGTATGCTTAATAATCTTTGCCTTGGATGAAGTGGCCAACACATTTGTTGTAAAACTTGAATTTAAGTATCCCATATATATTCTATATTCCTCCCTTTTTGTTTTGTCACATCTATTTGCATAGAGAATTTATTAATTGCAAAATTTGACTTCATCATTGCCTTCAAAAGGGAACTACTTATAAAACTTCTAGAAAAGTAATGCTGTTCCATCATCATAAATACCCCCTTGTAATACATTTTATAAATAAACATCGAGGGATCTTCTGAGGTACAAAATAGGGAAACCGACCAATATTTATAAATATAAGGATTGTTTGTATATTTTTGTGCTTCATTGGTATGTATTGGCAGTAAGGAATGGAAAACAAAAATGATATTTTTTCCCATTCCTCACTGCTGATTCACACTAATGAAGCACAAAAACAGGAAAACAATGCCATTATAACTACAGTACATTCACACTCATTTTTGAGGATTTGTTGTTGTGTCGACACTTTTTACACTGCCATGATATATTGCCCTGATATTTTTATCAAATAAGAAAAATTTAATTTTTCTATTTTATTATATCTCATTGAAATTTACAAAAGAATGATTGTGAGTGGTTGATGCTTGAAAGGTCTTGTGTTTGAATCCCATCAGTAAATTTTCTGTGTCTTAGGCCTTAAGATATAACTTGCTAGATTCTCATCCAACTTTTCAAAAAATTTGGGGCGGGTGGGTGAATTTTTATTTTCATTTTTTATTTTTCTCTAAAATGGAATTTTGACATTGAATAAGAGCAAATTGACCTGGTAAACATTAAATAATAACATTGTTAAGCTTTCCTAGTTTTATTTGACTTTCCGTCAACATAACAATAACACAAAATCACATATTCAACAAATATAAACAAAATCTTATATATCTATAACAGAAACAGACAAGACATGGGATATTTCCGGTCAGCTATATAATTTTCAAAATCTAATTTGAAAACAAAATCGGGTGGGCATGAAAAATCGGGGCTGGCAGGGATGAGAATCTAGGAATTTTTTTTATTATGGCCTTATCCCTCCGGTTAGGCAGTAAAAACCTGGGTCCTGTCTCACCGTAGGTGTTGGCAAGCGAGTAGTCCCTCTCTGCTTATGATGGGTCTCTTAAGTCGAAAATTATTTGCAATGGATCAGGGAGATAACTTAAAAAAATTATGAAATTGAGAAAATGTTTGTCAGTATTGTTTCATTGTATTAGTTTGCACATAGGAAATTTTAGAAATCAAAATTCTCATTACTCAATATGATGGTTACTAAAAGAGAAAGGTGTTTATCAGCGAAGAGAACTATTTGTTCCAAACTTTTACCAAACTTTTATATTCAAAATTTGGGTAAAGCATTTGTATTATACTACTTAGCTTTACAATGCTCAAATAATTTTGGCTTTTAGCGTTATAATTTTGCAGTATCAGCATTTTTTTTTTAAGTTGAAAAAACAAACAAGTGAACAAACATAGCTTTTTGTATAACCTTTACAAATTTTAGGGTACTTAAGGTATACAGAATAAAGATACAGAGATTGTTTTGCATCATATCTAACTACAGGCCATTTTCATCTCTTCGTGACCTTTCTCCTCTACATGGGACAGTTCATTATTTTTGATATATGTATATAAAACTGGTACTTTAAATTGGTTTTATTCTGAGTGTTTTTATCAGATGTACAAGTTTAATTGTATGTGGGATGTTATTTGTTGATCTACAGGTATGTGAAATATTATGTGTAATGTACAATATTCTACCATGCTCAAGTTTAATAATCAAGATAAACACAAAAATCACTCAACATTTTTGTTTCTTATTTTGTGGAAGAATTCATCTTCTTCACCCACCTATTAACAGTTGATGGTTTGTTGTTTTCCAGCCTATTTGTTAAAATTATAATGACTGGCATATTTTTTATAACCATTTTCAAAAAGAAACTGGTAATAAGGAAGGTATATTAATTTTGATTCTTTAAAAGATTTAAAATGGAGAAATTCAAATAGAGTTTACAGGAGTTAAATTATGTATATTTGGAAACAATCATAGAAAATAAACTACCTACTCATCCTATGAAAGGGGGTGGGTAGGAATGTTAGAGTCAGGGAAATAGCAAACAAAATCTTTTGAAAAGTTGGCTTTATCTTCCTTATTTGTAACTAATCCTTTGTATAGGGTGTATTATAGCCAAATCGAATAAACAGGAACAAAATCTATATAAACGTGACCTACAGTGTATCAAATATATATCATTTGTGTGAGGAATTTCAAGGTTTTTGAAGGGCATTTTCTTTTGTCCTGTCTGGCTTCACTCCTCAGTTTTGTAGCATACATAATGTACAACAGCAGTGATGAAGAGATTTCCAATTATGCTTGCAAAAACTTAAGAAGGTACTCGTCCGACAGTGTCCATTTCAAGTTAAAAATTGTCAAGGTAATAATTTTGCAACTTTTGCACAAATATTCTGAAGAAAAAGTCCAGTCATTATTGATTGATTTTTGTTCAACGTCACACAACGAATATTTCACGTATATGGTGACGGCATCTGCCTGATGCGGGGCATACAAATTTTGACCTTTGCAACGGAACCACCCGCAGCAGTGAGGGATAATTAACGTGCCATGCATACCACGACACGGGGCCCCGGTTTTTACTGTCTCGCCGAAAGACAGGACACCGGCGGTACTCGAACCCCGGCTTCCCTATCAGGAGGCAAGTGCGATACCACTAGGCCACACCGGCTTTCCAGTCATTATTGACATACAAGTGTTGAAAGCTTTTATTTACTTGATGTGCCAAAGCATTTCATGGCGGCTGTAGTCAGAAAATGAGAATGTACGGTGTGTATGCATATCAGGTATCGAAATCCTGTTTGTTTGTTTAATTGCCAATTTGTAGGAGTCGGACACCCCCGATAAAATTTTCTGAAAGTGCACATGCGTAGGTGTCCTAATTGTATGGAATCTTGATTCGATTAAAAGCTATGATCTCGGTTGTTCTTAAAATAGCGAATGTGACCGCCCTTGTAAATTCATTGCCAGCAATATTTTTACAATTTAGTGATTGTACCCATGTTTGGGAAGCCGGTATGGCGCAGTGAATGGGGTGCTTGACTCGTGACCGAAAGACCCCGGGTTCGACTCCCGTCATGGGTTCATCGGTGTTCCGTCTTTCGAATGAGACAGTAAAACAGAGTTCCCATGGCATGTAAAAGATCCCTCGCTGCTTCGGGTGGGTGCTTTGCAAAGGTATAATTTCTCTGCAATACATCAGGTAGATGCCGTCGGCATATACGTGAAAAAAATCGTGGAGTGACGTAAAACAATAATCAACCAATTAAATATATAGAAAAACCCTAAAGGTGTGGTCAGTCAGCAGGGGATGCTTACTCCTCCATGGCACCGACCTGATCCCATCTATGTTTAAAACAGCCCTGAAGGGTACGTGATTGCTTGTATTTTATACATACATACATACATACATACATACATACATACATACATACATACATACATACATACATACATACATACACCTACACACACCTACACCTACACACACACACACACACACAGTAATGATTTTACCACAATTGTTTGCATTTTCTTTTCCACTAATAAAAGTGGCCGTGGTAACGATCGCCCTGGTTATATTTGTATGGCTAATTCTTTTTGATCAGATGGCAATGGAATATTCATGAAATGAAACATTGACTTTGCGTGTTGAAAATTTAGTTAATCTTAAAATAATCGCCATTGGAACACAATAAATACTTTTTTATTGCATTCTAGTGGGAAATATCGGTCGAATGACCTGATAATAGGATCTGAATAATATTTGGTCCTAAATAAAATATATATGTGCCTCGGTAAAATCCAATATGGCTACAATGACGGCCATTTTGAATTTTCAAACATTTAAAATGTGGACGTATTATGCTATAACTCTGTCGTCTTTTGTCTGTCCATCTGTCTCCCCCACAATCTTGTCCGCGCGCCTCCTTAACCATGACAAGTACAAATATTTTTGTGATGTAATATGAAAGAGTTTGACTTGAAGTTATGCACCTGGGTTTTAAACTGGGGTCTGGTCCCTGGGGTAGTGAAAAATGGGCAAGGTAAAAACCTCTGGTCATGCCGATGTCATGTCTTTCTGATGAGACAGTAAAAACCGAGGCCCCGTGTCGTGGTATGCACGGCACGTTAAAGATCCCTCACTGCTTCGGGTGGGTCCGTTACAAAGGTCAAAATTTGTATGCCCCACATCAGGCAGATGCCGTCACCATATACGTGAAATATTCGTGGTGTGACTTAAAACAAAAATCAATCAATCAATCTAACTTGAAGTTGTGGACCTGGGTTTTAAACTTGGGCCTGGTCCCTAGGGCTGAGAATTATGTCAACATACGGTCAACATGCACCCGTTTAGCGGTGCAGTTTTGTTTGTTTGTTTTTGTATTTGTGGGTTTTTTTTATAATTTGTTGTGATTTGATTTGCTTTTTTTCCTTTTTATCACTTTTCTCACTAACAGTTAATTCTATCGAAATATAACGATATAAACACATTAGGTAACGCCATACTAAGTCATTATTTCTTTCATACAGTATTTTCATTAAAATATTTGTGGGACTTTGGGAGAAAATCGAAGATACCTATGGTTTTTAATTTAGATACTAAATACGACGAGAAGGTAATATTACCACCTGAACTTTCGACTCGAGTGGATGCCGACAGTAAAGTTGAGAAAAATGTATTAATGGAAAGAGCACAGTGTAGCAATGTGTACATGCTTGCCTCGACTGCAATGAAGACAATTGTAACAGACGTGTAAAAGTTTGCCTGATGGGCGAACAACGGATATAGAGATTCCAAAGTGTCCTTATAATTAACAAGATAAAATTAACACCCAAAAATGTAAAGATCAAAATTATAAGTATGAATGGGTGCTGAAGAAAACAAAACCCACAGAAATTCCGGATTTGATAGAATGAGTTCATTATAAACGATTTTTTGTAAGACAAAAGTATGATATAATTATGATATGCATGTAGAGGAAATCACCGTAACAGAATCCAAACGCAATAATGACGCTAACATTGACACAGCGTCAATGTGACGCTTCATCAACATTACTGGAGTTGAAATAAGGAATAAATAATTCTGAAAATGTTATTCGAAGAAGTACTCGAAAGCTTTATGAAATAGTACTTATAAAATCGCGTCCTGCCGAAAAGAAAGTATTCCAATGCGTTTTATAAGAATTGAAAATTTATTTCAGTATAATATATCCTCGAAGCCCCGAACTGCGACACCATAAGCATGAAACAATGAAGCGTTTTTCATTTGGTAATTTGTATGGTTATTTCTATACATCAGTCAATAAATCAAATCTTTTTGCGTATTTTCACATCCTTTTTAGCAGCAAACGGCTACCACAGTGCTTGGATAAGCGTCTGAATCGATCCGGGGTCAGACATGTGTAATCTGTGTCAAATGAATGTAACTACGTCACCTCGGTACTTTAGGGGCCAAAGCAATTGATTTTCTTGAACTGTGTGTTTGTTGTCAATTATTATTAGAACTATTATCATTAAATACAACATAAACATGTATTTCAATAATTATAATCGTTTAATACATATAAAAGAAAATAATTGTTTGTAATCAATAATAGAATGAGAATGATATTAAAGAACATCTAAACAGTCAATATCACAGCAGTTGCATTAATAACACTGTGAATGCATTTGAATATGGCCCCTCGTCCCATTGCAGCTAATTTGGTGCAGTATTTTAAATGTACCCAGTGTCTACATATGTCACATTGCCCCCAATTTACAAATGGTAAATGTAAGCATTTTGTAGGGATTGCGGATAACAAGCTCTGTTTTCCTTCTCTTAAATGTCAGAAAATCAATTCTATGCTTTTTGCTTAGAATTACTATTTTGTATCATGAGGGAAGGGAGGGGGAGAGTTTCTTTTATAAATTTTACTGAATATTATTAAAATAAATTATTATTAATTTAATTTTTATTTTGTTATTGAATGAAGTAATATAATTAAAACAAGTTTTAAACATTTAACATTATACCAATCACCTAGAGGAATAATGACTTAATATTGAAATATTCAATTGAAATACCAACGGAGAAGTACCCTATTTGCAAAAACTCGCATTATAATTGTCATGTATCACTTTATCATCCACGTTTTAACCCAATATATCTGTAAACATTGCTATTACTCGCTATAACATCTATATTGTGCCAAGAACGTCATTGCCAACAACGGAAAATACATAGTGTGTTATTCGCAATAAAATAACCAAAAATTATAATTGGCCTCATTCTATTCTGAAAAATCAGGGGACACCTTTGGCATTGACCTTTTCCAATATGACTGACAAGTGCATGTAAACGTGTGTAACTCTGTTTGGGAAATCACGACTTATTTAGGTGCTTTGTAAAAATGACTTAGTGATTGGAGTAAGTTTATCATAATATTAAATATATGTAATGCATACATTATTTGTTATTGACGCATTTTCTCGGAAGTTTGTATTTATTGACAGAAAATCGATCCAAGATTTGAAACAAGAGAAAAATGACGTCATAATCGCGATTATTTACAAACGCCGAAGATTTTCTCTAAAGTGTCGCAGTTAGGGGGTTTGACGATACATTGAATTTTTATAAAACTCATACTCTTGTTAGAAAACACAACAAAAGTAAGTTTATCTTTAGAGGAAAATAAATATGACCACACCATATCATTGACACAACCTCTTTTAATTATTCCTGAAATTTTAGCACAGATCAAACGGATATGAGAAATGATATTTATGATTAAAGATCAAGACAGAAGCACAAAATACGTTTCTGCCCTGATTCTACTGCAGATTCCGGGACATTTCACCTGGTTGTTTTAAACCAATCAACGTCAATGTTTGGCGTTGTTATGCGTAACGTCATCAGGGGTATATAAAGCCAAGCGTGCAGCGTCGTGGCTTCAGTCTTTTTGACAACCTTCTACTGAACAAAGTTGAATAACGTTCTGTGCATCTTCAGTTCCCCATGGTAGCGCAAATACCATAGGGAACCGAGGATGACGTTCTGTGACGAACATAAGATGGTAGTATTTAGTATTTTGGGTGATTCTCTCATATTCCAAAGCAGTCTGAGAGGCAAGTCAGTATATTCCGAGGTTCGTAACAGTTTGGATGGGATAATTTCATAACTAAGCATCCCCATTTTGGACTACAACACTGGATAACTGATCGGTACTTCTTCGTTGTTTATTTGTTTTGTTTTATTTTATTATTACTATTTTTTTTTTAAATTAGTTTATTTCAATAGTACTATTACTGATCGTAGGTGGACTTTAAGTTAATATGAGGTCAAAGTTAAGCGTAAGGGCTCATGGCTATATAAATAAAATTTGTTAGATTTGTTAATTTGTTAATTTTTTTTTAGTTATGTAAATCTACATTTATATGCTATGAAATTCTATATTATTTTCACTTTCCTTTGACCTTTAAATACAACAATTTTTTGTACATTCAGTTGGGGGATTTTTTTTAAAAAGTTTCTAATTATCATTTTGTGTGGGATATACAGGATTTATATATCAGATATTTTATCATTAAAGTTTTTATTTTAAGAAATGAAGGGAATTGGTGGTAGTGAAACATATCGTAGCAGATGTGTTGACTCCACAGGTGAAGACCCTCCAATACATTGTATCCATTATAAGTGTTTACGGGAAATTTTTAAGATCATATTGTCGAAAAAGAAAAAAAATGTTGAAAATTATACGTTCACTTCAATGAATATTCTTTCCCTTGGTCACACCTTTCTAAAGAATATAAAACTCTTCTCAAATTTTCAGCCAAACCCAATTTTTCTTTTATTGGTAAGTGTATTTATTTATGGTTGGTATAATTACTTTGAAAAATCTCCATACACACTAGTATACCGTTTATGGTTTGGAATTCAGATTAAACAAAATAACATAGAACACTGAGTTCCCCCGAGCTGACATGGCCGAGTTAAGCTCCCTTTATTGGTGAGGGGCAAGTCTGTGTTGGATCACATTTATAAAGAAGGTAAATCAATAAACATTTCAAATGTGTATAATCCTCTCATTAATGTGGTGTAAGCTAGTTTGGTGTTTTTATTTTGATAGTAATGCTTTAAAATGTTTGCGCAGTTTGAGAAACTAAAAAGAAAGGTCGACGTCGACATGATTAGTGTCGACAATGATACATTAAGCGTCGTCGTAGAATACCAGTATCGACGAAAGTGTCAAAAACCTGTAGAGTAGACCACAGTGTCAATGCCGATAAATGGCCCGCTTGGACTATGATAAGATAGAGGGCGTCGTGCATTCAGTATTTGAAAAACAAATTCAATTTCAAATTTCAAATAAACTTAGAACCATGGGATTATTATCAAACAAAATAAATTGTGTTATGGATTACTAGGGTAATCTTCAGACAATGGACTTTGCTTAACTTGTACTTTAATACTGTTGATATCAAATGACAAAAGCCAAGTGGCCGAAGAATTTAGAATATAATGTGAAGTCTTTTCTTATTTTTGTTACTATAAATTTGAAACAAAATGGAATGCGCTGATATAGAGAAAAGGAGGGGGTTGTCAGAAACCACCACCTCCCCCCCCCCCTTTTTTTTTTGAAATTTGCAAAATATACACTACAACTTTTGGAAAAAAAGTTGAAGTGTGTTTATCTTTTGGGGGATGGGGTTATGATCCCCTGGAAAAAAGTCCTGGATCCGCACATGAATTGTACATAACGTAGTGTGTTTTATTTTAGAAACGTCTTATCACAGGGGTGACCTTACATTTAGAAATTCCCAAGACCTAATCCATAATAGAATAGAGAAATTCCCAAGACCTAATCCATAATAGACTACTTTTCCGTCCCTGGCGGACCAGTAATCAGTAAATTATGAGCCTCGTCTGCTCTTCTCAAGATCGCTGTCATTTTTCCTGCAGATTTTACTGTATATCTTCTGACTCGATTACTTTCTAAATGGTATGTCCCGAGGGAACACGAACGATGCATTGCTAGGAGATTTGCTGCGGACTCCGGTCAAAGGTCATTGCCGCTTTATTTGTAGCACGATGTATCCATTAACCGTCCGTTTGGAATCAAAGTGAAATAATCGTGCAAAAAAGATGGATTATATGGGTAATCAGTAACAAAGTGTATACAAGAGACTCTCCCCGATCAATCGGTACCAGGTTTTTGTCAAAGCGTGCAAAATTAGCGGAGATATCGAGGTTTGATGTTGGTCACCCCGGTGATTCGAGTCTTCCCTTTTACCTATTGACGTATTACTAGTCTATTATGGATTAGGTCTTAGGAATTTCTCTAGTCTATTATGGATAAGGTGTTGGGAATTTCTCAATGTAAGTTCACCCCTGTGGTCTTATCGAAAGGATGCTAGAGCACAACTGGTAGCGAAACACCATAGATATCTTTAGAATCAGAAAATGCTACTCAGATAGACACAGAATGCTGAGTAATATTTTATACTTCACAGCGTGAACTCGACAAAACCCTTATGTTGATAGATGGATCCGGTTCTTTCTCATTCCACCCACTGTGTCTCGTCTTCTGTTCCTTGAGGTCCAGCACATAGTTGCGGGTGTCACAATAACATCGCATCTGTTTCTGTTGTATTTTTTTTCGGAATGGTATACTCATCCCATGTTATATTTCAGAAATGCGACACGAAACTCAGCTATTTAAGTCGTATGTTTAAAAACGGTCGAATTTTCGTAAAAAAAGTTTAATTAAAAGTTCTATGAAATCTGAATTATGTAATGCTTGTTCTTGATGAAAACTTAAGAAAATTTGCGCCTATAATAACTGCGCCAGGTCTATCTCTGTATCCAATGGTACTTGAGTTTCACACGTATGTAATGTTATCTACTACAACAGCAGTTGATTATTAGTTGCTTGAGTGATTTGAACATGAATGAACCACGTTTCATTCAATAGAAGCAGAGTTTTCCGGCGATCAGCTAGTAAAATCGATTTAAATGGGGGTTTCCGACTTACTAATAGCTGCCACGTGTTAGCTTACACACTAAACCTAGCTGTTGTTTAACTAATTATACAGTCACTCCTGATAAAAAAAATGCTAAAACTAAATTATAGGACTTATCAGCCCTGTTTTAAGTCATTTGGTATTGACATGAAGAATATGCACATACCTAAGACCTTATCTCCCTAATATATATTTATATATATATATATATATATGTATATATATATATATATATATATATATATATATATATATATATATATATATATATATATATATATATATATATATATATATATATATATATATATATATATATATATATATCTACCCTTAGTCTAGCTCGGTGTTTCCATAATACAGAGTTATCCACTTTTTGGATAGATAACTTTAACATAAACCAATTTTTACGGGAACAGGTTTAAATTAGGGGAAATGAAGGAACAAAAATGACGTTTGAAAACGAGTTGTGTTACGTCACAATGGTGTTGACGTCAGGTACCTATCAAATGGAAAAAAATCGGAAGAGATATTATCTGGGACACAAAATCAATGTAAATTATATCATGTGAACCAAGTGTGCCTAAAATCAGATCGAGACTTAGCTTAATAGGCTAGTTTTTTATTTTGTGACCGAAGTGTCTTAAGTTCGAGTGGAGAGATCATGGTCCCTTGCAGCGGTGGGCGTGGAAGATTCGTCACTGCTACAAATGGGTCCATTGCAATGCTTTTGTATGAGACAGTGGAGGCCAGGAAATCTGGTGGCGGTGGGCGTGGAAGATCCCTCACTGCTACAAATGGGTTCATTGCAATGCTTTTGTATGAGACAGTGGAGGCCAGGAAATCTGGTGGCGGTGGGCGTGGAAGATCCCTCACTGCTACAAATGGGTTCATTGCAATGCTTTTGTATGAGACAGTGGAGGCCAGGAAATCTGGTGGCGGTGGGCGTGGAAGATCCCTCACTGCTACAAATGGGTTCATTGCAATGCTTTTGTATGAGACAGTGGAGGCCAGGAAATCTGGTGGCGGTGGGCGTGGAAGATCCCTCACTGCTACAAATGGGTTCATTGCAATGCTTTTGTATGAGACAGTGGAGGCCAGGAAATCTGGTGGCGGTGGGCGTGGAAGATCCCTCACTGCTACAAATGGGTTCATTGCAATGCTTTTGTATGAGACAGTGGAGGCCAGGAAATCTGGTGGCGGTGGGCGTGGAAGATCCCTCACTGCTACAAATGGGTTCATTGCAATGCTTTTGTATGAGACAGTGGAGGCCAGGGAATCTGGTGGCGGTGGGCGTGGAAGATCCCTCACTGCTACAAATGGGTCCATTGCAATGCTTTTGTATGAGACAGTGGAGGCCAGGGAATCTGGTGGCGGTGGGCGTGGAAGATCCGTCATTGCCCCGGATGGATCCGTTGCATCTGTCTTTTGTATGAGACAATGAAGGCCAGGGTCCCATGTGGTGGTGAGAGTTTCCTATCTGAGCAGATATTTCACGTCAAACAATGTAATGTTTACCATTTCTAAGACTAAGGAAACCTGTGTAAAATTACGGGAAATGATGTAGAAACTATATGACGTTACAATGGTTTGACGTCAGACACTAGCTCATATGGGAAATAACTCTGTAAAATAAAAAGACCCTATTGAAATGGTGAGTAGGCGTTGTAGAAGTACATGTAGACGTGATACAAAAGGGGTGACTGCACGTATCAACATTTCGTAGTAGAGTATTTTAATACTTTTCAGAAATAGGGGCATAGGAAGCATATAGGAAAGTTGGAAGGAAAAAAAGGGGGCGAAAATGTTTATTTTCGGTGGCCAGAATGAAGTTGCATGTGTGTGTGAGTGAATGTGTGACATATTATTTGTGATATTTCCCCCCACCCTCCCCAGTAATGCCGAAGGGGAGGGGATGCAGGTACATTTGGTCTGAAAACCTTAATTCTTTACAACATACTTTCCATCTGAATTCAAAATTGCAAATGATGTAACTGAAAATTTTAATATATTTCGGGCAAAAGCAGTTACAGATTTCAGCCTACATATATACAAGCAATTGTGATGCAAGGTTACTGTCATCTTAGGTGTGATTCATGCCGGAATAGTTATCTTTTAGGGGCGAATTAAATCGGAACACTTATATACTGTATGAAAGAACCTTTTAAGAAGTTTCCTGTAATATTTCACCGAGCTTATGAAAGAGTACAAAGTACAGGAGAAGTAAGTCAAGGTGACTTTGTTAAAGTATTTGGAAAACCCAATTCAGGGCAACGTAAAAGGGGGTGGGGGAGGTAGGTAAAGAAACTTTTTATCGTAAAAGCATTATTCTAATTCAATTGATATGGGAAGCTGGGTGTAAACTTTCAAACATGAAGAAACATGAGTTGAAGGAAGAAAGAAGAAACACTGAAAGAAAGAAAAATACGGAAAATAATACTATAAACTGGTGACAAGTTCGTGGCCTTGACTTACTGAAATCCACATGAAATTACATTGTTACAAAGGTTGATACATGATTGCATAAATAATAGCAATAGAAGTAGTCATTGAAAAAAAGTTACATTAGAAAATGCAGAATCAGCAAAAATGAGTAAATTTTCAGACTAGTCGGATTTGTTAATCACTGACCTCTACCATTTACATCTAGAAATCAGTAAGCTTTGGCCGCTGTCATAAAAATAGATTTCATCATAATAACTGACCGTCCGCCTCGTTTTGGTCTAATTGCACACTGACCGCCGTCAAATAAGTCGGGTTGGTTGGTTGGTTGATTAGTGTTTTACGTCGCTTTCAACAATTTTTCAGTTATATCGCGACATGGCAGCAGGAGGTTACCAACCTCTTAAACATAGTGGCGCAACCCGGGAATGGAACCCGGATCGTCGGGGCCGGCAGCCAAGCGCTTAACCAGTACACCAAGCCTGCCCCTCAAATAGGTCGGGAAGTCAGTAATTATATACTGTCCGCCTTGATATTGGTCAAGTAATAAATATTGAATATTGACCGCTGTCACACTGGTCCACCGTCATATAGTTCAAGCAATTAGTAATACTGACCTCCACTGGTTAGTACACACGACCGCTGTCATATCGGTCAAGTAATTAGTAACACTGACCGTCGTCATGTAGGTTTAGTGATTAGTAACATTGACCATCGTTACATAGGGCAAGTAATTAGTAGCACTAACCCCCGTCACACTGGTCAAGTGGTTAGTACACACTTACCCCCGTCATATAGGTCAAATAGTTAGTACACATTGGCCATCGTCACCGTGGTCAATTGTTTAGTACACACTGACCGCCGTCATATAGGCCAAGTAATTAGCAACAATGACCGCCGTCATATAGGTTTAATGATTAGTAAAGCCGGCGTGGCCTAGCGGCCTCCCTCGCATCCTGATCGGGAGGCCGGGGTTCGATTCCCGCTCTGTTCATGCCGGTTTGCTGTCTTTCGGATGAGACAGTAAAAACCGAGGACCCGTGTCTTGGTATGCATGGCACGTTAAAGATCCCTCACTGCTTCGGGTGGGTCCGTTACAAAGGTCAAAATTTGTATGCCCGGCATCAGGCAGATGCCGTCACCATATACGTGAAATATTTGTGGTGTGAAGTTAAACAAAAATCAGTCAATCACAATGATAAGTAACATTGACCGCCATCATTTAAGTCAAGTAATTAGTAACACTGACTGTCGTCACACCGGTCTAGTAATTAGTAGCACTGACCAGTCACACCGGTCAAAGAATTACTAACACTGACCGCCGTTATATAGATCAAAAGATTAATAATATTGACCGCCGTCATATAGATCAAGTAATTAGAAACACTGACTGCCGTTACACGGGTCAAGTGGTTAGTATACATTGATCGCTGTCAATTAGGTCAAGTAATTAATTATATTGACTACCGTAATATAGATCAAGTAATTAGTAATACTGACCTCTAGCTCCGTCACACTGGTCAAGTGGTTAGAACACACTGAGTGACCGCCATCAGACCGGTCAAGTAATTATTAATACTGACCGCAGTCATATAGGTCAAATAATTAGTAACACTGTCTGTTGTCATACCGGTCAAGTAATTAGTAACACTCTCTGTCGTTACACTGGTCAAGTAATTAGTAACACTGACCGGCGTCATATAGGTCAAGGAAATAGTAACATTGACCACCATCATGTAGGTCAAGTAATTAGTGACACTGACCGCCGTTATATGGGTCAAGGAATTACTAACACTGACCGCCGTTATATAGGTCAAGGAATTAGTAACACTGACCGCAGTAATTCTTTCTTACTACTTACCTAATTATTATCTTACTATTTACTTGTATTCTATCTTACAGCATCTGTATACTAAATTTTCATTTTCCGGGAGCAAGCACACATGTTACAATAAGTTTTGTTCATTTCCACTTATTCACCTTATTTTCACATTCAAAATATAATACATGCAATATAAAACTTTTTAGACAATCCTTTAAATACAGGTAGAAACAAAACAGGATAGTTGGAATGACGGGGAGAGATTCGTATCCCACCTTCACGAACTCCTCAAACACTGTTATCATCACCCTTCAATGGTTAAAAAAACATCCCTCCGCTTTTTTTTTTTTTTTTTTTTGCTAATCGCAGGATGAAAATTCATGGCCATAACCCACTTAAATCCCCCCCCCCCCTTTGCACATTTAGAAAAAAGGGGAGGGCCACGTGTTCCCCCTTGTTCTCCCCTTCATGTGTTGCTGAGTAGTGTATCATTACGAGTCAAAAAACCAGGAAGATGATAATTAAATACATTCATCAATTATACATTATAGTATGAGAATTTATGCATTGTATATAATATGTTTGAACATGCGTTTGACCTACATAATTATTCATTGATAAATTCTACGATAATTGATTTAAACCAAGACACCAGTTGGAAAACCCGGGAAACACAACACCTCCTCACTTGACACACATTCCACAGGGGGAGCGGTTTTGCTACGCTACGAGATTAGATAATTTTCGAATAATAAAACACATATCACCGATATTTATGTTTTAAAATCGTTTTAGGTCCCATCTTTCCAAATCGTGTGTAACGTCGCACTTTGAAACAACACAGGTTATAAACAAATTGCTGATGCGTACATATATATGTTTTGCCGTATATAAGCGATAAAAATAACTGCTCTAAATTCACACGCAAGGGGTTTTCCCCACGTAGAAATACCTACGGTCACATGACCTCCATGAGTAAGATAGACATATTGTGAAATGCCGACTCGCTACAAAATATTTTAATTCAACAAAATGCACATCAGTTCATTTAATCATCGAAACCTTGCGTAATACTAGAGACCTATTTTCTTCGCGTTTAAACATGTTAACTTATCCCTTCGCTGTTTAGACATTTTGTACTGTTACGGAGAATGGACGTTTTAGCATGCTGCATGTGGGACCCAAGCCATCGATCGCATTTTTCAATAGGCTCGTTTACTATGGCTTACGATCCCCCCAAGGACAATGCTTTTTCCTTGCCGAATCTATCGGAGTTCCAGGACGAACCAGTCGTCACGTGCGTGGACGATTTGTTTGGAGATACTTCGCATATTAGCGAAGCAGTCATATCCGATATTTTATTAAATTCTCTGACTTCGAGAGAAAATGCCGGCACCAGGAGGTTTGAGAACAACAACTCTTTTCAAGCGAAAAATGTTACTTCAGCTATTTCTAATTCCACTTCCACTTCTCACAGCCTGGCTACGTTGTCAACGACGAAAGAAGCTTCATCGTGTATTCACAAAGCGACAAATTCCACAGAGGATGTATTGTACGAAAATTCTAGTTTTATTAATGTTCCGAACAGTGGGCGCCAGTTGAGCGATACAAAGGCGTCCGCCATATTTGAAGCTATCACTTCAGGGACGTATAAGCAAAATTCAGATTCGAAGACAGAACCAGTGGAAACGAAGACATTAAATGTCGAACCATGTGTTAGTTCCGTGTCACAAAATGAGGAATGTTGGATTCTTCCGCCAAAACGAAAACCTGGACGGAAACCGTCTAGACCAGGACATCCGAAACAACATGTCCAAACCGAGGAGAAAGGGTCAAGGGAATATTTACTGAAAAGAGCCCGGAATAATATAGCTATTAAAAAGTGCCGAGAAAAAGCCAAGTTAAAACAAAAAGAAACCGATACACGTTTACTTCAGCTCCAGTTAGAAAACGATCAATTGAAAAAAGAAAATTCTGATTTGAAAATTTCTATAACAGAACTTAAAAAAGAATTGGAAACTCTTAAAAATAGCGCATGGATTTAGTAATATATATATTGAAAAAAATAAAGGTAATTATATTGTTAAATGAATGTCTTTATTGTAAAAGTCATAAGAAAATTTGAATATGATATTTCTATCATAAATATGGAAATATTAGTTTTACTTTTTGAAAAAAATATAAATGATAATGTTTGAGCAAGTTATCTATTGGGGGAAAGTTAATGATGCATGCTTTTTTATTACTAGTAATAGAATTTGTAATTTTATTTTTTTTTTTTTTTAATATTTGTATAATAATGAATTAAAGCAGAAAAGATTTATTATATTTTTATGACGACGATACTCATGGTTTTTCTTTTCACATATTCTAGGATAATATAGTCTAATATATAAACCTTTAAAAATCATTCATTAGTAAACCGTTTTATCATATATATGAAGACATTATATTAACAGAACAAAATATTAGTTAAATAAAGAATTTATTTCTATTTTCTAAAACTGGGTTTGTTTTTAAACAAAACAAAATTAAATATGCTAACATTATGAATATTGTTCTAAGTGTATTGTTTTAAGAAATCATTGCCCGTGTATATGTGTCAAATTAACAAGACGACGTATTGAAAATACAATGTGCTTTACAGGCATCTTGGCCATATTCTCGTCAACAAAGGTGGTACACAAATAAATGATGCATGTCTATGTTTTAGGATAAAAAGTGATATTTTGATTTTAATATTGTGTGTTCTATTTTGCTCGATTTGATAAGAATGTTTTAATATAGTTGAAATGAATGTGTGTGTGTGTGTGTGTGTGTGTGTGTGTGTGTGTGTAGGTGTGTGTGTGTGTGTGTGTGTTTAGCATTTTCATTCTTTTTTTTCTTTTTTTTTGGGGGGGGGGGGAGGAGAGTGGTGAGGGGTTGTTTATTTGTTTCTTTCTTTTATTTTATTTTTTTATTATTGTTTTTAAATTTAAAATTATCTGCTTTATGTTCAAACATCAATAATGGGATTTAATGCTTGTATGATGATAAAAAGAATCCTGAACACTACAATATATGTATATAAATATAAGAACATGTATACATGCATTAATTTAGTGTACCATATGTATATTGTTGATTTATTATAAATGTATACCGTGTAAACATTTCAAGAACGTTCCATTAAATTGTATATATTGTCATATATATGAGTAAATGTCATTATGATACATATTCAGTCTAAAAAGCTTTGTTTATTCACCAGTAATTTTTATATGTTTCCCCTTCACTGAAGGATCTTTCAATATCGAATGCTACACCCCCCCCCTTTATTTTCTTTGTAAAGAATCAATATTGTATTGTTGAAATACAATTTCAGATCTCGGTTATTTGTTTGGGGGTTTTTTTTGTTTGTTTGTTTGTTTTTCTATTTTTGTTTTTTTATGGGGGGGGGTTGTTTTACGTTCTAATGTTTGATTTGATTTTTTCTCTCTTATGTTAGCAAACGTGTATATTCAAAAATACATCTATACATTTAAACGTCACAAAGACAATTTCACAACATTCACTTTACATTGGACATAGTACTTGAAATAATATACAAGTATATGCAGTGTACATATGTGTTTTCAAAAGAGTAACTGACACTGAAACAATTGCATTTATTAGGTTCAAGGTCATATTCAGGAAATATAATATGAAGTAAAAAAAATCATGCAATATTAGAAAAAATAGACACACATTTTGGGTATTATTTGTAATATTTTTCTGCTAACGAAAGTATTATTCATTGTCAATAAAAAAAAAGGGGGGGGGGTTGTAGTGGTGTCGATTTATGTTTCTGATATAACGGAGTGATTTCGATCTCGGTTATCGGAAATGATTTTTGTTATGGTACTCTTTCTGTCATTCGGATGAAACACTAAAAACTTAGGTACTGTCTCATGGTGAACTCTGGCACTGGAGGAACCCTAACTGTTCGAGTGGGTGCATTGCATTGGTAAAATTGCCAGGCTGGTTCCGCCATCATATATGATATCACAAATAAAAGTTGCAAAGTTACATATAATTACAAAAGTTCAATGTACTGTAATACAAAAATGTCTTCGATAATTCCACAATTTCTTACATAAATATAAGCAATTACATTCAGTCACAATTATTGTAAACCTAAGATTATAACTAACATGCTTTACTTCATGTACTCCGGTAAGAAAAATCTGGAGGTCATTTTATATTTTGTCAATACATCCGTCAGTCTGTTGGTTCGGTTTTGCTACTCTGTATCAAGAATTTACATTCCTATTCAACGATTTTCCGTTACATTCCTATCCAACGATTTTCCGCCAGGGCATTTGTGTTTCACATTTAAATGTCGTTTTCTGTTGTCCGAACAAGCCCGTTACAATCCTTTATTGAACAGAAATTACATCCCTAATATTTTCATCAATATCTACGTACTTTTATTATTGTTTTAGTACATGAGGTCATTAACCTTTTCTTAACCTAAATAATATGCTTAAATGACGTCACAAATATGTCAAACGCGGCTGGGCGGGCAGACAACGTTGTTTATTGTCAAATCACACATTCATCAAACTGGTTTTTCCCATGACCTTGCTATCATTTTTGCGTATTATTGTTTTATGGAGTTTATTAACTTAGTGATCGGTTCACCTTAGTCAGCAAACTTAGCAGTATTTGATTGTATAATGGCAGCACATGCTTGAGGGGGTGGACAGGGGGATATGACTCGTCTTTTCCTATCCCCTTTCCACACATTTTCGAGTGACAACTGAACCCTTTACACGACGTCCCTCCTGATATCTTTTTCCACTGAAACCCACACCCAAACACACGCGCGGATCCAGAAATTTTGTACAGAATGGGCCCACCCCTGTATAATTTTTCGAGAGGGTTTCCACCCATAGAATTGTGTCTAAACATATAAAAAGAAAAGCACTTTTCCTGAATCCCAGGGTGGGTCTAGACCCCCAGTTCACCCCTCTTGATCCGCGCATACCCACCCCTTCTGCTGTGGAGCAGAAATCACCTGACAATAATAGAAGATAAAACATCTCGAGGAAGGACACTGCATGTTTTCGTTATCATAGCGCATGACTTTTGTGCACCAAAGGGTATTATGGCAAGGACAATCGATTTAAATAATTGAATTGGTCGCATTCCATAGTAATTCGGTTAGCATATCCAACCAAGTAATTCAAAACAAAGGCTTGTAGGCAACTCCCACCACTAAATTATTTGAGAGCCTAAAGGCGTCATGTGTTTGATTTTCGGATTGGGATGGAGAGGGGGTAAATTTCTTCTGCACACCTGATGTTTTTTTTTTTCAATACGGAATCCAAACATGATTAGTATTTCACGCTGAATCAAAGCAAAAAGGCGTTGTTACCTCAAATTAACCAGTTCCGAAAAATAGATACCATATGGTGAGAATATAGGTATTTTTATACGAAAACGTTGTCACAT
This sequence comes from Pteria penguin, assembly GCA_035048485.1. Lineage (NCBI taxonomy): Eukaryota > Metazoa > Mollusca > Bivalvia > Pterioida > Pteriidae > Pteria > Pteria penguin. The sequence continues at coordinate 15,052,924 of CM068582.1, forward strand.
TTATCAGAAATGCTAATAAGTATATTGTTGTCAATAATTATAATATTCATGTCCAAGGAAGTTATTTCTTGTTTTACATTTGCTGGCTTTGATTAATTGAAGTTCAGCTGGATAAAATCACGAATTCATCATTCAAACTCGAGCTGATCAGATTTAAGATGTCACTTAGATATATTGAAGTGTCAGTGAACATGACAATAAATTCAAAACGTCTAAGTTTTTGAAGTTGATGCATGAATACCCCTCATAACAAAACATAAGCAGAGTTTGCTGCAAGAGGAGTGCAGCGAGTTCTTAACACTTGTCATTAAAGCGCACTTAGATATTGTCTATAAGAGAACAGCCTAGGGCAGACATGATGCTCTTTCAGATCACTAGTAGAATGAAAGAGTTAATGTTTTACGAAGGAGCAAGGCTAATTTTCTTTTGAATGCGTATATTTACGAGTGAGTGATGTCATATGTACGAAATGACGTAGACGTCATTTGCGTGTGATGTCACTCATACATCTGCTAGTGCCCTAATGGTACTCGTTTGTTGCTCGTAAATTAACAACTGTCTTATACATAACGAAAAAGTATTACGGCGAGAAAGTGAGAATTAAAAAAAACCCCGAAATAATCTATTAGAAATTTAAGAGCACGTAACTTTACGAAGAAGCTGAGTTGATTTGTATATATGATGAACGGGCTCTTAGCATAAATCGTAAGTTTGTCTTAAACTGTACGAGTGCTCGAAGATTTACAAATTTTTGTACTTGTGGTACCAACTCCCTAAGAGAAATCTAAAGACGGTGCCTATCGTTTCATAAAGTCACTGTTTCACACAGGTGACGTGGTAAGTATCTAAATCAACAGGTGTGACGGAGACGTCTATGCATTATCATACATTTGTCAAATGATACTAGGAAATTCTACGCTGCAATTATTCTCATTTTTAGTGCATATATCGAAATTTACATAAAAGAGTTCTAGAACATGGTTTAAACTGATATTGCGTAATTCACCATGGAAATCCCAGTCCGAATTCAGTTCCAAACTTTTAAAAGTATTGTTTAAAACTGCACTCTTTGGTTCTACCTTTACATTTCTAAGATTCTCAATATCTTTTGATAGTATTGTTCTCTTTCAATTATGTTATCATAAAGAAGTGAATATGAAGATTTACTCACCATGTAAATACAAGTTGTAGAGTGATAGATATTTCAAGAACATGAATTCGATAAAATGTGCATTATATGAATTTTCTGTTCAACGATAATTCTAAAAGGAATTATTCATGTAACCCCCCCCCCCTCCTCCCCTTTTCTCTCTATCTCTTAATATATGTACTTTTACTACATTAACCCAAATGTCAAACGTTGACATAGTATATTTTCAAATCGTTCTGAACTTTAACAAACGCATTTTTTATACATTGAGTTGACCTTATAATTTACCAGTACACATGACGTTTTAATCGCCAAGTTTTAATCACGTGGGTGTCTCAACCAATCAATTCATACTATTCACAATATGGTCTATATCAATGAGTTATGATCATAAAATGTGTACGTATTATTTTCTTTACATTCGGAGTGCCCACATATTGCTTTTTTCATATCGAAGGTATTGATACACCTTGCTACCTATCATTTCGAAGAAAATCCACTATATACATTTTAATTATCTTTTTTTTACATAGGCTTTAGCTGATTTTTTTTACATTCTACTTGTCTTAGAAATTTTCGGTCACCTACCTAAATTTGGGGATGCTCCAGCTATCGAGATTGATTGAGCAAATGTAAAATAATTTTTTATCGCTGCAAAACTATTTGATGAATTTAAAATTATTCTAAAACTCTTTCAAAACATTTCTACAGATAACTTGATACTAAATTAAAAACGAATATTTTGCATACTGTGAGAAGTAGTCTTTACAACATTGTATATCTAACAGACAAATTCCGAGTTTTCGATTTCTCTTTGAAATTCTTAAATATTAACATACAAAGCACGTGACTACGGACAAAGAATGACGTTTCAATTACAGAATTTCAATTATTACAAATCGAAGTGCAAGGTTTTTTTTGAAAGTCTTGAGTAGATATCACTGTTTTCCCTGTCTTGTTCACTTGAAATCGTTTTGCTTTAACTTATCTTAAAGAATATTGTTCAAATCACATGCCTACGGACAATACAATGCAACTTAAGATGTAAGATTTATAATAAAAAGAAACGGAACTCGGAAATGGCCTATTGACATGAAAATGAATTCCAAATAAAAATCCAAATAAATGCAAATGCTATATGGTGCATTATATGCACAATGATAACTGAGCCTTTAAACTGTCAAAATAATTCCAATTCAGTTGAAATCTTGTTTCCAAATACGCTACCTCTTCATTGCGATCTTGACATTTTCTAAAAAAAAAGCTACATTTTTCTAAAATGTGTAAATAATGTATATTTGGATAATTATTACAGGACATATTTTCGAAACATGAAAAGAATTTTGACAATTCCAACATAAACAATGAATAATAATTTATGAATAGTGAGAATACCCTCACGATTTCGTAAAAGAATCCTTGTGTATATTCAGCGAAATTATTATGTAACATTTTTAGATCAGTGTTGATACATATTCATTCCTTGTCTGCAGTCTTGTAATATTTTGTCTCGTCTCGATTTTATACAAGCCAGTTCGTTGATGATTTGTTTAGCTTTCTATAACCTCAACAAAAATGTCGACTCAGAAAGGAATCAAGAGCCAATAATTGATAACGCACTGTATACACCGAACATAGGTCAGCACTGAATATTATAGCGTAAAAGAATATAAAGTACATGTAAGCAGACGCTATGCCGTTGTGGCGTACAACAATGTTCCACGATTTACATTCATGGAACCCTGAGATTCAGAGTTGACACCAAGAGACCGGAAGGTGTAAGCGTCTCCTGTCAGAGTTGACACCAGGAGACCGGGAGGAGTAAGCGTCACCTGTCAGAGGTGACACCAGGATACCTGGAGGAGTAAGCGTCTCCTGTCAGAGGTTACATCAAGAGACCGGTAGGAGTAAGTGTCTCCTGACAAAGGTGACACCAGGAGACGGGAGAAGTCTTCTGTCAGAGATGACATCACGAGATCGGGAGGAGTAAGCGTCTCCTGTCAGACGTGACACCAGGAGACCGGGGGGAGTAAGTTTCACCTGTCAGACTTGACACCAGGAGACCGGGGGGAGTAAGCGTTTCCTGTCATACTTGACACCAGGAGACCGGGGGAAGTAAGTTTCACCTGTCAGACTTGACACCAGGAGACCGGGAGGAATAAGCGTCACCTGTCACACTTGACACCAGCTGACCGGAAGGAGTAAACGTCTCCTGTCAGACGTGACACCAGGAGGAGTAAGCCTCACCTGTTAGAGGTGACACCAGATTACCTGGAAGGGTAAGCGTCACCTGTCAGAGATGACATCAAGAGACCGGGAGGAGTAAGAGTTTCTTGTCAGAATTAACCCCAGGAAACCGGTAGGAATAAGCGTCTTCTGTCAGAGGTGACGCCAGAAGACCGGAAGGAGTAAGCGTCACCGGTCAGAGGTGGCACCTTCAGACAGGGGAAAGGGGGGGGGGGCAAGTTGACATCAGGAGACCGGAAGGAGTAAGCGTCTCCTGTCAAAGGTGACACTAGGAGACCGTAAGGATCAAGTGTCTTCTTTTAGAGATGACATCAAAAGACCGGAAGGAGTAAGCATCTCCTGTCAGAGGTGACACCAGGGACCAGTTGTTCGAAGCTTTAACCACTGGTTAAGGTTATATTTCATCTGGCTATATCCTTGAAATGAGAAAACTTAAAGTCATAGCCAATGTACTGGTTTGTAGCAAATGAAACCAGCACTGTAATGTAATTAAGATATTTATACAGAAATCTTACAAATCAAATTAATTGTCTCTCAAACTTTAACTACTGATTAACTTAACCAGTGGTTAAATTATATAAAGTTTCGAACATCTGGCCCCCGGGTCCGGGAAAAATAAGTGCTCCTGTAAGGAGTGAGACCAGAAGCTCTGGAGGAGTACGTGTCTCCTGTCAGAAGTGATACCAGGAGACCGGAGGAGTAAGCGCTCCTGTCACATGTGATACCAAGAGACTAGGTGGAATAAGCGTCGTCTGTCAGATATGACACTAGGAGCCCGGACAGAGTAAGCGTCTCCTGCGAAAATTGACACTAAGAGACTGAGTGGAGTAAGGGTCGCCTGTCAGAGGTGATGCCATGAGACTGTCAGTCGTACGCATCTCTGTCAGAGGTGACATCACTTACTCCTCCAGGGCTCCTGGTGTCACCTCTTTTCTGTCTAATCTACAGATATTTTTTACGTACCTCGATTAAGGATAAACTCAGATTTTAACAGAGGTGATAAATAAGTGATTCCAGTAAAGTCTTTTTGTTCCCTTAGCCATTCTTGTTACTTTTTCTTTTTTTTCCAGCAATCATAAAACATTTTCTTCTAGTTTGAATTCTATACACTATTTTCTTATAGGTATAGATCGATATACCTATATGCAATAACATTAAAATATGTCTACAATTTTATCATACATAGAGAAATAATAGAATCTTTAGAAAAGAATCTACCTCTAATGTCCGGTGATGATTGAGAATTCTCCCATATTCACAGAGTTATTCTCATATTTACTGCAAATGATCAGCCTGTCTCCCACGGGGGGTGGGGGGGGGGGGGGTGGAAGATAAGCTACACGACTTATTTCGCGCTCAATGTTATCATGACGTCATAAGCAAACACAACATACGTCAAAGTCAAGCAACCTAATTTTTGTTCATTTTCCAACATAAACGGAAGAGAAAATGACAAATTTAGGGGCAAATTATTGAATGGGAGAATAAAATTAATAAAATTAACTAACCCGAGTGTCAAATTAACTTAGTCCATGCCGAGGCTTGCCGGGGACTAAGCTAATTTGACACCCGGGTTAGTTAATTTCTCTGTCACCACCGGACAATAGCGGTAGATTCTATTAATCCATAATCCTGAGTGTCAATTTCACTTTGCTTAGTTGAACTAGTTAACTTGGCACGAGGATTTGTGGATTTCTCGTTCATCATTGGACTTCATGGTTTGATTGTTTTTCTAGATATATGACTTGTAAAATTCTCACCGAATATTTCACCACATAATTATCATATCCTCATTCTGATGTTGTGTCCCTGTATAGCCTGTGACACTTTATTCAGAGTGCTAGAATCCATTTATCAAGTGCTATGCAATGATGAAGTAGCTTTTGTCGTATGTGTTTTGAACGTGCTCTGTGGGTAGAGCTAACAAAGAGGAGACGCCTACACTTCTCTTACCTTTCAATATCAGAGGCGCTGCGGATAGAGCTAACCAAAGAGGAGACGCCTACACTTCTATTCCCTTACAATATCAGAGACGCTGCGGATAGAGTTAACAAAAGAGGAGACACCTATACTTCTATTCCCTTACAATATCAGAGGCACTGCGGATAGAGTTAACAGAAGAGGAAACACCTACACTTCTATTCCCTTACAATATCAGAGGCGCTGCGGATAGAGTTAACAAAAGAGGAGACACCTATACTTCTATTCCCTTACAATATCAGAGACGCTGCAGATAGAGTTAACAAAAGAGGAGACACCTATACTTCTATTCCCTTACAATATCAGAGACGCTGCAGATAGAGTTAACAAAAGAGGAGACACCTATACTTCTATTCCCTTACAATATCAGAGACGCTGCAGATAGAGTTAACAAAAGAGGAAACACCTACACTTCTATTCCCTTACAATATCAGAGGCGCTGCGGATAGAGTTAACAAAAGAGGAGACACCTATACTTCTATTCCCTTACAATATCAGAGACGCTGCAGATAGAGTTAACAAAAGAGGAAACACCTACACTTCTATTCCCTTACAATATCAGAGACGCTGCAGATAGAGTAAACAAAAGAGGAGACACCTATACTTCTATTCCCTTACAATATCAGAGACGCTGCAGATAGAGTTAACAAAAGAGGAAACACCTACACTTCTATTCCCTTACAATATCAGAGACGCTGCAGATAGAGTTAACAAAAGAGGAGACACCTATACTTCTATTCCCTTACAATATCAGAGACGCTGCAGATAGAGTTAACAAAAGAGGAAACACCTACACTTCTATTGACTTACAATATCAGAGACGCTGCAGATAGAGTTAACAAAAGAAGAAACACCTACACTTCTATTCCCTTACAATATCAGAGACGCTGCAGATAGAGTTAACAAAAGAGGAGACACCTATACTTCTATTCCCTTACAATATCAGAGACGCTGCAGATAGAGTTAACAAAAGAGGAAACACCTACACTTCTATTGACTTACAATATCAGAGACGCTGCAGATAGAGTTAACAAAAGAAGAAACACCTACACTTCTATTCCCTTACAATATCAGAGACGCTGCAGATAGAGTTAACAAAAGAGGAAACACCTACACTTCTATTCCCTTACAATATCAGAGGCGCTGCGGATAGAGTTAACAAAAGAGGAGACACCTATACTTCTATTCCCTTACAATATCAGAGACGCTGCAGATAGAGTTAACAAAAGAGGAGACACCTATACTTCTATTCCCTTACAATATCAGAGACGCTGCAGATAGAGTTAACAAAAGAGGAGACACCTATACTTCTATTCCCTTACAATATCAGAGACGCTGCAGATAGAGTTAACAAAAGAGGAGACACCTATACTTCTATTCCCTTACAATATCAGAGACGCTGCGGATAGAGTTAACAAAAGAGGAAACACCTACACTTCTATTCCCTTACAATATCAGAGACGCTGCAGATAGAGTTAACAAAAGAGGAGACACCTATACTTCTATTCCCTTACAATATCAGAGACGCTGCAGATAGAGTTAACAAAAGAGGAGACACCTATACTTCTATTCCCTTACAATATCAGAGACGCTGCGGATAGAGTTAACAAAAGAGGAAACACCTACACTTCTATTCCCTTACAATATCAGAGACGCTGCGGATAGAGTTAACAAAAGAGGAAACACCTACACTTCTATTCCCTTACAATATCAGAGACGCTGCGGATAGAGTTAACAAAAGAGGAGACACCTATACTTCTATTCCCTTACAATATCAGAGACGCTGCAGATAGAGTTAACAAAAGAGGAGACACCTATACTTCTATTCCCTTACAATATCAGAGACGCTGCGGATAGAGTTAACAAAAGAGGAAACACCTACACTTCTATTCCCTTACAATATCAGAGACGCTGCAGATAGAGTTAACAAAAGAGGAGACACCTATACTTCTATTCCCTTACAATATCAGAGGCGCTGCCGATAGAGTTAACAAAAGAGGAAACACCTACACTTCTATTGACTTACAATATCAGAGACGCTGCGGATAGAGTTAACAAAAGAAGAAACACCTACACTTCTATTCCCTTACAATATCAGAGACGCTGCAGATAGAGTTAACAAAAGGGGAAACACCTACACTTCTATTTCCTTACAATATCAGAGGCGCTGAGGTTTCAATTGAAATACTTCATTACGACTTGGTTAAAATGCAGTAGCGTAGCGTACATTACGCAGAAACGCAAATAAAATCAATAAAGCATGCTTATTGTATTATTAATATTTATAATAGTTTGGTAATTCCTGTAACTATTGTTTTGAAGTTTACATTGTTTCATATGTATAATATCAGCTTCCAGCAGACCCCCTGTCCTTTTTAGTTCCCTGCCAGTGAAACTGGACGGGATTAGTGATTGTCGATGTCCGTCTTTCCGTTCGTCTGTCTGTCCATGTATCTTTCTGGATGGTTTCCAGACAATTACTTTAGTGAGGAATGACCAATGGGCTCCAAAAACTTCATACAATGTAAGGATTTAATGTGGGATTGATTTTGGGTCAAAAGGTCAACTCGAAGGATCATTGTTACTAAAAGTAAAAATCTATCATTTGTATTTCGGTTTCCAGATGATAATTTGAATTAGGAATGATTGATTTATTTCAAACTTCATGTAAAGATCTAAGGTGGGATTGATTTTGGGGTCAAAAGGTCAATTCTAAAAATCACTGTTACTGAAAATAGACATGGATCACTGCATTTTATTTGCCGGATAGTAACTTGAGTTAAGAATGATTGATTTCTTTTAAACCTCATTTAAGACTACCTTATGTAAAGGTGTAAATTCATTTTGGGGCCAAAGGGTCAATTCTAAGGATCACTGTTACTAAAAATAGACATTTATCACTGCTTTACGGTTGCCAAATAATAACTTGATTGAAGAATAATTGATATCTTTTAAATTTCATATAGCTTATGTATGGGTCTAAGATGGGACAGACATTACAAATATATTGTAATCGAATATTTCTGTGACGTCTTTGCATTTAGTTAACCATCCATCTCTGTGCTATAAAGGTTTTAGTCATATGGTTGAGACGGGTATATTTTCTTTTCTCCTATTTTCACAAAGTTATCCATACAAGAGGTGTGAAATGAAGCTACACGACATATTTCCTATTTAGGTTTAGTACGTATTACCTCATAAGCAAATTCGACATAAGTCAACGTCAGAGGACCTAATTTTTTCTCATTTTCGTACATTATTCAGTGGGAAAACAATCAACACCTAATGTCCGATGAAGAATGAAAAATCCACAAAAAATGAAACATATTTGTAATTCCCTTGAAAGGTCAATTTAGTATCTTCTAACTTTGCCAAATGTGAAAAATATATCAAAAATACAATTCAATATCAGAAAAGGACTAATTTCTTTATAAAATTTCAAAGGAGAAATAGTTTTGAAAAAATCTTTATCAATTTATCTGTTAGAAAGGTTTCAGTAAATATATCAGATCAGAACTAAACCTCCCCCATTTTTTCCAAACACAACCCCTAGCAATTTACAAAAATCTATATTCGGATATTGTTTATAGAATTTCTCCTTCAGAAGAAATATTTGTGGATTTCATTTTTTTAAAATGGGGGGATTACAATTGTTTCCCCTTCCTTTAAACTATTTACTTGTCCATTATTACAATATGGTAGTAGGTTTAATCGTCATCCGATGTTAAATAATAGTTCTGTTTTAATATCAAAACATCTTTAAGAACGATTGTGTGTTGATATTCTGTTTTTAAAGGGTTACACAAAATTAATTCCTTTGTGGTGTGAAACAATGTAAGTCCCCTCCAAAACTTCAGAGAAATAATACCTGTGTTCCGATGTTGTATAGATATTGCATTTTCCATATGTTGTTGCTTGCAGAGTAAAACTATTTTTAGATTACATGTATGTGTTGGACAATTATGGCGAGTGAAGCTAGTCATACAGGAGACTTTTACTCCTCTAGGTCACTGGTCTGATCTCAGAGTTTCGGAGGTCCATGAATGTCCACTGTGATGTATCGTTGTGAACAACAAGGCTTAAAATATCATAGTATTTTTATTTATAATAAACCATGATGTCGAAAAGAAGGTGTGAAAGTACATGCCTTGAAAGACTGGAAAAAAAGCAAACGACATTCGTATCCCAATTATTCATATAGCTACATAATACACCGGTTCAGTTTATACCAAGAAAATGGTTGATTTACAAAATACTTATGTCTTTGTACCTGCTGATTAAGCAGCTATTAATTTTATCATTTTTTAGAAAATATACTATTCTGCAGTTTTTAAAACTGATTTGAACTGTACTACGTATGTTAAAACCCCACTGGCCTAGTGGTATTCCACTGGACTCCTGATCGGGAGGCCCGTTCTGGGCATGCCGGTGTCCTGTCTTTCGGATGAGACAGTAAAAACCGAGGCCCCGTGTCGTGGTGTGCATGACACGTTAAAGATCCCTCACTGCTTCGGGTGGGTCCGTTGCAAAGGTCAAAATTTGTATGCCCCGCATCAGGCAGATGCCGTTACCATATACGTGAAATAGTAAACAAAACTCAATCAATCAATAAAACCCAATTGTTGAAGGACAAGATCTTATCTAACCATTGTTATCCGTATGCGAAATCAATTCAAGCATTGATAAATATGACCTTCCAACCATGTATTGCTTTCGCAAATTACACAAAAATCCATATAATTCACATTGCATATCAAATTCTAGTCAATGTTCAACAACTGTGCTTTCCAAACATATTACTTCCGCTCCTATTGCAAAGACCATGATATCAAGTACTGTCATGCTGTTTTTAACAATAAATATAGAACATATATACCTTTTAATTTTGTGCACCAGATGCGCATTTCGACAATAGTCACGTCAATTACTTTTGGTCAATCAAACATTCTAACAAAGTTACTGAAAAATTCCGTTTGGAACTTTCGAAGCTAATGGAGTTTCTACTCCTGAATTTTCGACACTGTATTCTACTTTAGCTCATGATTTAATCAAAACCAAGTTGCTGTCTCTCATACGCTGGTGTTTCAACAGAGTCTAAAACATATCTCTGTAATTCAGCTACATCGGGATTTTTCTCAAACAATATAATAATTATAAATATTTGTCTTGTAAAGAGGATGGATAAATCCAAACCACAAGTCCAAAAATCATAAAACCAGAGGACATACAAAATCAGTGAAAATGAAAAACAAATGGAAAATAACAAAATATGTCTACTTGAAGAGCATATGTGAACCCCTGTGATGGAGTGAGATCAGGTGCCCGGGGAGAGTGAGCACCTCCTGCTTGCTAGCAACACCCTGAGTTATGTAATGCCATCGCGATTTTCATGAATAATATTTATGTGCAGTTTAATGACAAGATTTATCAACAGATCATTCAAATTCCTATGAGCACTAATTGCAGTCCATTTGTAGCAGACTTATTTTTATACTGCTTCATGCATTCTGTTCAAACCTCGAAACATTTTGATTTTATTGATAGGTTCAATGGCACCTCTAGATATCTTGATGATATTTAAGTAATCGTTAACCCTTAGTATGAAAATATATTACTGACATTTATCCACCTGAACTTCAATTGAACAAAGCCAATACCTCTCGTCAAGAAACACCTTTTTTGGACATAAACACTAGAATTATTAACAACAATATCCATACAAACATACATGATAAACGGGTCGACTTTGGATTTCCGAGTATTAATTTCCCTTCTTTAGATGCTGATGTCCCTAGACTCCCATCATATGGTATTTATATTAGTTAATTGGTTCCCTTTGCTAAAAGCTGCAATAACGTTTTGTATTTTAAAGCAAAAATGTTCAAATTACTGTAAAATTTCTAACTCAGGGTAATAGATATCATAAACTTTCAAAGATTTTTGGTAAGTTTTACAGATATTCTTCAAACATTTTTACTAAATTCGGAAATGGGCTTTTTAACAAAACGTATCCAGCGGAATTTCTCATCCCAATTTCTACGGTGATCTGGAGTACAAATTAAGAAAAGTAAAAGGTTCCGATGATTTCATGTCGATGGGTTTTAAAATAATTAAACGCCTTCGACATCGACAGTATGACCTTGAGATCACCGCAAAGACCATAAGTCTTGCATTAGGAACCTCTACAATCTTATACAGACTTTTACTTGAGCAATGCATGCAAGAGGGCGATGGGGACTCTATGAGGGGCTTTGTCTAAACCTTTTCAAAGGAGACAAGTTCCTGAGCCTCTTTTCCTCTAACTGCTATAGATCAATGATCTGAGCTCGCTTACAGATAAGCAGAGCACGGTTTACTTATGTTGGTGTAACTTAACATAAATTTGACTTTTACGACCTCTCTCGTCTTAAGGAAACCGTTGATCCTTGTTCTCTATATGGAGGATTATTTATATATTTTTCAATGTGTGTCCGTTGATTGTGTTGCATTTGCGGTGAGTTGTACAGATCAAGTACATCAACTGAGTGACGTTGTTACTTAAGTATCGTTACTACAGTACCATCGAATATCTTTTGTAATGTTTTTATTTTACTTTTCTCATATTTTATGTGCATGACCTAGGTGATTTTTGTCTAACAGCTTGGTCAGATGTCTTCTGTTTTCTCCTTGGGATGACAAGATATCATCATAGATTTAATAATTTCTATTTCTGGTTTCTGCTGTTGACAAAATTTCCATTTCAGGTTCCTGTTATTGGCAAACTTTGGGGTTGAAAGTTACGAAAAATATGTAAATTTCGTAAGAAATTCTGCGAAATGATCTGCTGCAGTGCAGTCACTCGCACGACAAAAACAGCTGGGTAAAATGTAGTTCACAATATATGGATAAATCTCCTTGCTTCATGCATAGCTTTGTCCTTAGATAGATTCTTTGGTTCACTTTTCGGTCATTTTGGTTTCAACACTGCTCTTCAAATATTTATATATTTTGAGAATTCCAATCATTTGGCCACGAGCATCACTGAAGAGACATAAGTTGTCGAAATGCTCATATGGTGCACCAAATTATAAGGTATATATGTTCGATATTTATTATAACCACTGGGCCGGTGTCACTGCTGGTGGACTGATAGTGCCCGAGGGCATCACAAGTCTAGTTTTCAGTGCTTTTGTACTGACTTGGGATATATACTTCAAATTTTCAGTCATCAAATTAAATAAATCACTCTAAAACTAAGGAGTATCTCCCTCATGCATAGCTTTCTCTTTAGATATATTCTTTGGTTCACTTTTCGGTCATTTTGGTTTCAACACTGCTCTTCAAATATTTATATATTTTGAGAATTCCAATCATTTGGCCACGAGCATCACTGAAGAGACATAAGTTGTCGAAATGCTCATATGGTGCACCAAATTATAAGGTATATTATGTTCGATATTTATTATAACCACTAGGCGGGTGTCACTGCTGGTAGACTGATAGTCATCGAGGGCATCATAAGTCTAGTTTTCAGTGCTTTTGTACTGACATGAAATATATACTTCAAATTTTCAGTCATCAAATTAAATAAATCACTCTAAAACTAAGGAGTATCTCCCTCATGCATAGCTCTGTCCTTAGATAGATTCTTTTGATTCACTTTTCGGTCATTTTGGTTTCAACACTGCTCTTCAAATATTTATATATTTTGAGAATTCCAATCATTTGGCCACGGGCATCACTGAAGAGACATAAGTTGTCGAAATGCTAATAATGTGCACCAAATTATAAGGTATATATGTTCTATATTTATTCATGCAGAATACCGACCATTAAGAAAACCGAAGGCAGAGCGCTATATTTGCTTTTGATCACTTATTCATATACGATGTTTTTCAACCAAATATCTATTGAAGTGATAGTGACATATAATTGATTTTTTCTAGAATCCGGAAAATGCTGATCACTTTCGTTTCTAGCAACCAAATCTCTTTACCATTCACATTTTTGCATTGCATAATTAACAGCTCTCCATTCCAGTTACAATATGCACATGTGAAACAATGCCTACTTTATTCCTTTTCAGATATGTATTATAATTTGCTAGAATAACGGGTATGATTTATATATTATTATTTTATTTTTCCATTGGCAATGAATACAAAACAATCAATATTACAAAGCCTTTTAGCTCACCTAAACCGATGGCTCAAGCGAACCATTGTGACCCCTCTTCGTCTGGCGTTTGTCGACGTCTGTCCCTCCGGCATAAACTTATCATACTTTCGACTTCCTCAGAATAGCTGTAGGGAGTTTGATCAAACTTGGTATTGATTAAGTACTTAAGGTCCCCCACAAATGCATTTTTTTCTCCAATCGTTCAACAGGTGGCGCCACCATCGCCGAAAGTAAGTCTTAGACGGTACCCTCCAATGACAAACTTTTTAGAATCGCAGCATACAGAGACCAACAAAATACATCAGAGTGATATAGAAGGATGTGTGAGGATGTGTTGCTGTTGTGGGTTCCAATTCGAACGATAATACTTCATTCGTTTACTTTTGACTTACTTTTGGACTATGTCATTTTAATGCAAAAAGGCTTTCAAAAATATTGTCCTTATGGTTGATTTTATGGAAGCACTCAGTTGCTGTATTTTAGCCAAACTAACAATAAAAGACTGCTTTCCTCAAAAAGGTTATTTGAGGTGTGACACTTATGTGACACAAGATGTTATGTGGCTGTGACACTTTCTACACAGTGTTTGTTCACATTTATGTATATATACAGTGCAGAATTATATTGTTTCGTCTGTATGTCTGGGCATTCACGGCGGGTGTGGCTTGCCAAACAGGAGACGCTCACTCCTTCCGGGCACCTGGTCTCACTTCTGAATTTCAGGGGTCCGTGAATGTCCACTGTGGTACATTGTTGTTAGTGTCATGGTCATGTGACACCAGATATTTTCGTATTTTAAGACTGCAAAAGGAAAGGGGATGTGACTTTTCACATTTTCTAATTTTCTTCAATATTTCTTAATTGATTTTGAGGAAACAACTTTAGATGTTTTGAAAGTTTTAAAGAAACTAAAGACTTATGACCAATTACAAGCATTGTTTGCGCTCATGCAAGCGATATAGCCCCTTTTGGACCTCTTGTATCATAAATAGGACTCGACGATGACAACGGAATAATTTCCATACCATTATTCTTATTCTCTCTTTCTGAGTAGCAGTGGTCGATCAAACGATGAATAATTTTAGCCAGAGTCAGTAAAGCGGACAACATTGGCATATTTGACTTCCTCCATTACCAATAACGCTTGAAAACAAACCCGTACAGGATCAGTGACCTTATACACTCTATAACTACTGAAATTTTTATGACTGGTCAAAGAAATAAGTGAAATACTTGAACTTTTTGGGCCTTTTATTCAGCTCCAATGCAATGTTAACAATTATGTAGAGACTGTTGACCTTAAACAGACCGCACGTTAAGCAGGAAAACAATGATATCATAAAGTAAATAAAATTCTGTACATCCTCCATTGACCCTCCTTCCACAACAAACTCAGTGCCATTCAATAACTCCTGGAGAAAGGTGTTCTAATGAGATACGAAATAATGAATGCAAAATATGTCAACCGTGACGCTTAAGTAAGTTTCTTCAAAGTATCTTATTCGATATAAATACCTTAAGATATAATGAAGAATGAGTAGAATATATGAGCTTTGTAAGATTAAAACTTAGATTTCCAGCTAATATAAGTATACAATATTCGTCAATGTTTAGATAATTAAATCATTAATAATATCCCATGCTATATGTAGCTATTTTTTATATCTACGACATATACAAATGTCATTTAATATTACAATAATTTTGCACATCCTGTACTATAATATATGTCCAAGGTTTCATGTTGATTCTTGAAGTTCCATCTTCTAGACGATTTCATTACGAAATTCAGCAACAAGCTGTCCATTCCAACATTTGTTTTGCCCCATTAAGCTTTATTATTTACTCCTCGTCGACCTAGAAAAATTTAGTTTAAAATCAGTGAAACGGAACATAGCCTAGTTTCTAAGAATATATATATTAAATTTTGGTGTATGCATTTCGTATTAAACAAAACTTTATGTTTGAATTTTATCTTTAAGTGAATATCGTAAGGTGAAATACAAATAGAATATACGTATGGAATAAACAGTAAATGAAATATCAAAATATATTTGATTTGATAAATAACGGAAAAATAAGTTCCTTGACTTACCTCCTTCTTCATAAAAGGAGATTGTGTTATAATTTTGTAAAAACAAAATATGAACAAACGAGTGTTCGAAAATCATGCACAAAACAACACACCACTGCGAACTCACTTGTTATTGAAAAAGAAGCGTTAAATTGGTGAAACACTTTACCTTAATACCATCAATCGAAAGACCTTGCATTTGGCTTGAGCAAAAGGCAGAAGCAAAGAATGAGAGAATGCACAGGAGATGTAAATTCGTTTTTGAATCAATTACAATGGGTGAAAATAGTGATGGAAAGACGTGACATATGTGACATAGGATATCAAGGTTGTGGAGGAGGAAATAAAGTGATTGGTGCATGTGGTAAACCTAGGGGAAACCAACATTTAAGAAAGGTAAAAGGTCTAAAATCGTGTCCATAGAAGGAATAAATCAAACTATTTTAGATATTTTAAGTAGGGTAAACCCAAACATTACCTTTCCAGTACTTACAAGAACTATTTACAACGTTACATTGTCTAATATATGTATTGACTAAATCTACCAGTTGTACTTAACGAACATATGCAACGTACATCTTGTACTGATCACATGACCGGTAGCTAGTGTTTGAAGTATTTCGGATCGTTTCTATTCTTGCATATAACTCGTCTTACTCTCCGTCTGACGTCGGACATGGGCTTGTAGTCGTCCTTTGACGCGCCTTGGTCGGCATTCTAGTGTACAAGGAAATCAATGATACACGTTGACACACTTTCAGAGTCTATGAGATATATTTAATACAATATCAAATCGAATCTGTATGAAAAATGAAATGATTATGATATGATTGGCTAGCGAAATAAGCAAATGACGAAAGCACAATTAGCTATAATGATTTTATCATGTGTTTCAATGACAAAAGCACAATTATCAATGTCACTGATTTTCATTACCGTCAGGCTGAAATGCAGCATGCTGTTTTGTCAATTTGGATAGACAGGGAAAGAAAACAAAGTATCTAGTATTTAAGAAATAGTTTGATAAATCTCTTAACAACTTTATAAGAAATACATAAACAAATACTGCTTTATGGGAGGAATTGTTTGCGACAATATATTAATTTTGAGAATTAGATTTGTAATCCACCCCCCAAAAATATAAATAAATAAATGTATCACATTACACTAAAATCAGACAGCAAAAGTGAAACCCCTCCACTCAATGAGCGATGGATTATATATATTCAGTAAACGATGGCCTAAGCGCAGCAACAGACTTACGGACATGCGATATCTATGAGGCGGAAGCGGAGCCGGTGTTTTATGTCGTACCGGAGATTTGGTGTCTGTGACTTCATTATACAACTTGGTAGACACGCCTGAATGCCTGTAAAGACTTATCAATCAGAAAAAAAGAAAAGAGAATTTAGTTAGTAGGAATGATGAACCAATCCACACGTGTCAAAGGACAACCCACACTTTACCACGACCGTATGGTCCAACGTCATGTTAAAGTTTGCGGAAATGACAAAAGCTTACAATACACTTTCACACACAAGCTGGATGAACATGAAAACATTACACATGATAATATCTATATAATAAAATACTTCATTATCATTTATAGTTTAATTTAAGAAAGGTAGAAGCTGGTAGTCCCTTATACCATAATTAGGAAGTACATTTGAAATTAAAATAAAAATTCATTTTTCAAATACCTGTTTATTTGAAAAGGTATGTTTTTCAACATTCTGTGCATAATGCAAATGAAATACAACATGACAACAATAGCAATGGCTTATATTAAATTATTAAAGGTATATATGTTCTATATTTATCATGTTATTATTACTGTATGGGTTTATACAAGTTGGTTATTTGCAAGGAGTTTGATGCTTACATCACTGCTATTGTCGATACTGTGATATTGTGTGCGCATGCGCATGCTTCGTATATTCCTTTATTGTCTATTGCCAAATGTGTAGAGAAATTTGTAAATATAAATTACTAGTCACAAAACATTTGGTACATAATGTCAATCAGTTATTATGTAACGCACAAAAGTTACTGAATTATGGAATGAACAAGAATTAGTTTTAAAATGAAACTCATGTTAAAGCAGTTTTTATTTAATTTACACTAATCTTTAAATCAAAACACTTATTCAATACGAAGTAAATTTAAAATAGAATTGAATAAGACTATATGTAAAACAAAACAAAAAACAACACCCCCCCCCAAAAAAAAAGAAACCAAAAAACAAAAAACCGTCAGAGTAAGAGACAGCTAAATGTTACAATAATTTGTAAACTGAAAAAAGAACACGACTATATAATGACACATATAATATCCCATGGAATATATATACATTTTCATTTTAGGCTGCTTGAAAAATATCACATGATGTTTGTTTAGCAGACAACACTGATTAAATTTTCTCAAACTGTATGCCACGCCATGCTCCATACTCTAAACCTCTATGTTTCCTCGGCCTACGCCGGCCACCACTGACCAACTCATGTCCAAGAAAGTTCAAAGTCTGTTAACATTACACCGACATTGAATTTTATCAAACGAGGACTCGTAGGACTCTACTGGACATTGGAACATAACACAGTTTGCTAAAAACGTCGTATTTTGGTTATGAAAATTTTATTTCAACTTTGTCTAAATATAACGTTAAGATTAAATGGGTAAAGGGCAAAATGCAATAGAAAACATTCTTGGTCAAAAGTGGTTAGGGCGGCTCTAAACTGGTTTACTTTGTTTTTCATTCCATTTGAGACTTACAATGGAATTCTCTTTTCCATTTCTACGTACATAAACATATTGGGATTCCTGAAATCCTCAGTGTGTGGCTTAATATTGGCGTCTAAATAACGATCCATAAGCTGACGATGACGGTCCATCTTGTCGTGAACGTCACGCAAGCGACTATGTATAGTGGTGTAGGTTTTAGGCTGATATAGCAGGTCATCAGGGGACACTCTAGCATCGAGTCGATACTGGAATCGTCAAGTTAAGCTTGTTTTTATCAACATAGTGACTTCATTTGTCATATTTTATGGCTGATATGTATTTTGTAAACGAACTCTATATCCATTTTTCCTTCAATGCTTTTCATTAATCATTATTTCTGTCAATTTCAACCTTTTCATACGAAACACAAAATACTTCATTTTTAAGATCTATTTGCGTTGCTATTACCGAACGTATTTCTATTCTAAAAATAATATGCGTTATTCAAAGAGGTCTACAAACCTTCCATGACAGGACGTTTTTGGGTTTTACAACTTCTCCGAATTCATCCCAGTGAGCTCGTGCCTGACTTTCATAGTACTGAAACAAGGCAGCGTAAGTCATAGAGATTTAAAGTTACCTGAAAACTGAAAAAGAATACACACTCATGCTGCAGAAGCACCATGCATCATGTCCTTTACATGCATGGGAAGAATACTCATTTTAACCAATGATGACATTATTTCCGATAACGTCATCATTAGTTGTACGAGTCCGTTTACATTTCAGCCAAGCCAAGAAGTGCTTTCGTTGATACTTTGACGCAAGCTGCGCAATCACATGATAGTTTGGCGTGATGGTTATGCGTATATAAATATTTGATTACAGGTGACTCAGATGAAGATGACATGATGAAAATGACCAATTTGGAAATGCTAATATCTACATTTCATACTTTTCATTCCATATACTGGCAAGTATTTTACTAACACATTATGAGTTTATGAGTTCTAGATTTAGTTTGTATTGCTTGAATTTTAAAGTTTGTGACAAAGCTATATCTTGAAAGTTATCGATAATGGACACTTGATATGAGCAAAACTTTTGAAACAATTAACAGGAATTGAGGATATACGTCTTTCAAATTAAAACAAAAATGGACATTCAAAGTATAAAGTTTTTTGTTTGTTTGTTTGGCTTTATTTTTTTTTGGGGGGGGGTTAATTTTTTACATTCAATAAAATGTTTGCCAGACATACTCCATTTCCAAATGGTCGTCCAGCTCTAAGTTAATGAAGCTGCAAATAATTTGTCTTGAATGCTTTATGGCAAAAATACATGTATACTCACGACTGGCTTACTGGAGGCGTGCAAGTGGCTGGTTTCGGTCGGAGTCGTATCTAGGGACTGTAAAGGGTATTATTCCTACTATTAATACCAAACTCACAAACCCCAAATTCTAATTACAGCTATACATCCCTACTAAATTATCAACTACTAAATTACATCCTATTGTACCACACACATTTACTAAACTCTGAGTTTGTAAGCATTTAGCGTTTTGATGTCATGACGCCCTTATCGTAAATATTCCTTTTACATCCTTACTTAATATAAAATATTGTTTTGTCCAACTATAGCCCGTCCTCATTGTTTGGATCGGTAGATGACATTTACCTGATCTGCCGCTTCGTGGGCTCTTTTCAGATTCATTTCTCTGATGACACTGGCGGCATATTTAGACCTGGGTCTTCGGTGATGTCCAGAAGGCAGGACCACTTCCACCTTATTTCCAACTAAAGCGGCCTGTTTCCAATGAGCAATAGCAGTCAAAAAATGAGCCTTATGACAATGACCTATTTATTTGTGTTTTTAACCTTATACATGTTTACGAAAGAAATAGTGATAAGAATTTATGAATGTATAACTAGATAAATGTACGTACAACAATTCGTGAATATGATTAATATTATTTTCAACGTTACATAAAATCGTTCAATTATTCAGATAATTTTAATAGAAAATATTAATGAAAATTGACTTCTTTTGAATGCCTGATAAATGTGAGGCAATGTTTCTGAATTAAACATTTACGTATTGTGTGAAGACCAGCGATGTGCATAGGAATCATGAAATTGACAATGGGTTGCAATTTCCCAAGAAAGATTATTTGAAGATATTACTTCAGAAATGTGATATTTATGTACTGATTGAATTTTCATGAAGATATACTGCATTTTTACACATGAATCTGTAACGAATATCAAAGTGTTTTACATCACGCAATATCCAGTGGTGTTTAGAATACAATACACAAAAGACAATACAAAATGTATATAACAGATCTTGAGACGCAGAAATAATTCATGTTTATATAAGGTTTAGCGCAGCCCCCATCGCTGCCCTTCAACATAAAATTACAATATATAACATTCATAAGCAATGAAGATATATATGTATAGATATATATGTATGTGTTTATACATATAATGCAGCTCTACGTTCATGCCAAATATAACATGCCATACCACGACAAACGACGGCAAGCTTATTGATCAGCTTTCTTCTTCATGCGCTATTATCGGTGTTGAATAAGCATGCGCAAAACGTCTGAAAATGAGACATAAAACATTCAATTAGTAGGATGGCAAGCAGAGGAAACGCGCGCTCTTCTTCCCATGAGAATAAACATGAATAATTTTCGCAATAAAGCACAAATCAACATTTATTCAATATCATCAAGTTAGAGATGCTGCCAAACATTACTGGTCTAGAAAAAGACCATTTTCTAAAAAGCAAGCAGCCACGGCTGAATGGGTCTGTAGATGATCGTGAAATGACAGGAAGCTTTTTACGAAAAGCGGTCAATCTATGGATAGCCCTTGCATCAACACGTCACACATACTGTAAACGGTCCATATCAACCACGACATATAACCGAAAACTTGCGTAATTCACGCCCTTTTCACGACTTTCAACCTTATTTGCGAGTGTAAAGCTTTGGGTGTTCTGACAAGTGCTTCAAAACAGTGAAGAGATATGATTAATATTGAATTAATTGAATTCAAATAAATATTGATAATGCGCGTGTAAGTGTCCCGTTTACAGTAACACCAAAAACTTTGACTCACAAAATCGAACGAAACGAAACGGAACGATAAAAAGTTACAAATACTATCACCTTCCTGGCAAACTTTCGTTTGTATGGTAGTGGTGATGCAAGTACTCTGACCGTTACAGGCGCTTTTGGCTCTACAGGTGTAGTGAAATACGACGGCGGTGGCAGGGGGGCGTGAGGCACGTACTGGTATCTATGATAGGGTAAGACAAAAGATCGACCCAACGTACTGATAACCATGTGCTTTTGCATCACACCTCTCGGCATGTCGACAAAAATCTTTCGCGGCAAACGGCGATAATATTCCCTCCACGGAGCGACCCCTCCAGCTGTGGCAATCTTGCCAGTAGAGCCTTTATCTATTGAAGCATATGTAGTAGGTACAGATTTGGGTAAAGAGACAACAAGTACCTGTCCAGAACGGCGGACATAGGGAGTATGTGCATGTACTACAACAGATCGAGGTGGTACAGAGGAGAGGCGAGTAGTGCGTTGGGTGACGTTCACAGTGCTTTCCGGTGCAAGGGAGCGTGCACGTCTAGAGGCGACTGCAGCTTTTGGTGAATGATAAGTTTCCGTGTCGACCTGTTAGCAAGGAGGTAAAAAAGAGAGTTGTAAAAATAAAAACTGAAAAAGACAAGGTTATAATCAGAATTCGTAGTCATTGTAAAAGGTTAAATGAGTATGTCATTTGGCAGCTCGGACCCAGTCAACCGTATTTTGCATTTTAAGATAACCATATTTGGAATAATGTTCATTCTCATGGGATTTTGAGTATTTCTTTTCTCACTTCAGAAGAAGCACGCTTATTCAAGCAACCCACCGTCTAATGTACAAAAGCGGAAGCGATGCTTGCGGACTTGACAAATAACGACCACATTCTAATAGCCGCATCATTCACTTCAACGAAGACAATCTACGGAATGGGACGGTTAGTGGCATCCGGAATGGGATCGATATCCTACAAATAGGCATCTAATACAAGACATGATTATGGATAGCTGTAGACAACGAGGGATATCCAAGGGTAATTAGAGGGTTAATTTACACGTGCGGACCAGGAGAAGAGTCTAAGTGAAAGTAAAACATGAAATAGTGAAGGATATACAAGGATGAATAAGGATTTTGTGCAATCACCACACAACCCAACTGTTACCTTGATCTTAATCTTATCGAGAGTTGAAAGCTTAAGCTCGTTTCCGAATTCACACAAGTCCAGCTTTTCTGAATGATCGTACATGGGATCGGTCGATGGCAATGCCGGGAGGGATTCTCTCTGAGACAGCGGGTACAACATAAGGCGATCTTCCGTTCCATCCTCCAGGCGTTTTCGATAGCTTAGGGAGGAATGGGAGGGCTCGTATGAGTATGATTTACTGTGATAATCGACTGGTTGTTTATCGTAAGATGTTGATGTGTATGGAAGAGCTGACTGGCCGCCATAATACTTTGATCTGTATGTAGAAGACGCTTCCCTTAAAGACTGATAACCACTCTCAAGTCTCTGACGGATTTGTTCTCTGAAATTCCTCATGTCGGCAAAATACTTATCGAAGGCTGAGTCAGTCCCACTGGTCGCTGCGTACGACCCAGGACCCGTCGCTAACATTGGACCCTTAAGTGGGATAGGACGAGCTATGTATTGGAAACCCACAGCTTCGCCTCCCTTGCGGGGATCTTTTAATTCCCCTTCTACACTGAAAACAAGACTTGCACTATCGTAATCATCCAGGTTTACCTGGCGGAGTGCCGAACGCGCTCTAGCTGCCGTCTGCGCAACCACATTATGGAAGAGTATGTCGTTGGCTACCCCTTCCCTACCTGGCTCTGTGCTTCGGGAATAGTACGGCTGCACAGCTAGATCCGGTAAACTTCCTAGTTTTGACCCGTAATTGTCATCTTCGGAGTCTTCGTATGTCAGCATGCGACGTGGCGCGAAAGGAACATACTCACCGGGACTTGGTGAGTGTTCGCGCATAACGTAGTATTGCCCACTGTTTGTCGAGTATGCATCATCATCTGAAGCATAGCCCCTGTAATTATCTTCACTGTCGTATCCCTCCGCGCCATCCGAGTAAGTAGACTCATCATCATAACGTTCTGGTGGTTTGCGTGTCCTTATATCGTGGTGCTTTGTGTGATATTTTCCTAAGTGAACTTTGGAACCAAGAACCCTATGCTTTCGTCGCCGCATGGTTAGTCCGGTATCTCTTTCTGGTGTGGATCGTGGACTTTCAAACGGAGAAGTTAAAGGCGATGCAGCAGCAGCGCGGACGTTACTACGTATATTACGGGCATTGAAATATGCTCGGGCAGCCGGAGATTTCCATTCAAAATTTTCCTGTGATTGGGGCCCTCGACTACTTGAAGCATATTGAAAACGCCTGAAGGGTTGGGGTGGAGCTGAAGCCTTCAGACTTGCAGAAGGTAATGATTGGTCTGCCGACGACGAAGTGGGCTGCATGAACACGTGGAAAGGGTATAAAATCAATTACAAATTATTGTTTAGAAAAACACAGCCATATCTGGCGAAATTTATAAATCAAGAAATGAACCAAAAAGGGGTCAATGACTAAAAAGGTTAAAACTGGGTCCTTCAAAGTTTAAAGATATTAATACAGCACCAAACGATAAAGTACATGAAAATATTCAGTGTTCGGTTATTGCTGAAAAGACAAATTAACCTGAATTCTTTATAAATGCATTTTACTTACCTGTTACACATACGACAAATTTATTTGATATTGTCTGGATAACAACGAACAATTGTAATATTAATAATACATATATATGCATGTACATGTTGCATATTTTTCCTTTCAGATTGGGACTGACATAATTTGAATTTATCTAATACTGATATTGGTTTTACTTTGGATAACCATTCTTTATTAAATAAAATCACAAATGTTACTGAAAGATGCCGTAGTATAATTTAAATCAATCAAAAGGTTTCATGAAAAAGGAAAACAGAATCTGTAATTTGCTTGTAACGATATCTAGTTTGTATTTTGCTACTCTACAAAAACTGGAGATGTGCCTTATTTCCTCCTTTATAATATCGATACATTTCCCCTTTTGCAACATCGTTCTGTCTTTGCTATTCTTGAATGCTAATTGCCTTTACACTTACTTTTTTCATCTATTTACTGTTTTATACATGTTATTTAAAATCGTATGTAAGTCCAGGGAAACAACCAAAACATCAAAATATAAAAACATAGATATTGCAATAGCACAATCTTCTTAAATATAATAAAAGTTGTATCATCAGCTACCACTACAAATGTCAAGCAAAATAACCACTCATTAGCAGTACACTTTACATATGGATAATATGAGCACCATTATGTAATCAATATAGTCAGAATTCGTATCTCTCTTTGCGTACGGTCTTTGGAAGTGTATCCTACAATTTACCAAGACACACTAGTAACTGAAAATTGGTGATTATTAACCAGGTCCAAAATTGACGAATATAATCTCCACACCCTCCGATATACAATGTAACATCCATAGACAGTCGGTTTCTCGTGCAAGTAACGTCAGGATTTTGTTGAATGCATTCTGTTCTCGAACACAATGGGAGAATGTGACTGTTAGCTTTTCTTAGAAAATGATTTACATTTGGCCACAAGCATCACTGAAGAGACATAAGTTGTCGAAATGCGCATATGGTGCACTAAATTAAAATTTTTGTATTTATATTTTATATTTATTACACGTATGAGTAGATTAATGGTCATTGTACTGAATTTAGTTTATATGATCCCTGCGCAGAACTCCAATACTCTGGAGAATCAGGAAAGTTTACTTTTTTCGTACAAGTTTACGCTCTGTCCAGATTCTACTATCAATTATCCAAATAGCCTTCAAAGGTGGAGTAATCAATACTGTTTGTCGGATTTACTGATTATGACTGTTGTTGAAATCTGGACACTAAGTCTACATAGGGGTTTAAACAGCTGGACTGAATCTATGGTATCATGGCCGGTGTGTCCAACCGACATGGGATGTTTATTACGTGATCTAGTATTGTATCTTAATTAAATTTTGCCTTATCCCATTGACTTTTCCTGTCCGATGGCTGCGCATATGATATTTTACATTTTACTTTTAATAAAACTCTATCATTAGAGAAGAATATTAAGAAGGTGGTTGCTTACGGTCATTGTTTACTGCATTTTGTTGCAGTAAGTGTCATTTTACATATTTCAATGTAGCAGAGTAATATGACAGAGTGACGAGGCATCACTTTACTGGTGACACAAAATAAAGTCAGTCATGTCACGAAAGTCACGAAAGATAAAACTTGATGTGAAAGAAGACTACTCACGATAGCACGTGTGGCGTCACGTAGGATTTGGGCGTCTCTGTTACGGGATCTGGTAGCGAGGTCGTAGGTGTCATCCACCACGTTAGAAGTGTACATCAACTCCTGATTGACGTTACGGCGGATTTCGTTCTCCTCTCCTGAAGTGTCTGTAAACAAGATCATAACGTCAGCTCCAAGATTTCCAGCAAAAAAGGAAGGAATTAATGTTTAAAGATGCAATGCAACACGGATAAAAAAGACAACAGCAAACCTGTGGAAGGTGCTATGGAGGAAATATAAAAGTAAAAAATCTGAGATACCGACCCGATATCCATAACTCAATGTCCAAACAATATGACGGACTGCGGCTAAAACAGAGGTGGGATAAGGTGCCATGGAGGAGTAAGCATCCCCTGCCAACATGTCACACCCGCCGTGATGCTAAGTGTATGCTAATTAGTATTATTCGCAGTCAGAAAAATAGGAAACGGCACATCCGTAGTCACAATTGGTATATGTCATCATCAGTGCAAATAATACAGTATTGGTGACGAAGAGGAAATACAATACAACAAGCATATTGAATACTTTGTCAATACATGTCACCCACAGGTTTCCATAAGTCCAAGGGTCGTTATTCTTCCGTAAATATGCCAAATTCGAACCTGACCTGCACCTCATTAATACAAAGCTGCAATCCAAAATTTAAGTCAATAACTTCAATGGTTGCAAAAAGAAGTCCAGAGAACGAAATCGTCTCAGAGAGAGAGACAGACAGACAGACAGATGGTGTGGCGACCTATAGTCCCCTGTGATTTTACCAGTGGGAGACTAATAAGTTAAAGGAACAACAACCATGGACTTCTCTTGGAAGAACCGGATGTGGGATCAGGTGTCATGGACGAGTAAGCATCCCCTGCTGTCCGGTCACATCCACTATACAACTAGATTAATACCTATACCGATGTACTACTGAATTATTTTTAGATTTCAGCGTAATGCACTGTACGCGAATTTCGGGTATACAACCTTCATCAGCAAGACTGATAACAGCATATATGATAAAACCTTAAGTTGGAATAAGCCAGATTGATAATTTACCTACAAAGGTATCGTATAATATACTGAACTGGTATAAGTACCATACTACCTTGGGACAGGCTTGGGGTAGTGGTTAAGCGCT
The DNA here is from genome assembly GCA_035048485.1 of Pteria penguin. Classification (NCBI taxonomy): domain Eukaryota; kingdom Metazoa; phylum Mollusca; class Bivalvia; order Pterioida; family Pteriidae; genus Pteria; species Pteria penguin. The sequence goes on from CM068582.1 coordinate 15,079,869, forward strand.
TGGCTTGCTGCGCAGACGATCCGGGTTCGATTACCGGGTTGTGCCACTATGTTTAGGAGGTTGGTTACCTTCTGCTTTTATGTCGCGATATAATTGAAAAACTGTTGAAAGCGACGGTAAACACCAACCAACATACTACCTTTGCTTTTAGAGTGCAAGTGAATCTTATACTCTGAATCTTCACCTTATTTGTTTGATCGTGCTACCAAGTCAATAAAGGTCAGAATGGCATATATGAATCATATGCTAAGTATAACAACGGTTTCCGGATCTTAGCAGTGTGTCAGTAGGTTTGAGTTAAAGTGATAATGTTTTATGTGAAATAATGAAATAATGATCTAAATCTGTAATATATTATGATCAGATTGTAAACTTATATAACATAATCGGGAGTTTGTGTTTTCTTGATTTGGGTTCTGTAAGACCGACTTACCTATCCTGTGATGGGGAAGTCTATCATTGAGGCGTTGATGTGATGGTGTAAGACCAACATACTTATCCTGTGACTGGGATAGACCATTGTTGGGAGGTAGAAGTGATAGTGTAAGACGGATGTTCCTATCCTGTGACGGGGATAGACCATTGTTGGGAAGTAGATATATGGTGTAAGACATGCTTACCTATACTGTGCCGGGACGTACATGTGACCGATGTAAGTGTGTACTTACCTATCCTGTGACGGGGATAGACCATTGTTGGGACGTAGAGGTCGTCAAATGCTCTTGGGGAGTAAACTGTACGTCTTTTGGTGGCCTGAAGGAAAAACAACAGAATACGTTAATGTACTTCACGACAGGTGAATTTTACTGCACTCGGCAACTGCATTCTGCTTACAGAGTTGTCGTCCGCTAAATTCCTCTCTAGCATAAGAATCTGGGGAAAGAGAGTGCGGTCATCGGGGCACTTAGTACATGGTCAATGTAAAGTAGAAAACCTCAAAGACTTCTAAACGATTCATTTTTAAAACAAGAATTTGTTAAGTTTTAATTTTCAGATGTCAGGGCAGTTTCAGGCGCGTAGCCAGAGTACTTTGGATGTGGAAGCACATTCAGGCAGGGGGTTTGGGGGCCGCCTTAAGGCCCCCAATGGGTCCAGGGTGAACCCATGGTGGGGGTCCAGGGGGCGAAGCCCCCGGAAGCTAATTGATTTTACGCATTTACAGCGCAGTTTTCTACGTTAAAAATGACCCTTTGTACACCTTTTTGTCTGTAATATTTACTTAATAATTACATACAAGTGATAGCATTTCAACATAACATGTATGTTTGACATTATTCAAACAGGAATGAGAGCCTGCGTGGCTTTTTGTCTACAAAAGTGGCAATAACATTGTCTACATTTATCTTTTTTGCAAAATGATGTGGAAGCACCTGCGTACTTGCGTACGCCTGGCTACGCGCCTGAGTTTATCATCTGAAAGTAAAATTTTGGGCAGATATGTAAGACTAAATATAATGAAAGATTTATTAAAATTGTTTAAAACAAACCCCACTTCGCTGTGAAATCAGTGAAAATTATCAGAGATCAAGTCTTAAAACACTGTTTAATAACATATCAATGTTAAAACATATATTTGATTAAAAAAATAATATCTATTATAATATGTGAGTTCAAATTTCTTCATTTTTCTCAGTTCATTGTTATAAAGAATATCAAATAGAATTCATATTTTATAAATTTCATCTGGTAAGGTTAATACACCATTGTGTTTAAACCATATTTAAATTATAGGAAATTATATATTCATGCATATGAATAATAAAAGGAGCAAAGAAAATGTGAACAAACATCTCATCTCCCTCCCTGACTCCTATTACCAATTTCCTTTCACCTATCAACCCCCTCCCCCCTCCTTTATAATACACTGCTAATCAGTTAACTTCCCCTTTACCCTCAGTTCAACCCTACACAAGTTGCACGTCCGTTTTCATCCTTCCTAAATTCTATCGGCATTTCATATCTTTTTCTTTCCTACTCTCTCTCTCCCCACATTCCCTTTTAATTTCTAAATTCGCATCCCCTTCCATATAACTCTTTGATAATTAACTCCCCGTAAGTGTAGTTCAAGGTAAGCCGGTAAGTAAACATTGGTTTTACTTCTTATAGCATTTTGTAGATCGTGCATAACTCGCGCGTGCTGAGTGTTCGCGTGGTGTTATCTCGCGCAGTTTACTTCAGAACATTCCGCTTCTATTCTTGGAGATGCAACCGGAGAAGTATTGCAACATCAACAAACAAGCGAGTGGGGCCCAGTGGGGAGTTACCTATGTAACACGTCAGAGATAAACGATGTCTGAATGATAATGCCGTTTGGTAACTTTCAAATTCTACTAATTTTTCATGTGCTGACTTAAAAATGAGTAACATTTGCAGCCAAAAAATAAACAAATAAATAGATAAATAATTATGAAACAGAAAGAAATTTATAGACAATAATTGTATATATTACTTTTTTTAATAAAACTGATCAGAAGAAGGGGAAAAGATTAATGAAAGTTTAAAATAGTCATATACGTGTAAAGTATATAATTTGGGTTTTTATCTGGGAGAAAATTTGAAATCGGTGCAAACTTTTCACACACATACACATCCTGTGAAACCATGATGGAAATACATGTAATATACGCTTATTATGATACGAATCGTAGAGAATGACTATATTGGGAACGTGTGATATTATGTTCATTAGTGTGTTCACACTGGCGTCAGGAACCTTAAAATTACTCGCATGCAAGTCAAAATATGGAAATGCTACATAGGTGAAAATAGTTGATATGTGACTGAATTTGACATAAATCGACGAACTGCGGGACAGTCTTCCCTTTCTCAAAAAAAAAAAAAAATATAAATGTATCAGTAAAGATTGATGATTAATTTATTTCGAAATATATACAACCCCCCTCTCCCCGGGTATTCAACAGTAGATATACTTGGGTTTTTTATACATCATACATTATGAAATTTCCGGTCACGTTTGTCTACAAGTGCTGTATTGACTGTTAAACAAAATCTACGTCGTAAAGAAAAAAGGGGGAGGTATCTTCTGATGGAGAAATTTATCATAGAAAGTGGTATTCCCTTTCCACCCCCCCCCCCTCCTTTTTAGACCATTTTTTCCATTGAAAGGGGTTTCGACCCCAATACCTCACCCACCCACCCCCCTTCTTCATCCGCCAACGCTGTATACCAGTTCCATATTCATAAGGAATATACTTATTAATACGTTTGAGCTGATATGGTGCTCATTTAAATAGTAACTAAATAAATAAATAAAAACTTTGAGTATTTTAACCTATAACCCTGCGAGTTATTATAAAATGGGAGAATAGAGTGTATCATTTGCTATTATTAGAAAAAGATGAATGGTTAAATCAATAAAACATCACTGAGATTATCTGTGAGGGTTAACGGTCTTTATTACCTTTACATTTCGTGCATCATCGCGAAAATGACTAAATTAGTAAATATCGGAATAAACATTTGAAAAAAGAGATGTTGTAAATCAGTCTTTTATATTCGCTACTGTTGATTTTCAGATGGAAGAGTCGCCCGTAAAAATAAAAAGCTGCCAACAAGTAACAGTAACAGTATTCAGTAACAGGTGTAAGATTTAATTTCTGGAAGGAATATACAATTTCTCAACCGCGAAAATCCGTAACTATTTGCATTTAGTCACCTACCAAAATCTGGGCAACTTTTATCGTGATGGATTTTAGTACATGTAGTTGAGAAATCGCGTATAAGTTTACAAAGCGAATTCGCGAAAATCATCGCAAATAAAAAAAAGTTATTTCCGAATACCTCTGCCAAGAAATTAGGCTCACTGCCGTTTGTCCGATATGTCAGTTCCAAGCATAGAATTAGGTTGCATTACTGATGATAGTTAAATTTTGAAAAGTTCCATCTTTGAATTAAGTCTTTTTGAATCTGAAGCGGATCACATTTCTTTTAAACTCTCTGTGTACTTACCTCCATATAACTGGGGGTACCATATCTTAGTCGTGCCATGTTGGCTCCTCCCTCGAGCCCGTACCTGTTAAAGGTCAAGGTCATCTTAAATTCTAATTCATGAAATGTCAACCGCAAACAAAGTTCATGTAGATGTGCTCATACTTTTACTTTAAGTCAAATTACCCCCAAATACCATAAAATCCATCTTGCATGAACGTCGTTGCAGTTGACAGCAATAGAAAATAATGATAATGATTACCAAGTACATGTCTCCATAGTGTCCGGGTGTGGGGTAAATCAGCATCTTGTTGGAGGAAAATGGATAAATATTAATAAATTCCAATTAAATTGATCCTTGATTGATCAAATGAATTCTAGTCACAGAAACGGAGAGGAGAACTCGATGATGCAGACGACAGCAGCAGACGACCCCAACCACAGGATGGAGCTGGTGCGAATTTCCCCAGACTTTATAAGGTGCCCACGTTCCAAGTGTTTTAGTCAACAAAGAAACAGCTAATTCTTTCCCATCAACTTTTATCCATTGCGATTCCAATTTACGCACGTGGGCTGGCCAGGTAACCCAGGTAACGATGTACAGGGACAATCTCAAGAAACGCAACATGACGTTTGGAGTGATATGTGTAATATATCGCATTATCATGGAGATAAAATCTTTCACATAATTATTTTGAGTTTTTCCATCGTGACGTTAAATGTACTGCTGAGAAAGTATATATAACTGATATTTTATTCATTTCTTATCTTTAGAAAATACTTTTTTTCATTCCAGAATACATAGGAATCGATAAACTGATTTTGACATGATAATTTGAGATATTACCATAATATCTTATATATTGTATTTTAGCATAACAAATATAATATATTTTGTCAAAAGAATGAAAAAAAAACTTACACTGGTCAGTGAAGCGGCGAAAATGTGGATGAAAAGTCCTTCGACCTAATACTGCATTGAGTTCCGAAGGTAAACCACCAAAGCAAAAATATGTATCAGCAGTATTAGTAAAATACAGTATGCATTACCTCGGAACATTCCATCCTGTTATTAGGTATTGTAAAACGATTTATTTATAAACAACAACAAATGGATAGAGGAAAAAAAAGTGTCAGTAAAAGTGCAAGTCATCTAAATACCAAAGCTTAGTTTTGAAGCCACATGCTTTTGTGTTCGTGTGAGTTTAACATATTTATTTCCGCATACAACATATTACACTTCACGAAAATCAAAATGGAATCGTCCGTCGACTACGTCACGGTGGCACTGCCTTAATAGGGTAACGACTGCCACCTTCGCGAGTGTCTGTTGTAAAGCGGTGTAGAATGGGTGCGCGCTAAACTCCAGTAAGCGAGCTGGAGGGACAAACGTTGAGAACGCCCACTATAAATCAAACAATACTAGTATTTGTTGCTAATGAACGAAGGTGATATATGCAAACAAGATGTTATGAAGAGATGAGAAATCTGCCTACAATTTACAAGAGGTTGTGTTTAATATTGCTACATCTGAGATATATTAAATGGCATTAATGGATTAGTATTAGGGTTTCTTTCATACTTTCCTTTTTATTTTTGATATATTTATGTTTTATTTCATATTTATCTAGTATTTAATGGTGTTGCTATTATTGAAAAATAACTTACAAGATATTGGCATTATATCTATATAAATATATGTAAAATTTCAAATCGATAAATTTCAATTTATAAATATGTGTTTTATGTATATGTTTTTTTTTAATCTAATTATACACTATACATGTCACTTATGAACGTCTGATATCTTTTTCTTTCGAAAATACATTATTTATGCACATAGTTGTAGGGAAATGGGAAGGGAAACTTTTTGGCTGAATTTAAAAAATAGCTACGTCAAGAATAAATAAATAAAGCGCCTAAAGGTAATAAACAGATAATGTAACCACATTAAACCCCCCCCCCCGGCCCCATTTTTTTTTTTTTTTTTTTTTTTTGCTTAAGACTCTATTTTAGCGGTATGAAACACGACCAATGCATCGTTGAAAATAAAATAAATTATAATAAGAAATAAATGAAAAGCAGTAGATCTATTGCCATTTCTTTCAAACTAATGAATTTTATATTTTGTGTTTGTATGGTTTATTTCACCACGGTGGTACGTCATAAATTTGAAACATGTCTAAAGTAACGGCGGATCTTGGAATTTGGATATAAGGAGAAAGAAGGGGGGGGGGGGGTCGGAGGCATCTGGGATCAAGAAGATAATAAATGAGGATTGTTGGTCAGATGATTGATGTTGATATTGTTCTCAACAATTTTTCGTTTATTTTGCGACATGAAGACAGGAGATATAACTAACGTCTTAAACACCATTACATAATCCGGGAATCGAACCCACATCGCCTACAACTTAAGTGAAAATAAATAATGACAATATTGTACATAATAAATTCTGGGCTAAAGGGGAAAGTGCCTTCTAAATCCGTCATTTATCGTAGTACAGATTTTTATATGTGAAATGTGTGTTTACACGATAAATGTCGATAAAACGTGATAGGTATTTTTTTTTTACTGAACACGATAGAGACGTTGGTTTAAACAGATAATGGCGACACTGAAGAATCTCTCCTGCTGTGGAGAGGTTGTTAGAATTTGTAAAACGATGCTCAAGAAAGAGAAATTGTCTAATGCATTTATCGTTGCGAGATCTTTAATGCAGGAACTTTTTTGTTCTCTATGAGCAGCGCACAACACCTTCTGCACTCACAGAGTTGATGAAGATTTGGAGTTCTCGACATTGTGAAATGCGGAAGTGCAGTGCCAGCATTCTTTTGTGTACACATTGCTTGTATCAAATTTCACCATGTTCCTATCAATCAGGGCATCCATGTATGTATGCCTTGATATCAAATACAACACAGACTGACAGTAGCACACAGTTGGTGGCTAAAACAACAGCAGATCTGTTTGACCCGAAGATGTTCCCCCAAGGCTAGTAACAGAGTGACCACAGTGGCTTATATTAATTGGTTATGTAGCCAGAAACAATAATCATGGTTAATTTTGATTATACTGTGAAACCTGCCCTTAATGACCACCTCTAATAAGAGAAAACCCTCAAAATGTCGCGTTTTAAATTCCCATGTACTATGTTTTCTTGCAAAATAAATCTTTGTCTAAAGGTAACCTCGAGATTCAGGTCACTTGTAAGTTTTTCCTTAGGTGACCTTTATAAACAGAGGTACACTAAATATTCTGTCATTTCATCGAATACTTCACATAAGGATTAATTCATCTATACAGTGATGGTCAGCGTGTAGTAGAAACCAGAATGTCCGGAGAAAACAACTGACCACCTCCCAATCTTCTCGGATCAAGGTTCGAACCTTGACTTGGGAGAGTTGAGAGGTTATACTGAGTTCCATAGCATTGCAGTTTTAGCTCTCATGGTCACCCGATACCCAACAGAGGAAAAATATTATATGGGGTAACTAGAAAACTGACAAAGTCAGAAGGGCCTCGAAAGATGCCTGTCACCATGACCTTAACCTTAATTTGGTACCAGCAGAAAGGTCTTGTCATAGGAAATGTAGATACCAAATATGAAAGTCCTATTTTTTGCGGTACAATAGTTATTGTCAATGTTAAAGTTTTTCAAATGCAGGTCAAAGGTTACTGTCAAGGTCACATGATAAAAAAAATTTTATACCAAGGGAAAGGTCTTGTCATAAGGAACACACATGTTAAACATGAAAGCTCTATACCTGTAACAGTGCATTAGATATGACCAAGTTTTGGTGACGGAAAGAAGGGCAGACAGACGAACAGACGGAACAGACAGACAGAGTGATTACTATAGGGTACCCGCTTATGAAGCGAGGCCCTTATTATAATAAAATGTCACTTGAGATCCGTAATAGTTCGTATGCTAAAATGTCCTTTTTTCAGATGTCGTCAAAGAAGGTTCCTGTTTATGAAATTACCGGTCCTCGATAGTTGTCTAGGATAAACACAATTCAATGAAATCCTTTCTTGTATTTTGTTTAAATGGTTTGGGAGTTTCTGAATCGATCATTTAATAGATAATGCAAATGTGAGTACACTGTTTGCTATTCTGAATATTTTAGAGAACTTATTGAATTTGTTTGAATCTTCCCACACCTTTCATGGTCCTGTTCCTTCTATATTCCTCCCTCCTTTATCCTCTGTCCTCATGATAAATCACAAAATTTTCATTGAACACACCCCTCTTTTTTTCACGGCAATTTCGCTGCTGGATCAGTCTATTAATCTAAATATTTCCATTTACAGAAAAAAATATAATGCAACATAAAATATACATGTATTATATATCACCAGATTTAATCAATTGATTGATTGATTTTTGTTTAACACCATACAAGCATTATTTTAAATATTTGATGGCGCCACCTGTGTGGTGCGTTGCCTAACGAATTTTGACACCTAGGCCACTAAGAGGAAAACAATGTCATGTCCTATTATTTGTTTACACCACGGATGTTATTTTACACATCTCCTTCACCAAACAAAATAAAAAAAAGTATAACAGTAACCACTGAGTGTCCATTTCCACATGATAGAGATGTCGTGGTGGGCTGATTAGCCGTTGATGGCCAATCATGTAGAATACTAAGTTATCGTTAATCCCCCAAAATAATGGAGTAACCATGCTAATTACCGACATATCTTGATTGTGTGCAAGGTCTGCATGTAACTCAGGTAAAAAAATCCTTGGCATAAAAACAAAACTGGGGAAGCGGAATGGCTCACAATCCAGCATAATCGTTTATGACTTTTGTGGGGAACACACTTTATCACAGGGAAGAGATTGACTTTTGCTGACTAACGATGGGGAACGGATGAGCATTTAATTACATTACCATATCTCTTAGAGTTGGCGAAACAAACAGCTTCTCTCTCTCTCTCTCTCTCTCTCTCTCTCTATATATATATATATATATATATATATATATATATACATTTTTGTAGGGAGATGAATAGTGTTCAGGTTATACAAAATTTATGTCACTTATACGGCAGCGGCATCTGCCTCTAACTTGGCTTCATACAATTCCTATGGTGCAACTGGTCATCGGAAGCAGTAATGGGTCTTTATGATCCGACGGCGGATTTAGAGGGGGCGGGCCCCCCCCCCCCTTTGGTCACGTATTTACAGATTTTGCACTAAAAATGGCTGAGAAGTTTGGCTAATACCCATTTGCTCCCCCCTTTTTTTTCGGAAATCCTGGATCCGCCACGGTTTACCGTGGTGCATATTGTCTCATCTGAAGGAAAGGATACAGAAGATTGGAATCGAACCTTGGTCGTCAGATCTGAGATTCTCTGTTATACCACTGGATCAACCTGCCCTAGTATAATGTCAGAAAATCACAATCCTCACCATCACTATATAACAGTGTAGCACTTGATTCCATCCAATGTAAACAGTTTGCAATATCCACCGCAATATATCGGTTTAAGAAAGCCAGGTGTCAGAAGGATCCATATGCCAGAGACAATTCGAATAGCGCTAATGTTGGCAGATATGACTCTTGTCTGTTCCAGGACATTTTCACCTACAGTGTGGTGCCAGAGCTTTGTGCTGGAGGAACTAGAATACCTCATGGAGAACCACAGATTCGGCAAGTTTACTGACATATCGCATTAGTCCCGGACAGTGCTATAACATCGATTAAATATAGCGCGTCCAAGCACGGCGAATATTGGTATAGTTTCCTATTAGATGCACCGTCATACTACATAGACATGCATAATAACACGAGGAAAGAGTATTATGCATTTTTGATACATCGCATTAACGATATGCCACTTGTATAGTCTAAGCACACCAAAAATCAAAGCACTGATTGTCAATATAGACGGGGCCATTTTACTGATATTGGTAGTTTGCTTACAGCAAATGAAGTTGTTGAAATTTTAACAACTGAATTTTATTGTATACACCATCATTTCTATTGAAGAACATCAGACCTCCCGAGTGATTTGTTAACCACATTGTCAGGCAAAACAAATACCTCAGACCCCATTAACTTACAAAAATTATCACACAATTAGATAACAGACGGATAGAACTAGACCATATCCTGAAGTATTGAAAAGATCATACACCAACTAGCAGAATTCCTTCATTTACAGAGAAATGCTTAAGCCCTATCACTTTAAGTTCCAAAGATGTAGCATTAATGAAAGTTTTTGAAAAGTAGATCAAGGTTATAGGTCAAAAGTTATGACCCAAATGAAAGTTCCAGTCATGAGGGAATTATATGTGAAATATCAAAATGATGCCCTTTATAATTTAAAAAAATAGATGTCAGGTTGGTGTTTTAGAAAAAGTAGGTAAAAGTCCAAGGTCAAAAGCTAATACCCTAAGCACTATTCAAAAGAAATTTATATATAGAATATAAAAGCCCTATTCCTTATGTTTCAAAAAAAGGCCAGGTTAAAGTTTTTAAAAAATAGGTCAAAGGTCAAGGTTACCTTGTAAAAAATCATGACCCTTTATGAATTAGGAATCTGTATGTGAAACATCAAAGCCCTGTCTGTTGAAGTTCAAAAGATATTGCCTAGGTTAAAGTTTTGTCTATGGACTCGACCATCAACACCTTTTCCACAATAGCACTCAGGACTTTCAGCCCAGTGACATATACATTTTATTGATGACCTCCAAATACTTGATAAACCCTCAATTGAATCTGAAACTAAAAACTCTTGTACTGTAACATTAGTACAGTTTGTATACTAAAATCTCTGGTTAATGTCTAATACCCAGTTGATAGACCTCTATATTTTCATTGGATAGGTTTTTTGTCATCTTGTATACATTAAACCAATCAGTAATGATAAGGCCCAATTATGAGGAATCTACATGTGAAATATCATAGCCCCAGCACTAACGGTTCATAAGATATAGCTCAGGTTAAAATTTTTGAAAAGTAGGTCAATGTTCAAAGTCAAGCTCACTATGTCTAAAGCCATGGTATCAAATGAAAGTTCTTATCACAAGGAATCTACATGTGAAATATTAAAGCTCTACCCTTAGCAGTTCAAAAGATATATCCCAGGTTAAAGTTTTCTACGATAAGGATTCTGACGTGGATGCTGGGGGTATAACAATCAAAGCTCTATGGACATTTTGTCCTGTCTATCTCTCCGGACATTTTGTCCTGTCGAGCTAATAATCAAACCAATGTATTGAGGATACGTATGCATTTTAAATGCCAGAGCATAAATCACAAAGAAGCACTTGGCATATCAGAAATCATAATGAGCACTTCAAAAGTGAACACAATGCTCATTAGGTGCTCACTTATTGTTGAGACTGCACATATCTGTAAACATACAGTTGTACACCTAGAGAAGTGTGTGACACGTACAGATATGAAATGGACAGGATTCACATTATTCATATGTTTATTCTCAAAATATATAACAAACATTCGACAATATTAGATATGTAAAGAACTTGTGAGAACACTGCTTTACTTGAGTGACAAAATAAAAATTACAAAGAGAGAAAGTTTTACATATGACTCAAACCAGGAGAGATATAAGTAATCCCTGATTGAACTCTAAGTTTACATTTTATGGTACATTTATGTGAGGTACAACAGTTGTCTTTCTTTGAAAATGCACATGTTTTTATCTTACTAGGATTTGAAATATGATTGAATTTGAGAACGACTAATATTAGTATCTTAAAGAATTTGTTTTGTATGTGTGTCAGAAATCATAATCTAATGAGAAATACTTCATATCTTAACTGTTGATAAAAACCAAGGGAATAGGTGACTTCCAAGATACGCATCAGTGATTTGATTTTTAGTGGAATCAATGGTGGATCCAGCGCCCCCTTTGCTGGGGGGTCGAGGGGTGAATTTGTTGATTTTGACAGAAAATGGGCCAAAATATAGTGTTTTCGGTAAAATTTTGGGTTACTGCCAGGGGCGGACACCCCCTATGCTCCCCCCTTAATCCACCACTGGGAATATTGAGCATTTTACATCCAACATGATATTAAACAGGTGCAACCATAACTAACAACCCTCACAGAAATCTTGGCAATGGTGAGAGCCAATGTATCTCAACAGATGAGGTGCTGGACTTTGGCCGAGAGGTCCTTGGTTCGACTCCCACAGTTGGCATACTGATGTCCTGTCTTGACAATGAGAAAATGAAAAACCAAGGTCCTATGGCACGTTAAGATCCCTTGTTGCTTTGGGTGGGTCCATTGTAAAGGTATAATTTTTGATGCAATGCATCAACATATATGTGAAAACAGAGAAGTGGCTTCAAACAGTAAGTAGTCAATCAATCGTAATGATGTAAATAAGAATTGTACTGCTGTGATTTTTACTGTGTAAAATAAAAATGTGTTCACGAATTATATTATACAAACAAATGTCTGATTCTACTTTTCCTTTTACAAAATTTAGTAGTGATGGTTGTACCATAGCCCTATTTATACCATACTGCAAATTAGACACATAACATAGAATGAAAAAACTACGTAAAATTCGAAGGGGATTGTATCTTGGAAGTCCTGTATTGCAATAACAATCCAATATTTAGGACATGTAAGAAAGATACAAAGAACTACCGGTATCTATACAAAAGACAACAGACAATGTAATTTAACGACTCTCTTGTACCGGTATCAATAAAACTTTGTCAGGATATCATATGAATTACATATTAGGAACAAGAGGCCCAAGTGGGCCTATATCGCTCACCTGAGTACCTAGATTATCAGTCATGCATGAAGGAAGAATTTATTTTTGCATTAATGTGACTAAGTCAACACAGATGTTGAAAATATGTCAAATTTTATTTCAGGCTAGAATAAAAAACAACACTTTTTTACACATCCATTCAGGTGATTATGATATTAAGCATTTCCTTTGTCTCTGCAAGAAGTCATTCAGGGCAACAAGTTAGTCATTTTCTTTAGGTGGGGCCTTTTGTTGACTGATTTCAAGTCTGGGTCATGAACAACAATTGTTTCAAATATTGTCCAGATCTAACTTAAAATTGCCTTATTTCATATGTTGAGTGTTAAGAAACATCTAAAAACTTATTTAGATGTGTAAAGAAATGAAAAAAAATTTTGACCACAGCTGGATTTGAACCGCTACTCTCCATATTTCAATTACCAAGTGGTATATGTACTATTGTGAGAACTGCTTTTTAGACATGGTGGCATTATCTGTTAACCAATTTGGATGAAATTTACCAAATTGATAGAGGACTTTTTTAGTACTTCATGTATTCCATGTTTCATTAAAATCTTTCATGTGTATAACAGCAGAAGTGAAAAATGTGATTGAATTGTTCCTATACACCCTCATTTGGAAGTCTTAAAAAATTCATAGAAAATCCAAAAATTGAGATATTGAGAAAATTCTTTCAAAGTAACAATCCTTACCATAATTATGATCACAATAGTCCATAAGAAATCATCATTATCAATTAACTAGGAAATATGACACTTTTTTCTGCATTGAATCACCAAGTCCAAAGAAATGTCGAAAAAAATTCTAAAATTTGATTTTGGAAGGGAACCAAAATGACAATACGTCTTCACTCATCCCTCTAGATCATTTCTATGCATTCTGTTTGTCTCTGTATACAGCCCGTATGAAAAAGAATATTGTTAAACGAGGGAACTCTTTTGTGACCTACTCTTGACTATGGTGGCGCCACCTGTAAAGAGGTCTGGACGAAAACAACAGAATTTGAAGAGGATCATAAGTGCCTTATTTCTACCAAGATTTATTAAAATCCTTCAAACAGTTTTGTAGAAAAAGTTGAAAATGTGAAAAATGGCCAAACCCCCCCCCCTTTTTTTTGGAAGTCTTAAACGTAAAATTCCTAATTTCATATGTTGAGTGTTGAGAAACATCTAAAAACTTATTTAGATGTGTAAAAAAAAAAAAAAATTTTTTGACCACAGCTGGATTTGAACCACTACTTTCCATATTTCAATTACCAAGTGGTATATGTACCATTGTGAGACCTACTTTGAGACGTGGTGGCATTATCTGTTAACCAATTTGGATGATCTGCACAAAAAACAAAACCTTTGAAAAGGACTATGAGTACTTGCATCCTACCCAGTTTTATCACAATCCTTCAAGTTGTTCTGTATATCAAGTTTAAGATATTAAAAATTGTCCCCCCCCCCCCCCTTTTCTTGGAAGTCTTAAAAAATTCATGAAAAATTCAAAAATCGAGATATTGAAAAAATTCCTTCGCACCAGCATTCCTTACCATAGAAATGATTAAATGAAACCAAATGAATGCATCAATGTTTACTAAAAGAAAATAATAACTCTTTAATGCATTAAAATAACAAAGTCCAAAATAAAAATGAAAAAACGTCAAAAATTTGATTTCGGAATGGAACCAAACATATCAACACTTCTTCCCATATGCCTCTAAATCATTCCTATGCAGTCGGTTTGTCGCTGTATGCACCCGATCTGAATAAGAAGTTTGTCAAAGGAGGGTACCCTCTTTGACCTACTTTTGTCTGTGGTGGTGTCACCTGTTCATGGATCCTGACAAAGATGACCACATTTGTCGGGGACCTTAAGTATTTGATGCATGCTAAGTTTCATTGTATTCCAGCAAGTGGTTCCGAAGAAAAAGTTCAAACTGTGAAATGTTTACACCAATTATCCCACCCCCCTTTTTCTTGAAAGTCTTAAAAAATTAATAAAAAATCCAAAACATAAAATATTGAAAAATTTTCTTCGCAGTAGTATTTCTCACCATCAAAATGATCAAATTAAACCAAATTAATGCATCAATGTTTACTAAAAGAAAAAAATACCTCTTTTCTGCATTAAAACTACCAAGTACAAAAAAACGTCAAAAATTTGATTTCGGAACGGAACCAAAAATAACAACACTTCTTCACACATCCCTCTAGATCATTCCTATGCATTCGCTTTGTCTCTGTATGGCCCCGGTCTGAAGAAGAAGTTTGTCAAAGGAGAGTACCCTCTTTGACATACTTTTGCCTGTGGTGGCGCCACCTGTTGATGAATCCGGACGAAAAACAACAATACTTGTAGGGGACCATGAGTACTACATGCTTATCAAGTTTCATCAAATTCTGTTCAGTGGTTCTGGAGAAGAAGTCGAAAATGTGAAAAGTTAACGACGGACGGTGATTGATCACAATAGCTCACTTGAGCCTTCGGCTCAGGTGAGCTAAAAAAGGCATGTTTGGCATTCCAGACCTGAAAATTTGCTGACAGCATAAAAAATGGTTTTTTCTACACTTTTTCAGTTTTAGATGGCGTACACACATGTACTACCACTAGTACCATCCTATGAAATGAACTTGGAGATAATGATGAATTTAATGATTCTAATTCTGCAATGTAAAATACGAAAGTAACTGATGTCACATGACTATGGCACTAACAACAATGTACCACAGTGGACATTCACGGACCCCTGAAATTCAGGGGTGAGACCAGGTGCCTGGGAGGAGTGAGCGTCTCCTGTTTGGCTAGCAAGAACAGATCTGGTAATATTCAAAATTATAAACAGAATCCATATTACATAAAACATTATTATTTAATCCAGTAAATTTTTTTTACTGATTTTGTGATTGAAAATACATTGTACCAAGCATGCCCCCCTTTTTTTTAGGGCTTTCAAAACATTAATACATATGACAATAACCAGCCTAATGATAAACCTAGAACATCAAACAACAAGTGCATCATTATACAGCAATTATATACATGATTCTTCAACTCTTATCTCTATGACATTATTCCCTTATACACTCTTCAACAAACATTCCCTCTCATATCTACCACAACATACATTTCATCTACATAAAACATATGTACTATCTCTTGCAACACTCAATCCTTTCACCAAAGTGACCAGCGATGATCATTTCATCACGGTCCTTCCATTGTGACCAGCACAATCTGTCTGTGAATAAAGCAACATTTCAAATCGCAGACACATATGTCCATTCAAGTGAGATACTCTAATTTCTAATGTAGAAAGCATCAAAATGGATTCGGTCTGGGCTTAAGTATAAGTTTTCCTGTCTGAAAAAAAAGAATGCAAGTCACTTCATAATACATGTACTATAATACTATATAAAATATAAGACATGATGCTACTTTTAATGTTACATACCGGTACCTATGTATTCTAAGTATCTTAGAATAAAAGTTCAATACAAACACAAATTTGTTCCATCTATTGGATCTTTTCATTATACAGAGTTATTTCCCATTTGAGCAGGTATTTTTTACATCAAACCATTGTGACATCAACCAGTTCTATGGAAACCAGTGTAAAAATTGCAGGAAATGATATAGAAATTGTATGACGTCACAATGATTTGACGTCAGATACCTCCTTATATGGGAAATAACTCTGTATATGGAAAAGACTCAATAAAGTCAAAATCAATTCTAAAGAAATAATAATTTATACCACATGAATTTATCTCTCCAGGATGCCTCGAATATCATCATTATAATGTGATTACCTTTTAAAGTAAGTCACAAAATCACTTTCCTTGTGATCCGAAACGTTGATCAAGAACAGAAAGAGTAAATATACCTTAATGCTATTTACGTAAGTGATTTGTTAATTTATTATTTAATTCCACAAAAGCATCTTTTCTACTATATAGTGGTGGTAACCAGTGTTTGAATATAACAGTAGACATAACAGTAGACTGATAGACAAAATCTACACCATATCCTTTTGGTGTATACCAACTTTCGACGGGAAAGACCGATTTGTCTGTCAGTTTTTAGGTTTAATAATAATTTTGGATATTTTGCACATAAGTATATCAACAGTTATACCAACACAATGTACAAAATACATCACATTTATTTGTAAAATTCACGTTTGATTTAAATATTTTGACAGTGCCAAACCAGGAAAGAAAAAGAAAGCAACACAAAGCACAAATGATGACACGAAAACAAAACCAAAATTATTTCGACGCTGATAAAAGAAAATGCCAGTTTAAAACACACTGGCTAATAGGATGAGACTAGCTGAAAGTTTCAGATAAGAAAGATGACATGAAATGCATCAAGTGTACAGAAATGTACAATGATTGTCAAAAACAGTATGGTCTATGTCAATTTTGTAAGGCCTATGTCACTTGACACAAGTGTAGACCCAGAGTCTTTGCCATCTCTGTGTCAAAATTTGAATGCTAGTGTCATAGTGAAAGACATTAAAATTTTGACGTATTCAATAAAACAACCAAGAAGCAGTGAGACACAGGATTTCGTATTTCATTATTTTTTCTCTCATCTGGATGACATAAGACGACCATTTCCTCGAGACACCTGGGATCTAGTACCCATTATTGAATTAGAGATCAAGTGTATTACCTCTCCACACACCTGCTGCTACACAAGTGTATGTTTATTTGTAAAAATATGTGTAAAAATATGTACTTACATCATCACATGACATATTAAAATCTGCTAACACCTGGCGACATCTAGAGGCAATACTGAAATCTGGGTCAAGGACAGTAATTCTTGTTTTGGAGTATGATTTCATGAAACAATTAATGTGCCGCCAGACCCAATTTAAACCATGCCTACTATATAGATTCATTATGACGTCATAATTATTGTTGGTAGTTTAATGTTAGACAAGCCATTTATTGATGACATCATGATAATGAAAAAGTGTGCCATGAGGTGCAAAGTCAGACATTTGGTGATCAGCCAATTGCCAAACTTCTTAAAAGCATGTGCTCAAGTGGTAAATTGTATCATTGTTTGAAAATCTAGATGTCCTGTTGTCGAGAAAACTTTTAACTTCTAAAGAATCAGATGTGTCAAATCCTGCATTCTGATATGTTTAAGGTATTCCCATCCTAACTCCCTACCTCCACTCAAAATGACAGTGTGCTGTCAATACATGTATTCGGCAACATTCATTATGCCTTTGATGTGCCTTTATTTCGATATCTTTTTACATTTTCTTTCCATTTACCCTTTCAGTATTTCATTCTGAGTCATTCAATATCAAGTGCAACTAAAATATTCAAATTAAAAGTCAAGAAATCAAATCATACAAAATTACAAATTTTTGGTCCTCCAAGTTCTTTTTGTTAATCACTTTCTAATATTTAGTAATTTATCCTCCAAAGGGAAGTCGTTTCTGATAAATAATTAAAGCTACACTCAAATGGAACAAATTTTCGGACACATGCCCTTTATCAAGTGGAAAACAGAAAATATGAAACAATTAAGTAAAATCCATCCTGCTGGTATAAGCACCCAGCGTAAATAAACCAATGTGCCTGAAAATTTGTGGCATTTAAGTGTAACTTTATTTATCTATAATTACTTTCTAGTGTCTTGTCCCATCTTATTAAAACCAATTCTAAAATGACCGTCTCAAAACAACATTTTCAGAAATATATACATTATTGAGGTTTTCTCGAGAAATGAAATTTATGAAGCTTTGTATAGGAAATTCCCAATCACACGTCATCAACTTTTGTTACATCTATGTAATATGATGTAATAAGTACTGAGAACTACCCATAGTTTAATTAGGGTGGGAATAGTTAAAATTGTAAAACATTGGTACTAAGGATTTAAAAAAATGCCACATGTAGAGATGTAACGATACATGTACTGCTTCTCGCCATACCATACGTATCACGATAGCTAAACAATGATACCATACATATCATGAAATCATGTTTATAGTTTTCAGAAAAAGATATATGCATAATAACTAAGACTAGAAATGAGTGACAAATACACACAAAAACATTAAAAAAAATTTTTGATAATCTATTTAGATCTTTTTAGGTATTTCTGTATAATTAATTCTGTTTATATAATTAATTCTGTTTGAAATATTTATATATATCATTAAAAATTGTTACAGATTTCTTTGAAAAAATGGATTGCAGAATCATTTCCATATGTTTTGAGCACCTACACATACAGTGTATCGTATTATGGCCTCGGTATCGTGATATATCATATCGTGGTACATGTATATCATTACATCCCTACCCTCTTGACACTTTATACATGTAGATCATATGTTAAGATACAGAGATGGCGCCACCACTCGTTTATGTATGCCACACAGGAACAGCATGACTAGCACAACACAGCTGATGGCGAAGAAGGGATGATTCATTAATGACTGTGAAAATGACACCTGAAAATAAAGGAAAAAATAGATTACAAGCCTTGTCTCAATAGTTACAGTGTTACATAAATAAAATGCATATATCCAGCATTAGGAGGACATAACTTAAGATAACAATAATGTCCTTGCACAGAAATTCGACACACTAGTCCAAATCTGTTTGTCACTGACTAAAAAATATGTATGAAGGCCTTAAACACTTATCACTGATCAGTCCATTGCAACTTAAAATAAGTGTTCAGTTTGCAAATTTATAAGAGATTCTCACTTTGACCTTGATATTCTATCTTACAAAAATTATTATGATACTAGAAAGTTATTAGAAAGACTCTTTGGGCCATAGAAGGGAAAAAGGTTTCATTTTGTTGTAGATGTCAATTAAATAAAACCTTGAAAGTTTGCAGAAGTGATTGTATTGTTTATTCTAAAAAAATGCTCAGAATTTGCATTTGTTTATTTTCTTTTTTCTCTATGTCATGCCAAAATTTGTATGACTTATATGGTGATGGCCTCATACCCTGCACAAAAATTTTAGACCTATGCAATGGACCCATTCAAAGCAGTGAGGGATGTTTTTATGTGCCAACATGTACTGTGACACAGAGACTTGGTGTTAACTGTCACACCACATAGACCAGACATTGATGAACAACTGGTAGAACTTGAGCAATAGATCTTTCAGTGAAGAGCCAAGCACCATAACAACTGAGCCATACTGGCTTGAAATGCCACAAATCTGTAGACTACCAAGATTTCAAAGGTAAAGGGTATTTCTGACAACATGCTACTATTTAAAATTTTCATATTTCCTTTAAATATAAACAGGCGCAACGCCAACATAGCATATGCCCTCCTCGTTATTTTTGTAACGTGGGCATAACTCACATGACCACATTAGAGGTCATATACTCCTCATAATCATCCACGAACAAAATTTAATTTAAGATGTATCTGTATACCAAATATCAATTCAATATATCTAGCTGTTCCTGAGAAAATGAAGAGAACTGCTGATTGTAAGTAATTATCTAAGTCCAAGGGGATAACTCTCACAAAAATTATTGAACCAAATTTGAACTTGATCTAAATATCCTTTTGATGTATCAGTATTATATCTAATATAAATTCAATATCTTTATTGGTTCCAGAGATAATGTGCAGAAACTGCTAATTTTAAGAAATTTCCTAAGTTCAAGGGGAATAACTCTGATACAAATTACTGAACCATAACCAAATTTGACATTGACCTAGATATACTTAAGATGTATCTGTATGCGAAATATCAATTCAATATCTCCATCCATTCCTGAGATAATGAGCAGAAACTGCAATTAAATTTTAAGAAATTTCTAAGTCCAAGGGGGATAACTATTGAACAATAACCAAGTTTGAACTTGACCTAGATATCCTTCAGATGTATCTGTATACCAAATATCCATTCAATATCTTTATTGGTTCCAGAAATAATGAGCGGAAACAGTAAATGGACCAACCGACCAACAGCAGCAAAAGAATATGCCCCTCCTTCTTCGCAAAGGGACATACAAAAAATCAAAAGTAAGATATGACAAGGAAGGGAAATTCCCCTTCTTATTTTTGAAAAGTACAGGAAATTGTATTAAATCATTACTTACATTATGATGTCATTAATAGAATTTTGTGAATTCAATCAAAGATGGAACTGAATGAAAAACAAAGGCATAAAGTGGTGAAATTGTTTTAAACTTAAAAATTGCCGGGTCATGTTATCAAGACAATGAAGAAGCATTACCCTTACCAGCTGGACCAATACATATGAAAGTTAGTGTTGCAACCTGCTCACTTACATACCACTAATCTAACCACTGTATGATTTCACAGTGATTTCTATTCACATCACTTCACACTCTTATGTGGCACTCACCTAAACTGCTGTACATGTATATATTCACTTGTGGTTGATTACCTGTCTACCCACAATGTATATTACCATCACAATACATTATCAGCTATGGTAACCTTCCATCATACTGTACACTCTCCTGTGGTACATGTCTCCCTGACTACAGGTACCCACACAAATCATGGCATACATACACTGGTGGTCTTTATCTCCATGCCAACATATACCCATCAAAACCCACACTGCACACTCACTTGAAGTCCCTGTCTCCATAACAACAGGTACCTACCCAAATCATGACAACTGGTACCCACTGAAACTTTGGTATACACTTATGATACTTGTGTTCACTGTCTCCATGACAACAGTTACAAACCTCAGTAAATAGACTTAGTACTTGTGTTTCCTGTCTAATACACACTCACCTGTGTTGTCTGTGGATCCCATAGCCAGGCCCATGCTCCCACCGCTGTACATACTGATATTACTATCAATACCACTGCAAAAACATAATCAAAACCTTACAATACTAAGCCTTATTCAAGGACAAGTTTAACATGTGTTACTTGATCAATACACAATAAAGTTTGTGTTTAAAACTCTCACTGTGGGACATAGTAACAGATTTTCTGAATGGCATGAACTTGTACTTTAAACCATGTGGCAGATTCTTTGAATGACAAATACATGTATGTAGTCACTTTATACCAATTCCCTTTGACATGCTAGAAAAACACACAAAAGAAATGTTTACAAATTCAAATGACGCTTATGCATAGGTCACAATTTTATATGCAAAGAAGTCAGCATGACTTCACACAATACATTTAGCATTGTTTATCTAGACTTTGTGACCCAATACGAGGTGGTGTGTGGCTTATACCTGGTAAGGAGAAACCAGACCTGGTACGTAACCAAGTGACCATCTACCACTCTGTATCAGATCACAAACTTACCACTGATGACCATTTACTTTGAAAGTCATAATTATAATTAATAATCATCCACACAGATATACAATCTAAGAACAAAGAAACACCAAGCCGACAGACAGACCCTAGGCAAAATTATTCCAAATTTGATACCCACCTTTTATGATAAATTATTAATCTTTCAATGTAATTCTTTTTTCTTTTTAGTCGTCTACAGATGACGTTTTCAATGCCGCCATATTTTTTTTATCAACACATCAACTTGGTCTAAATATAAGTTGACTGATATTTTTTCGAGCTCACCCAATATTATGATAAAGAGATATTTCAGGTGACCTGACTACCATGGTAATTCAATCATTATCCAGAATTTCAATGCAAACTTATCAGAGATGGGGTAAAACAGAATACTGTTGCCATGTTGGAGTCTAAAAAAAATAACTTCAACAATAAAATATGTTGCATTATAATGGCTTACATTACACAAAAGGACAGTATATTCAAAAAATTCTAATACGGCCAGAAAGTGTCAGAAATGGAACACATTTTCTATTATTTATTGCAGATTAGGGAGGGTTCTTCATTTACAGTACATTACAGTTAACAAGTTCAGTAACCTGAAAATAATATCAGTTGCACACTTACTTCTCCATAACCGGGCCGTAGGTTGTAATTTATCAATGACCTCTGTCAACCTTCTCTCAAATGCTTTCAAATCTGCAATATGAGTTGGAAAAATGTTTTAGATTTTTATTTGAGAACAACAGATCAAATTTCTCCTCTGTCTTTTATATTGAGTTACAAGACAGAAAAGCAAGATCCCATAGAAGAGTAGAATTTATTATGTGGGTCTATTGCATCTAGGTTAAAGTTTTTAAACAAAATATCAGACATTTGCCATCAGTATCTAAAGTTTCTGTTCAGCAATAGACAAACAAAATTTTCCTTCTACTAGCCATATCTAAAATTCTGACTAAAGAACCCATCACCGAAGGCTGTTTGGATTGTTGGTGTTAGGGCTTGGTCTGAACACAAACTGTATGAAAATATGGAACTTCCCTGATCCTCAGAAGGGTTGGGATCCACTACTCTGTATAACAATTTATCACTTGCACAGTGAACTGGTCACCATTCATGTTTTTATCTACCCACACATATCAATACTTTTCTCAAGATTAGCTCAGAAATACCCATGTGCAGCCCAGTCGAGTGAACAACGCAATCATTTCATCACATTAATAGTGTCAAACTAAAAGTGGCTGTCTGTGGATATTACAGAGATTACATGTATTGTAGAAAATTATGAAAATGGTAGATTAAGTAGTTATCTACAGGTACAGTTTAATGATCATTTTATAAAAGTTAATTGAGTTATTATGTTATAGATCTCATGTTCAGCAAACAAGTG
Source organism: Pteria penguin (assembly GCA_035048485.1). Classification (NCBI taxonomy): domain Eukaryota; kingdom Metazoa; phylum Mollusca; class Bivalvia; order Pterioida; family Pteriidae; genus Pteria; species Pteria penguin. The sequence goes on from CM068582.1 coordinate 15,103,276, forward strand.
TTTATACACTGATCCATTTTCCTCTATTGCGAAAATATTTAGTGTGAAATCTGATTGTATAGACATCATTTATGGACAGACCAGTCAGAAATTTGATTATGACATCACAAGCATAACAAGTGAAAGTTTGTTAAACATCATTTACATTACTGAAATAAGGCCGGATAACTGTATTGTTGTTACAAGCACTGTGTAACAGGCAGGGTGAAAAAATTGGGGCAAGACCCAGGAATCGAACCCAGAACCTTCCGCTATTAAGACAGACACTTTTACCATTGAGCTATTTGGGCCAATACCAGCATCCATGACACACATCCCCCCTGTCAGAGGTTTCCAAACCTCGAAACATAACAAAGAAATTACCCTGGTGCTCCCTCAAATGAAAGTCACACTCATGGCACCAAATCTATAACAGGAAGGCTGAAAAACTGTGACCAGACCTGTGAATCAAACCCAGAACTTTCCGCTATGAAGGAAGAGGACGCCCTCACCATTGAGTTATCCAGGCCAATACCAGCATCCGTCACAACTCTGAACTGAAACCCAAATCCTAAAGAGAATCAGGAATATTCCATGTTGTTATAAAGGTCCGTGTTCAAACCAAAACTCTACCACCACCGGCTCAAAAAGCCTTAATGTTGGGGTATTTGGTCAAATCTTTTGATAATCTAACTGAAGTTTACTGGCTGAAAATCAAATACTGTAACATTCTTGCAGTCGGACTGGTCACATGACCTAAAATGCATCATATTTGTTAGGGGGATAAGTCTTGGGATTTATCATCACTGTCTACGAAGAATCCGATATTTTGAAATCTTATTTTTGCAAACTGTGGTCATATAAAATTTCAAAGAAGGAAAGACAGTCAATCATCTTGAGATTCCCCAATGAATTTCAAAAGTATTAAGACTCATTTAGCTCTTGTGCTCAAAATATAGTTCAGCAAAGATGTATTACAGTCTATGATAAACACTTAAGTTTATCCCCCAGGTCATCCTCAGAATGTTTCGGGGATTATCTCCATTTAGATTTTAGTGTGAGGTCTCGCAGACTTTGAGAATGAGAAAACCACGAGTGTTGGCACAAACATTAGCAGAATCTCTCACTTGCTCCAACAGTGAAGTGCACCAAGAATTGACAAACAAATGAAAACAAGCGACAAGGATTCAATGGTAGGTACTAATCTTGTTTTAAACATAAAATTTCAAAGTTTTTTCATGTTTTCCAATAAACAAGGAGGCATTTACAAATGTATTATAGCAAGTTGAATACTTTGCCTCTTAATGAATTTGAAAAAAGCCTACAAGTAGCCTGAATAAATGTAAATGAAAAGCCTAATTATTACTCAGTAGGCTACTGTAATGTTTTATTGAAACAGACTATAGCATCATTTAAAGTCGTTATTTTGGGATAATAACGAAACAAAAAACGTTGTCATGCATTTCTATGATAAATGTAAATCATTATGGAAATGTTTCACTTTTCAATGTCGATGATTTTGTGTTAAATAATAAAAATCATACCCTCCGTTTGTTCTGCAGACATATCGGTGTTTTGATGGGGGTTTTGATGTCCGATTCCGGTTTTCTCTATTACATGTCGCTTTTAAGTTTCGATATTTTTTATTGGTCAATTGACTAAAATTAAACCAATCATGACTAGCGACACAATACTAGTGTATTATTGAGTTTGCAAGGACGCAAAAATATTTTATCGGCTATATTCAGAAAAATTCATGAGGCAGAACTAGCCATAGACTGGAGTTACCTGCTCTTGCTTGCTATCGCTGCGCGAATAGATCTAGACAGACATTGCCATTCGAAACTAGCCATATCTCTGATCCAACAAGAAACAATTTGGTGCAAGCAAAATTGACCACCGACCTATAAATCTCCAGTATCACTTCCTTTTCAGCTAATAGTTTATGTTTGGGTTCATTAAGCTCACTCAGTACATAAGGCAATAACGCCGAGTATATTAGACGTACGGATTAGTCTGCATTTATTATGGAAATGTACTTTTTAAATTACTAGCCATATCATCTACTATTTGCTTTGAGCCGGTGGACTCAGTGGATGCGGTGACCGAAAGGTGGGCACATCGGTGACTTGTCTTTCAGATGGGACAGTAGAAACCGAAGTCCGGTGTCACAGTAGGTGTGGCACGTAAAAGATCTCCCACTTTAAAATTCTTCGCCGGAGAGGGTCCGTTACAAAGATATAATTTCTATGCAATGCATCAGGCAGATACCGTCACCATGAAATAATCGTGGAGTGACATGAAACAATAATTAATCAATCAATCCACTATTTATTGTTAACAACAAAACATAACCACCAATCTGTAAGCAACTGACTGTTTGCTGGGGTAACCAACCCTTTACTGGTTAAACTTTTAATACTGAGTGGTGTGGCCGTGCTGATTGGTAATCTTTGTATTCTCAAGTTTTAAACAATGTTTATCGTCATGCCAGATAAAACAATAATTGTTTCTTATTGTGGAATATATTTAGTTATGTTGGTCCTTCTTAGAGTAGCATTCTGTATTCTGAAAATTTTGCGGGACTTACATCACACTATCATTCAATCGTAACAACTCGTCCGTTTCCGTACGCAAATAAGATCTTTCTTTTTTTTTTTTTCTTTTTTTTTTAATTTTTTTTTTATTTATTTATTTATTTTTTTTTTTTTTGTTAAAATTGGCGATGATGTTCCGATTGGGTATGATTAACCAAAAGTCATTTAGGCAACCGAATAATAATTTTGCTTATGAAGAAAGCACGTCAAATATTTTAGAATTGTAAGGTAGCACCCATCCCCAGAAAATATTCCAACAAATTTTATACTCCTCTGCTGTAAGGTAAATCAGAGAAAGTCTCGAAGATACTCGACCAAACTGGGTCAGCGAGGTGACACATGCTCTCTCCGCAGTGAATATAATCCTAATTTTATCATTGGTGTGATTATCCTCGGGGTGTGGCCTTACTGTACCGCAGAAACGCATGTAACCTTCCCAAACTTATAACAAAGGATAGCCGGCCCACAAAAACTTTTTTTCTAATTCAGTAGTATTTTATATTATCTTAAGAATAATGATTTTGGAGATATAAATCAGTCCAATAATGCCAACCATCTAGAAGACTACTAAGAATACATCACTGATATCCTTAACAAACCCACACTGTAATACTGACTACCATCAATTATTCGTACATAACTTCTTCAGAGTTATCTCCCGTTGTCAGGCATTTTGTGGATCAAAGTGTAAAGTTGTGTGATTTAATCAACAAAAATAGAGACTGAATTTCTTATAATCATCCTTGAAAATATAAATTGCTTACGTACCAATACATATTAAGATACTTAATTTTGGCGCAAAATTATGAAAACACTCTCTAAACAAAGGTTTTAAACTATACATCCTTGGTCTTAAAATTAGTAATACTAAGAATAAAATTATCTTGTTTGACCCCAAAATATGGCCGACTACTGGAGGTAGCTCAAATAAATTTAGACTCGGTGAAAACTATCTATACTTTAAAATGTTCCTTTGATTTAGTTTGTAATGTACTGTATAAACTAAATCGAAGGGGACCACTCGATAATCATGTAATTTATTTCAAATACCTGTCACTGTGATTGCCACTGTAGACATTATAATAATTCATGACTGCAATTTCAAGTGGTGAAATGAAACACGACAGAACCATCAAGGTCAGAGCATAGTCATTCCTTTTCCCATACGGTCCTAATCCTAGCTAGGTTATAGTATTAGCAAACTTCCAGCAACATTTCCACAGCTTTCTCAAAATGTTTGTCAGACCCTCTTCTTTCGGAATATTAACAGTTTACCATAGGCCATCCATCTTAATTTCGAGAAAATCTTGCTGGAAGAGGGTACGTCATCTCCAAAAACAATTTGCCAAAAGTCAAATGTAGACAACAACCATGTTTTAGGTCATAAAATCTTTCCATAGCGAAATAAGATTAAAATTCATGATTTTACAGCAGAATCAATCTTTATTTACACAGATTAATCAAATAATTTCATCCAATCAGAGCTCCTGACACATTGAAATAGTAGATTAGCCAATCACACGTTTCGTTAATTAACATGTATTGGCCTAAAACGATGAAATAAGCAGACAACAGGAGGAGGCATCTCCTATCGGTTAGTGACACCGGCAATGCCATTCCATCAAATGATATAAAACAAAGTCCTTTTTCAGTAAGAAAAAAATGAAATAACCACCAAAATCATTTAATATGAGGAAAGATACAAAAGAACATAATCGAAGTAAGCACAGGAAAAAAACACAACACACAAAATACATAAATTTATATATATTTAGAAAGTGGAACAGAACTGGCGACAGGAAATTAATGAACTTTATAAAAATCGGAATCCTGGTGATTCCTGATAGTTTCGAGAATATATATATATATAATCAGTTGACTTATATTGATCTTCGTAGACACTGGAAATTTACATGCTTAAGCTATATTGCTTACAATGGATTGAAAATTTACGGAAGGGAAATCAAAATCATACCTCTAGTTGGTATAGGTTGTAAATGACCATTAATTATTGGAATCTCACTTGAAAAAAAAATACTGAAAAACATAAACGGGCAGTGGAAGAAGGAAGAGAGAGGATGGCTTAATTGGAACCTGGAGCAATCTGATTAAAACTACATCTTTATTCCGCTTCTGTGTTTGTGCGGATAAAGATCTGGCGAAACTCCGTAAGGGGCCATGTTCTGGTGAACTCTGATTTTCAGCCTTTCAGTGGATCGGCTACAAATTAACATTTACAGCGTGCGTAACCAACTTTGAACAGTGCCGGTTTGTTGCATATTGCGTCACTATCACGTGCCTAGCCGAGTCATTGATTGGCTATGGGAAATGACAGTTTCGGTAACTGAGACGTCATCAGAGTTCACCAGAACAAGACCCTTTATACGGGGTTTCGCCAGATCTTTAACCGGGATTAGCCAAATAGAAAAGCGGTATAAAAATATGGTTTTAATCAGATTGGAACCTGGAGGCAAGCTAGCTGAAGGTTAAGAGTTTATGTAACCAAATTATTTTTAGATATAATGAGTCGAAATGCATAATTTGTACGCTAAATTGCATAACCACGGAGAAGAAAACCATCAGTGGAACTTGTACGATACACGGCACATTGAATGTCATTGTGACTATCAAGAGAGTTTCAAGAGTCCAAGTCAATGCACCTCTTTATGCGACGAGTTGTCTTAAAACGAGTTGTCTCGGTGAACCAAAAATTGTCGCAAGTAGTCGATAAATTTAATTTAAGGGCTCATATGTGTATAAGCGAGATTTATTTGGCATACATGCGGCGTTGAAATAATTGAAGAATTAAAATGGTGATTGAAATATAAGGTAAATGTATGATATGCAAATAAATAATATCTAATATGATTTGAAATCTATAGATTTTCTTTAGTTTCAGGAACATCCAAACGCTAGTTGAATGCACAGTGACATTGCCTTGCAGCGGATCGCTCCTCGGTCGCCATTTTTTGTGGTTTTACAAATTCTGCATATATAGTATATGAACCGGTATGATATAAGGTTGGCACAGCTTTTATATCACTACTGAAAACGCGATGATTTTGAAAATAACGACAAATGTAGAGTACTGATTGTCCAAGAAATTAGAGACTAAGGTGATTATTGGGGTTTCAGAATTCTTACTTTCTGACATTCAATCACTGAATCATTGATTCACAGTGAATGAAGATGCTGAGATGGTAATAACAGTGAATATGAAATAGTAAAACATTTTACAGGACATTCGGTCTAGTAAACTAAAACAATTCATCAGACTGAAGCATCTTTTACTAGTCTGTAAACAGAATTTACATTTTTAGAAAGGTGGTCACAAAAATCAAGCAACGAATGCTTACTTTAATTTTCATTGGTTTATTGCAAATCTCTGACAAGTGAAAACACATGTCTTCAGTTTTCTTCTTCTTTAACAAAATCACTATAGTAATCATCATTGTGAACATTTTTTCCCCATATAAATGAAAGGGCCTTTAATTTTTAAACCTTTTTTTTCTTTTAGTTTTTGTTCATCTTCACCGGACAATCGGTTTAAGGCTAGTTACAGGATTGACGGCATTATCACCGGAATTGTCCATCGGTCCGACGATATTTCATTTTCACTGTAATAAATTAAAATCCTTTGAAAGTGTTTGTTCCTGCTTAAATGGATAATTGAAATTCATTTCTGACTTCAAATATGTAATGGTAACTTGATTAATTTTTATTAAAATGGTCAGGCTCATACTTCATTACCACCGTTTCTAATCCGACATTCATGTTTTGTATGGGAAAACTTTATTGATAGAAACTGAGTCATTACACCCAATACACAGAGTGACAAGCACAAATAACTTACCCAAAATGCTAATCAAAACCCTAGTAACTCATGTCAACCCATTTTCTTGCAAAAAATCCATGTTTACTGGAATGAATGCCTTGTTACAGCTTTCCATTACTTTCGAACAGCCATTTTCAAAGTAGGCAGAATGTGTGTGTTGAAGAGTTATCTTTCCTTGTGTAAGGTTAGACATGCATGAAAAAAAAAGACATTAAAACCTAAATTTTTTTGTATAATCCTACCAATTTATATGCAAACATCTTGAAACACTTCAAATACAAATTGCATGTACTTGGTAAATATGTAGAATACGGTAAACTTGGTGAAAAACTATTTCCCTGTATGTGCCTATCACACAGGTAAAGAGAACTCTGGAATTCTGGCAACAAAATGGGGGGAAAGGATACAATTGCGATTAGAATATAGCTGAATACTGGCAAAAAAAGTGACTAAAACAGCACTGTGTATTCAAAACATACGCATACGATAAAGTCATATTAATTTTATCGCTTCTTATTTCATACATGTACATCATTCTACATTATATTTCATACATGAAAGATTACATTATTTGGTAAATAACGTCAGAGACATATATGTCTCTGATAACTTAAACACTAATTCTTTCGATGTACATGTACTGGTACTGTTACAGTTCCCGGGCGATTTTTGAAGTTTTTGGCAAACATCTTCTGCTACAGTACACCAAAATACATGAAGTTTGGTACAGTGCATGGTTTACCCATTATGTATAGAACAATACCAAACTTACGACAAAATTCATACATTTAACAAATATTTCGTGAATTTTTATGACTCTCCTTTTCAGCCATATTTAACCGACTTCACACATATAGTTCCCGACGATCTTGTGTACTGATATGGTAAGTGGATAAAAAAGACAAGACATTTGATAAAGTCAAAGGTCAATCTCTTATAAATATGGTTATGATGAAAATAATGCATTATTCGACCTTAAAAACTGATTTTAGCTTCATTGATCAAGAGCACCTTTTCCCTGCGTATGGATATTGAAAGTAGGTCAGAATGTGATAAATTAAATAATATAGAAGGCATAAATAAAAATTTTTACCAGAAAAAGTTTTTTCTTTTTTGAATATCATTTATTTTGTATAAAAGTTTTGGATGATTTCTTGCCCGTTATGCTCAAACCAGCAAAACGTCCGGGAACTGTTACTGTCCGGGAACTGTTACTGTCCGGGAACTGTTACAGTACCAGTGTATGAACAAAATTTTTAAAGATTTTGAGTTCAGGTAAGTGGTACTGCTGTTGTAACATCAGTGTTTACTTCAGTGAATGAGAATCTGCCAACTACTTTAGCAACTGAAAAGCCCTATATATTGTAATGAAAAAGAAAATGAAAAAGTTGGTCATATAAATGACACCATCAACTTACACGATTAAAGTCGTATGCCAAGTTATGGCAATCATCCTCTGTTCCGTCCAAACTTATTTGCCGAACTACATGTACCATGCTTTCATTTTCACTTAACATTTCTCCCCGAATTGATGAAACTATTGACGAATCCTGATGATGCTCAGTGATGACAATATTGACGAATTCTTGCAATTTTTATTGGACGATGTGTGACAATTTTCAGCCATGATGATGTAGATGTAAGAATCTGCTTGTGATTTGTCTTTTTCGCGTGTTATTGAAAAAGAAGATGGTGCATTTTGCCATAGAATTCATTCAAAATCCAACAAGGTAATTCCGTAATTTAATCGCAATTTGTTTGTAAATTGATGAATTAGTCCATCGTTTATATCTTTGCTCCTAAGGTTACATGAATGTATCAATACTCTACTCAGATAATAAAAAAAAATCCCATTAAAATTATACATTGATGCAGGTACATGCATGTGCACATATATTAGGACATTAAACATGTTGAAGTGGAATCTAAAAATTAAGGTATTTTACATGCTTGCACTCTTATTTATTGACCATAAAGTTATTGGTTAAAAAATTTCTTATTAAATTGTAGGCACATAGGGTATAGTCGAAATAACAGACAGAAGGGTTTTATTAACATTAACGTTAGATACGAATTCATTTATTTAAAGGGTCATTAATGTATTTTATTACAGTATACAGTGTATAATTGTTATATCATCTTAATAATTGCACACATTTTTTATACATGAATCTGATAAACCTTTTTTGTAGAGATATCACAAAAAGCAAGAAATTCAAGTCATTCAACATATCAGTTTGATAGTTTATTGCAGTGTTCATTGAAGAAACAGTTGTAAAGGAATGGGGACAAGGAGTACTTCAAGATCACGTTCTAGAAGTCCTAATACAGTAGATAGGTTTGGCCGAGTAGTACCTAGAAGAAGGTCTAGGTCAAGGTCACATTCTCACCGTCATAGCCCCCGTAGAAGAAGTCCATCACGGAGGATGAGAAGTCGAAGCAGATCCAGAGATCGTCGCAGTCCTTTGCGTTATCGAAGATCTAGAAGTCGAAGCCATTCTAGAAGTCGAAGTCATACAAGGCGCAGATCACGTAGCTCTAGTCGGAGCAGACATCGGAGGTCAAGGTCACGTTCAAGCAGTCGAAACAGAGTGCCACCTCGACCAATTAATTATACAAAAACGAATGATGAGGAGCTTCTCAAGTCTCGAGTTTTTATCGGTCATTTACCCTATGATAAAATTACAAAGCCTGAGATTGAGGAAATGTTTGCCAAATATGGAAAAATATTAGGTAGGCATGTGTACTGTCACCATAGTAGTGTTAATAAGAACATTCTAGTTTCCATATATGCTTTACTTAAAAAGTAATGTCAGATACAGTGAAATTTATTGATGATAATTAACTCGTAATGTTTATCATTTTTTTTAGCATGTTTTATAACAGTAATTTGTTGATTTTTATGTTTCATGATTGCAGTCAATTATTCAATAAAGTAGAAACCCTTCTGTCATATTCCTGTCTGTAGATTAATGACATCTGTCTGTCTGTCTGTCAGTTTGTTAACACTGTTTAAGTGCCTGGTTGAAGCAGAATTCAGCAAGATCACAAACTTGATGCTTTACTAAATGAATTTGAAATGTGTTTTTAATTGCGGATGAAACTAGGTCACTTTGACCTATATTTCACGATTAAGTTATTTATTTAAGAAAGGTCAGCTTTGCAGTCCAATCATGCCACTTTAGCAGTTTCTTGTTCTATAATTATATGGTTATATAGTTTTTTATTTTAATGTTAAATCTGGAAAAATTAAATGCTTACCAGAATTCATTCTATTTTCTATTAATTTTAAACCCTTATCTTCTAATGCATATCATGTTCCCTTAAACATCCCTTTTTGAAAGAATAGATTTCCTACTGAAAGATCATTTTTAAATCCTACAGAATTATGTGCCTACTCCTGTTTGTACATGTCAATGAGCGAGTAGATTTTCATTTTGTCTTGGTTTCTGTAAACATAGCAACAAAATATTTCATATTCTTTCTGTTTTGATTCATTTATAGTTTTGTAAATTTGTATTGAAAAAATAAACAACATTTTAAATTGAAATAATAACAATATTGTAAAACCTGTATTTCAAATGAAGAACGTTTGGTTTACTAAAAAGAATTTTATTAGAGCAGCATTTCCACTCAAGGAAAAGGAACTTTCGCGTGTTTTACTCTGCAAGAGATTTCTTCGCTATTTTCCCCGGTTTTGACCCGGAATTTGTCTCCTCAGAGAATCAACTGAACCGCGTCTTTTTTCTCATCACTCTATGTTTTGTGCTGTATGTGTTTCATAACCATGACAGTGCAACTTAATTTGCATAAATATAAACAGGTAAATTGTAGTACAATGTGAAGAAATAAGTTTTATTTAAGAAATTATCATTTCAATGTTATTTACACAGCCTCTGTTTTATGACATATGTATTGAGGTCTGTAAAAAAGATTCTGCAGAAATATTGTAATATACATCTAGGCTACCAAACAATTATTTTCTCTTACTTTTAATTTCCTGCAATCAGTATATACCAGAATACTACTGGCAGGTGGGCAGTGAATTGTTGGTTCTATCTCTGCATCTGCCAATGGTTGTTGGTATGTTCTTGGTTCTGTAGTTTCATTCATAACCAAACACTTGTATATACATGTATATATATATATATATATGAGAAGAAAGAGTCTTGAGTGACTGTCATTGTACTTTAAGTAAAACCTTGTAGTATATTTTCTAAAAACTGATTGGTGCTCAACTGATTTTACAGAAATACATTAGATAAAACTGTATTGATACCTAAGAAAACTAAAATGTAGGGTTCAAGTTATTTTTGCTGTAACAGATTAAAAATTTATTTGCAGCTGTGATGTCTCTGGATTTTATCTATGCTTTCAGGTCTTTCTATCCATGAGAGAGGATTTGGTTTCGTGCAGTTTGAAAAAGAAGAAGAAGCCTTAGAGGCTGTCAAAAACGAAAACGGAGGTCTACTGAAGGGCTACACACTAGGTAAGTTCCTACATGTACATGCACATATAGAGTTGGCATTTCTCAGTCAGTGGACACGTTTGACCAAAGGGTTTCAGGTTTGAACCCCTTGGTGGATCATCAAAAGTCCTGTCCTTTAATTGAGACTGTAAAATCGTAAATTCCCCCCCCCCCCCCCCCTTTCCATTGTTTTTGAAGGTATCCCTCAGTGGATCCATAGCTTACCATAGCTACAAATTTCGATGCAAATGCATCAGGCAGATGCTGTCACCGTTACATATACGTAAGAGAAATAATCTTGGTGTGAATAAACGAAATTTCCTGTGTTTGATACTCATGACACTGGGCAAGTTGGAAGGCCTGCCTGTGTATTTGCCAAAAAATCTACAGTTTTCTTTTGATAAGCATGTAATCTCTTGCTGAAAACTAGTCACAACCATACATGTAAATGTCAAACAACCTTGGTGTGTCCTTGCTCAAGCATAATTTGGCTTTTCAGTTTAATATCTGTTAGTAATGAATTAATGAATTATTTAGACATAATTTATAATTTAGGATAAATTCTCTTTTCTTACACTCTTCAAGATCATCTATTTAGTCAAGAATGGAGAAGAGATCGGGGTGGTTGATTGGTGTTTTACGTTGCTTTCTACAGTCTTTCTGTTACGGTATATCGCGACATGGAAGTAGGATGTTACCAACCTCTGAAAACATAGTGGCACAGTTTGGGAATTGAACCCCGATCGTCTATGCTGTAAGCCAAATACTTAACCTCTACACCAAGCCTACCCCTATGAAGAAGAGAAGTGGTTAATAAGTAGGTGGTAGGAAGACTTTTTAGCATGGGTTTTGTATAAAGTAGTATCACCACCAATCAGTGTACAAGTATGGCATTGAACAGAAAACCAACATATCCGAATTTGTATTAGACTGTAATGAATTGATTTTATTTCTGAAATTCATACCTGTGTGTGCATACATGTAGTATGACCAAGGGTTCATCTTTGTTACTAGATGTGAAAATGGCATTAGAAGGTAGAAAGAAACCAGGGGCTCGTCCAGCACCATCTCCAGCAGGACCAAGAGGATCCACTCCCCCTGGTGTCACTCCAGGAGCTTATGACAGGTATGTGAAGTCTAAGTCTAACTTGAAATTATTTGCATATAATTGCTGTTTTCATTTCTGGTTAATAGTGAAATTTTAGACCATGCAAAAGTTACTGGTATCACAAACGTATAAGTGGTGCAAAGTATCTGAAAGTAGTTGAAGTGAAGATACAAATGAATTGCTTCAATATTTTAGCTCACCTGAGCCAAGTGAGCTATTGTGATCAATCGTAGTCCGTCGTCCGTCCTTCGTTAACTTTTAACATTTTTGACTTCTTCAGAACTGCTGAACAGAATTTGATGAAACTTGGTGTGCTGAAGTGTTCATTGTCCCCTACAAGTGTTGTTGTTTTTTGTCCAGATTCGTCAACAGGTGGCGCCAACACAGGCAAATGGAGGTCACAGAGGGTACCCTCATTTAACAAACTTCTTCAGACCGGGGGCAAACAGAGACAAACCAAATACATAACAATGTAAATAAGTTTTTAGATGTTTCTCAACACTCAACATATGAAATTAGGCCATTTTAAATTGGATCTGGACAATATTTGAAACAATTGTTGTTTGTGACCCTGACTTGAAATCAGTCAACAAAAGGCCTCACCTAAAGAAAATGAAAAAGTTGTTGCCCTGAATCACACCTTGCAGAGACAGAGCAAATGCTGAATATCAAAATCACCTGAATGGAAGTGCAAAAAACTGTTGTTATTTTTTATTGTGGTCTGAAATAAAATTTGACATGTTTTCAACATTTTTGTTGACTTAGTCACAGTATTGTACAAATAAATAATTCTTCCTTCCTGCATAACTGATAATCTAGGTACACAGGTGAGCGATATAGGCCCACTTGGGCCTTTTGCGTAAGAATAGTGGAAAACTATAAAGGCTCACAAAGGGGAATTTAAGGTTGTTTAATAGGGAAAAAATGTACCTTTTAAAGTGGGGAATTGGGCCGAAATTCAGCCCCATTTTAGGTCAATCGGGTGCCCTGTTGACACAATGATAAAACAGGCCATCTTTGTCTTAATGAATTTACTAAGCTTCCCAGCCTGCAATAGCTTGGGACAATATACGCTGCAGTGTCTTATGAGGATACGTGAACACATCGCCATTTCAACAACAGGGAATCTTTCTGACATTGAACTGGCCCACATTGTTGACACAGCTTTTTGAACATGAAAGCAAGAGAAATTCCTTTGTAAATAAGATCTGACATAGGATAAAGATGAGAAGTTATAAACACAGTAAAATCTCTTACTGGTTATTCAAAATAAGTGGTACAAATTTCATCTTAATATACTTTGCTTAATTAAAATTCCCAGTTTTGAGGAAAGTCCCATGAAACTCCCAGTTCCAGCACCATGAGCCATGATTCTCCAATGGTGAGAAAATGCCCTAGACTTAAACTTCAGAAGGTTGTGTACTGCATATGTACATGTATGTTAAATCAAAGTTTTTATCAAATACAATCTTTTCATTGAAAATCATGCAAAATTCGATCATAGTACAAAGACCAGAAATGGTATTCATGTATTGGGAATTTCTTTGAAATGAATAGGTAGAACAAAATATTTAAAAGGGTCTTCTTTTCAATACATTGATATAGATTTCCACCCCCAGGAGGACCTCGTCACACTGCCCCAGGTGCACCAGCCGATAGGGAAAGGTCACCGGTACGAGATCCTTACGACGACAGATACAGAGACCCTTATGCTGCTCCGCCGTTAAGGTAATGTAAGAACCATATAAAGTCTCCACTCAGGTGAGCGGGAAGGTTCAGTAGTGATATCTGCCTATACTACCGTTATATTCTTGGGTGGCATTGAGCAATTTTTCCAACCGTCAGACATATGAATATTTTGTGAGAATTACTTTTCTCTGTGTGGCAGTCTGCAGTTGCACTTTGGTTTAAAATTCTTCAGTGATTACAAAATTTCACAAATAACATTCTTTTAACCTGGAATTCATATTTTCATGTGTGATAAAATGTGTGTATAGGTGTTTAATTTATGTGTTTGAATGTGACTGAGGAATTGCTGGAAAAAAAAGTAAATTGTGTATACATCATGCCAAACTAGCAAAGATAGAATGTAAAAGTGATAGTGCTCTTGTTCAATATGGATTGAATGTTAGGGCTTCTACTGTCTTAACTAAAGAATATTTGGAATTAAATACATCCTTGATGAAAAATATGGTAGACTGAACTAAGTTTCAGAAATTCAGATATGCTTTAAAGTGCTTTTGCGTGTGGTTGAAAAAGATTTAATCATTTGTAAAGTCCAGTTATGACAATTATTATTGAGATTGAAGAGTAGTTTCAAGTAAAATTTTTAGTTTTTTTATAGGAGTGGAGTAGGATTTTGTACTCCATTCTGTTTTAATTTGGTTAATGTAACGTGAAATAATTCCTAAATTTTGTCCTCAGATATGCACCGCCCCGTGCTGAAAATGCAGAGGGGCGCGTCTGGCCTCCAAAAAGCGGGGCTAAATCTGAGGAATATGAAAGGTAATTTATATGCTGCAAAAAATAAACATTTGTACCAGAGACATCATTATTTTATCAGAGCATCATCAACCATACCAGAGTTTTCTGTTTTTATACCCCTGGTTCGATAGTTGGGAGCATATTTTTTTTGCCCTATCTTATTGTTTGTTTGTCTGTCTGTCTGTTGTCATCTTTAATCTTGGCTATAACTTTTGAATTGTGAGGTATAGAGACTTCATATTTCACATGTGTACTCAACTAGTGAAGCCAAATGACACCAAGGTCAATGACCTTTTGACTTTGACAATGACCTTCACGCTAAAAATAACTTTTTGGACTTTATTTTGCCAAGTGTATTAATGTTTCACAAACACAGCTTGGTTTTTTTGGGGGGAGGGGTAGATTTGTTTTTTGTTTTGTTTTGTATTTTTTATTTTTGAGTTCTGTTGTGGGATATCTTTTTAATGTATATTTTTATCAAAACTTGACAGTGTAGTCAATTGTTTTTAGCAATGTATTGCTTGAAGAGTTCAGGTTTGTTTATAAATCTAAAACCATCTTTGAGTTCTGTTGAAAACTCGTATTATTTCATTTTATATAATTGTTTTGAAGATAGTAAGCCTCATAGTTTCACATAGTTATCTATTTCATCTGTAATGTACATTTTAGACACCTTTAGATTGTATTAAACATACATTACTTGTTTATTATTGCAACCTGGAAGGCTTTATAGGTGTACTAGTAAAGCAGTCTTCATGAAAACTCACCAGCCCGATGCCCGAGGCCACCAAATTTATTGCTGGTCTAATAAAAGCTCTCTAACAAAATATACAATGGGCTTGTAAAATTTATCTGTGGGCTAGTTGTTTCGAAAAAATTTTCGTGAGGACTGGTGGAGATTTTGAAGGGAGAACTTGAGAAATGGATGAGAATTAAAAAGAAAGTTAAGGGTTGTTTATCATTCGATCAATATTTTGAATGAATATAATTTTATTTGCACTGGAACTAAAATTAATATTCCCGCAGATCGACTGTACACGGGCATATTCTTTTTTTCCCATTCTATTCATAACAATAACCTTGGCCATCACTTTTGAACGATAGAAATTTGTCAAAACAAACGGTGTACATGTAGCTGTCTGTACACTATAAGTTTCCTGAGAACCCATTGATGAAAACCTTAGTTTTTTTTTGTTAAAATTTGGACAACACACCGAGTAAATATCGGGTATAAATTGCCGAGGTAATAGGGACATTTATGCTGGATTTATGATCAGAAAATTATGGGATTCATTCGTACAAACAACACATTCTAAATTAATAATGATATTGAACGAAGCTTGGTGTAGTAGTTAAGCACATAGCTTGCAGTGCTGGTAATCCAGATTAGATTCCTGGTTTGCTACCTCTGGGTTCCATGTTGCCATCTGACTGAAATTTTTTGAAATTGTCTTAAAACATCAAAATCAAGGTGCATGTTAACTGTAAAAAAAATTTTCATTCATAAAATTTTACTAGGAAAATGTGTTACTTAAACATGTTTTGGTGTACTTGAATCACACTGAGTAAATTGTATAAAATTTCAGAATGTTTGTGTCAACGAAAAAATGTGGATAACGGAGTGTTATGTTACTTTTACTGCAAACTCCCTTCGGCACACTTACTGTATGTTTTAAGCTTATTGTGATATTTTGTACTCTTTGTATTATGTACAACCCTGAGTTCTGACGATAAATAGGAAATTTGTATTACAGACGAGATGATCCGTACTACTCTGACCCCTACAGGCGACCTCCAGATGACCCGTACTACGACAGATATAGAGATGATCCATACGGGTAAGATAAGAAAAACAAAATGGAGAATCTGTGTTGCATGTTTACAGTATTGGTAACCATCATGAACGATAGTTACCCAGGAAAATACTATCTGTGTATTTATTTCAGCCAAATTTTTATTTTCTTGAAGTAAGAGGTGTCAGAAAAGCTCAATTGGTTAAATGCTTGATTTTAGACTGAGAGGTCTTGGAGGCGAATCCAGTCTGTGACCTGTCTTTCAGATGAAATGTAAAAAAGTGAGGTTATTTGGCATGTGAAAGATCCCCCAGTGCTTTGAATGGGTCCATCACCTAGATCTAAGTTTCTGTGCATTGCTTCTTGTAGATGGCACAACCATGTAAGTGCAGTAATCTTGGTGTGACAAAAATCAATAACATAAAACAAACAAACAAACAAACTTAGAGTTACAAAATGTAGCACTGTCCATCTTATGCAAATGCCTCATTATGCTGATACAGTGATTGAAACATAAATTCATGGGTATATATGAAGTTTGGGCACAAGTCTGCTAATTGGGACTTTTCGTTATGCAGAGTTATTTCCCATATGTGCAGGTATCTGACGTTAAACTATTGTGACATCATGGAGTTTCTAAAACATTTCCCATAATTTTACACCAGTTTCCATCGAATTGGTTGACGTCACAATGCTTTGATGTCAGATACCTGCTCATATGGGAAGTAACTCTGTATAACGAAAAGACTCAATTGAAAACCAGGATGATATCGCCAATTTCAAGTACATGCAAGGGTTGTGGTAAGTGGTTGGGTATCTGACTGAGGTTTTTTAACGGCCCTCATTTTCATCAAGACAAGTGAAATGCATGCACTTATAACAAGGGGCAAGAATGCTTATGATAAGTAATTATTGGGTCTTTTTGTTGTACAGTTGTAACCCATGTTAGCAGCTACTTGATGTCAAACCATTATGACGTGAAGCAGTTCCATCGACACTGATTTAAAATTACGGGAAATGATAGAGAAATAGTATGACGCCATAATGGTTTGATGTCAGATACCTGCTCATATGGGAAATAGCTCTGTATAACTAACCATGTTTTCAAAATTTTGTCACCTGCAGAAAAGTTTTACTTGAATTGTTTAGACGGCCCATTGATAGCCATATCCCTGATTTATCACATGTTTTGCTGTTTATGCAGTGAAATAACGCTATGTTATAAATCAGTTCATGGCATAGGTGACGTCATAGCATGGAAAAGAATTTTGTCAAGCTGTTGTTTGATGAAATAAGCACCTTTTAACTGAGTCTAAACATGTAATAAAAAGAATCTGAAATGAATTTTCATTTCATACGGTATTTATGAAGCTCATTGTGTGTTTTATATCCCTTCACCTAGGCTTGGGGATATAAAACAAACAACTTGTTTCATGAATACCATATGAAATGAAAATTAATTTCAGATCCTATATATATTTATAATAAAGAGTTGCTCCGTAATGGTCCTGTATAGTCTAAATGCAGTATATGTCCATTAAGTGTGATTTGTTTTTTGACTTTAGTTTTGACTCTTAAATGTAACATGTATCTGTCACACCATTTTATTTTGAAAAGTAGATCTGAGGTTTACTCTGTGTTTTCTTTTGTAGGCGTTATAGAAGAGATCCCTTGCCGCCACCCAGAGACCCATACGCAGACCCTTATCGGGACCCTTATTACAGAGATTATCCTGCCGCATATGATGTTCCAGCAAGGAAACCACCGCCCCCAGACTGTGAAGTCGTCATTCTAAATGCGCTACTAAAGTAATAAGCTTTTATTTGACAGTGAATGCACACTCTTATAAATCTATCAATCTATTTTTAGTACACTATTTATACCGCATTTCTGCACAGCCGTTGTTATATCATAATCTTGGCCATTTTGACAAACGAAATTTTTTATTGTGAATAGACTTGCATTAGTCTTGCATGTAACAATACAAATCTGAAGTTAAGGTATACATGGTGCATAATCCTATGGTGGTGTTTATGCTAGCTAAGGAGGTACCCTTAGAGGTGTTGGTCAAGATTGTAGTTTGGTCCACTTGGGACAACTTTACTTGCTTATGTATTGAAATCTTTTTTAGGTGTTTTGCAAAGAATTTAAGAAATTTGAAATTGAACGTGAAATTTTCGGATATTGTGTACGATACATAGTGTTTCACAAACACATTTTGTAATGGTTGTAGAAACTATGGGGAATTTGTGGAGAGAAAGTTGAAAGCCGTAGGATTAGTTGTGAACCTCTCGACTATCAAAGAAGACCGAACAATTCCCCAGGTGATTGAGGAAACAGCGAAGCGAGGATGTCTGTTTGCTATCGTCATAAACAGTCAGAATGAGACTCATCATTCCCTTACTGTCAACATACTGCATGGTACACCACAAGGTAAGCCACTTGTTTGTGCCGTTTGTAGTAGTAGACTCTTTACAGACAATAAGACTAATGACTCTTTTTTTTTTTTTAAAGGTGTAAACTATTCTCATCAAGGTTCCAAATTATTGATTGAAACACTCTTCTATAAGGGATAGATAAAGATACCGTTATTTTTATTTTTTAAAACAAGTATGATTTACTTTTATCAGGTTATATAAACTCTTTACAAGTCGATGAACTCTTCTTGTTTGTTTGAAAAGCAGTCAAAGGATATTGAGAAAAGCTGATTTAGCTCTTTGTTTTTCGTGAGTTCGGAAAGATGCAAATGAAGTTGTCGGCTTTTTCAACACAAACACTTACTTGAATAATACAGAAGATTTCTTTACAAAGAAGTACGAAAGTGTTGTCAATTATATCTTGATAATCGGTTTAATATTTGAATCAGTGAATTAAAATAATTCTAAAGCGTGCAATATTACCGCATGAAACACCGCTGAAATGGATACATTGTATCATTAAAATGATTTAAACAACTGAAACAAAAAGAGACGTGAAAATATAAAGAAATACAATTTTTGAGTAACAGCGGGTATGAGACAATGCGATTTGCATCAACAGTCATCAGCCAAGTACACCGTGCTCAAATATGAATTTATAAAATAGATTTAAAATATGTATGACGGCATTGCGAAACAAATGCGCTGTAAACAAACGTCCATTGTGTGTGCTTAATATTTGCATTGGCTTGCGTGTTATGAAATTTGAAAGGATGTAAAACTTATAATGAATGCGTACATCGGTATTTAATTGTCGCAGAGGATTTCATTCTGTTGTTTACTGAAGTTGAACCAACGTATTGAAGTCTTAAAATAAAAAAAAAATGATCACAGTTACATATTTGTACGTTTTCATTTCTTAAAACTGCCGTGAATAAAACGACTCCAAAGAAATGATCTTAATATCATAAAAGAGATTGTAAATTAAGGAAGGACGCTTGATTTTGGTATCTAGCTTTACACTCGTGTCACACATCCGCGAATAAAATTATTGGCAAATGAAAACAATTGTTTTATTAAAGTCTGTGATGTACCTGTATGTTGTATATATATCATGTGTGATTGTTGTTGATCAGAGTATGACAATATTAGTTAAAACTTTCATTCTTAGTGCATCACTATCACTAATTTTGATGTTGATTTTGTAGTAAACTTGATTGTTGCTGACTTTTGAAATGGTGTTTGTGTATTAGTGATTATATTATAGATGAAAATGAAGCAGAATTATTCAACTTCATGGTTTATCATCTTTTTCGAAATTTAAAAATGATGAAGAATCTTTTTATCGTCTGTCGCGAATTTTGAAAACATTGCGAAATTCATCAATAATTTACTTACCAACGATGTTGATAATTGAATGTTTAAAGATTTGAAAAATAATTTCAGTCCCTACAGGATCGGAATTTCGCAAACTGCACAAGATTAAAGGACTTTACAACAGAAACACCTATTATTTAAAGCTATGCCGTAAATATCCATAATATTCTTGAAAGTCGAAATTTGAATTGCGATGGCTCTTTCTTTAAAAGAAAAAAACACCATTCCTAATAGCGTCATTGAAACATGAATAACTCGTGAATAAATGACGTGAGCTTAGCTAAAAACAAAGTGTGTCAAACTTAATCAGAAAGTACATCATAGCAATTTTCTAAAAAACGAAAGTTAATTCAAGATACATGTATACTAAAGAACGTACGAAACAACAAATGAAATAAATAATATCAATCCGTCTCCTGTTTTTTACAGTCTAGTGAATAAGGAAAATTCTTGAACTTTGGATTAAATTCTTGCACATTAAATACATGAAACGAGTGGGTTAGTACTTAAAGAATCACCTACTGAGATTTTTATGTTTGTACATCGGTAGATTTTTGCGTGTTATTTTATTGTGATGAATGATGCTTATTATGAATGACACTTAGGTAAGTCCCTACAAGTTTTTCGAAATGATTTGTCACCAGCTGAAAAGGAGCAACAATATTACTGTGTTACCTTAAAGTTACCCTTGTCTTTGGCTTTATCAAACTACATCTTTCCATTTTCTTAATCGTATAGAACACAGGAACATGCCAGTGGATGACGCCATGAGTCTGGTATCACGCAGCTTTGAGTCTCACAAAGCAAAGGAAAGAGAAAAAGCTGCCTCACTTGTTCCTGAGAGAGCCCCACCCCCAGCACCTAGACCCCCTCCCCCTTTTGTGCCCCCAGGACCTGACATTGCATACCTTTTGCATTTGTTAGCGGATAACCGACAGCTGACACTTGAAGAACTGGATAAAGTCTTGAAATACCTTAATGAACGACGGGACAAGATGTATGAGGCGGAAGGCAGACGGCCTGTGGCAGAACCTACTGGTCAGTATTTGATGCATCGAGATATATTTAACTGTAACTTCAGCAAAGTGGTATCAATGGAGACTGTATAGCTTGTACTTCAAAAATGACCGAAATCGGTGCTTTGTTTCCTACTATAACTGTATGGAATTCTATGTAGGCTCATGGTCCAAGACTATATATTGTATTATTATCAAAGATTATTCATTACTCAAAATTCACCATCACCTCTTTGTGAGAAGGGCGGGTTGGTTAGCAGTATGTTATTGAATTTCTAATCTGAAGACTTGGGTTCGGTTTTGGTTTTCTGTTCAGATTTTTGTGAGGTGATTTGTCATATTTTATAGTGCTTTCGGTCTTTCAAATGATATTATGATGATTTATTTAAATTTAACATGAAAGATGTATTTAATGAAAGGGGTTAGTAAAACGTAAGGGTGAAAGGAAGTCCAAATTTTGAATCAGTTTCACTTTGAAAATTTCTATTTTGCAGGATATAGTGCAGTAGAACCTGTAAAACCAGAAGTTACGAGTCTTCAACAAGAACAGCAAGAGCTGCAAGCCAAGATTCTTAGCATCCTTAATGGTCCAGGGGATAAACCGGTATCGAATCCTCCCTTGAGTCAAAGCCGTCCAAGCATGGAGATGGGCAATGGTGCACAAGGTCAGACTGGAGGTCAAGGAGGAGTGTCTTCTCTCATAAACTTCGATAATCCAAGTGTTCAGAAAGCATTAGATAATCTCATTCAGAGTGGGCCAAACTTGCTGAAGACCATCACACCACAACAGACTGCAGGTCATGCTCCAGCACAGGAGATGAGGAGAGAGCCTATGCCGGGGCATGGAGGGTATGGCCAAGGGACACCTGCGGGGCATCATCAACACCAAGCACCAGTCCAGCACCCTGGGGCACCTGTCCAAGGCCAAAGGCCAATGTATACAAGCCCTTCAGCAGGCCAGCCTAGACCTTCAATGCAGCCTGGACCCAGAAGACCATACTAAACTAATACATAATGGTCTAATCATGATTTCTCCTTGAAAAGGATGCTGGACTGCTTCAGTATTTGTTACATTTATTCATTTTGTTTGTCACAGTCATGGTACATACATAAGTTGTTTATCATTTTATGTCATGGTCATCCATCAAAAAGGTCTTAAGAATATGTCAATAAAGATGTTGTACAAGATTTTATTTCTCATTGCCTCTTATAACATTTTCTGTATGTAATTGTTGTCTTGATCTGAAGATACAATTTACCTTGGTACATGAAGATACATTTACCTTGGTACAGAAAGATACAATTTACCTTGGTACAGGAAGATACAATTCCATTAATAAATCAAATACATGCTCGTGTTTCGCCACTGTTTTGAGAGGTTGGTTACCTCCACCTTCTATGTCGACAAAAGTTACACAGTGCTGAACGTAAGTCATACCTCGATTATATATAATGTATGCTGAACTTGGAAGTCCCTATCAGTGACACGAGGTATAAATTACTCATCAGCATTACCTATATACCTAGAGATATTCTACAGACGTGAAATTACGAAAATTCATCGTAGTCGCTGTCGATATTCTGTACTTAAAGAGTAAGTCGTCCAAGTAAGCGAGACCCTGAGTAGATTTTGTGTACACAAAGTGCATACATGTATTATAGGATATGCATGGGACTCGGAGAGTCCGACTTGGTGTGGATAAGCGCATGGTTTGCGATGCAGGCGTATGAGTTAGGTCCAAGATAATGACGTTGTTATTCTCGAAGTCGGCGTGACATCATACTGAAGTTTAAATGAAGATGATACCCGAAACATTCCGATGATGACCTAGGGCATAAACTCGGTGTTTACCATAGACTATAATACTGAATTATATTTTGAGTAAAAGAGGTACACGAGTCATAAAAGTGCTGAAATTCAATCAAGAATCTGAAAAAATATTGCCCCGTTTTCTTTTTGAAATATTACATGATCGCGGTTTAAAGATATGAGATTACAGAATATCGGATTTTTCGCTTAAAGTGAGGATGAATCCCGAGACTTATCTCGCAACAAATTTGGCGCATTTTGGGACATATGTCCAATCCAACCTCGAAAATCCATTTCGTAATTTATTTCTGAGAAGTTGGTGGAAGCAACGTTAAACTATCCAACAGAATCCTTTAATACCAATTTGAAGGATCATAGCAGGCGCGGATCCAGAAATATTGTTGAGAGGGCGTCTACTCCCCCCCCCCCCCCAAAAAAATCCGAGAGGGATCCACGTATGTTTTGTGTGTAAAATGACTTATTTTACATTGGAAAATGACAAGTAATTTTTGCCGAATCTCTGGTAGGTCCCGACTCCCAGTCCACCCCTCTGGATCTGCGCATGCATAGTGTGCTTCTTAAGAAGTACTTGATTCCAGCGAAGCAAAATAAGTACTACATCAGTGCCGTAAAGGTGTGATTTGTATGCATAATTTGAATTACGAAAATTTGAATTTAAATATAAACGCTTCCTTAAATTGTCACTGATACTACGAAAACCCGCGTTCTTTCGTTTCTTGGAATTAAAGGAATATGACTAATTGCCATTTAATGCATATAATTAGTTACTGTACTCACGGTTATGGCTTTAATGCACTTAATACTGAAATAATTCTTGAAGTCGAATAGCTGGGTATTTTTTATAACTGGCATTCGGAACATTTCGGGGAAAGCATCAGACTGTAACTTCGAGAGCAATGCATTATCAGGAAGCAATTCTGATTGAAAGAAATGATTGAAATATATTTTGTCATTTAAATATGTAAAATTTGAACAATGTTTTGCACATTTCTGATCGTTTTAATAAGCGAAACCCTGATACAAATAACCCTTATAATTAATGTTTTACGATAAATCCCGTGTTTTACCTCAAACGCATTAACCAGACCTCTTTTAAAAATCTTAAATATAGTAATATTGAAAGGTGACGTCAGATCGCTTTAGAGAATAAGGTAGACTGAGAAATTGTGAATTAAACCCCCTTAAAATTAATGTTTTACGATAAATCCCGTGTTTTACCTCAAACACCTTAACCAGACTTCTTAAATATAGTAATATTGAAAGTAGCGTCAGATCGCTTTAGAGAATAAGGTAGACTGAGAAATTGTGAATTAAACCCAAACCCCTGCTGGGAATTTTTCAATATCACGTGATGACCTTACGTTACGGATGAGGTCGTTGATACCGAGGTCATGTGTTAATCATAGACGGTGGCACAATATAAACGTTTAATCTGCAATATTACTGCGCCGTCACAAGTGGCAATTTTTATGCAAGTGTCGCCACTGTTAATGTTATAACACAGATAATGCGGCGAATGATTGTCGTATCATGCGATGAATAATTATAGAATCACGTCATAAAATCTTTAAATTTTCACTTTTACAAACCCTGGAGGTAATTTATAACTAATAAATATGAGCACGTGTGTATTTTGTAACCACGCTGACTCTATTGAAGTGAGCATTGCGGTGAGGACAGCACGGAATAAGCGATTTGTCACAAATTTCACGTCACGTAAGATTCCTTTGTTTGAAAGCCATGCGTTAATAGGAAAGGGGTTAAGGTTTTGCAACTAAATTTGATATCATTATTTCGTGTAATATAACTGAATACAGATTTCGGGAACACCCCCCCCCCCCCCCCCCCCCCCCCAAAAAAAAAAAAGGCAATAATGACTATGCCTCAGTAAGGTTTTTAATATTCTTTGCATTCATTACACTACAACATTGTTGATGATAATAATAATAATAATAATAATAATAATAATAATAATAATGATGATGATGATGATGATATCAATAAGAATAATAAAGCTGTATTATATTCAAATAATTGCCATGGCGAAGCGTATAATTTAAATGGCCGTTCGACTTTGTTTGATTTATATCCACAGAAATTTCTTCGTAATGTATACCAATGACATGTTTATAAGTCCTTGTGTATACAGTATTTGAAATGAAAAACAAAAGTTGTCAAGAGAGATAAATAACTTGCACTAACGACTTCTTAGAATTGGCGTTATGATTATTCCGCTTTGAAGTTGCATAAGTAATAAGTGCTATAGTGTAACTTAATTTTTTCTGCCGTGCATAAAGGTAAATGAACAACATATAATTACATAAGCAAGCACACTATATATTAATCGTAATACGAGTTTCTGGTTATTAGATGTAGAAATTGTAAGCAATCCGGCAAAATGACCGGAGAGTGATGATTGTATCGGTCTTTCATTCGTCTTGATTTCCGCTCAGCTGTGAAATAATATATACTAAAGGGGTAGAGGTACATAAAGTTTGGTATATGTTCAACATAGAAGTGCAGTCTGTTGAAAATAAAGTACAATGGAGGAAAATAATCAGTCTGTTGGAGCATCGTATTATGGATACAGACCGTTAAGGTACATTATAAGATTTGGGTTTAAAATGTTGAAGTTCGAATAAAGAATATGACGCGGGCAACATGGTTCGAACCATATGAACAATTAACAAATATGGTACGGCCGACGGAGTTTTGCGAGTCAGTGGGTACTTGCTGTTTATGATGGTGTTTTATCTTCTATTTGGGACAATGGGCAGTCCGAAAGGAATGCATATGTACTGAAAAGTTCGGTACTGTAGCTTTAGTACCTACAGGACATGAGGTATGTTATTACTGGAGTATGTTCAAATGACAAAACGCCTGGGAACACTTCCACTTCCATTTGCAATTAATAAAAAGAAGGAACGACATTCGACGAATGCCCAAAATGCGTTTAGACAAAGTTGGAAAAATTGTCGCATACAGAATAAAGAAATGTGAAATACGAGTGGAAGTTTTATTTTCAAGACAGTTAACGTGAGGATTTTTTTTAAGTTTTGTCGTTTGAATGTCTCCTTGGTTTAAGTTATGTCAGGTGCTCTGGGCACATTCTTTTAGTGACCATGTATTCGAAATTAACAAATTACCAATTTCCAATTCGTCTAAAGAACGTAAAAGATTTGTTTTCAAACATCAAGGCACGGGACTAGGAAAATGGGGAAAAAAAAGAAACGGGTATGATGATGTTTATACTACGTTTTGCTATCCGTTAATGCTGTGACTTTATATTTTGTGCCGATGTATCGAGACTCAAATAACGAGTGGTACTGCGAAGATCGCGACCTAATTCAGACTAACGATATTTTACCCTGTAAATTACGGCGCGACTGCCGAAAAAAAAAATATAAATAAATTTTACAAGCCAAAAAAAAAATTACTTCAAAGTCGAATAGAACATAAGGGAGTCATTTCGGGTACTGAGAAATTCTTAATGCGTGGAATATAATGATCTAGTTCAAAATGCATTATAGTGTGCGTATGATTTTTCATAAACATCATCAGTAGCGTAGGAAGCAAAAAATCAAATAGATCTTGCAAAAAAAAAAACAACAAAAAACCCCAAAGAAAACCGTGTTTTCTGGATTTCTATGGTGTACCGGGAAGTCACAAGTGGGAGGGTTTAGCACTACTTATCCGGATAATCACACCATTTGCTCCATAGCTTTGGAGTAGGTAACCGTCAAAGTTCTCTTAAATATGGAAATGGATGGCATCTACAAAAATTAGTCGTGATTTAAGCGTTAATTAACTAGCTAAAATATATATATATAGACTGCATATATTTTATAGACAGAAAATCAAAACATTTTAATACGTTTATGTTGGGACTTATTTATTATTAAATCAATTAAATTATAATTTTTGTTTTAAAAAATTAATTTTCATTCTTAAAAAATTAAGTAAACAACTAGAACAAACTGATTTTTTTTTCGGAGTTACTATTCAATCTACTCGCAATTTGTTTAACTTTCATGTCGCTAGTATTTCTCCTATTTCATGATAAATACAGTAAGTTACTATACAAATGAAACACACTTGACTTCATGATATCTAAAACTGATAATTCTGGACCATTTAGTTATTCACAGTATAGCTTTGAAATCATAAAATTTATTTTCGTCAAATAAGTATTTGTACTAGACCTTTTTTAAATCAAAGGTGCCTTTGGGGGGGTGTCCTATTTGTTTACTGCTTAAAAATCAATGTTTGGGGGAAATTTAGCTGGACCTAATTTGAAAAAAAAACTTTTAAAACATTATCGCGAAATTAAAAGATTATGAAGTTTGTCTAAGATCATATCTTGCTGCACGATTTGATACAATAAATATTGCATATACTGTAGTTTTGGTATCTTGAAATAAAATGCTGAAATTCGATCCTTTCGTTTACATTCAAGTCACGATATCTTTATTGTTTTTTGTATTTCTAGACTATTACTTGTGTAACTTTTTCATGTGACGTCATGTAGGATGGGGAACCTTAACGGGAGATTTGACCCTCGTCTGGAGGTCATCTGGAACGCCGCGTCGATTTTGAGTGTTTGAAAAAAAAAACAGACTTGGTGTTCCGAATGAACTGGAGATCTGACATCATCTCATTCCTGTTGGAGTGAGTGATCTGGACAGCAGATTATACCCGATGAATGTCGGTTGTTTCCCTCTCATTGTTCTTCATACTCGCCTTCTTACGCGATTAAATGTTTTTGAGATATATATATACATGTATATGTTTTAAATATAAAATTTCATATTATTTACAACGGTGCTCCCGTCTTTTATTTTCTTGTCATCGAAATTAGGGTTATCTATGCGACACACCCAATCGGTATTTTTTTTTTTTATGTTTTCTTTTATCTAATTTTATTTATTTTATTTTATATTGTAAATTAAAATATATGAAATAAAATAAATGAATGGTTATCTATGCGACAAATCCAAATCGGTTTTTTTCTTCATTTATTTAATTTTATATATTTTATTTTATTTTATTTAAATAAGATATATGATTTGGAACAAATAAATGAAGAAACCCAACCAACCTCCCCCCCCCCCCCCAAAAAAAGAAAAAAAAACCCACCAATTGGATTTGTCGCATAGATAACTCTGATATGGTTAATTCCGATGACTAGAAAATAATAGACGGGTGCATCGTTATAAATATTACACGACCCTTTACATAAGGAATTAGAGTATTATTGTTGTTCCTTGATGACATACTGACTTCGTTTTCCATGAACACCCACCTAAAATAAATCTGATTTGTAAGATGACAATTTGTAAAATTTTTCTAACCTTATTTTCAAAGCTTCATATATTAGCTCCGCCCATTGATAACGTCATTATTGTGCACGTGCCATACTAGTGTTCATAAAAAATAAACTCCACTGTCCTTCGTGTAGTTCACTTGGAGAAATACATGTATGATGAATATGGAAATATTTCATAATGGTAGACAAAAACGACCTTAAAACAGTTTTCTTTTCCTCTATTGAAAACGGGTAAATATACATATTAACAAATTAATGACGTGCGTCTTATGTAACAATCTGACTAAAACAATATCTTTATTCCGCTTCTATATTTGTCCCATTGCGTATAAAGATCAGGGTCCGGCGCCATAAACTGAAAATATACTTGAGTCAAATATTTCATTTTAATTTATTTTAATGTCAAATGTTCTAATAAATTCTCATGCAGAGTTATTTAATTCTATTTATCAATAGAATAAAATCCAAATCCTAGTTATTAATTCATTGATGAACAGAAGAATTTGAAATTTTGACTTAAGTATATTCTCAGTTTAGGGCGGCGGATCCAGGGTCCGGCGCCATAAACTGAGAATATACTTAAGTCATAATTTCATATTCTTCTGTTCATCAATCCACGTAAGGGTTCACGTTCTGGTGACCTCTGATGACGTCTCAGTCACCGAAACCGTTATTTCACATAGCCAATCAGTGACTCGGCTAGGCACGTGATAGTGACGCAGTATGTTCAAAAACTACCTTGTGGGTCACGCACAATGTGGATGTTAATTTCATTCCTAGGATTTTTTAGCCGATCCACTGATTGGCTGAAAATCAGAGGTCACCAGAACGTGACCCCATACGGGATTTCACAAACAGAGAAGCGGAATAAAGATATGGTTTTAATCAGATTGCTTATGTAATGACCTCTTTTGCATTATATGAAACATATAACCGGTTTTACATCTTTTGTAAAGTGCTTAGAGAAAGAGAGAAAGTGCGCTCATGTCCCTCTCAAAATGTTCGTATTTCCGTCCCGCGTTCGAGAATGTTTTCAAGACGTCGGCAGCGGCGTAGGAAGTAAATCAAAGGTGGATGGGGGCAAACCAAATATTCATTTCATAAAACAGTTTTCTAGTGTACCGAGAAGTGGGAGGGTTTGGCACCGGATATCTGGATAACCACACCATTTTCTCCATTCCTTTGGATTAGGTGAAAGTCAAAACTCTCTAAATGTGTAAATATGTGACATCTATTAAAAAAAAGTTATTTTAGGGCAATTTTTAGTTTAATTTATTGAAAATATTGACTATATAATGCACAATAAAAGTAGATATATTCCAGTTTAGTTTACAATCATTAAATGATACTCGGTTTACACTTTACAGGCAAAAAAAAAATTAGAACATTTTAAAAAATTTATGTTGGGACTTGTTTATTATTAAATCAAGAAGATATAATAATTTTCATTCACAGAAAAGCAATAACTTAGAACTACAAGCGGATTTATATTTCGGAGTAACTAGTGCATTTACTTGCATTTTTCTAGCTCTTACTTTCATATCGCTAGGTTTTCCCCTATTTGATGAAGTTACTATACGGATAAAATCTACACTAGTTATGACGAAATCTAAACATAATGATTAAGATCCTCCTATCAGGATTTAACAAATTCTTGCCCATCAAATTTTCAACAGTAATGTTTTGAAATCATAGTAAAATTTATTTCATATACTTATTTTTCACTAGAACATTACCGCGAAAAGAGGGGAGGGCCTACAACAACAACCCCACCCCGGTTCCTACGTTTATAATCGGTACTGTTGATATTACTGAAACTTGTCTTTTTTCAAATACGTTGGTCACATCTCGACTATAAGTATGTATAATCTGATCACCGAATATGGTACAGCCATTTGATTTCTGTAAGAGGTTGAAAGGGGGGGGGGTTTAGAAAACGGGTCTGAGTCTACCTCTTCGCCATATTTCAGAGTCGGAGAAGGGGTTTTTGGAGGGCTTATTTTTTGTTGGGTTTGGGTGTTTATTATATATATGTAAAATTGTCCTTTTCACGAAGGTGCTCGTAAACGGAATCTTTGGAATTTAACGTAAGAACAAACTTGCCATAAATGTCCACTAGGAACTGGTTAGCGCAAGCGCCTTTCTAACGACTATGGATGTAAATATATTATGCTACGATAATTGATGGAAGTTATGGTCTTAGTGAATAAATGAAAACTGATGTGATCTAGTAAAGGAACTGTATGCATTGACTCTTGTGGTTTCCGAAAATCAGTGGAGTAGGCAGCAAATCCGATAACAATGATCACGGGGACCAAACAACAACAACAACAACAACAACAACAATTATAATAATAATAATGAAGATGATGATGATATATAATAATAATAATGATGATAACGATAATAATACTAATAATAGAAATGAGATAAAATAACATGTCGACAAGCCAAACAAAATGAAGGTGTAGATATTGCCAATTATTAGTACAATGATAACATTTGCTATTGAAATCTACTTTATAAATTAAACAAAATAACGTTTTAGAGAATTCTTATGTGCTGTTATTGAAAATGGTCCGACATGTAGTGTTCACCCTATCCCTACTTTCGTCCACTTCACGTTTCCGTGCTCTATCCCTGCAGTGGGTCACATATTGAACTGAAATTTGGTTTACTGACACATCATGAGATACCTAGGTCAAGTTCTGGTTGAATAATTTTTGACGGAGTTACGCCTCTTGGACTGAGAAAATTTCCAATATTGACTGACCGTTTTCGTGCTCTATCTCTGCAATGAATGCTCATATTGACTTGAAATTTGGTATACAGATACATCATACAAACTACTGGTTTCTGTGCCTATATGAATACAAAGGTTAGAAGGAGAGTTAACCCCTTCACTCATCAATGATAAAAAAGTCATTGTAGGGCCAATATAACAAGCTGGTTAATCAATTAAATATCGATACATTTTACAAATGCTGTCGCAAATATACTGCATTCGAATCTACAGTATCCTTTTAAAAAGAAAACAAAAAAAACCCTCCCATGTTTGTGATATTGTCGTGTTAATTAGTCGAAAGTTACTGTGAATATAGTTTTATTAGCTCATCTCACAAAGTGAGAGGGAGCTTATATTATCACCCCATCGTCGGCGTCTGTCCCAGCAATAACTCTATCTATATGTGTAGATGTGCATGCCTGTTTCAGATTTAGGTCATGACCTATATTTTGCGCTCCAGTGCACATGTTAGGAAAAACTGAGTTGAATGTTAAAAAGTTTTATTTTTTAGCTCACCTGAGCAAAAGGCTCAAGGGAGCTATTGTCATAGTTAGTCCGTGTCCATCGTCTGTTGTAAACTTTTCACATTTTCGACTTCTTCTTCAGAACTGCTGAACAGAATTTGATGCAACTTGGTATGCATGAAGTACTCAAGGTCCCACGCAAGTGTTGTTATTTTTCATCCGGATCCATTGACAGGTGGCGCCACCATGAGCAAAAGTAGGTCACAGAGGGTACCCTCCTTTGACAAACTTCTTCTTCAGACCGGGGGCATACAGAGACAAACCGAATGCATAGAAGAAAAAAGAGGAGTTACCGGCTCAGTTATGTGGCAGAAGTCACCATGGAGCTATACAATACATGAATATAAATAATATAATAGAACATTTAACACATTACAAAAATATTTGATTGTAGTGCAATTACGATACCAACTTAGGACGGTCATTTAATTTGACAAAAGCCAAACAAATGGTGTGGTTAACCAGTTTACGGGCCCACCTTCCCACTCACCGTAACAGCAGAACAATCAAAAGACGTACATTTAAAATTTTATAAATAATCCTCCATGTAAAGAACAAGGGTCAATAGGTATCGCATATTGAGAGGTCATAAAAATATAAACACGTAAGGTATTGTAAAAAGCATAATGGTATAAAAATATATGCGACATCAACATGATAAACCGTGCTCTGCCAGTCTGAAAGCGAGCTAAGACCCTAGATCTGTAGGAGTCCAGACTAACAGTCAGAGGGAACGAGGTTCAGGACCATGTCTCCTCTGAAAGAGGTTTGGACAAGGCCCGTCATATAGTCCCCACCGCCCTGTTAGTCAGCGTGCAACGTTCAAGTAAAAGTCTGCATAAGGCTGTAGAGGGGCCAAATACAAGACCTATAGTATATTCATAGGAATGATCTAGACAGATGTGTGAAGAAGTGTTGTTATTTTTGGTTCCATTCTGAAATCAAATGTTTGACATTTTTTTGGAATTAGTAATTTCAATGCAGAAAACTGTAATGTTTTTCAGTTACCGGTAATTGATAATGATGATTTCTTATGGACTATTTTGATCATAATTATGGTAAAGAATATTATTGTGAAAGAATTTTGTCAATATCTGAAGTTTTGGATTTTTTATGAATTTTTTAAGACTTCCAAGAAAAAGGGGGGGGGGGGGGGACAGTCTTTCACATTTTCAACTTATTCTACAGAACTACTTGAAGGATTGTGATGAAACTGGGTAGGATGCAGGTACTCATGGTCTCTTGTTATTTTTTGTCCAGATCAATCAGCAGATGGTGCCACCACAGGCAAAAGTAGGTCACAGAGGGTACCCTCCTTTGACAAACTTCTTTTTCAGATTGGAGGCATACAGAGACAAACTGAATGCATAGGAATGATCTAGAGGCATATGTGAAGAAGTGTTGTTGTTTTTGGTTCCATTCCGAAATCAAATTTTTGACATTTTTTCGTTGTCTTTTTGGACTTAGTGTTTTCAATGCAAAAACAAGTGACTTTATTCATTATAATTGCTCCTCATATTATAATTTGATGCTGTAATTTGGGTTCATTTAATCATATTAAGGGCAAAGAATGCCACAGTAAAAGTTTTTTGTCAATATCTTAATTTTTAGATGTTTAATGAAGATTATAAGATTGTAATATTACTGATCATGAAAGGTTTAAAGGAATCTTAAGGTTATGGGTTCAAACCCTGCTGGGGGCAATTTTTTTTAATTATATGTATGAAAAGAACTTTTATAGTGAAAATATTTTTTTTCAATATCTCAATTTCTAGATTTTTTTTTTCTTGATTAAAAAAAAGGGGGGGGGTTATTCACATTTTCTTCTTATCTTCAGAACTGTGTGAAGTTAAGATGCGTCAACAGGTGGTGCCACCACAGGCCAATTTTTATAAATTTTATTCTATACACAAGGGGAAAAATTACTGCATCATTGCAATTGCATTGACTTCTTCTTCCAGTGAAGTGCAAACCATATAGATATTGATATATTTTCAATATTTAACATTTAAAATAATTGTTTGAAATATGAAATCATCATGTTCTTTCATAAAAAATTAAAAACACCTGAGCCGAATGTCATACCAGATTGTCTGTCATCTGTCTGTAAACTTTTTGATATATTCCACTTCTTCTCTGAAACTACTGGGCAGAATTCAATGAAAAATTTCATGCTTGTTCATCAACATATTATGCACAAATTTTGCGATTCGTTTGATCTAGATGTTCAGGTGAGCGATATAGGCCCACTTGGGCCTCTTGTTTATATTGACATCTAGAAAGTCCAAACTTGCACAAATGATGTATCTATATATGCCAAAATGGATGCTGGTTTCAGATTTAGGTAATGACCTATATTTTCCACTCCAGTACACATGTGAAGAAAAATAGAGTAAAATGTTAAAAAGTTTAATTTTTTATATTTGGACATCTTGGAAGTCCAAACTTGCATAAATGATGTATCTATGTATGCAAAGATGGATGCTGGTTTCAGATTTAAGTAATGACCTATATTTTCCATTCCAGTGCACATGTTAGGAAAAATTGAGTAAAATGTTAAAAAGTTTATTTTTTTTATTTGGACATCTAGGAAGTCCAAACTTGCACAAATGACGTATCTATGTATGCAAAGATGGATGCTGGTTTCAGATTTAGGTCATCATCTATATTTTCCGCTTCATGACACTTGTAAGAAAAATTTGAGCAAAATGTTAAAAAAGTTTTATTTTTATACACCCATCTTAAGACGGGGCGGCGTTGTCCATCCGGCGCCCAGGATAAGCTTGTCCAGACTAATACTTCTTTCCCTGTACACATATTTCAATAATATTTCACAGAATTGTTGCTTAGGATCCAAGGGTGTGTCATGACCTTGACCCAAGGTCATAGGTCAAAGGTCAAGGTCACAACATGCAAAGTGAGTAAAACCTTGTCTGGGCCATAACTTCTTCCCCTGTACATGGATTTCAAAAATATTTCACAGAATTGTTACTTAGGACCCATGGGTGTGTCATGACATTGAGCCAAGGTCAATGGTCAAGGTCACAACATGCAAAATGAGTAAAACCTTGTCCACGCCATAACTTCTTCCCCTGTGCATGGATTTCAATAATATTTCACAGAATTGTTACTTAGGACCCAAGGGTGTGTCATGACCTTGGCCCAAGGTCATAGGTCAAAGGTCAAGGTCACAACATGCAAAGTGAATAAAACGTTGTTACTATGATAAGATGCTATGGAGATGCTATGTAACGCGATAACTTATGTAAACCTCGGTTGTTTTCATGAAACTTGTACAGAATGCTTAAATAGTGTAGTGGAAGCCTCTTTTCAGTTTTGAGCAAATCCATTTTGTTGTTACAGAGTTATGTGACTTGGATCTCTCTTTTTGGATTTCAATATTTCATAAAAGTATTACCAAAGAGACCCATGTTTGGGGGTAATAAAACCATACGTTCACATTGATCCCGTCCAAAGTAAGCGACGGGTGTATTAAGTCACGCTAGGCATTGCTCTTGTTTCATTTGGACAGCTAGGAAGTCCAAACTTGCACAAATGATGTATCTATGAATGCAAAGATGGATGCTGGTTTCAGATTAAGGTCATGGCCTATATTTTTCGCTTCAGTGCACTTGTAAGAAAAATTTGAGCAAAATGTAAAACAAGTTTTATTTTTTCATTTGAACAGCTAGGAAGTTGAAACTTGCACAAATCCTGCATCTTTGTATGTAGAGTAGTTTCTTGTTAGGAAACTGTGAGCACAATGTTAAATAGTTTTATTATTTTATTTGGACAGCTAGGAAGTCCAAACTTACACAAATGCTGTATCTTTGTGTGTAGAGATGGATTTAAGTTTCAGATCTAGGTCATGAACTATATTTTACGCTTCAGTGCACTTGTTGAGAAGAAAGCAACATGTGAAAAAGTTTTATATATTTTTTATTTGGACAGCTACCAAAGCTGTTGGTTCTGCTATAGGGATTATATTATGTTTTATTGGCAAATATGCTATGAGGTGAGCTTTGTAGTCTTTGATTACTGTATGTTTTGTTTGTGAAGCGGAATATCAATGTATGTTTTTTTTTAAGAGAAACATTTGTCGTAAGCTTTTTTTTTTTTTTTGACTTCGGTGAAAAGGACCACTTCATTGGTATATGATTCTTTCATGGGTCATGTAAGATGCTATAAACAAAGATTATTTGAAGCATGCATTCGAATAATTTAGAAAGACTAAAATAGCTTATTGTTTTACCTCACGCGAAGTTTATTGCACATCAGGCGCGGATCCAGAAATTTAGTCGAGAAGAGGTCCACCCAAATGAAATGTCCATGCTTTCTGTGTATAATAACGTATTCTGAATTGAAAAATAACAAGAAAAGTAATTTTCGCCGAATCTCGGGGTGGGTTGAGACCCCCGGTCCACCCCTCTGGATTCGCGTATATTTGTAATTTATAAAGTAACGGCATCTCTCAGATGCATTGTGCAGAATTTCTCGATTTACGGTTCAACCTTAGGTAGTACGGAGTCCTTCACGAGAAAATATGACTCTGAATCTCGATTTTTACTATCCCATCCGATAGGCCTGATCGTGCTCGATCTCGGGACCCCCTTCGTTACAACCCAGACATGCTACCGACCGGGTCACTCTGGCTCCTGTAGGGGCACGATAAAACCTGTGTGAATAATTAATGAATAAAAGAGCATCAGTAGAGTCTCATTTGCATTTCTTTGTCTGGTCATCATATGGTTTCATGGTTTTATTTTTACTCTTTCATAAAGATGATATTCTGATCATAGACTAGAAAAAAAAACGAGAAAAAAAAAGGGGGGGGGGTTGGGATATTTCATATATTTTATCAAAGTTTCCCTGCGCCATCCCTCCAACAAATGTCTAAAGGTAGCTCCCTTATTATTAAAGTTCCATTTATAACTTAAACGTGTGTTGCGCTAACCTTTTTAAACTGAATTGCACTTGTCAAATGAAGAAAGAGATTTACATACAGTAGATTGCTGTCCTCATTTCAGTGCGACTTAAAAGGTCATTGTCCCTTTACTGTTTTATATTCAATGGGTACCTCTCTCTCTCCTACTTTTTTTTTATATAAGTACGAAATAGCAACTTTTTCTATATTATGCAAGTAAAGCTCTTTGACCGGAAACTTGCAGATACAGACTATAAACTTCCCGGTCAAGAACAAGAACTCGTGTCTTTGTGCACACGCAAATAGCTGTTATGTCATAGTCATAAGAAGAGAATGAAAAGAAGTATTTATTGTGAATATTGCGAGTTCATGGATTAATTTCATCTACATATAGTAAGTAGAAGAACTTGTGAAACTAAGATCGGGTACATCTTAATCAGGGCAGTAATGTTGCAGACGTTTGTGTACTGTATTGTTTACAAATATGATCGTGTAGATACACAGGTGGCGGATCGTAGTCGATTTGTAAATCGCATTGGTAACATCTACAACTATTAAGATAGATATTATTCACGTGTGATTACTTCCCGCCGCCCTCCCCTTCTTTTCTCAACTAACTCGTTATAACGCCCACCCCCCTCTCTCTCTCTCTCTCTCTGTAGCTTTCATTTAAATTTCGACTTACGTTTATTGTTGTCTTTTTTCCCCATCATTTCATCACATTGTTTTTTATCATATCTACAGTCTTATTCTATGATAAGTGATAAAGTCGGTAACCCCCTTTTATTACTGCCCATTACCACACGCGTAAACCTGTGACACGGCATTTCAGTAGCCCGAGTAGGGAGCATGTCAAAAGTGAGGGGGGAGGGGGGACCTTGTACAAATTTTCTGTTCACTTATTTAATCGAATATGTGTATTATATAGACGTTATTGATTGTACAATCCTTAAAAGGTTCTTAAAGAATTGTTAATCTTTTTTTTTCTTCTTCTTTTTTTTTACTTACATAATTTTCAAGATGACGTTATCTGTCAGAATTTTCGACGTTTGCGTCGAACGTAGCGAGGTATATTATGCTTCGGTTGTCACTATCTCACACTGACGAGTCAGCGGTGAGACTACAACACAAGACTTCGGGTTAACTACCCCAACACGCTATAGACTGTATGCCAGACTGCAGCTTAAAAGGTAGTTTTAAAATATTCATTGCATTGTACTGACCCATAGAGTCAATATTGTATTCATCTCAAATGTACGTGAAAATGGTATAGGAAAACATGTTTATTGTCATTTGAATTTTAATTTTGAATATTAGAAATAAGATTTTTTATGCCCTTTTTTTCTTTGGAATAGTGAAAATGATTGTTCGTACATTATCTGACAAAATTTTGTCACATGAAGGTGGCTGCGAATTTATTTTTCCCTTGATATTCTAATGTATTTTTTTCCCGTACACATATTTTCCTTGACTGTTTTCTTCATTTTCTTGTCATTCTAATTTTTATTAGCCCTCAACCCTTATTTTGCCATCTCATTGTGGACACAATATCGAAAAACACATTCTCGTAAAAAAGAATGTAAATACTGGATGAAACGTCTCTGGTAAATGTTTCAGAACAAATATAGATCAGTATTGTAGCGCATGTTTTACGGGATGAGGCCTTGTGTATTAATATCACAGACGCTTGAGGGTATATAAGTATTTTTCATAATATTAGATAATTTAATTTTCGAGGCAACCGCCGTATAAAGCCTGTTTAATATTAAAAACAAGTCATATGACAAATTGGCCACGCCCATCGTTCGTTATTAATGCACCAAATTCAAAATGCTCGGGGGTTTTTTTTTTTCAAAAAATATTCCAAGTTTCATCAAATTTTTGTTTCATTTTAACAAAGGATTGAATTATAAGGAATGACATTGATACATGTTTTTATTTTTCTGTGGAGGTATATATAGTTTGCAATAGGACAGAACAAACAGGAGTCCACCCCCCACCATTGACGGCCATCTTGTTTGTTGCACTGTATTTTCATGCATACAACGCATCAAAATTGTCTACATCATTTATTTTGAAATATTGTCCGTATTTTAAATGTTAAATTACCTATGCCTGTTTCAAATGGACTGTTTGAAAATTATGATAATATGCAGGAAAAATTATAGTTTGACCAGAGACATATATACACATGTCTCTGGTTTGACACAAAGGGGTAAGGGTAACTCTAATGAAGTTTGTCTTATTGAAAACTATCTATAAAAGTAAAACGGATTTACAGACATTGTATAATTCGCTTCAGTGTTATGTACTGCTCTACTGGTCAGGGTTTCGTTTTTCGGCGTACGCATTGACGTATGCATGACGTTTGATAGCTATGATAATGTATTATAGATTTTGTAAGTGCGAAATAAAATGTGCCAACAAGTACGGTGTCGGGCATGTGCATCTGAAAATCGATCCATTGACATCCACTGTTTATAAAAGAACGTGATATTCAGACGATTTTCAATTGTTTAATATATGACGTCATAAACAGATACGTAATTAGTTTAGTTGGACCTCAGATGAGATCAATGCAATGGAGAAATAGCGTTTGTGAAAGGGGAAATTAGCGTTGTGATCTGAGACAGCTGAAGCGTTTGTTTCTTAATGTGGCGTAGTCTGATACTCACTGTGACAGAGTTATAAGGATACAATACACCAATCCACTTTTCAGCATAGAAAGCGATGTTTGGCGGACTTTGATTGTTATGGTTATGACGTCATAATCAAATGTCCGACTTGTCCATCCTTGCGTGACGTCATCATAGTCGTATTTTGCGTTAAAGTACGTAACATTCGACTAAAGTGGATCGGTGTATCGATGGCCACGCCCATCGTTCGTTATTAATACGCCAAATTCAAAATGCTCTATAGACTACAGTTTCCTGCCTTGTTTCATATACCACGCACATAGCCTCCCCCCCCCCCCCCCAAATTTATGTTTGCATCTTTCTCAGTTTATTTACCAGCCTAGTCATGCTATTTATAGTGATTTAAACATGCCCTTTGGTAGAAAAGAATTTGAAAAAAAATTATAAAAATAAAGCTTTTTTGGTGCATGTCTGAGCGTGTCATGAGGCTAAAATGTTGTTGCATGAATACACTACTGCAAAACCTGAAAGTAAGGTCATAGGGGTCAAGATGTGTATTGATAGATATTTTGAGTTTGGCGTATGCCATTTTTTAGCTCTACTGGTCTCGACCAGTCGAGCTCATGCGATGGTCCTTCGTCCGTTGTCCGGACGTCCGTCCGTAAACAATTTATTTGTTCCCTCTTCTTCTCTGAAGGTATATGTCCAAGAGACTTAATTATGGTTTCATCTTGTTCGATTGGTGGTCTAGTTGTGCATGTGCAATTTTGGTCCAGTTCGGACCCCCTGAGGTCCCACAAAGGGGCGTGGTTCCAAAATCTTGTTCCATCTTCTTCTCTAAAGGTATTTGCCTTAGAGACTTAATTATTGTCTCATCTTGTAAAGTAGATGGTCTAGTTATGCATGTGCCATTTTGGTCCGGTCCGGACCACTTGGGGTCCTAACAAAGGGGCGTGGTCCCAACATTTTGTTCCCTCTTCTTCTCTGAAGGTATATGTTTCAGAGAGCTAATTAGGGTCTGATCTTGCTGGGTAGGCGGTCTAGTTGTGCATGTGCAATTTTGGTCCAGTTCGGACCCCTTGGGGTCCCACAAAGGGTGTGGTCCCAAAATTGTGTTATGTCTTCTACTATAAAGGTATATGTTCCCGGGACCCAATAATATTCTCATCTTGTTTGGTATGTGGTTTAGTGGTACATGTGCAATTTTGGTCCATTTCGGACCCCCTGGGCCCCACAAAAGGGGTGTGGTCCCAAGATGATGTTCCCTCTTCTTCTCTAACAATATATGTCCCACAGACTAAATTATAGTCTAATCCTGTTTGGTAGGATGTCTAGTTGTACATGTGCAATTTTGGTCCAGTCTGGACCACTTTGGACCCCCACAAAGGGGTGTGGTCCCAAGATTCTGTGCCTTCTTTTTCCCTGAGGGTATAAATCCAAGAGACCTCTTTGTGGTTTCTTCTTGTTTGGGTGGTCTAGTTGTGCATGTGCAATTTTTGGTCTAGTCTGGACCCCTAGGGCCCCTCAAAGGGCGTGAGTTACCCATACAGAAATGACCCCAATTGTTATTCTTACTACAGTGTACTGTAATTTGAAAGGGGGTTATAGCTTTGTAGACATATGTGCAACACCTCAACATTTGTATTTCATGTATGTATTTTTATCTTTCAACTATCTTCAATTTCCTCTCTTAATTATTTCCTGTATGGTTGACTTAAGATCGCAGTGTTTGTATGCTAGTCAGAATTGATTTTGGGCGAGTTGTCTTCTAATGTTTATATAACAGCGGCCATTTTGAATAAATTATTGAGAAAAGATCATAGTCCTAGAAAAGAAATAAGAGGAGAAAAACAAAAAGTTTTTATCAATAATGGTTGACCGAAATTATTTAATGCCCAGTAGTAGGCCGTGAATATATCATTTATAAAATAATTATAGTAAGGAAACGGCAATGTATGAAGGAAAAAAAGTCACAACCAGTGATTTCCTCCAACATTTACAGTTTCATTTAACTAGGAATAACCAAAATATTGCAAGTAAACGATGTTCACAGTATCCAAAAGTACGGAGGGAATCTGTTTTTTTTTAATAAACCATGTTCTTCGTGGTTATAGATATGCTGAACCAAGGAGCACGTAACTCTTCTATCTGCACCACGGTTCAGCGCTTACACTTTGCTATGAATTAATCATTGTCACTAGATAAGAATGGAACAGTGTGAATAAAACCACCAAAAAGATAAATTGTGTATATTTGTAAATAAAATAAACACATTAGCCTGCAGTGCGTTTATTATACTATGTCAAGTAATCTCCAGAATTTCCTCTGACTCATGAACTTTATGATGGCCCTATATATATATATATATATATATAGCACCATGTGATAAAAATTTTTACGACACTTTTACAACCAGATATTGGCAAAAAAGAAAACAGACAAAAGACATTATTAAACATATAACAGTGCCGTAAACTTCTCTTGAAAAACTAGTGTTTGCATACTTTGTTTCTACACTTGAACCGACATTGGAAAATATCGAAAAGGGGGGGATGTTACAAAAATACTTCATCCCATCCCCTGTTTTGAAAAAAGAGGGGATGGAGCACATGCCCCTTTTGCTACCAGAAGAAAAACTAGTGTTTCCACACTTTCACTGATATTCTAACTACTTGATGATAAAAAATCTTAAAGATTAAAGGGGGCGGAACATCCCCCCCCCCTTGATTTGAAAGAGGGGCACATTCCCCCGCTGCTGCCCCACCCTTTTAAAAGATAATAAGAGGAAACCAGTAGAGCTTCAGTCTCGACAGAGACTTCTGGTTTCTGCAGAAGATGAAATGACAGCTCTTACGTGGTATAAACAACATACATTAATTTCAGATAAAAATAAGCGGATGGGATTATTGCAATGATTTTTTAATTTACAAAAGAAAAAACGGGGGAAATGTAGTCTATGGTCATTTTATAGTAATCGGAGCTTGCGCGACTCATGAAACGCACGTAATACCCGATTTATTTCATCCCATCTATGAATAACCCCCCTCCCCCATTTATATCTGGGAAATCGGTTGTACTCAATAGAATATTGTAAATTATGAAAGTTACCAGGCGCGTTCTCAAACTTAACCCCAAAATAGAAATGATATGAACTAATTTACCTGACTTTGAAGCCTATGTACATAAGTACAGGTTTCATAAATAAAAAAAAAAATAATAAAAGTTCGGGAAAAAATAGCTCATGGTCAAACGATCCCTAATAGGGTCCTTGATAATTTGGGATATCAAAACGCATTTGTCAACTTGCAGTTATTTAAACATGGGAGGTGTTTCTTATAACGAACATTCAGTGGTTATTGAATATTTCGTTTATGGACTTCGATTCGTCCAGGTTGTTCGTTCTTATTTTCTCTTAACCTTATTCTAT
The DNA here is from genome assembly GCA_035048485.1 of Pteria penguin. NCBI lineage: Eukaryota > Metazoa > Mollusca > Bivalvia > Pterioida > Pteriidae > Pteria > Pteria penguin. The sequence continues at coordinate 15,145,803 of CM068582.1, forward strand.
AAGCATTATTTCATTAAAATATGCTCTGGAAATAGAAAATAATTCCTTTATCATACAGTGGCGGATATTTTGCCACATGTTTACTAGTAAAAATCTAGATTTGGCACCAAATATGGCTGAGTAGTTTGGCTAATACACATGCCCCCCCCCCTTTCGGAAATCCTCAATCCACCACTGTTAAACATAGAATATCTTAAATCGTATCAATGAATTATGACGAAAGCAACACCGAAAAGCGATTAAGAATGTGTTCATGTTTTGGACTTGGTTAAATTTTGTAATCTGTATGTCACTGGTACAGATCGCAGGCGTAGGGATATTCATGAGACCAAGAAACTAAATATATTAGATGATGCTCGGACTCGCCCCTGACATAGTTATGTAAATAATTTTATTTTAACGTGGACGAGTGAACGCTGTATAAGGCGGTTCTTACTTACATAATTATGCTGTCGATAGGTTTTGCTTATTTACGTAAAGAGCTCCGAACGAAGGTATTCACAAAAGTGCGTTGTGTAATTTGAAAACATGATTTATATGATGTGGGTGAGGTGACATTTTAGTACTTGCAGCTTCCTCTGGTCGATCAATAATCACATGGGATAGTTTTTTTTATTTTATTTTATTTTTTTGTTGTTGTTGTTGTTGTCTTTTACATGTATTTATTTTACGCGCAACTTGGAAATATTATCTATGTTAGTCTGTAAACGTCCGGGGTTTTTGACTGCGATGTGATCACCGATGATGGGCACATTTCAAGAGACGTAAGCATAATTATATAATAATAAGTTTTTGTTTGAAAACATCTCATTGTATCCCTTCATACGAAATTCGGATTTAATCAAGAAGAGAAAGAAAAAAACAAATGTTCAATTGCCAAAAGTTTTCGGTCACCTGAAAGCGACGTAAAGCAACCAGCCAACGAACATTGAATTTACTTCAGTAATCAAAGTAATCACTTCAGTTAATAAAGTTTGCGTTACTTGAAAATTTATTTTGGTGTATATATTATCCGTTATTTTTCTGTACTTTCTGTGGTGAATTTTGGGTAGAAATTTAAAAAAAAAAATCCTGATGAAAAAGGAATAAAGCTTAACAACAATATATTGTCACGGTACCACATTTTGCCTTATTCGCTATATTGTTTGTGACGCAAATGAAATTTATAAGCTTTGATTTCATTCTGAAATATATCAATTTTATTATAACATTATGTAAAAGCACATGGAATTGGAAAAACACATTGGCGAATTTAAACGGGTGTGGCGTTCATCTTTGAAAGATTTACAAAATTACAAATATTTTGGGTTTTTTTTTATTTTCATGCAGTTGAAGGAAACGTTGAATCGTGGTCACCATTCGTACGGCCAGACCGTAGATTAATTAAAATGAGACTTTATTCTGTTGATCGAAATAAAATTCTAATATGGATGACACAGTCATGTACATTGAATTTCGAAAGACTTGCGAGAAACAAAATAAAAACGGCGTTTATTTAACTTATTTTCACCTTGAATTTCTCGAAAAAGGAGCAGAACCTCTATCAAGGCTTATGCCTCGATACACTTTTTCTTAGATTTCCAACCCTACCGCTTTTTTAACTATAAATCTTGAATCTGCGCCTATTTGCCTTTGTTACAGTGTGTTTTGTTGTACATGTAATTGATTATTGAAGAGTTCAGAATGATTCTTTTTAATTCCACTTCCCCGAGTAAACTTTGATAAACATATCTATAATGTCTGACAATATTCCACAGAATGAAAATGAAGCAAGGCACGATTGAACACGCCTGTGCAACGTTTTTCATAATTATTGTAAAAAGAAATCAGCGAATAATGGAAATAACTAGCACATTCTAAGCAAGATTAGAATACATGTACATATATATGAAGTACCAAATATTAGAAGAAAAAAAAAGCGCCGTTTAACTTTTATTTCTTGTTTTATAAAGTTCAATCACAGAACGCTAAAGAAGAAAACCCCACAAAACAAAACTGAAACTTTTTAGAATATACATGTATTTTATATAATATATTAATATTATTTAATGTTATCGATTAAGAGACCATTTTTCTTTACGCCATCGTTCAAAGATTTATTTAGCAAAAGCAAGAATTCGGAACTAACATTTATGTATACTGCCATAATACTGGGGGAAACCATTGATCCACTTTTCTGTATGGATTTCATTTATTCTGATTTCGAACTAAATTGTCGATTTAATATGCATCGAACGAATTTTTTCGAATTTGGGAACGTATATTACTTTTCCTTGGCATGCTGCACTCGTTAAGAGGAATTTTGAAGGACTATTATGGTATTTTGCGATACCAAAAGACGGATTTATATACTCGAGTTCTTGTAGTAGTAATCGAAAATATTTCTAATTGTTCGTTTCATCCTGAAACAAATTCACTCACCTAACATGAATCATCGTCAAATATCTTAAGATTAGCAGGTTTGATAAGTTTTTCGCTTTCCTTTGTGTTAATTTGGCTATAAGTTTTCTTTCTACAGCGTTTCCAAGAATTTAAAAGTGTCGGCAATGTAAAATGACATATGAAGCATAACATTAAATATGTTAATATTTTCCGGTGTTTGTAGATGTCGTTGTCAGATATGATAATATGAATAATATAATAATATTTCAAAATAGTGACACTTCCATAGCATTTTAGACCATGATGTTAATACCTTGATTTTAAATTTAAAGTGTTTCATGATGAACCGAAGCTTAGGAATTCCATATACAAGTACTTTGACTTGATGCATATTTAGACATCTTTCTTTGATTTTTATGGATATTTAATGATTGATTATTGTTTTGTGTCCACGATTATTTCTGTAATAAATTTCTATGACCTCTCTTCTTGAGAAACTTGTTGATCCTTGTTCTGTATATGGAGGATTATTTATAAATTTTTAAATGTGTGTCCTTTGATTGTGCTGTTTTGCGGTGAGTGGGACGGTGGACGCCCGTAAACCGGTTAACCACACCAAATGAGTGACGTTTGTTACTTCAATTGACCGTCCTAAATCGGTATCGTAACCGCAGTACAATCGAATATTTTTGTAATGTCGTTCCGTGAATATTCTACTCTTACAATTTTTGGTCGGAATTGCGTAGCAATTCCAGACCCTAGTCGTTACAATATGCTGTGGGGAACGCGTGGAACGCAGAAAATACCTCCTTGTGTATAAATAGTGCGCCGATATTTAGAAAAAGCGTGATTAGATTTACTTTTAGCACTTATAATTCATATTGTACGAGTCAATGCAAGATAACTTTGATCAGATGAGAAAATAGATGTGCCGTTATTCCATCGATTTAATTTTAGACGAGTTATATTCATGCGCTGGAGGACATGCAGTCTTTCCGAATACTCGACGGAAAGTCCCGAAAAAGTACGATTGACATTATGGTGTAGCTGTGCCGTAATAAGAAGTACACTACTAGTCCGTACTAGTATCCGTTGTATTATAATTAATAAAACTTAAGAATATCGCTTCTTTTTATAGCAGTGGAATTCGAAGTACTCTACAATCCTCTCGTCACACGATAAACAAACGTCTTGGTAGTTGTTGATGTGTAATGCTACTAAAAATAGCCAGTTATTTATAGATCTACATGTGTAGACGTGGTTTTCCCCAAATGTACATGTACAGCGGGAGACTTTGTCCAGATTGCTAATTTCATACTACTGTCAAGGTCAAGTGATAAGAGAGAATGATAGCGGATTTGTTTGACAAAATCGGCAAATGAAAAAGCGAATGACCTTGATTTGCGATTTCAAGCAAAGAATTCAAGTCAGATGTGCTTTAAACATGACATGCATAGTTCATTCTTCTGTTGCATTTCCAAAATGGACCGTCTTTCCCCATACGATCGGATGCTTAGCTGGGTCCATGGCCATGCGGATTTGACCTCGTATATCTCGGGAAGTGCTTGGAGTTTTTAAATGAAATTTGGTGTCATTGTACATTAATTCTTTATGTGTGAATGGGCGAAAGCCCGAAGGCGATGCATCAAGTCCTTCATTGTTTTTGTTTGTTCTGTTCAACGCAGACCGTGTTTTTGTCAGTACTGATCCTAAACATTACACGCTTGGTGTGTGATCTCTTGGTGGATCATGACTTTATTACCTTTGATGTACTTGACCATGCAATTCCGACCTTGAGGACTTTCATTTGTATGCAGGTCCTTGGTGATTTGTGTCATACAGCTTTGTCAGATTTCTTCTGTTTTCTCTTTTTAATATGGTGACGTCATCAGCCTGATGCATTTCATAGACATTTATGCCTATGCAACGGAAGCAGCGAGGGGTCTTTTCACGTGCCACGTCTACCGTGATATGGGACCGCAATTTTGGTCAAAGAATAGTAATTAACAAGAGTCATGATTGGCTTATGTGATGTAGGGAGAGAGGGACTACTATTTCAATGTATTAGGAGCTGTGAATTTACAACAATAGTTCTCACATGTTGTAAAGTATTGTAATGTATTTTTCTTTTAACAGTCAATGGAATCATTTAGGCGTTACCTGTGATTATCTGTTCACCATGTCCATTGCCAACTCCAAAAAGTCGCGATGTAGCACTAAGCAGCCACGACTCATAGATGCCACTGAACCCTCAGACGATGAAAGAGAACCTATAGCCAAGGTCAGTAAAAGAAATCTAGAGACTTACAGCCTAGACGAAACTCTTAAAGCTCTGATTAATTTCATACAATTTTCGTGGATTTGCAAGATGAATGTAGTACAGACATACCTGTAATACAGAAATTTTTAGTTTTCAATGGCATAATATTTATTTCACTTGACCACCATGTTGAAGATGAAGCAGAAGTTTTTGCTTCATATCCTTTCTAATTTAACTTTATTTTGAAGGAATAGTCTTGCATGAATTTTCCATGTTTACACTTCTTTGAAAACTTGCTTTACATTGTTTAATGGCTCATAAATTTTACACTTTAGCATAATTGATCTCTTTTTTTCCCATCAAGCAGGAGTTTCTAATAAAATTTTCCATTAAAAGAGAGGACTTTAACCACATAAAACCCCTCCCCTGTGAATCCATTAATGCAATACAAACTTTGTCTTGTTACGCCTATGTATATACCATATTTGTTAGCGTAAAATTCTCAAGAGTTTGGTTGGGTTTATGTTTGTATCTCTGTATTATATTCGTATACCCTACAATTCGGTATAATTTTAAAAATTAGGGCATGTAAAACAAAAACTGTATTTTTCTCATATGGCTGAAGTTATTAACTTTGCGTCAATAACATTTTTGTTGCTTCATACCTTTGGCGATATTAAAATAAAAAGAAAATACTTCGTGAATTTAAGAGGATATTCCATAAATACAGTCATGACCTGATTTCGCGCATGCGCAGTTTAATCAAAACAAATACGATGAAGGAAGACTCCGAAAGAAAACAATGTCAGTAAATACTAACTTTAGCAGACTTGAATGCAGATTTTTTAAGTTACTCATCAAGTTTATTTACCTCGCCCTCCATGATGAGGCTTCAGAATTAGATCACTGATAAGTTGGTTGTAAACATTCTGTTTACAAACATCACGTTTTACACAGCCGTATCTCAATTAATACGACAAATTTGATCACAACATTTGCAAGGGCCTTTTTAAAATATGTTTTAAGGCTTATATATATAATTAAAACAATTTAGAATAAATTTACCTATAATGTGTGAACATAGGCAGAGACATACATACTTACTCTGACATAGGGTATACAGCTTTAACTTACTGTGAATATTGTCTGGTCTTGTCTTATCATGAGAATATGCTGTAAACTTTTGTTTCACTTTTTTTTCAAAATACATGTTTAAAATTGAGCTTTAATAAGTAAAAAAAAAAGATAATAAAATTTGTATTTGGTATTCACTTATTTGAAGTTTAAGTGTGATGAATGTTTTATATTTGATATCTAAGGTTTTCTTTTTTCTTATCTCTTACAGTCATTTTCAGAAAGAAACTATACTTATGCCCCCAATGTGGCATACATCCGCCGTCCTCCTAAAGATTATAGAATCATGGCAGTGCTGTCAGCTTTGTTCTGCTTTCTGCCACTTGGATTTTTTTCCATATACTATTCAATTAAGGTATGTATGGTATACCAATCAGCTGTATAGCACTGGAATTTACTCCTTGGTTCAGGTTTGCGTTCAAACCATTTGGACCTTCAGTCTTTTGATTTCGATTGAAATACATGTATACACTATAACTGAAATTTTTATGACATTTTTGTAGCTCACCTGAGTCAAAGGCTCAAGTGAACTGTTGTCATAATGGTGTGTCGTCTGGCGTCCTAAACTTTTCACATTTTCATCTTCATCTTTAGAACCACTGGAAGGATTTTGATGAATCTTTGTAGACATGAAGTATTCATGGTCCCCTACAAGTTTTGTTGTTTTTTTTGTCTGTATCCATCAACAAATGATGCCACCACAGACAAAAGTAGGTCATATAGGGTATCCTTCTTAACAAACGTCTTCAGATTGGATGCTTACAGAGACAAACTGAATGCATATGAATAACCTAGAGAGATGTGTGAAGAAGTCTTTTTGTTTTTAGTTCTATTCTGAAAGCAAATATTTGATGTTTTTTCAACATTTTTTTTTTTTGGACTAAATGATTTCAATGGAGGAAAGTGCAATTCTTCTTCTTTAGGTGATAATGATGGCATAATTTGATTTCTTTTAATCATGATTATGGTAAGGAATGTAACTGTGAAAGAATTATCTTAATTTTTGAGTTATTTACGAATTTTTTCAAATGGCTTAAAGAAAGGAGGGGGGGGGGGACATTTGCCCACAATTTCAACTTCTGTTACAGAGCCACTTGAAGAATTTTAATGAAACTGGGTACTCATGGTCTCTTGCAAGTGTTGTTGTTTTTATACCCTCGCAACAAAGTTGGATGTGGTTGGGATAGACGTAGGTGTACTGGAATTGGGTTGTTCGTCTGTCCATCCGTCTTTAGACACAATAGTTTCGGGGCTCCATAGTGTTATCCTTTTCATCTAGAGTCAAGATATTATGCATACAGACTCCCCATGGAATTGGGATGATCCCGATCAATTTTGGGGTAAAAAAGTCAAAGGTCAAGTGTACTGGACATTGATATAGGTAAGTGATTTCTGGGCTCTATTGTGTTATCTATTTCACCTAAAGTCAAGATACCATACATACAGACTCCCATGGGATGCGGATGATTGCTATGAATTTTGAAGTTTAAAGGTCAAAGGTCAAGTGAACTGAACATTGATAAATGGACATCATTTCCACGCTCTTGTAACTTTTTTATGCCCCCGGATCAATAGATTTGGAGCATATTGTGTTTGTCCTGTCTTTTTGTCTGTTCATCTGTCTGTCTGTTGTCAATTTTCACCTTGGCTGTAACTTTTAAACCGTGAGGGATAGAGACTTCATATTTTCATGTGTACTCAGCTATTGAAGCCCTTTCAAATAACACCAAGGACAATGACCTTTGACCTTGACAATGACCTTTATGCTTAAAATAACTTTCTGTCTGTTTGTTTGTCTGTTGTCAACTTTACCCTTGGCCATAACTTTTGAACCGTAAGGGATAGACTTCATATTTCACATGCTCACTCAACTAAAAAAGCAGATTCAAATGACACCAAGGTCGATGATCTTTTGACCTTGACAGTGACTTTCACACTGAAAATATCATGTAGGACTGTGTTGCTGCCGGGGATATTAGTGTTTCACAAACACAGCTTGTTCACTTAGAGTCACCATATCGCACATATGGACTCACCATGGGACGAGGGTGATCCCTATCGATTTTAGGATCAGAATGTCAAAAGTCAAGTGTACTGGACATCAGTACAGGTAAATGGTTACAGGCTCTTACATGTTTCACAATTTCAGTCTTTTTCAATCCTGTACAACAATTTGCTATATATATATGGAATCTTTTTCTGACACCTAAGGATGTGTGTGTGACAAGTCTTTCAACAAAGGCCTCTCCTCTTGGGTCAACATCATCACAACACACACATCTCTGAAGGAAAGCAACTGCACAAGTTCATACTACCCACAATTTCCCCTTCTCACCTGGGGTTTTGTCATGCCCTGAGCCTGATTTCCACAAGGTCGAGGCCATATTCAAAGAATCATTCTGTCCAAGGGCGACAGAACAATTCTTGTTCATCCAGATCTGTCCACAGGTTTCTGAGTATACATTTGCTGTAAATTATTATAGATTTAAGGGTTAAGAATTTCAATTTGGTCTGCATAAACAATTGCTTAATGTTGAACACAGTATACATCAGAGAATGTATAATTTTATCTACAAATTTTTCAAGCTGTCAATTGAATAAGCAAATGCTGTTCAGGTGAGTGATACAGGCCCACTTGGGCATCTTGCTTTAATAAATGACTTTTACAGACAGGTGACCTCCGGTTAGAGGTATTCCTATAGGCAGGTTCAACTATGTTGGGAAATAACATTCAAACTTATACTATATTCCAAAAACATTCCATTTAATCCTTGAAGTTAAATAAATTTTATAAATAAATGTACAGTACTAGTACCAAAATCTTCAGCATTAGTATCATCTTTTTTCATGTTTGGTATTGTAGGTAAATAGCTTTTATCAGAGGGGTGATATCTCCAATGCCAGCAGAGCTTCAGATCGCACCAGACTTCTTATCCAGTTGACCGTAATTACAGGATGTGTTATATGGTTTGCTGGAATTTTAGCTATTCTCAAACTGAGTCACTAAGAACAACTACAAAATTGTCTGTAAAATTTGGTAACCATGCATTTACTACAAGTGGATATGTGTTAACTTAAGTAACCATGCATTTACTTCCAGTGCATATGAATCAGTGTAAACTTTGGTAACCATGCATTTACTGCCATTGCATATGTGTAAACTTTAGTAACCATGCATTTACTACCAGTGCATAGGTGTTAACTTTAGTAACCGTGCATTTACTGTCAGTGCATATGTGTAAATTTTGATAACTCTGCATTTACTACCACTGGATGTGTATAAACTTTGGTAACCATGCAGTTGCTACCAGTAGATATGTGTTAACTTTGGTAACCATGCAGTTGCTACCAGTAGATATGTGTTGACTTTGGTAACCATGCATTTGCTACCAGTAGATATGTGTTGACTTTGGTAACCATGCAGTTGCTACCAGTAGATATGTGTTGACTTTGGTAACCATGCAGTTGCTACCAGTAGATATGTGTTAACTTTGGTAACCATGCAGTTGCTACCAGTAGATATGTGTTGACTTTGGTAACCATGCAGTTGCTACCAATTGATGTGTGTAAGCTTTAGTAACAAGGAGGTAACTGTTGGTAGAGACATGTAAACTTTGGTGACCATGCCATTACTACCAGTGGATATGTGTAAACTTTGGCAATTATGCAGTTGCCACCAATAGATCTGTATAAGCCATAGTAACCAGAAGGTAACTGACAGTAGAGACATGTAAACTTTGGTAACCATGTCATAACTACTAGTAGATATGTTCGAGCTTTTGAGAGCCAGGAAGTGCTATCGGTAGATACATGAAAACTTTGGTAACCAGGTAGTAACTACCAGTATTGAAGAAAGAGTGCAATATTTATTGTTGTGATTTTGAAAATGACAAGGAAGAATGCATTTGTAAATATAATGTTATGTATGGTTTTGAAGTATACATAAAGACTACTGTATGAGGTACTTTCGTGAGTTGACATTTGGGTATTTTCTTCAGGTCATGAATGTGATTAGTTTTTCTTATCATGCACCCAAAATTGTGGGGGAGCAAATAGTCACTGTTATGTTTGCATGTCTCTCTATCTGCTGTCTATCCATTTGTCTGTCTGAATTCATATCTCCTAAATTGTTCATCAGAATTTATTATACTTCATACAGTTATCACTCATAATATGAGCTTTCTGACAAAGGTCACGCAGGTCATTTCTGAAAGATGAAAGTCACTCAGAAAATAGAACTTCACATAGATGTTATTTGCCCTCTCTTGAAATGGGTCACCCAAGATCATTCTTTAAATATCAAGGTCATTTAGGATCTAAAAATATTTGAAATAATAAAAATACAGAAGAAAAACCCCAAAAACAAAAATCATTAAATTAAATAGATTTCAACTAAATTTTAATTCAAATTCATATTCCATTCCAAATGGAGTCATCCATTGGTTTTGTGCAGTTAGGGGAGCATCCATTAATTCTACTGATTTTCTTGTTATTTTGGTGCTTTGATTTTGTATTTTTAGTGCATGTCATAAGTAGCACAATCTAATTCAAAAGATGATTAATTGAGATTTTAGTTATCTATAGTTATAAGTTTTATTTACATGGTATTTCATTGGAACTACTCCCTATGGACAAATTGTGTGCATTTTTAGATACATTACCAAATATATATGCAGTAGCCAACCCATTATTGTTGGTAGATACCTGCAGGTTAGAATTTTGAGTTTTATCAATGTTTATGTAAGTTTTGAACTGTAAAATTACATATGTTTCCTGATAAGTGTAAATTTTCTCATCATACTTAAGTATATTTTAGTTTGAGCATGAAGTAAATAATTCCGTTAGGTTGACAAAAGCAAGTAACGCCAACTTCATTCGTATTAATTAAACATACCTTTTACCTAGAAGTGACTTTTAATATCTTACTTGATATATAATTTGTTAACATGCATACAGATATGCTGTTTTAAGGTTGTCATATGAATATTGAATTTTCTTTGAATCATTGTCTAATATTAGTATGGTTTTTTAAAAGCATTTATAAGTGAAATATTCTATTGATATATTCATGGGTACTGATATAAGAGTATGGAAAAGACTGTATATAATATACAACCACTCAGTGTACAGAGAAATTGTTGCAAGGGTGTTATTTATTATTAATTTTGATTTAGAATATATTATTAGATAATGGCCATAGTTATTAGATGGTGTGAGAGGATGAATTTTTAATTCATTCTCGTTATTTGTACAGTGAAAAAAGAAAACAAAATAGAATTGGAGAATAATTATGACTCTCAGAGCTTCAATACATAATTACTTGAAAGCCCCATTGACTGACTATACAATATTTTAGTTGTTATAAGGAAATACATATTTTTCCATGTTTTATCAATGATGCAAACATCTTTATGTAACAAGAAAGAATTTAGCAAAATATCTATTACTCAGAACAGGCATTGGATATTTTTTACATTTTGGTATAAAATTCAGTAAGGCATCATTGTCTTATTGAATTTAAGAAAAGGAATCTCGTTTTGTATTTCTCATACATATTTTTAGTGATCTCTTGTTTAGATTTGCTTCAGTACCTGATATTAATGAATATATTACGTTTGTTGTATGTAGTATAATGTCAATATTTATTCTTGGATTATTAAATTTTTCTGTACATGACTACATACTTGCTTATTGCAATGAGATCATGAGTACCGCACATGTTTTAATGGCAGTGATTGGCCTTCTGAATACCATTGTTAAACGGATGTCTATATTGTTAAGATAATTTTATATTTATGTGTCTTTTTACTATGTTCCATTCCACTTTTTGTTTTTACATTTACTGAGATCTGCCTTTCTTTTTCGGACATGAGGGTGGCATACATCCTGCCATATATCATAAGGGGGCATATTATAATCTCATAATTTTTCCCATGACAGAGTTAATGTCATGCTGTAACTGGGCTGCTCTGTATATATAAGTTTATATGTGTAGTAGTGGAGATTTGAGTGAAGGTAGAAGTTGAGGTGCACTGAAATAGGTACTTGCAAAATTTATACATAAGAATTGGAAGAATGTCACCTAAGTGTTGCTTAATATTCGATAAATATTTTGAATGAATTTGTTTGATGGCACTGAATTTTTTTGTACAGAAAAATTTCTTCGAGTAGTGATAGGAGTCCATTTTTGGATGAAACAAGAAAGTCCCTGTTTTTGAAGATAAGTGTGTCAAATAATGATACAAAATGACAATCATGATGAAAATTTCAACCTTGGTCATCACTTTTGAACCATAAGAATTTACCAAAAGAAACTGCAAAGCTCTCTGTATGCTGTAAATTCTCAGGCATCCGTTGATGGAAACATCAGTGTTTTCTTGTATGGTTATTGGTTGCTCTTGTCAGAAATGAAATCATATTATGCATAAGTGAGAAAAATATAAATAGATATGTACTTTTTAAGTCTCCATAGAATTACTTGTAATAGAATTCAGTAATAATAATTATTAAAGTACAAACATTGTGATTTTAGTTAATTAATACCCGAGAAATTACATAATTGTACTTTAAGTTGCATATCTGCATATCTTACAAATTTTACAATTGATATTCAGAGACACAATATTTGTCTGCCTAGTTGTCTAGTTTTTGTTGACACCAAAATGTTTTAACCTGGAAAATATCCTTTTGCCTACTTTTTAAAAGCTTTAACATTGGTGCCATCAAGGGGCATCAGCAATTCACAAACAATTTGTTTTTACTGCTAATCTTTGTTAGGTGTAAAGTAGTGTATGATTTACAAGGAAAATGAGCATAAAGAATTACTGATTTGTAAATATTGTATTTACACTTGTTATATTTAATGTCTTATGTATTGAATAATTGCTACTTTGAATGAATACTTTATAGTAAAATATTTTAATGCTATTACTCGTTGTCAATCAGCGGTACCAGATATTTAAGGGAGACAACTGCTTCACAGTTATGATTAGATTTCATTATTTACAGACAATTGTAGATGATGTAAGTTTATAACTAGTAATATAGAGGTACTCTTCCTCTAGTGTAACCTTTTTAAGCTAATTTGAGACCAAGACTCGATCGGTACACCTCTATGTAGTTTTCTTGCTTCTAAACATTGATTTAAGTCGGTGTGGCCTTACTGGCCTAATGGATAAGGTACTCGGCTCATGATCGAGAGGTCCCGGGTTCAAGTCTTGCCCTGTGCGCACTGGTGTTCTGTCTTTTGGATCAGACAGTAAAAATGTAGGTGCCGTGTCACAGTAGGCGTGGCACGTAAAAGATCCCTCACTGATTCGGGTGGGTCCGTTGCAAAGATCTATATTTGTATGTAATGCATCAGACAGATGCCATCACCATATGCGTGAAATAATCGTGGAGTGACGTAAAACAAAATTATATCAATCAATCTAAATATTGCTTTATATTCGCCATGGTTCGGTTAAGATTCTAACCCACAGCATTGTTTACTGTATAGTTTAGCTAATTATTTGGTGTCCTCAAATAAAGGAATGTACATTGCAGTTCTGTAAATTTTCTCCCAAGAGGGCGCATCGGGAGTATTATCGTATCCCTGCTCTGATAAGGTGCTTCATGTCAATGGTGTCATTTTTTGTCAGTTTTGTGATTGCGCAATGCTTCATTCATTCCGTTGACGTTTTACGTCGCTTCCAATGAACTTCGAGCATACAGAAGACCAATAAGAGCGCTCCTTTTAACATGCGTTCGATTAGAACGTAAGCAAAGAGGAAAACAGTGGATATATTCAAAGTAATGTAATTGGTACTATTAATAATTTGCCAGTAACCACCAATGGTAAAATGTATTAACAATGGCGCTGATGTCCGCCAATATATTGTGAACACATTTTGGTATACCGATGGTGAAATATATTATCAATAGTACCAATTGCAAACTAAGACACCGTTGATGCTGTCGGTAATTTCTGGACAATAGTCTCAAATTGAAATTTAAAATTTTGAAAATAAATCAAAATGATACCTTTTGTGCATTTTTCGTTTCCCCTCCTAATCAATAAAGTTCTTAAGATATGGACACGGTACTAGTTGAGTGCTATTTTTATCGCACTGTGTGACGTCACTACAGATTCTACCCGAAATCTAGTCTATCTGTAGAAATAATTGCCATTGGTAAATATTGGTACCGATGTCATGCCAATAGTAAATAATTTTACCAATGGTGACATTCTGTTAAGAATAACATTAGTCCGAACGCACCCTGTAACTGTCAGATTTGGCGTTCGTTGACGATACCGAGAAGTGGATGATCGATATTGCGCTATTTCCACTGTTGTGATCGGGTGCGAACCTCAGCCAATGGTGAGACGTACATGTGATTCGTCATTACTACGCTCAAACAACGTAGGGTTGGACGCTCTGTGACTTCTTGATATAAATGTCCACATCTATAGGTCACTCTATCTAGATCTATAGAAAAACTGTTCGGAGAATCATTGCGCAATCACGACACTGACATTATGAGACATGGACGCAGTGTGGATGCGATACTTTCTATAACTTGTGAGTCCACATTCATTTTACAATTTATACTTGGGGTATGTTTTTCCCTTGGGGGGGGGGGGGGGGTTGTTTTGTTTGTTTGGGATTTTTTTGGGGGGAGGGGGTGTTGTTTTTTGTTTTCTTTTTCTTTTTGTTTGTTTTCTTTGTTTTGTTTTTGGGGGTTTTTTTCTTCTTTGAGTGTTTTGACAGGTGCTTCAAACCAAACAGGAGACGCTTATTTCACGAATAACTGCCTTCCAGGTGTCACTGAATGACTATTGCGGTACATTATTATGAGTGACAGAGTAACATAACCTCAGTTTCTTTCATATTGTACTCTGGACATTCTAGTTTTCACATAAACCATCTTTAAAGACCATATTAAGGAAGGATTTAGTCTTAAAAGGATTAAAGAAATCCCTGTCTTAAACAGCAATTTATCGTGTTCCTTATTACTAGATTTCTATACAAATTTAACCTGTATTTAGAGGTCACCTTTCTTTAGTGACCACATCATAATCTGCCCTTTGGATTTCAAACTGTGATTTGACATCAAGATCAACGACATAATAAACAAAGATAGTGTGGAAATAAAAGTACTATTGTATCTCTATAAAAACCATATCTACTGCAGATGTTTTACGATACCCACTGAATATCGCTTTTAGATAATGCGTGCATTATTTCATATTTTGCACACTGTACTCCTTATCTATTTCCTGGTGATGCTCGTATGCTTTATACATAAACATATATACATCCTGAAATGATAATCTATCTCTTCGTCTCCGATATACACATGTATAATGCACATTTTATACGATGGACGACACAGAGCAGACGCTCATCACGGGATCAAGTGACAGTCTCCAAGGAAACCGGTTTTCGTATGGGTCTTTTTCCGTGGAACCCGTGGACTATTCACAGAAAGTTTTACGAACCAAAATTATAGAACTGGAAAGCTCGGTAAGACTGAAATGTCCCTGTATATCTTATCAAAACATAAGATTGTCACGTGATAAAATTCGGTAAATGTGATTGGATAATGTTGAGGGCAACATGAAACGAAATTTCCAGTTAGTCTGTTTGTTGATGGTCTTATGAGCTTTATTACAGATTTATGTATTTTGAACGTTAAAAACGAATGTAAAGGATGCGAAGTCATTATGTCGATCATAACTAAGCGCTATGGTGGACATTAATGGACCATGGTTCGATTCCGGCATTATGCCACGCCATGCCATGTTGCTATATCACAGGCTTCGGGATTTTTTTTATTGTTTATCAGTGTCGAAATATTTTTGCATCGCCCTTTTGTTGAGAATATTGACGTCTGTTGTGGCTAACCAAACAAAAGACCCATTACCCATCTTAAGAAACTGATTTCAACCTTGATTTCTGGGCACCCGTACACATCAATCATGATTTCTGGGCACCCGTACATATCAATCATGATTTCTGGGCACCCGTACATATCAATCATGATTTCTGGGCACCCGAACATATCAGTCATGATTTCTGGGTACCCGTAAATATCAATGATGATTTGTGGGCACCCGTACATATCAATCATGATTTCTGGGCACCCGTAAATATCAATCATGATTAGTCATTGGGACTGCCTCAGTGATATAATTCTTTTGTATTTTCCTTCATTGTCTTTTCGTTATAAACATACAGAATTATCCTCCCTTTGAGCAGGTATTTGACTTGGAATAATTGTGACGTAAGCCGATCTATAGAAACCGATATTAAATTAAAGGAAATAAACAAAATTTACGCTTACTTGGCAAATGTATGATGTCAAAATGATTTTGATGTCAGCTATATAGGTAAAAGGGAAATAACTCTATATTATGAAAATCGCCAGTTGTAGAAGTGAGTATAACGGTCTGTGCTCATCATCCATGTGTTTTGGAAATTCAATTTTTATCCTTTCAGTGGTACTGCATAATTTGGACAATGTGATTTACTATGCACTTCCTTCCGTTTTAGAGTTATGCCTCGATTTGGTCTCATGTGCGCAGGCCACCACGTGACTACAGGACACAAGTCATCTTCTGCACGCTGTTCTGCTTCTTTCCCACGGGTCTTCTGTCTCTGTACTTTTCCAACAAAGTAAGTAAAAGTAAACGAATACAAATGCTAGGTCCTAAGGCTGTGTATACTCTGGAAACCTTACTTCTTTGGATATGTCCTTTATTGTACCATTCAAACATTATCAATGTACAAAGTGTCACCACTATTAACGGCTATATATCGAACATCGCATGTGATGCATGGCGTTAAACAGTCATTTTTTTTTTCATACAATTACGGCCATACTGGAAACGAGTTCTAATATTTGGGGCGGGGGTGTTACATTAGTGGTGCTTATTGTATACGTCACGCCAAGATAATTTCACTTAACATTGTATATGATGATGAGGACAGAATCTGCTGGAGGCATTTACACAGAGATTTCGGACTTTGCAATCGGCCCATTCGAAGCAGCGAGGGACCTATAGCTAGCTAACGTTTACCGTGACAAGGGATTTTATGTTTTGTTTATTTGTTTATTTATTTTTTTATTTTATTTTTACTACTACTATTATTATTATTATTATTATTATTATTATTATTATTATTATTATGCTTTGATTTTAACTCTTTTGGGGGGTGGTGTTTATGTTTTTTGATTTTGTGTTTGTTGGTTGAGCTACGCAAACTCCAATGTAATTAAATTCCACGCGGTGTGAATACATTTATTTATTTTGTATGAAATCTATGTAATTTTGATTTATGTACTTAGATGCAAGTATAGCATACACGTACATAACGAACTGTAGCATATCTCAAAGAAACCACTAAAACGGTAGAGTTCTACTTCTAAAATGGACCACCTTTACATTTTTGCAGTCGTTTCCTAATTATTATACAAATTTACGATGTCACATGACTGATAATATAATTTTCTACTGACAGGTCACGTATCACTATGCCAACCATGATCTTACTGCAGCCTACAGAGCTTCTCGGACCACAAAGTACCTCCTGATGTTGACTTCGTTTATAGGGTTAATGACATGGTTTACAGGATTCTTTCTTCTCATCCATCTCCAGGAAACAAGACACTAAAATGCGGTTCTTTTTGTGATTTTTTTTTGCATGTATGTTTAGCTAAAGATGCTACTGATGTTTCATAAAACTATTTAAGACATATCGATTTTTGTTTAGCAAATTGAAATTTTAAGATAAATTTAAATTTAAAAAACACACATATAATGCTGTTCGTGAATTCCATGCGATAAGTCTTATCTATCGCAATATTTTGCTTTTATAGATTATTTCCGAGGCAATTGTGGTTCTAGGTAATTCTCGGTTTCACAAATATGCTTCTTCATATACTTTTTTCTGACACCCTTCCCCCTAACACCCTCCCCCCATAAAAAGAAAAAAAGGAAAGGACAACAACAAAACAAAACAAACAAAACACCTCCAAAATAATAAAAACAAAGACAAAGAAAACCCAAAACAAACAAACAACAGCAAAAATGAAAAAAGAACGAAAGAAATTAAAAAAAAAACCCAAAAACCAAAATAAATAAGTATATAGAGAAATAGATATACAAATAAAACAAAAGCAGAAGAAAACAGTGACACGTCGACCAGTATTACGAATGAATGAAATAAACAAAGACGATGAAAGAATACAAATACTGTGAAGACCCAGCCGTGTCATTAATTCCAAAATCAAGCTTGTTGCTGAATTTAATAATTTTTATTAGGTTCTTGGGTTATTGATTATATTGCTAACATCATTGGCAAATCTCAAATCTCCTTTTAGAAACTTGGTCACAATACTTTTTGATGACATATTTGCCTTATCATAAAATTCATCCGACTGGTATGCTAAAAACGATAATTCCATTTCTTCTTTTGGTTTTTCAAACAAAGTGAAAGGTAAGGAGTCTTTTATCTTCTTTGTTTGCACAATCCCGTCTTGTAGCAGGAAATCCCAACCAGTTTCAAATCTTGCTCTTATACCTTCCTCTCGCACCTGCTTACTACTAGAATATTCATCTCCAGCTTTTGCTGCCAATTTAAGCCATTGTTCTGCTATACTTGGTTTTGACGGTAGAGAACCTAAAATGAACATAAAAGTTTACCACATATTTTGTATAAACAAATTTCTAAATGTAATGCTACAATTAATCACCCCCCCCCCTCCCCACATTTTTCAAAATCGACATTGTGATTCTGTATACTAGTACCAGTAATTGAATACTTTTGTGGTGTTTTATGCGGCACTGGGATTTTGTTTTTCTTTCTTTTTTATTTTATTTTAGATATCCTGCGCCATTGGCATCACTTGTCGTCCGTCCGTCCGTCGATCGTTAAATATGTCCATTTTCGACTTTTCCTCATAAACAGTCCGACAAATTTTAATGAAACTTGGTATACTTGTAGTACCGGAAGATTTCTACAAAGTACGGTGTTTTTTTAGTTCAGATCTGTGTACCTCTCAGCAGGTGGCGCAATCATAGACAAAGGTATGCTGAAGAGGTTATCCTCCTCTGGTAATTTTCCACTTCAGAAAGAATGTACGGATTTAAAAACTAATGCTTCCTGTGTACTATAGAAGGATGTATAATTTAAGCTTGTTATTTCCATTTAAAACGGAAAAAGAATTTTTGACGTTTTAGTTTGTGGTAAAAATATGTCAACTTTATTCTGTGGCGGATCCAGGAAATCCGTAAGGGGCGGGGGGGGGGGGGTTACATGTGAAAGTCAAGTATTAGCTAAAATACTCGGCCATTTTTGGTGAAAAATCTGAAGTTTTCGTATACTTGTGGCGAAAAAGCGGGGGGGGGGGGGGGGGGGGGGGGGGGGGGGGAAGGGACTCTAAATCTGCTACTGTTATTAGTTGAGAAATGAACAATCGATGTACGTGCAATTACTGATTTAATACTTACTAGTTGAGATCACGAACTCTTGGGATGTCACGTTTGTCCAAAATTCCCCAAAGTTGCGCACCATTGTTGTGCTGAATAAAGACAAAATTCAGTGCCACCTTTATGAAATATTATTATCATAATTTGAAAATATTACCTAGATGACGTATTTGTTATCATTATGAACATGTTACCTAAAGTCGAATTGTTATTATTATGAAAATGAATAAATGAGATATGAAAATTAACACGTGAGTTATGAAATGAATACATGAAACATGAAAATTCATGCACGTGTTATAAAATGAATACATGAATTATGAAAAGAAATACCTGAGTTGTGAAATAGAACAATATTAGTTAACTACTCTGGATACATGTTTCACGTAACACTTTTGATTTAATTAAATACAGGTATGCAGAAATGTGCGAATTTGGGCGTTTGGATTCACGTACACATGACAAATTAACATAACATATTCTTCAAATAGAGCAATTATATGAACTATGGCTGTAAATCAATATCACTTGAGAAATACAGATATATTCTTTTCACGTCTTTGCTTTTTCTTAGAAACAAAAGCGCGAAAATATCTAATATTTCAGTGGCGTAGCTGGGGGTGGGGGTGGGCACAAGATTTCAGAATATTGGGAAAAAAGAGATGGTAGTGCAAATTTTCGTGTATCCGGTAAGTGTTTGTGTGCAAAAAAAAAAAAAAAATAGAGAGAAAAAAAACCGTCAAAAAGCGGGGACACAGGCCCCCACTTGCCCCCCCCCTCCCCGACCCCTTCTCCTATGGCCTTGTATTTTCTGAAAACTACAATAATTCTAGGAAATGCTTAAAAAATTACTACTCTGCAGGAAAGCAATCATTAAAAATGAAAGTTCGGCGATTCTTTCTGCATGACGATTAAGTATGAGAAACAAATTAATTTTTATTTTCTAACTTTTTCGTCGGCTGAGAACAAGACTGTTCTAACCACCAAATCGAGTTCTATATATCATTCGATTCGTCTTTGGATTGCGCATCTTTTTAGACATTTGCATTGGTCAACATATACTTGGTGGGGGGATAGGGTCAATTTTTCAAAATTCTATCCTGTTCTATCTCCATAATTTCTATTGTAAACAATGGAAAGAATCAGTATCAAATTCATAATAGGAAAAGTACCATTCTGTTCTATCTCCGTATCATGTGATATTTTTCTCTCTTTTCATCAGTCCAAATGGACATAGAACATTTTGGTTCCACTAAAGTTCATTAGAAAATTCGGAAAAATGTTCTATCAGAGACGTATATATCTACGTCCCTGGTTCTATCTGCATTTGAAAAATTTCAAATTTAAAGAAACCTGATCATAATTTGTGACAAATAAATCTTTGACGACTTATGCATGTTATTAATCTATATATTTTACCTTAGAGAGCATGTAGAAGCGAACAATTGAATTCAAATCTTCAAACTCGATTTTCTCTAAATTAAAAATTTGACAGTAGAGCACTATGGTTCTCAGGCGAAGATTTGTGTAAGTAAAATAGAAAATAGAAGACATTTGACCAAGCTGTAAGACACAAATCACCAAGAACATGCACACAAAGCATGGTAATAGTAAAATATACACAGAAAACGACATTACAAAAATATTCGATTGTACTTCAGTTACGACACCGACTTAGGACGGTAAATTAAAGTAACAAATGTCTTTCAGCTGGTGTGGTTAAACGTAAATTGAAAAAAAAGTAAATTGAATATACACAAAGTCTTTGTTTTCGATATTCCCTTCCCCTATAATAAGAGAGTGGGTGCGAGGTAGAGAGAGTATGGCAATGGCTTTATGTGTATAGATATCATAAGGAAAGATAACTCCATAGTAAGAATTCCGTCAACTTCTCAAATGACATGGCTGGTTGTGGCTGTTGCAGAACTTGAAAATAAAATTTTTCTATGATCAAGTAGGCAAAGAATCGTGTTATTGAAATATCATCGAAATATCATAGTTCGCGACTCTCGGCAAAGTCGCAAAAATCCCATCTTTAATTAACAAAATATTACTATCTTTGATTCAAACAACGCTGAAATGAAACATGGAAACTTAAAACAAACTTACTTTACAATATATTTTGTTTGCGGACTCTGCAATAAAACTTTTGCAAAAATCGTAATGGTCTTTTTGATGCTTTTGCCAACATGGGTCAGCGTGTCACGTGATCGGAAGCAGCTCAACGCCCTAGTGTCATTTGCGTCTTCAAAAATGCTGACCACCTCTCTGGAGATGATATCACTTCCGGGTATAGAAATAATTTGAACCAACAAGCCTCTAAAGTAACTCTCAGATTCTATGGTGACTAGAAAAATCAAAAAAGTAAGACAGAAAGATTACCAAGTATATAAAATTACTGTACACTTTATTATTCAATAAATCGACTTCCCTCCACAGGTAATCTTA